>OX031060.1:16142230-17342230 GCA_943736015.1 Tridacna crocea | reverse complement strand
CGCATGCTTTTATATATATCTAACATAGTATTCTTATTTTCAGATTTTTTCATGAATAATATTAAAAAGAGAAAAAATCTGTATGACTTTATGACAAAAGAAAATGACCTGTGACACTTTAGTGTGCTTCAATTTTGGTACCATGCAAGCACTGGGATCTGGCCAGTATTCTTCAACCATTCTTTATAACATTCTCAATCTAATTCTCAAGAATTTTCTAAATTTCAAAGTAGATACGATTCAGCCAATCAAAAATTAGATTTCTCTCTAAATCTAGAATAAACCATAAGAATATGTTTTCAACTAGTTTATGACAAAGGTCCTGAAGTTTTTGTTTGCACTACATGCATTTGCAAACTTTGTTGGCAAAAATGAGAGAGGAAGTATTTGCAAAGGAATTGTTAACCCTGTACTACACAAAGACAAATTTTAACAACCCTGAGGTAGAATCGTTTTGATAACATTGTAGGAAAAGGAGAAAATGCTGGTAACCAGCATTTTCTCCTTTTCCCACAATGTTTTCCACCCTATCAAAGAAAAGTGGCATCATTGGTGTCACTATGAAATTGTTGTCTGCGATTGCTTTCAAATTTGGATAGGTCTAATATTTTGCTTTGTGGTAAAGCAATAATGACACAATAAAAGAAAAGTGTACAGTAATGCTATGATTTCTCACCTGAGTATTTAGTTTCTTCCAGCCATAGGACAGTGAGTCAACTCTCTCAGCATTGCCATCGTTAAAGAAGATATTGTACTTGTTCAGCATGGCATAGCTTTCCTCAATGGGTTGTATTGTCATATCAATCCTAATGGAGGCTTCACGGATCTCATTAAGGGATGCCATGTGAGATCTCACATCATCCAAGTCTTTAACTGGCCTCGAAAGTTTCTTCATCTGGTTGTCAATGAAGTCAAGAATCTCATCCATGTCACCGGCACATTTCTCGTTCAGTGCCTTGGAGAAGGCCATCTTCCAGTTTTTGGCCTCTGTGATCAAGGCAAGTTTGAGTGGATCTGAGATAAATATGACAGACCCAACTCTGTAGGAATGCTGAATTTCTTCCAGTTCTGTTTCCAGACGCTAAATGTAAAACAAAAAAAAATTGTCATAATTATAAGCACAGTTATGAAATTGAGATGAATTTTCTCCTGCATTACTCCAACTCATTTTATCCACTTTTATCATTTGATGACATCCTGGGAATGTCAAATACAACAAACGATGTTTTGCTTGAGTGGAGATCAAGATCACAGCATGCAGAGAATCGGTCTGATCATGGCTTATTGCTTAACAATTTTAAGCAAAACAAAATTAACTTTATCCTACCCAACAAAAATATAGACTTATCTCAATCAAAGATATTTGTAGAGGACAGTTTCAATATTGGTCATAAGATTGAATTCGCCTTTGATGGAAATATTGTTGGAAAAGGGAAATGCTTGTTACTGGCATTTTCCCCTTTTCCCAAAATACTTTCAATAGGCTGCTTCTTTGGTTTTTTTTTAAAAGATTGGATTGCATGGTAGAGATTTATCAGCCTAGTAATCATTATGAATGAGCCCTTCTCAAAGACACAATATGTCACTTTTATCACTTTACCAAGTAATCCTGTGTTTTTCAAACCCTGTGGGAAAAGGGCACAAAAGCTTTGCAAAGGGGCTTGTCAGTGAAATGGGCTAAAATTTAGAATACCTGCAGATATCAAGATTCTTAAAGTCACATGCACAACTATACATCATAGAAACTCATTGTAGTAAGTATGAACTTATTCCATTTCCACAACGTTGTCCACTTGTTCAAGAGCATATCATATCACTTGTTCCAGAACAAATTTCTATTTATGAGTAACCTCTATTTTGTCATCTGCAAATGCTTTCAATTAGGACCAGTCTAAAATTTTAGACTTAAACATATTTATTTTACGTCAATGGAGAAACAAGTTCTCACAACTTATACTGATCTCTCTCGAATCTGCTACCTGGGAACTACACCAGTATTTGCATCTAATGCGTGAACCAACGAAAAATCCCAAAGCTGACACCCACTTCCCACTATCAAACTAAGGGCCTAATAGATATGAGGCCGGCACTATATCTCAAGACCACAGACACCACACCAGTCTAAAATGTTGCAATCTGGTAAAGTGTTTCTTCAAATGACAATTGACAGAACATACTTGACCTACCTGGTAATACTTGATCTGCTGCTCAATCTCACTCAAGATTGGCTTCTCTTCCATAAACTCCTTTACAGCATCTTCAGGGTTCTAGAAAAAGATAACCAGTCCTCTTTTAGATTTTTTTTGGGGTTTGTCAATCAATTCATATCTTTCTAACATGCAACAATTTTTCGCACTCTCCAGGTGATATAATTTAGAGATGATTAAGTTTTTCAAGTTTCAATTTATGCTTATAGCTAAATAAAAGGAAATAAATCCATGGGTTTTCTGTTTTTTTTTGTTTGTTTGTTTGTTTTTTTTTAATTGAGCCATGCTCTGTGAAAAGAGGGCTTTATATATCAGCAAAAAATAAGAACCCAGGTCACCTTGTGCAGTACAAAGACTGATCTGGGTTGAGAGATATTGCTTTTAGTCGATTTTCTGCATGTCAAAGGCCAAGAGCAACTTCAATCAGTGGTTAGACGAAATACATTTAACAGTTCCATAATCATTCGCTGACTTGCTCTGTATCATATATCAACCTTTTAATGCCAAACAATGTCGACTTTTTATGACCCTGGAAAAGAAGCTTTTTGAAAACATTGTGGGAAAAGGAGAAAATGCTGGTTACCAGCATTTTCTCCTTTTCCCACAATGTTTTCTACCCTATCAAAGAAATATTGCACTAATTGAGCTACATTAAATTTATGGCCTGGACAATATAATTTGGACAGTGCTAATGCAAAAAAGTTTTACCCTCATTTCACAGAAGCACAGCTTAGGTGTCCCTATGACCTACCTTTGCCCATAAATGGCCATACTGTGAGAAGTTCTCTATAACCTCCCCTACGTCAGCTTTGAATGTGCTGATTATGGAGTTGAGCTGGATGACAATCTTCACGACATCTTTGTGCTCGCTGATAATCTTGTGCAGAGGTTTGATAACCGATGTGGGCTTCATGATGGCCCCTTCCTCTCCTTGATCAGCTGCAACTTGTTCCATTTCCTGGTGGAAAAAACAAAGAATAAATTATACATGAGAAAAATGATATCTAGGCATTATTCATTGTTGCTTTTGAAACTGCTTTCCAGCAAAAAATCTTAGTATTTTTGGTACTCTGAAAACACAGAAAATAAAGACTTTACAACATGCTGCTGAATCTTTAATCTACATTGTTTCTTTGTGAGATATCTTAACCAAACCTTGCTATATATCACAACAGCTTGTCCTTTTTACTGCATAATAAACAGTGTACATGGGTATCATCCATTTCATTTTGTTGGGCACCAAAGTGTTAATGATATTATTTATTACTACTAATGACTACTGCCAAATGGCTACTAGATTAATCCTTTGCCAAATAATCCTATCTTTAACCATTTACCAAACAATCCCTGTTTTTTAAGACCCTGGAATATAAGCCTTTTGAAAACATTGTGGGAAAAGGAGACAATGCTGGTAACCAGCATTTTCTCCTTTTTCCCACAATGTTTACTACCTTACCCAAAATTTGCACCATTTGAGCCATACTGAAATTTTCGTCTGCAAATTCTTAATATTTGGACATGGCTAAAATGTTGTCGTCTGGTAAAGGAATTAAAGGCTGTGAGTAAGACGGCTTATGAAAACATTTTGGTTAAGGGATACAATGCTGATTACAAGATATTTTTTACCCTTTCCTAGATGACTTCTACTATTTCAGCAATATTCTCTCTAAATGAACAAGTCCAAAATTTTGCTATCTAGTATAGAATTTAAAGCCATGGTAGGAAATGCACAAAGTTCTTAGAAATTAAGTATAAAATGTAATTCATATACAATGTTTGTACATTTTGCTAATACTGACTACGGTAATATTGGTAGAGCATAGGAATAGATTATAACAGTATGTAATAAAGTCTAAGCAAATGTAAAAATGTATGAAAATCTGCATAAACTCAAGAATAAATTCTGAATTTGTTTATATCCAAAATGCTTTGGCCTAATAATGCATTTGTGGTATTCTGATTCCAGAAGAACTTGCTGATTGTTTAAACATGGAGTTTATGTCTAGAGATACATATAATTTATATGTGATCACCACAGAAATAAATAAGTTTTGACACATTATTTACATATCTAAAAAGGCATGTAAGCAGGATCCCACGTGTTTTGGAGAAGACAAAAAAAATTTAGTCTCAGTAAGAGGAATGAGTATCACTAAATATACAGTATCTTATATTAACATTATATTTTATAGGAGATTTTAGCCAAAACGGCCTTGAAATTAGCTGAAAAGCTGGCATCTTCGTTTGAAATCATACAAATTAAATCTTCACTAAACAATCCCTTGGTTTTACAACTCTGATGAACTGCACTTTTAATAACATAATTGGAAAAACAGCATTTTCTTTTTCCAAAACGTTTTGTATATTTTTGAAGGCAGATTTCTTACTTATAGGTACATTTATTTTGTCTATCAACTAATGTTTCCAACAACAATGAGTCTAAAATTAAGATTTTGTTGCTCAGCAAAGACTTAATCTATTACTACACAATCTCTACTTTTGACGACACTGAGAAAGAAGCCTTTAGAAAACATTGTGGGTAAATGAGAAAATGCTGGTAACCAGCATTTTCTCCTTTACCCACAATGTTTTCTATCCCTCACAAAACAAATTTAAAATTTTCAGTCAATTTTGCTTTGTCATCTGTAAATTCTTTGGATTTGGACAAGCCTAAAATCGTTTGGTAATGAGTTAACCATGTATGAGACTGAGAAATTACCCCAACACCAAGTATCAGTTTACAAACACCATTTTACCCAAAGGCACATGTCATAAATTTGTTGTCTCTTTATCACTATATGCATCATCACCTGAGAAAAAAATCTGTCTGCATGTAATAAGGACATTTTTTAGGTTCCATGGTAGGACAGGCCACATACTTCAAAAAGCAGCAAAAAAACTCCCAGAACGTCTACACCAATTATCTGACAATCAAACAAGCCAGTTTTCCATCAGCAATTTACACACAATAGCAAAGCACTTGCAATCTTTACACATGTACAGTACTCAAAAAACACATAAATGTGCCTCCAACACAAAATGTGGTTGATTTTTGCTGAACAGAACATGAGGTCCACCTATTAAATCCAACAACAATACTTATATTTATCTTTATTCATTCAATTCAAAGAGAGATTTTTCTTGTAATAGGTCTGTGGGTCTTATAGTTGCCATAATTCACAAATAAAAATATTTTGGCTAAATTTGTTCAAACACATGATCCAGCATTTATTACACTTTTTACCTTTCATATGTTAGGGAAAAACTATGCCATGGCTTCAAATGCCATCTTTTCTACATTAAAGAAAAAAACATGAACACTGCATGACAAACACAAACATTTTGAAGTATTGCACAAGCAATTTAACCCTTTTATTACACTGTATACTTTTTCATATGCTGCAGGTTCAGGTCAGGTATACAGATATTAGGCTATTACAGTTAAATCTGTGCATAAATGTATGCAGAAATGATAGTGCACTTTTGGGACAGAAAGATATTGCTGATTCGAGTTGTGCATGCATGCACCCATAAAGGAAAAAAAGAGTAAAAAAAGGTTAAACATTGTGTTTGTTAACTTAAGAATAAAAAAATAATCAAAATTAATTGTTTCATCAGTACAAGTATTATTTACAAAAGCCCAACATTATTTAGTCAGTCAAAACAAATAGAGTACAATAATTACCCTTGCAATGGACATGGCTCTCTGGTTAAAACAACAGAATATTACTGTGAGTCACTTAGAATATGTTCAACTCACTTATTCACTGCATATCAGGAACAACATTTACCAATAACTCTTATGTTACACAATTAAGTCTAAAAATATTTTGCAATGTAACAAGCTCTTCATCTGACAAGGTTTACAATATCTATTCATCAGTGAAAGACAGAATCTGATGTTTCTCAATTACATGTATAAAATACTACTTTGTATCATCAGCAAGACTGTAACAGATGGATGCATCACATGAAACTGCTAACATACTACAGGTGATTTTTAAGTGCATATCTTGTGCCAGCACAAAATGGGGCATTAGAGTGTAAAAAAAAAAGGTTAATTTTCTTAATTATGCCATGTCCTTGACTTATGGGTTCCCCTTTTGACAGCTAACCCTCAGACAGCAGAATAAACATTAAAGACATTTTCAGCAATGAAATAAGACCTAAATAGTAGAAATTTCAACCCCAGTGTCTTAGCAAAGTGAAAAGTGAAGATCATAGATCAGGTTTCACATTTTGTGCAGTCTGACCTTCATCTACACTGTCCACAAAGGCAGCCATAACTGCAAAAAGTGCTTTAACCCATTACCACACAATAGCTACTTTTGACGACCCTGAGAAAGACGCCTTTAGAAAACATTGTGGCAAAAGGGGAAATGTTGGTAACCAGCATTTTCTCCTTTTCCCACAATGTTTTCTGCTCTTCACAAACTAAATTTCAAATTTTTAGTCACTTTTATTTTGTTGTCTGCAAACGCTTTTGATTTGGACAAGCCTTAAATATTGTTGTTTGGTAATGAGTTAAGGGTTAAAAATCAGCCTTGCAAGAATTTCACAAGTGTAAAACTATGTCGGTGATTACACAAGGTAAAAAGTGAGATCCTTCTAAAAGAATCTGAAACAAATCTTGAGAAAATGGTGGAAGTTTTTCTGAGTAATAGAAATAAAAATTCTACTAGAAACTGCAAATAAAATAAAAGAAAAACAGATTATTTTAAGGTGACCAGCTCCAAGTATTCGGGCATAATTTCTTGTTCCATTTTAACAGAGAAACACATTGTTGGAATGAAATATTCAGATTAATATAAGCGATGAAAAACCACATTGCTGTCTTGTATGGTGGCTGCTTAACCCATTACCACACAATTTCTACTTTTGACGACCTTGAGAAAGAAGCCTTTAGAAAACATTGTGGGAAAAGGAGAAAATGCTGGTAACCAGCATTTTCTCCTTTTCCCACAATGTTTTCTACCCTTCAGAAAACAAATTTCATTATTTTGTTGTCTGCAAAATGCTTTTAATTTCGACAGACCTAAAATTTCATTGTTTGGTAATGAGTTAAATATAGTTTGATTAAAAAAAAAAGGTATTATGACATTTACATGAATGTCCACTATTGCCAGTAAAAGATGACATAATGCCATCGCCTTTTTCCCCAGGATGCTAATTCTATGATTCTGTGCTAAAGGGTCTTCCGTAAGGATGAACCTCATCTCAAATTTGATGATTATTTTTGACTATTGTAAGTTTTGATGCTAGCCACCTATTTAACCCTTTACTCCATAGATACTCATTTCTACACATTGCTTGTAGGAGCCTTTGGAAAACACAGTGGCAAAAGGTGAAACTACTCATGACGAGCAATTTCACCTTTTGTCACAATGTTTTCTATGCTATAAAAAGGTGTCATATACACATAAGAAACTGCTTCATCCTTGCTGTTATTTAGGGTCAATTAGGGATACCATAGAAATGCCTTATGGAGTAAAAGGTTAAGTTTGACAACTTACAGTGTTATATCTCCTATACATATCCTGAATAAGTATGATGACAGGGTAAGACAGTTTTACTTTTATTACCAAAGAAACTTTCTGGTATTATGAAAATTCATTAGTCCTCATGAATTTTTTGTAAAAACAGCTGACAAATCTCAAACAAAGATGGCTGACGGATACAGAGAGAATAATGGTATGTAAGAAGATGTAGTGAAACTTGTCTTAGGCAACCACCTGATTTAACAAACTCCTCATTTAAGATAAGCAGCTATTTAACGCATTACCACACAATCCCTACTTTTCATGACCCTGATAAAGAGGCCTTAGAAAACACTGTGGGAAAAGGAGAAAATGCTGGTTTTCTACCCTTTGCGAAACAAATTTCAAAATTTCAATCACTTTTATTTTGTCGTCTGCAAATGCTTTCAATTTGGACATGCCTAAAATTTTGTTGTGCGGTAATGAGTTAACAAAACCCTTTTGAGTAGGAATGTAAGATGTCTTGCACAACCATAGCTGCCATGGTCACCAGTTTAGATCAAGATCAGACTGCACAAAACATGCTGTCTAAACTTTAATAAAAACTGTTGTACCGAAATACTACAAATACAAGTAACCTTGAAATTACACTTATTTGGGTGTTATTTCAAGACTGCCTACTGGAATTACTTGGCACTCTAAGGTTTACAGTAATTACACTCTTTTATAAGCGGCTGCCTAAAACGAGTGACCACAATAGTAAGACTAACTGTATATGATGAAACAGGAACACAGCATGTAAGCAAAACCTGTCCAACTCAGGAAAAACCACACCTATCTCACACCTAATATGTAAACAATCATATTTGTATACTGATCGAGGACTGGCTAATAGTTCACAAAAGCCACTTACATGTTCATGATTTCGTGTCTAAATAGAGATAAAACACTCTGTTGATGATATTTCTCATTTGACATAACTTTTAGCTCACCACCTCTTGAAGACAAGATTTTGTGGCTGGAGGCTGATAATCTTTGAAAACATTCTTACACTTTTCATGAGAAATGTCTTGCATTCAAACAATTTTTCTAATGTATTAATACTAATGTATTAATTTTCCTAATGTATTAATACAAAACTTTAATTATCAAAGATGTTTTCAATATTTTTGCCATGTCTTTTTCTGACGTTATAGAGATAAAGTGTTTTAGGTTAATAAGTTAAATTTTTACATCTAGAATAATACTATCTTTAAACCTTTAGAAAATGATTTTGTGTTTTAATACCCTTAGGAATAAGACTTTTCCTGTATTTTAAGACCCTAAGGAATAAGACTTTTCCTGTGTTTTAAGACTCTAAAGAATAAGACTTTTCCTGTGTTTTAAGACCCAAAAGAATAAGACTTTTCCAGTGTTTTAAGATTATGAAGAATAAGACCTTTGAAAACATTATGGAAAACAGAGAAAATGCCGAAAACCAGTTGTTTCTTTTATTTATACAAAGTTTTCCAGCATTTTAAAGACAACTTTTCACCTTTTTAGATGCATATACTAAATGGACATACTTTCAACACAGAGGAATTTTATACTTTGTATTTTAAGAAGAGTTATGTGATAATAAAGCCTCCAACTGATGACATCAATTCTTTACAAAACAACAACAACAAAAGAAACTAGACAGGTCCAAATTGTAGGTGTTAGCAGAAGACAAATTAAGCGTGGCTCAAAAAAGCAAATTTGCTTTTGTGGAAAATGAAGAAAATGCTGGTAAAAGGCCTCTTCCACAGGGTCATAAAAACACGGAACTGTTTTGTAAAGAGTCAATATCTCACAAGTGCACACAGTAAAACAAGTTGTACAAGTGATATTTATTTTGATACACTGGACCAGGCTACTGATATCTTGTGTCACATAAATAACAGCAAGGCTCTGTTAAATGGTGGCATCATGCAATTGCAAAGAAGTTTTGACCCAGATCAGTTTTGCAGTTAATGCAGGCTGACCTTGGTCAAAGCTTTTTGCTATTAGTAAATGTTCTCCAGATCAAAAGACCATTCTGTCACTGGATTCAGCTGTGTATTTTAGACAAAACGGACCACAAATCATGGCACAACTTGCTTGGTATGATGCTTATGGAGTTGTATCATACCTTTTATCCCCATGAGCATTGCTCATATTATGTTAAAGTACAAATACCGTTACTACACATACAAAAGTCCTTCAATATACAGCTTTCTTATGTATAATATTAGGCAACAACATGGAACAGACATACCATGAGTTCCTAATCGAAAACAATGGTGACAGAATTTGAAATAACTGTTTCAATCCATTGACTAGCAGATCTTTCCCTGGAGCAAGAAACTACGTAAAAACCTACTTAAAATAAAAATAAAGGTCAAACCTAAACAAGATGGGTGTTTAAACCCATTTAGATTTAATTCATACCATTCGAAAGCTTAGAAAATATCGCAAAGATGACAATCCACAATTGTGTGATCAGCCCAAATATCAGTTGCTGATAGAGAAATTAATTTCGAAAGTAAGTTAAAACATGCCAGGTAGCTGTATCCTTTCTTAACCCTTTCCCAAACGACAAACTTTTGGACAAGACGAAATTGAAAGCATTTGCAGCCGACAATTCAACTCTTGCTGAAAAGATGATTTCTATCTCTAATAGGGTAGAAAACATTGTGGGAAAAGGAGAAAATGCTGGTTACCAGAATTTTCTCCTTTTCCCACAGTGTTTTCAAAAGGCTACTATTCCAGACCCGTAAAAACCAGGGATTGTTTGGGAAAGGGTTAACTTTTTGCCTGGTTTTAAACCTTTTTTTTTCTGCCAACAATTAAGACATGGCCCAACCACACAATAACATACTGTCATCTTCACAATATTTTCCATACTTTTGAATAGTACAACTATAAGGAAAAAGCACATCTAACCTTACCCTTTGAAGATTCAAAGACAAAAAACTGTGACCATAACAAACAGACCCTAAACTCTTCACTATGGAAGACGGTTTTAGAAAACTTTGTGGAAAAAGGAGATAACTGTGGTGACCATTTTTTTCTCGTTTTCACACAAAGTTTGCTTAACTCTTTACCACAAAAGGAAAATTTAGACTGATCCAAAATGAAAGCATTTGCAGATGACAAAATAAAGGTGACTGAAAAATTGAAATTTTTTCTGGGAAGGGTAGAAAACACTGTGGGAAAAGGAGAAAATGATGGTTACCAGCATTTTCTCCTTTTCCCACAGTGTTTTCAAAAGGCTTCTTTTTCAGGGGAGTCAGAAGTAGGGATTGTGTGGTGATGGGTTAACTTATACAGAAGAATTTCATGTTTTGAGAAACACTGAATTTGTCATCTTCTAATGCTTTCAATTTGGTCAAATCTAAAATGTTCTTGTCTGATTGAAAGCTAACATACTTTCTGTTGTTGTCTCTGATGAATGATGAGATGTTCCCATTGTGGGATATCCTGTGAGGCTTTCAGGATGATCTGTACAGCCTTGCTGAGGGAGGACTGGAGGTCATCCAGGCTGGGTTTCATCACCACATTAGGGATCTGAAGGACAATGTCAGCCGCAAAAAGGGGCACCTTCTGATCTTCCTTGTACTCATCCTTTGTGTACTTGTTGGAAGTCTGGAGACGTCTTTTGATGGCGTCCAGAGACAGTCTAGTTCCTGGATGGTAAGACAATTTAAGATTACTATGTTGTAGAAACTTTTTTTCAGCTAGTGCTTGATTACTATGTTGTAGAAACTTTTCTTCAGCTAGTGCTTGTCTAAAGCTGAATGGGAAAATTTGATTAACTCTTAACCACACAGCAAAAAATAGACTTATCTAAAATGAAAACATTTGCAAATGACAATTAAAGTGTAGTTGAAATGATGGCATTTGTCTTTGATTGTAAAAAAACATTTTGGAAAAGGAGAAAATGCTGGTCATCAGCATTTTCTCCTTTTCCAAAAATGTTTTCAAAAGGCCTTTTCCTCAGGGTTGTTAAAACTTCAGATTCTGTGGTAAAGAATTAATTCTCACGGAATTTTCTCAGCAGCCATAAAACAAAGTTTTCCTTTCATCATATACTTACAAATTTATCACCTAATTGTTGCTATTATGGACAAATTCATTCCAAAATGTTAAGAAATTAAAGACAAAATAACATTGATTAACACAGTTTTAATTGTCTCCCTCAGCTTCTACACTTTCAAAGACAAATTCTATAATTTGAGCTACATGTATATTCATTTTATCATTTGAAAACACCAAAATAGTAACCGGCATTTTCTCCTTTTTCATCAACGTTTTCTACCCTGGCAAATACAAATTAGATCATTTGAGCCAATTAAATTGCCGTCTGTAAATGCTTTCGGTTTTGACAAGTCGAAAATGTTTCTGTTTAGTAAAGAGTTAAAAAGCCAGAAATCTATTTGGCTATTTCCTTTCTAAGTAAGGTCCATTAATATAAGTGAGAAAAAAACCTTACCTTTAACAAGAGCCTCTGTATTTCTCTGTGTAAAGTGATTCAAGAGAGTATAGTAACTACAGGCAATGCATTCTTGGCACCGAGCTTTCTTGTTCTTTGTATCTGGAGAGTAGCAGGCATAACCCTCGTCTGGGCTCAGATTCTTCTTATCCTGCTCACTAAGACCTGCCTGGAGGGTGTTCACAAGGTCATACACAGCCTTCTCCACCAGGTGGCTCTGGCTGTAATGTATAAGATTAATCGATTGATTGATTGATTAATTGATTGATTGATTGTTTGATTGTGTTAAGCACTGTCCTCAACATTATTCCACTTATACTGTGGTTTCTTCTGGAGAAATCCGTGCTTCGCATATTATTTCCAAGCCACACAACAAATTAACTGCAACTCAATAAATGAAAGTTGCTTTTTAAAAGGAAGTACAAAACATTATGGATAAAAGACAAAAGAAATCCTGCCCCTTTATCTTATTTTGCTCCCTTATCACTTCACCACATGAGAAAATTTAAAACTGGTCCAAACTGAAAGCACTTGCAGACAGTAGGTTAAAATGTCGCTCAAGTGATGGATTTGTATCAGCAAGAATAGAAAACAGTGTGGGAAAAGGAGAAAGTGGATGCTACCAGCATTTTCTCACAAGGTTTTTAGAATGATGCTGTCCTTCTAAAAGTTGTTAAAACTCAGGATTGTGTGGTAAAGGGTCTAGTAAATGTCATCATATGGTATTATTCTCAGGATTGTGAAAGAAATGATATGTTAGGTAAACTGTTAATTGGTAGAAAAAAATCAAAACGGGAGCACTGCAAAGCTGTGCCAAAGCTTGGCTGCAATGGTATTTCCAGTGATATTGTCAATCAAAAAAGGGGCATAAATGTGTCACAAAATATTTTATGAGTTGCCTACACTTCCAGTACAGCCTACCCATTTGATACATAATAGGTAGCTCAAGTTTGAAATTAACATCTTTAGTAATGACGAAGATATGAAAAACTGTCAAAGATTTTGCAGTACACTCACAACAACAGAGTTTAGACAATTATACTGCAGAAGCGATCAAGAAAAAATATACCAAAGTTACAACATACTTTGTCAGATATTTGGAAGCAGATGACACCACTTCTACAGTGATTTCCATGAACTTTTCCATGGTAACTGGTTCATCCTCTGGAAGCTCACACAGGGCTGTTGTTGACATGTCTTCAAGAACAGCATCAATACGACATTCCAGGATGTCTTTGACTGTCTTAGCCAGCTTACTGAGCTCTGCCATCACCATATAATTGTCCTTGATATCTAAAAGGAACAAAATATAAACATTTGTCATAAAAATCTTTGCCAGCCATTTTCCAATGTTTTCATGACTCTGATGGAAGAAATCGTAACTGAAAACATTCTGACAAAAGTAGAAAATGCTGATAACAAGCATAACAATTCTCCTTTCAAGATGGCAATTTTCATCCTATAACTCTTTACCAAAAACAAAATGTTAGACTGGTCCATATTGACAGCATTTCCAAACAACAAATTAAAAGTGTTTCATTCTATGAAATTTGTCTCTGACAGGAAAGAAAACCTCATGAGAATAGGAGAAAATGCTGATTACCAGCATTTTCTCCTTTTCCATCAATATTTTTCAAAGGCTCTTTCCTTGGGGTGGTTCAAATTCGGGATTGTGTGGTGAAGTGTTAAAACATAACCACAAAGATAGGTTTCATCTACAGTACATTTCTCCACTCCCAAATTTTAAAGACCCTGCAAAGGGAGGTCCTTCAAAACCAATAAGAGAAAAGGAAAAAATGTCAAATACTAACAATTTCTAAATTTCCGACAAGGATTTCTACTTTTCAAAAGACAAGTTCCTTTATTTGAACCACATCAATCTGTCGGCACATAAGCTTTCAATTTTGATTTGTCTAAACTCTGGGATTTGGTACAGAGTTTATGTCCAATGGAGATGAGAATCAAAGTAAAAAAAGAAACAGTTGGTAAAAATTAAAAGAAGTTATAAAAACAATGTAAAATTTGTAGTTTTACTCACATTTATCCACATTGAGGGATGTCCAGGTCAGAGATGTCACACCCGGGTTCAGTTCATCCTCTACCTTGTCCTTGTAGGGCTTCATCAAAGGCATGAGGACTGGGGATATACCTGCCAGGATGTTCTTGTACTCTGCCAGCATCTCATTGAGACTATAAAGGAAACAGTTTACAATATTTTGTATCCCCCATAGTTACAGAAAATGTTACTTGTCCATGTAAGTTCTCAATTAAGCCTTTACTACACAATGATGACTTTTAGCATCCTTGAGGAAGAAGCCTTTTGAAAACACTTTGGGAAAAGGATAAAAATGCTGGTAACCAGCATTTTCTCCTTTTCCCACAATGTTTTCTACCCTATCAGAGTCAAATTTCATTATTTGAGTCATATCTAAATTGTTGTCTACAAATGCTTTCAATTTGGACAAGGTCAAAATTTTGTCATCTGTTAATGAGTTTACATACAGATTTCATTTATTTTGTGCTTCTCACAGACAGTTTTTAACCAACATTTTCACTGTACTTCCACAACTAGTTTCTACGAAGATGAAAGACTAGAATTGCAGCATGGTAAAATTTTTAACAAGACTCATATACTTTAAAAGCCTATCACTGTAAAAGTATAATTTTTCGTTTCAAATTTTGGATTGTGTGGTTAACGGCTAAATACTGTAGTAAAAGAATAATTGCTTAGAACAAGAAACTTGTCACATTTCTCTGTTATTTTCAAAAATCTAGAAAGAAACTTTCCATTCCCTTTAAATACATTTCCTTTTTTTTGTAATCCTTTTTGTAAACCTTTTTTTTCCAAAAAGTATTTAGGGAAAAAGGAAATGATGCAATTAATCAGCATTTTCTCATTTGCCAACAATGTTTTTCTATTTTCTATTCTTTCAAAGAAAAATCTACCCATTTAAGTCAACTCTTTTGTCTCCAAAAAAGTGTTTTCAATATGGATAAGAACACAATGCAGGTGCCTGTCACAGTTTTTATATGTGATTGTTCCTTTATCATATAATTCTGAGACAGAAAGTCTTATCAGCATTATCAATTTTTTGTCTGGTATAGGATTTATGATGAAAACAAAAAAAATCTGTGAAAATGTATGCATTAATTACTTACTCCACATTATACTGCTTGATTTCTTCCTCTTTGGTCATCAGAGCTTTCACAGTGTCTGGAATCTCCAGGTTCAGTGCCTGTAGGCATTTAGCCTCCTGGATCAACTCTACAATCTGGGGGTCAAAGTTCACAAAAAGCTCTGCTGTATCTGGGTGTCGGATCAGAAGTGAAGCACTGAGACCAGACTTGGCTGCTTCAACAGCACGAATCCATCCTCGGTGATATAGCATCTGTGAGGAAAATAAAATGGGAAAAAAGTTAGAATGGACAATAGTAAAGTAAGTTCCAAGTCTCTTGGTAACAATGACTGATTTTAAACCTAAAAAATTTACTAAACCATTAACATAGAACATAGTTTAGATTTTTACGACAAGTAAAGGGAACTCCTTTCATAACACAGAAAACCGAGCCTATTGTCTTGAATATCCAAGTAAAAGTTATCAGAAAAATAGGTTTATGAATTCTAATGAAAACACAAAATACATAATTATGATCAGTTATCTTACAGAAAAATATTCTTACAAGCACAATCCGGTTTGGTTTACAAATCAGAGTATGTAACTAGCAAAATCCAATGATCAAACACATCAGAGTATGTAAGTAGCAAAATCCAATGATCAAACAAATCAGAGTATGTAAGTAGCAAAATCCAATGATATGAAGCTTAACTCTTTATCAAATTACAAAATTTTGGACTGTTCCAAATTGCAAGCATTTGCAGACAACAAAATAAATGAGACTCAAATGCTGAAATATGTTTTGGGGAAGGACAGATAACATTGTGGAAAAAGGAGAAAATGCTGGTTACCAGCATTTTCTCCTTTTCCCACAATGTTTTCAAAAGGCTTCTTTCTCAGGATCATTAAAAGTCAGGATTGTATGGTAAATGGTTCAACAGTGTGACAAACATACCTCATATTCCATCAGAACACCCGCCATCTTGTTGAAGTTTCTCACAATCTTCTTGGCCTCTGGGTGCTTGAGGATTTCTGGTTTGGTTTTGAATGCCTTCATTGGCATCTCTATCTTTCTGTAGAGCTGTCGTGACCAGGCAATTCTACCAGCTACCGGGGGTAAGTTACGAGGAATCATGGGCTCTTGCTTGAACTTTTGATACAGTTTTCGGATTGACTCTAAATCTCTGCCATAGTTCATAAGCACCTTCATGTACTTCTCATTCATATCCAGGTTTGCTCCAGAAATTGCTTCAAACTTGTTCAGCAATTCAACTGCCTTCTCAGTCTGAAAAGAATTGAAGAAAGCAGGACTTATTAACACAAAGAAAAAATAAATGTACATAATCTTTTTGTCTTAAAACTTTTAACCATTTTCCACACAATTCTAACTGCTTACAACCCTGACAAGGAATGGCTTTTGAAAACATTATGGGAAAAGGAGAAAATGCTGGTAACCAGCATTTTCTTTTTCTCCAACAGTGTTTTATACTCTATGAAAGACAAGTTTTATTTTTTTTTTTGTTACTTTTAATATGTCTTCTGTACATCCTTTCAATTTGGAAAAATCTATAAAACTTTGCTGTCTGTTAAAGACTTCAGGAAATTAACAGAAAGGGCCTTAACCCTTCACAACATCTATCTCATTTTTAACAGCCCTGGTGGGAGAGGCATTGAAAAGTTGTGGAAAAGGGGGGAAAAACTGGTGACTAGCATTTTCTCCTTTTTCCCCCAAAAAATCATGTTTTAAAGACGATTTTCATGGTTGAATCATATCATGAATTGCCATTGCTTTGAATTTTGATGAATGGCAAAAAGTTTTAGCCCAGACTGCACAGCTGACCTGGGTTGATACTTTTTGAAAATGCATTAAGCGCCCTTTCGCAAGGCATGGCTTCTATAATATTATGGAAATAATATGGCAATATGGGTGTCAGAGAATTAATGTATTTACCACCTATTAACCAATCCCTTGATTTTTTCTGCAATTCTTCCTAATCTTTCAAGGCAAATTAGTACTTCTGAGACACAATTTGAAATATGAAATGCTTTCTATTTAGACAAATATGAATTTTTATTGTTTGATGACTATTTAATGCTACATACTGTGAGAGGCTTGCTGAACCATGTATCCATGAAGTTCTGGAGTTGACCTCTCAGGTTGTCAATCTGGTTTCTGAACTCTAGGTAATCATTGTCAAACTGAAAAAAAATGCAATCAGTTGTATTTACTTCTAGACTTTTGCAAAAAAAGAACTACATGTAGTTGCATTTAACTCTAGACTTTTGCATAAAAGAATGATAGTTACAAAAAGTTTCATTTTCCTAATAAACAAGGAAATCAATGAAAAATAGCGGGTTAATTTACCTGGCATGCTATAACTTTCACAGCTTTCCAGCTGAACACATTAAAACACAGAATTTTGTAATAAAGGGCTCAGTCATCTACTTTTCAACATTTATGACAGCTTCCAGAAGGAAGCTCTCCTATCTCACAATTTCTTCAGTATAATTGAAATAAATGTGATTTCTGTTTATCAATTTTTGCTCATTGGTGTCACTGGGACCAGCCAATACTGCTTTCAATATCATTTCAGTCATATCACGGCAACAGCTCACATATTAATGTACTGCCTGGGTTTTATCAGTTCTAGGCTAGGGCATTGAAGTGCCTTGCTCAAGGACACTTCCACGAAAAAACCAAGTTGATCCAGTACAGCTCAAACCCTGGGCCTCCAGGTCGCAAGTTCCACACTTTACCACTGAGTCAGGTAGGACCCCTTACCAAAGGTATGTATGGTAAAAAATATGAAGGTAAAAATAATAAACCATATAGACAGATAAAAAAACAAGCCTACATCAGCTTTCCTGTGGTCCAAGATGTCATAGTTCCTTTTCTTGGCATTGTCTACTATGGTCTTGTACTTGACATTGATCACATCAATGCCCTCGATCTTCACATCACCGAGGCCAGAGAACATTTCCATGGTGTTGATCATGTCTGCAATTCTTTCCAACCTCTTGCAGAAAGTGTCAAATTTTCCAAAGATGTAGTTTTCACTGTAAATATAATTATGTCATATAAGGAATGAAGAGAACTTTCTTTGTTTTCATGAAGGTATGACAACAAAAAACCTAATCACATTGTATGAAACCATGAGGCTTTTGAAAACATTGCAGTAAGAGGTAAAACTGCTCAATTTCTCTATCAGTAAAAATGTTTTTTCATGTATTCATTGGTCAAAGCTTTATTTAACATTTATTGTCTACTTTTAAAAGGAATTTTCAAGTTTAATTCGATGCTGCGTAGGAGGTTATGACTCAAAGGATAATTTATGTTCAAATGGTAAAATTGTTGATCAAAATCAGTAGTATCAAGGAGGCAACAAATTGAACTATAAGGAAATAAGCCCATCATACTTTACTACAAATACTTGACATGCTAGAATCATAATCATGTAATAAGCATGGAATTGTTACCTGAATTCAAACATGAATTCAAACATGGAATTGTTACCTGAATTCAAACTGTTTTTCATTTGGATTCTCTTTCAGCTTTTCCTTGGTTCTTTGGAATTGCTTCTGGTATTCTTCATTCAGCTGGGTGCATTCATTTAACCTCTTCAACACTACAGGCCTGTATTTGGAGAAATCATAGAGATTACATGATCTATATAAAGGAAATTTAAATTTTTTGCATGATAATGAATAAAGAGATTGGCATAATAAATATTGATTGAATATGATTATTGGCTCTTCTCTATGCAGCCGTTCCAACACAAAGCCATAAAATTTGCCATAGGATGTAAGAATTCACATTAACTCTTTACCAAACAAAAGTTTTATATCTGCCCAAATTAAAAGCACCTGCACATGACAATATAAATGTAACTCTAAAACTGTTTTGAGCAGGATAGAAAGCATTGTGGGAAAAGAAGAAATACTGGTTACTGGCATTTTCACCTCTTCCCACAATATAAAGTGGCATGTAAAACTAAAAGTATAAGTGAACACATACTGTTATAAAATAAACATACCTTGGATGTTCCCAGATTTTGGACACATCTTGCATGATATAGGCTTTGCAAGTTGTTATCATCTGGTTGGTGACCTTGACAAACAGGGAGGTCATTCTCTCCGATGTGTTGTAGTACTGAGAGATACTGTAGATCATGCGGATAGCATTCATCAAACTTGGGATGTGTTCTATCATGGTTGCCTATGAAAGAAAGGAATCATCATCTTAACCCTTTACTCGATAGATATTCATTTCTATGTATTACTTGTAGGAGCCTTTAGAAAACATTGTGGCAAAAGGTGAAATTGCTCGTGATGAGCAATTTCACCTTTTGCCACAATGTTTTCTATGCTATCAAAAGGTGTCATATACCCATATGAAACAGCTTCATCCTTGCTGTTATTCAGGATCAATTAGAGATACCATAGAAATGCCTTATAGTTGAACTCTTTACCACAAATCCAAACTTTTAACGGCCCTGAGAAAGAAAGCTTTTGAAAACGTTGTGGGAAAAGGAGAAAATACTGGTAATCAGCATTTTCTCCTTTTCCCACAATGTTTTCTACCCTTCCCAAATCAAATTTCAATTTTTGATTCACATTTATTTTGTTGTCTACAAATGCCTCTAGTTTGGACTAGTCCAAAATTTTGTTGTTTAATTAAAGTTAAACATATTTTATTTCATAAGATTTGAAATAGGGTTGGACCACAAGTTCTGCCAACTTAGAATCGCTCCTTCCCCTTCAAAACAATTTCAAAAATTCTTTTTTTCAACAATGACAATATACCCACAGTGAATTCTAATATACATGTATGTACAAAGAAAAAATAGGCTATTGATAGAAAAGAAAGAAAGAGGTGAAAGAAAATCCGATGGTGTTCTTAGTTGTGCGTCCGGTAAGATTCTTACTATTACATAATTATGGTGTTGATTACTTAACCCTTTACCAAACGACAAATTTTAGACTGGTTCAAACTGAAAACACTTGCATACAACAAAATAAACATAACTCTAAAATGGAAATTTGTTTTCATCAGAGTAGAAAACATTGTGGGAAAAGGAGAAAATGCTGCTTACCAGCATTTTTCTCCTTTTCCCACAATGTTTTCTAAAGGCTTCTATCTCAGGGTTGTAAAAACCAGGGACTGTTTGGTAAAGGGCTAAAGCATTTTTTCTCTTTGTATACCTGTGAAAAGCTTCAAAAAGTAAACAATTCTGATCTAAGGTTGATTTATCACTGCCAAACAATAATTTGTCTATTTTTAAATTCCCTTGTTGCTAGAAAAATTGAGTTACTAAAGTATTCACTTTCAGTCAATTACAACATACTTCATCTTTAATTTATCCAAAATAGTCATTGTTCATCTATGCCAAATCTGAGACATCCTGGTGGTTGAACACAATATGACAAACAGAAAATGCAATTTTGATTTTGCCTCAATCTCCTTGATCTAAGTTGAAGACATTATGATGCTATTTACATGAATGTCTTTACAGGCTTTGTTTTACATTTTAATTAATAGTTAAAGGCACTTGTTTTAGGTTAACCTTGTCGAAAAGGCCTTCTAAAAACACTGTGGAAAAAGAAGAAAATGCTGGTAGCCAGCATTTTCTCCTTTTTCCACAACGTTTTTTTCTGCACTATTAAAACAAGATAAAGCCATTTGAACTAAACTGAAATCATTTTCTGCAAATGCTTTCAGTTTGGACGAGGCTAACATTTTGTCATCTGATAAAGGGTTAAATCATTTACATAAATACTTACAGGTGTGCATTTGACAAGGGGTCCAAAGAACTTGTCCAGTGTGTACAGGTACTTCACATTGTCCTTTGCTTCATTGGCATAGTCTGTAATGAAGCCATCCAGCTCCCGCCATCTTCGAAGAGACTTGGATTTAGCAACTTGGAGAACCCCTAGAACAGACTTAACTCTTGGACTCTTCATCTGTTCTAACAAGCTGAGAGAAGAAAGTAAAATTATAAAATTATGATACTCATAACTTTGAGTAGAAGATCATAAACTCTTTACCATACAAAGATTTCTCAGACTTGTCCAAATCGAAAGCATTAAATTGTAGACAACTAAATAACTGTCGATAAAATGATGAAACATGTTACTGAAAATAGAGAAAATATTGTAGGAAAAGTAGAGAATGCTGGATACCAGCATTTTCTCCTTTTCCCACAGTGTTTTCACTGTTGCTGGTAACCAGCATTTTCTCCTTTGCCCACAATGTTTTTAAAAGACTGCTTTCTCACGCTTGTTAAAACACGGGATTGTGTGGTAAAGAGATAGCAATTACATTGAAACTAACGAAATTGTTGCTCAAAACCACATGTTCTTATACTACAGTTTCTTTTACCTATGTTTAAGCATCAACCCTCAACTACACAATTGCAAGCTTTTACAACCATGATGGAAGAGGCTTTTCAAAACATTGTGAAAAAGGGAGAGAATCCTGGTAAGAGGCTTTTCAAAACATTGTGAAAAAGGGAGGAGAGAATCCTGGTAACTACAATGTTTTCTCCCCTTTCAAAGACAAATCTCATCATTTGAGCCACATTTAATATGTCACATACAAACACCTTCAACTCAGACAAGTCTGAAATTTTGCCATGTGGCATTCCTTCAATTAGACAACTTTTGTAGTCAGTTTTCAAAAATATTATGGCCAAAGACACTGCTTGTAACAGGTAAGAATGTTTTCATTGGTGTCAATCTGTGAGATCCCTATTTTACAAGAATGTATTTCTAGTTTTGTGTCCCCTGAAATTTTTCATTTTGAGAAGATTTGATTTGAATGCAACTGACAGCAAAATGTACATACTTGTTGAATTTGGCCATTCGAGACTTCCAGTAGGTGAGTTCAGCAGTAGGTCCGATGTCATCAGCCTCTCGTCTCATTTGTTCACTCTCGGCAAGTACCTGTTCAATCTGTTTAGACCATGTAGCACATAGGTTTTCTAGCTTCTCAAGGTACTCAGAGTTGGATGCTGCAATAAATCAAAATATTCTTTGAGCTTATAAACATAACATGATAATGTAATTAGAAAACTTTTCCTCTGCTAAAACTAACCTATTTCCACACCAACCCCTTTGTTAAATGACTGCGATGAAAAAGGTCTATAAAGATTTTGTGGCAGAAGGATATTATTCACATTTTTCCCATATCTCAAGATGTTTTCATAGATCTTTTTACCTGTCAAAGTCAATCCTATCCCTTGAGTCATTTCTAATATGCTTTGAAATTGGACATGTCAATTTTTTTTTCTGTAGTTTTGTAGATTTAAATATCTATATACAGTAATAGATGTGATCAAACCATTACCTTCTGCAAATGTTCTCCGTCTTTCAAAAATGACATAAAAACACTTTGTATAAGATGAAATTGTTTAACCCTTTACCACACAATGACGACTTTTGACGACCCTGAGGAAGAAGCCTTTAGAAAACATTGTGGGAAAAGGAGAAAATGCTGAAAACCAGCATTTTCTCCTCTTTCCACTAAGTTTTCTACCCTATGAAAGAAAAAGTGCACCATTTTAGCCACTTTGAAATTTTTGTCTGCAAATGCTTTTGATTTGGATAGGTCTTTAATGCTGCCATATGGTAAAGGGTAAAACACAAGGTTTTCAAAAAGAGGAAAGGAAACGCTAAAACTATATCCCTCAGCCTTCAGCAGGGGATAAAAAAACACAAATATAATTATCTATGACCTCCATGGACAGTAAACAGACAAGTTGATTTCCTTTTACACCAATAACCCTGACACCACTGTTTTTTAAGAGAAACAAAAAGAATTTGCTGCAGGATAAAGATGAACTCATTCTTAGACAAAGGTTTATGACTTGTCCATAATAAAAGTATTGGCAGACATACAATGACTTGAGGTTCAAATGACAGAATGATAGAATAAAGATCAATGATAGGGTTGTAAACATTGTTTTAAAAGAAGTACATGTTTGATAGAGTTAATGAACATTGTCCTTACCAACAGACTGGTAATCAGCTGGTGTTTCCATGGTATCTATGATAAATCCCACACCATTCTCCTCAAGAGTGATCTGACCTTCCATGTTGGACAAAGCAGACATGAGGTTGTTGATGAACTTCTCCAGCTGCTCCAGAAAGTCTTCAATCTGGCTGTTGTTTCCATTTCTTGTTCCACTGTCTCCTCCCCACTATTAATAGAACAATAGCTTACAGCTCTAACAATATAGGCACTATACCTTTTATCACAAAATCCTGAGTTTTAAGGCCTATAAAGAAAAAAGCTTTTGAAAACATTGTGGGAAAAGGAGGAAATGCTGGTAACCAGCATTTTTTCCTTTTTCCACAATGTACTTTGCCCTTTCAAAGGTAAATTCAACCATTTTAACCACACGGAATATAATGTTTGCAAATGCTTTGAATCTGGACATGACAGAAATTTTGTTTTTTTGTTAAAGAGTAAATGGGAATGGATGTAAAACAATAGCTTCAATTGAAAGGAATTTTTTTAGCTCAACTCAGCTGAGGGTAAAGGCTCTTTTTCATGATTGTTCTCTAAGCATAAAACTGTATTCTGTCCAGTCTTCTTTGATAAACTTGATTGAAAACTAAATCTTCTTTTTTTATGAAGAACTAGCTTGCATAAGAAATCAGCTGAGCATGGATTTCAAAGTTTACTATTGTAAGCCCAACCTTGTCTACTGGTACCTACAAAGAAGGTGAGGAACAAGACTAGTATTGTTTTCAAAGTATTATGAACATGAAAGTTTGGAACAAAATTTGCATAGCTCAAATACAAACCGCATCTGGCGGGATTCTAACCTATGGCAGACAAATATCTGCGTTTTTCCAGGTTTAGAAGACCAATAACATAACCACTGAGCTAAACAGAATTCTCTCTGATGCAGTAACAGTTGTCAGGTATTGATAAGATATGGGAAAGCTATGCAGTAAGGACGGAGTGATCTCCCATAACAAAAGGACTACATCTGAGAAGTTAAATGACATATTTAAGCATACATCTTACCTCAAGAGATCTGAGGGAAGGTAGAACAATGTTGGAAAGGTGTTTTTCTAAGGCAGACAGTATAGCCCCTTTACTACAGTCCATATAGCCAAAGTTCACCTCATTGGCAATGTTAGCCGGAGTGATGGCTTTTGGTGTTGTCCTCAAGAAATACAGACAGATGCCTGTCAAACCCTGAAAGCAAAAAAAAAAACTCACTTTTTCTCTTAACTCTTTACCAAACGCTCCAAGTTTTAATGACCTAAAGGAGGGTGGCTATTGAAAACATTGTGGAAAAAGGAGAAAATGCTGGTAACCAGCATTTTCTCCTTTTTCAACGATGTTTTCTACCTTAACAAAGATAAATTCTATCACTTGAGTCACCTTTATCTCATCACCACACAATCCCTACTTTTGACACCTCTGAGAAAGAAGCCTTTATTTAACTTTAGAAAACATTGAGGGAAAAGGAGAAAATGCTGGTAACCAGCATTTTCTCCTTTTCCCACAATGTTTTCAACCCTTCACAAAATAAATTTCAAATTTTCAGTCACTTTTATTTTGTTGTCTGCAAATGCTTTCGATTTGGACAAACCTAAAATTTTGTCGTTTGGTAATGAGTTAACTTATTTGTTGCAAGTCTTTTGGCTTTGGACAAATTCATTTTTTTTTCATGTGGTGCAGGGTTCTTTCTACTGCTAAGTTAGAGCCATCACTGAATGTGACTAAATACCCCCGCCAGCACTTTGATTTTGTACACAGACGGACACATAGACACACACACAGACAGGCTGATTACAGTATATCCCCGAAAACATTCACGGACATTCTCAGTCAAAGCTGAATATTTGCATTTTTTTCAAGTTGTTCTTTACAAAATACCCTCTAAAGAGTAAACTGTATAGATACAAGATCATACTACATGTTTTGACTTGTCTGATCTAAATCAAGGTCGTCTACAATCTTTATCAGAACAATTTCTGTATGAGTAGTGGGGCAAAAGAGCAAGAAAATGCAAAGAGTTTCCAATCTCTTCAACAGAAGTTGTACAAAGCACTTGAATGGCTGAATTATCTATTGATTTGTAATAAAACAAATCCTTTTCCAGGTAGCCCTGAAAAGACCGTTTTTCTGAATGATTCTTTTTCCATCCTTAACCTTTTACTGAACAATGCTCACTTATATTATAACAAACCTGGGAGAGAAGCCTTTTGAAAACATTGTGGGGAAAGGAGAAAATGCTGAATTGTAATAAAACAAATCCTTTTCCAGGTAGCCCTGAAAAGACCGGCTTTTCTGAATGATTTTTTTTCCATCCTTAACCCTTTACTGAACAATGCTGACTTCTATTATAACAAACCTGGGAGGGAAGCCTTTCGAAAACATTTTGGGAAAAGAAGAAAATGCTGTTAACCAGCATTTTCTCCTTTTCCCACAATGTTTCTGCCTTATCAAAGTATAACTGCACCATTTAAGAACCTCTGAAATTGTCATCTGCAAATACTTTCAATTTGAAAAAGGCTAAAATCTTGTCATTTGGCAAAGGTTAAAGTAAACATGGTAATAATGCTGGCCAAGATCAGAGCTATTTGCTCTTTCCTATGACATTTGTTATTGGAGTTTTCCATGCCTAATTTGACTTTGTGCACTGACTGATTTTAAAACTTTTCAAGTAGAAAACATTGTGGAAAAAGGAGAAAATGTATTTTTCTCTTTTCAAACAATGTTCTTTAACAGCTTCTTTCCAAAGATTGTTAAAACTACGGATTGTGTGGTATAGAGTTAATCAAAATATCTCAGATTTTACTGCAATAAAGGAGAAAAATGGCTCTCCTTTGACAGAGAAAATGTTTGGCAAGCCATAAATATGCATAAACCATTGATATGGTAACATTTTACATAAAGAAAAAACTAAACACATGAAATATTCAGAATTTTCTTTGTTATTTGACTTGAATGAAAAAAAAAGTCCATATTCTCTATGCCATTACAGTTTCACAGAGCTCCATACAGAGGGAGTGATTTTGATTTCAAAATGAAAAATATTAATTTTTCTCCACTAAACCCTATGTCATGGGTACTCATTAGAATCGTCTCATTGAGACGATTCTAATGAGTACCCACAACATAGGGTTTCAAAGAGAAATAATGGATTTAGGATATAATCACTCTCTCTTATCTGGAGCTCCGTTTCATAACTAAAGCAAATCTAAATATTTAATGACTAACTGTAAAACAATTTCATGGCTCATTAAGTCTTTGCCAAACAATCCAAGTGTTTTCAAGGACACTCCACATGAAATATTGACAAGAAATTTGTGTTAATTTGACAAATTTTGTTATTTTGACTCAAATGAAAATAAATCACTGTCAGTATTTTCTACGGCAATAAAGTTTCAACAGTCCTCTATCACACAGTTCAATGTTTCAACAAACCTGACACAGAAAGCTTTCGAAAACATTATGGGAAAAGGGAGGGACAAATGCAGCTATCCTGCATTTTCTCCTTTTCCCATGTTTTTTTTTTATGTTGTTCAAGGCAAATCTAGGTATTTGAGCAAATTCTGATATTCCGATGGCTATTTATTGTAGTCTGGTTAGAAGTGATAGCATATAATGCATAGCTACTGTACAATATCCAAGCAGCTGTAAATCACTATTTATATTTATCTTAATTCATTACCAAATGACAATATTTTAGGCTTGTCCAAATCGAAAGCATTTGGAGACGACAAAATTAAAGTGACTGAAAATTTGAAATTTGTTTTGTGAAGGGTAGAAAACATTGTGGGAAAATGATAAGATGCTTGTTACTAGCATTTTCTCCTTTTCCCAAAATGTTTTCTGAAGGCTTCTTTCTCAGGGCTGTCAAAAATAGCGATTGTGTGGTAATGGGTTAACCCTTTCCCAAACGACAAAATTTTGGACTAGCCCAAATTGAAAGCAATTGCAGACAACAAAACAAATGTGAATCAAAAATTGAAACTTGGCTTGGAAAGGGTAGAAAACATTGTGGGAAAAGGAGAAAATGCTGGTTACCAGCATTTTCTCCTTTTCCCACAATGTTTTCAAAAGCTTTCTTTCTCAGGGTCGTTAAAAGTCGGGATTGTGTGGTAAAGGGTTAAGACTAAATGCTTAGCCCTCTACCACATTGCAAAACTTAGACCTATCTAAATTGAATGCATTTGCAGATTACCATTTTGTAGTGGCTTAACCCATTACCACACAAGAAAATTTTAGACTGGTCCAAATTGAAAGGGTTTGCAGACGACAAAATAAAAGTGACTGAAAAATTGAAATTTGTTCTGGGAAGGGTAGAAAACACTGTGGGAAAAGGAGAAAATGCTGGTTACCAGCATTTTCTCCTTTTCCCACAGGGTTTTCAAAAGGCTTCTTTCTCAGGGGCGTCAAAAGTAGGGATTGAGTGGTAATGGGTTAAATGACACAAGTTTTCATTGATAGCTTAGAAAACTTGGTTGGAAAAGGAGAAAATGCTGCTTCTTGATAGGATAGAAACTTTATGGGAAAAGGAAAAGAAAGCTGGTTAGCAGCATTTCATCCTTTTCAAACTATGTTTTTAAGAGGTTTCTTATCAGGGTTGTTAAAAGTGGGCATTTTGTGGCAATGTGTTGACAACAAAATTTCAGTCTTGTCCAAATAGAAGGGCATCTGTTAACAACAAATTCAATATGAATGGATTAATGAAATTTATCTTCATAAGAAAATAAAATATTGTGGGAAAAGGAGAAAATGCTGGTCACCAGCATTTTCTCCTTTTCCCACACTGTTTTCAAGAGCCTTTTTCCAGTGCTTTTAAAACATGAATTCGTTAGATAAAGGGTAAAACAATTTGTGTTTCTCCACATCTGTAAAGAGGCTTTATAAATTGTTTATCAATAGAACATGTCACCAGAAAATCAATGAGCAGATAGGCATCTTGACAAGAAATCCATTTCTATACAATGATAACTTGGCCCTAGCAATATTTGAGATTCAAATCTATAGAAAGACAGTTTTACAGATACACAAGTCAGGATCTGTATTTAATGTCCAGCACTCTTTAAAACTATGCCTGTGTTAGAACACATTTTAATTTAACCCATTACCACACAATCCCTACTTTTGACGCCCCTGAGAAAGAAGCCTTTTGAAAACACTGTGGGAAAAGGAGAAAATGCTGGTAACCAGCATTTTCTCCTTTTCCCACAGTGTTTTCTACCCTTTCCAGAACAAATTTCAAATTTTCAGTCACCTTTATTTTGTCGTCTGCAAATGCTTTCAATTTGGACCAGTCTAAAAATTTCTCGTGTGGTAAAGAGTTAAATAATACCATTTAAAAGTATGGAAATTATTGTGAAGACGGCATGTGTTATTCACAGTACGGTTGATTCCAAGTGTTAGTCGCAGGCAGAAAAATGAATTCTAAAACCTAGTAAAAGTGAACAAAACAGAAATTGGCCAAGCAATTTTTAACCTGGTATTCAAATTTCCTTTTCTGCCTGCGAATAACACATGGACTGTTTTAACTTAACCCTTTACCAAAATAAGCGTGTGTGCAGTACAAGTCTTTTGAAAACACTGTGGGAAAAGGAGAAATTACTCGTAACGAGCAATTTCTCCTTTTCCCACAGTGTTTTCTACCCATTTGTAGAACTTTCTACCATTTTTATCAAATTTGAAATTGTCGTCTGCAAACTCTTTCAGTTTCTGAGAGTCTAAAATGTTGTTTAGGAAAGGGTTAATTGCAATTTAAGATCTGTATTGTTAGTTTTGGCCTCCACTAGGCCTTAGACAGTAGCATTTTTTAAGGCCATTGTTTCCCCACAAAATTTTCATAGGCCTACATCCTCACATCATGAAAAACTTATCATTTGACAATGGGCAAGGAAAACAAAATACCGGTATATATGCTATGTAATATGTTTACTTACATCTGTTTCTCCGGAAGTCAAGAAGAGTTTCTTGGTTGGAGCAGCAGTACTTCCTGATTTCTGTAAATTACAAACAAACTTGCTGATTCTGACCATGATCTAATGTCACTTTGAAAGGGTTGAAAACATTTTGGAAAAAAAGCAAATGTTGGTTACCAGCATAATCTAATTGTGTGATAAAGATTTAACTCTTTACCAAACGAAAAAATTTTGGACTAGTCCAAATTGAAAGCATTTGTGGATGACAAAATAAATGTGACTCAAATATTTAACTTTGATTTGGGAAAGGTAGAAAACATTGTGGGAAAAGGGGAAAATGCTGGTTACCAGCACTTTCTCCTTTTCCTACAATGTTTTCAAAAGCTTTCTTTCTCAGTGTCCTTAAAAGTCGGGATTGTGTGGTAAAGAGTTAAGCCTTTATCACCATGACAATCCCAACTTTTACCTACCCTGAGAAAGAAACCTTTTGAAAACATTGTAGGAAAAGGAGAAAATGCTGGTAACGAAACCTTTTGAAAACATTGTTGGAAAAGGAGTCAGAAATTTTGTGTTCTGCTTAAGACTTGAACCATTATAATTATTTTAGACTAGCCTAGTCCACCCTATATAACAGGAGAAAAATTTAACTCAGTACCAAACGACAAAATTTTAGGTTTGTCCAAATTGAAAACATTTGCTGATGAAAAAATAAAAGTGACTGAAAATCTAAAAATTTATTTTGTGAAGGATAGAAAACATTGTGGGAAAAGGAGAAAATGCTGGTTACCAGCATTTTCCCCTTTTCCCCACAATGTTTTCTATAGGCTTTTTCTCAGGGTCATGAAAAGTAGGGATTGTATGGATTTACATGAAAATGTGATGATGAAAAAAAAAAAAAACAGTTGTTGTTTGTTAACTGAAAAAATTTGCAAAATTTCAAAAGCTCCCTCACTCGTAGGATGTAAGTGAGATTCATACCTGTTATGAAAATGGGTTAACTTTTTACTAGACAACAAATTGAAAACATTTGCAGACGACAATTTCAATGTGGCTTTAAAGGTTCAATTTTCCTTTGATAGGGTAGAAAACACTGTGGGGAATGGAGGATATAAGCATTTTCTCCTTTTCCCATAATGTTTTCAAAATTAATGCCTTTGACTTTGGGGGTCATTAAAAGGCGGGACTGAGTGGTAAAGAATTAATGATATAATTTGCGTACCTGTACATCCTGGTAATAAAACATCAATTTTCTGCTTCCATCCACAGCAAAAAAAGGTTCAATCAGTTCAAACTGCACAAAAACAGAAAAATTCAAATAGGTCATAAATATTCCCAGTATTCCTGCTGAATAACTTAAATGAAATTTACATTTCAATAGTAAAGACCCAAATACATGTATTGCTATTTCAAACTTGGCCTCCAACACGTGAAAAGGGGTGTTTGGACATTTGCGTAAAGCGTCGTCTTGGATCAGCCTACGCAGTCTGAGCAGACTAATCCGAGAGGACACTCTCAGTTTAAATGATATTTTCTGTTCTGGGCAAGTCTACCGTAGCAAAAAAATCTAATGTAGCCATAAAGTGCTGTCTCAGATTAGCCTGCGCGGACTGTGCAGGCAGACCCGAAATGACACTTTACGCAAATGTCCGAATGCCCCTTTTCGCGCGTTGCAAGCCACTTATATTTTGGCTATATCTCCTTAACTCTTCACCAAACGGCAAAATTCTAAACTGGTCCAAATTGAAAGCACTTGCAGACATTGAAATAAACGTAAATCAAAAACTGAAACTTTTTTCCAGGAGGGAAGAAAATATTGTGGGAAATGGAGAAAATGCTGGTTACCAGCATTTTCTCCTTTTCCCACAATGTTTTTAGAAGGCCTCTATCTCAGGGTCGAAAAAAACAGTGATTGTTTGGTAAAGATTAATGGATAGTGTATATCCAAGATTAGACTGCACACTCTATGCTTATCTTAATCTATACTGCAAATTTTCTGCATATGAAATGGCCAGTCTTCTGATGATTCACGCCAACTGCCTGAGCAGGTAGAATCCAGCATAGAGACATTGTTGCCATGATCAAGAAAGAAAATATGTATGGTATAGACAAATCAAAGATCAGACTGATAATCTGTCAAGAGTGACTTTGATTTACATGTATGTCATCTACAATACTTCTTTGTGTATATGATCAACTGTCATGAAAGGTTTAAACTTAAACTGATATAACTATATTTTCTCTACATTCCAAAATGTTCTTTCTTTTGAAAAATATGTCCTCTTAACCCTTTACCAAACAAGTCCTGGTTTTTACGACCCTGAGACAAAAGCTTTTAGAGAACATTGTGGGAAAAGGAGAAAATGCTCGTAACCAGCACTTTTTTCCTTTTCCTACAATGTTTCTACCCTTCTGGAATCAAATGTCAATTTTTCAGTTATGTTTATTATTTTGTCTGCAAGTGCTTTCAGTTTGGACAATTAAGTCTAAAATTTTGTCAATTGAGAAAGGGTTAATATCTAATTGACTTTCAATTCTGTATCCTATTGGATGAAATTTTTGTCATTCTGTAAATACCTTTTCATCAGCCAATACATGATCTTCAACTTGACTGTCATCCAATCCCAAAGCATCCCCAATCTGCAATGAAAGTCACTTATAGTTATGAAAACATAGGTCCAATGTACATATTTAGCTCCCCTCAACACATAAACTTCAAAATAATTATCAAAAAAATAAATCAACATTTGAATCAAATTCAATTGATCAACTGCACATGCTTCCATCTAGTATAGTTCTACATTTTGTGGTTTCGTATAGGGTTTTTTACTTCTCTAAATCTTAATGTACATCAGACGGTCATATAGATCAAGACATGGACAGACCTATGTGCATTTTCATCCTTTTTCTAGCATCTAATTTGTAATGGTTTAGAACAAATAATTGCTTATACTATCGAGTCCCAGGGAAAATAAACTTGAAACAGTCAAAAGCAAACACTGAATTCTCTTTGATTAATATCAGTATCAGATTCTAGTTTTCTGGGAAAACAAATTCATACCAAAACACTGGAAGACTGTCCTACCTTGACTACCTGTATCACTATACAATTTTTAGTCAAAATTAAATTCTCTTTGTTACAATTAAAGACATGCTAACCACACTCACCTGTTTGAAGATGTGTTTATGTCTGGCATCAACCTAAAATAAAAAAGCAAGTCTGTGTTCATGCACATATATTCATTCCTCTAAAATCAATCTCCTTGTATAGAATACACATACATATATGTATGGGAATACTTGAAATTGACCAAATTTAAAGCTGTTGGAGACAACAAAGTAAATAGCCTGCTGATTGACATGATTTGTCTATAACAGGACACAAAGTCTTTTTCCTCCTATTCATTACAACATGAGATTGTTAAGTATGGGGTGAAAGATGTTTCATTGCATATTTGTTTGTTTGTTTGTTTGTTTGATGCTTTTAACAGTTTTCAATTGTACTTTAGCTACACTGGCCAGTGCACTTATCCATGTAAGTCTAGGGTAACTTTAAACAGTGAATTGTGCCATATTCTTTCCATTTAGCCACTGGGTGTCCTCTAACAAACATGAACATAGAGGACACAGTGTCCAACTTAAGCACTTTTCAACCCTTTACCATAGAGTCCAGAATTTTAACAAGCCATAAAGAAAAGCCATTTGAAAACATCGAGGGAAAACAAGAAAATGTTGGATACCAGCATTTTCCCTCTTCTAACCATATTTTCTACCTTGCAATAGACAAATTCCACTTTTTACATACCATTTGTTGAATGTAAAAGCTTTGAATTTTGAAAAGTCCACATTTTGTTATTTGATAAAGGTCTAATGCATATCTGTCTCTGTTTGGCAACAGAAATCATTTCATTACACAATTTCAAAAAGGCCAAGAAAATTTGGCACATTTTATAAAACCAAAGTTTAACCCCTTCACAATATGATCCAAAGATTTTATGACCCAAACAGATAGAAAGCTGTACGAAACACAGTGGTAAAAGTAGGAAATACTGGTTAACAATATATTCTTCTTTTCACACTGTTTTCTATTACTTTCAAAGACTATTCCCATCAGTTCAGCCATATTTGATTTTTTTTTTATCAGCCAAAACTTTTTTGACATAGCTAAAAGATTTTCCTCTGATACAGATTTAACCCTTTTTGAAAACTTCCAGCATATCAACAATCATGAGGTCGGAGGCTTTTGAGAACATTGTAGAAAATGAAAAGGTGCTGGTAACTAATATTTTCTACTTTTCTTACACTGTTTGCTATCCCTCAAAAGCCAAATTTGAGCTTTTGAGTCACAACGGATTATCACTATGCAAGTGCTTTAGATTATGGGAGAATAATAAATTTCATGGTTTAGCAAAGCGTGAACATTAATACACATATTTTATATGGTAAAACCCCCACTGAACAGATCTGTATTGATGAATGCATAATGGCAAAATTTCAAAGGGGATATTGTATTACAAAACATTTCTTAATCTCTTATTACAATGCTTTATGTGGATATAACAAATAACCTTTCCGATAAATTCAACCTTTGGACTCTTCCAAAACTAAAGTTGTTTCTATTTATCTCTCCCCAACTGCATTTATCTGACAAGGAGGGTATAAACAATGTCTTTTTCCCAAATGATCTATGAATGAACACAAAGCTTCAATATGTTTGTGTGGCCAAGAGGGAAACCAAGACACTATACAGACAAAGGGTTTCCAATAATCCATAAAGATATGAGTTTCATAACTGTATTTACTTCAATACCTTATAGGTTGTTTTAGGCATACAAAAGCTGGCTTATAATATTTCTTTTTTTCAATCATGGTCGTAATATTGTGGAAAAGGGAAGTACAGCTCTTAAAAAGTAAATGACGGGTATTTTTTTGTACAATTTATGTACAGAGACCTTTAATAGCATAGACGTACCATTCTTTTAAGGCAGTAGGTTTCAACCTTTACCATGAAATCCCATAGTATAACCCATTACCACACAATCCCTACTTTTGACGCCCCTGAGAAAGAAGCCTTTAGAAACATTGTGGGAAAAGGAGAAAATGCTGGTAACCAGCATTTTCTCCTTTTCCCACAATGTTTTCTGCCCTTCACAAAACAAATATCAAAATTTTCAGTCACTTTTATTTTGTTGTCTGCAAATGCTTTCAATTTGGATCAGTCTAAAATACTGTCGTTTGGTAATGGATTAAGGAACCTAACAAGAAACTTTTGCAAACATGAGGTAACCAGCATTTCTCCCACATCACACAGTGTTTTCTATACCCTTTCAAAAGAGTTCCTATTTGATTACAAGCTTGATATTTGGTAAATAGCTTTTAATAACAAATAATTTTCTATCCATGATACCGATAATTTGGGATGAAATTGGATCTCATCTTCACAACTCATCTACACTATGACAATATGCTGTTCTCACCCTTAACATATTATGTACCACACAATCCCGAGTTTTAACAACCCCAAGAAAAGAGTCTTTAGAAAACACTGTGGGAAAAGGAGAAAATGCTGGTAACCTCAACTTCGGACTTGATAAAGATCTAAATTCAGGAGGAAATCCATTTTGGAATCTCATGTACATGCTTGTTTACATTTACCATCCCGGCACTGCTTATTTTTTTTCATGGAGATGTGGAAAAAAAAAAAATTCAGCCATTCACTGAACTCGCCAATGTTAACAAAAAAAAAGTTATACTGAATCATTCTATTTTGAAAGCATCTGGATATATATAACAAACCAAGTACTACTAAAAACATACAATATGTCTTTCATTGAGTGTAAAACATTGGTAACCAGCATTTTCTCCTTTTTCCCACAATGTATTTAAAACCTTACTTTTCTCAGGGTCCTAAAAAAAATCTTTGGCTTGTGTGGTAAAAGGTTACCAACTTAAGAATAATTCTTTTGGCACAGGATGTTTGCTTTCCATTGCAAGGGTCATCACTATTATGCCTTATCTCCTTCTAATATCATAACTCTTTGCCAAAAGACACAATTTTGGACTGGACCAAATTCAAAGCATCTGCAGCCAACAAATGAAATCTTGGTAGTATAATTACAGTGGAACTCCGTTACAACGAAGTCCGCTATAGCGCTGATTCCGTTATAACGCGGGTGTCCTTTGGCTCCCAAAATTTCGGGGGTTGACCATTTTCGAGTCTGATCCGAATCTACCGTTGCTCTCACAAGAATCTTCGATGTAAAAAAAAAAAAGACCTCTCGGTAAAAAAATATCGATACTGTACACATAACGTGACAGTATCAAGCTTTAATTGGAATTAAACAATAATAAAACAAGCCTAAGCCTACCAAAGCCCAATTTTGTATTGGTAGCTTTTCGTAAGGTACGAGCTATTGAAAATATTAGAAAAAAGATCAAGTCGTGAGATCAAAGTTTTGACAAATAAATTTAAATGTCCTTTTAAGGGTGGGGTCTTACTTATGATTTATGTTTATATAAAGAAAATCTTTATATCCCATTTCCAAATCTTACATCTTGGCTTAAAGCATGTGCTGTTGGAAAAAACTTATCTTTGTTTTTTTATGAATTGACCAAACTAAAAAAAATACATGTAGTCCTTAAATCTAAATACAACAGAATCCCAACTTTTAACAACCCTGAGAAAGCAGCTTATAGAAAACATTGTGGGAAAAGGAGAAAATGCTGGTAACCAGCATTTTCTCCTTTTCCCACAATATTTTCTACCATATTAAAGTCAGAAATTTCTGTATTTGTTTTATTATTGTTTAATTCCAATTAAAGCTTGCTAAAAATGTTTTTTTTTTTTAATTCTTTTCCAAACGGCAAGTCAAAAGCATTTACAGTTAAGTTTATAGCAGGCAACAAAATTTTACACCCATTGAAAAATCAAAGCATTTACAATACAAAAATTTAAATGTGACTAAACTGCTCCTACTTGCTGTTGGAAAGGTAGAAAACTTTGAAAGAAAAGGAAAATATGCTTTGGTTGCCAAGGTTTTCAAAAAGCTTCTTCCTCAAGTCCATTTAAATTTAGATTGTTTCATAAAAGGTTCAATCCCCTGCAGATTTGGATGTGATCAAATTAATCTGGCACTCATTCTATAAAAAAAACCTTAATGATTATCAAATTTATTTGTTACGTTGCCAAAAAACAATTTAATCATGATCCAGATTAAAACTACACCAAATGACAAACTGTAGCTAGTCCCAAATGGTTTGGATCAGGCGAAAAGGGGCATTCAGACATTTGTGTAAAGTGTAAAGTGTCAACTTGGATCAGCCTGCACAGTCCATGCAGGCTAATCTTATAGATAGCACATTACAACTATGTTCCTCAGTAGACTTGCACAAGACAGAAAATATCATGAAAACGGAGATTGTTGCTTCTGAGTTGGCCAGCGAGGAGTGCGCAGGCAGTGATCCGAGATGATAGTTTGTAAACGCAAATGTCCAAATGCCCCTTAAAATGATATAAAAACAATGAAGATTACATTTTAACACATTTGTACACAGTCTAAAGAAAGAAAATGCTTGAGTTCCCAATGTACAATATCCCCTTTAAAACAAAATGTTTTAAAAATGTTGTGCATGATGAAAAAGTCACGTTTCATGAATGCTAATCTTGTAGCACAAACAAAATCACACAAAAAACAAATCTAACACATTTACAGTTTGTTTTTCTTTATCTAAAATAAACAGACCACCACTGCATCATAATAGTGCATAAACTATCAATCTTGGGACAGAACAAAGTTTTCAAGGCTTCCAGCACCCATGTTAAGGCAAAAGTTAGGAGCTTTTAAGGATTGCATAGTATCAAGTTCAGACTCCATGGAATAAGCAGTTTCAGTGTACACTCTATTATAACTCTCCACTTGTCATTTGGTAAAAAATTAAACTTATTGCTACTATCTGAATAAATTGTACTATCTTTTAGGCGTTGCAATAGATTTCAACCACAACTGAATATAATCTAGACCCATGGTTCGATACCTTGTGGTGGAAAGTGTAGATCCAAAATCAAGCTTCAAATTTTGTGCAGTCTGATCTTAATCCTTGCTCTTTCCAAAAGCTACATGTAAAGGAATTAAAACAAACATGTAAACAAGAGTAATTTGGTATTTTTGTAATTCCATCACGTTTCATCATCTGTCTGATCTTGTTCTAAAGTGCAAACATGATATTGTTTCATAGCTAAATTAACCCTTTACTAAACAATCCCTGGTTTTCAAGACTCTGAGATAGAAGTCTTTTGAAAACATTATGGAAAAAGGAGAAAATGCTGGTAACCAGCATTTTCTTCTTTTCCCACAATGTTTTCTACCCTAATGGAAACAATTTTCAGCTTTACAGTTATGTTTAATTTGTCGTCTTCAAATACTTTCAATTTGCACCAGTCCAGAATTTTGTCGTTTGGTAAAGAGTTAATACAAAAAGATGTCAAAATACGTCTCTGAAGTGCTACTAAAGCATGCAGGTTCACCATGGACAAACAAAATTCAAGGCTCTAATCAGATAACCTATAGATAATTTTTTTCTACTAACCCTCGCAGACGACCACAAGGTTTTTCATCTCGATACTCACTGCATGGAAAAATGGCGGAATTTGACAAAATGGGATTGATGGTATTCAACTCCAATGTCTGATAGAGAAATTTTTTATAATTTCTACAGGAAAAATATCTCCACAATGGAGAGTATAGAACCAAGATCAGACTGCACATTATGTGCATTCTGATCTTGATCTATACTCTGCACAAATTGTCAATGGCTCACCCTTAGCAGCATAAGGGTAAATTGCTGCATTGGCCATAATACCTTGCAAGTTGCATACAGCCTTGGCCTGATATAGCAGTACAATGAATCTACTACATTCAGTTCAAGATCAAGAACCTCTGTTCTTTCAGCTACTCTTTTGTTTTATGCCATGAGTTCTTGAACTGTTCAATTACATGCATTACTAGAGCCCTGAATCATGCATCACATCAAGTTCCCTTTACTTTTAAAGCTTTCACTTCACTTCAACAGCAACACAACTAAATACACCATTCTTCATTAGCATTATCTAATTACAATTTTCAGATTTAGTTTGTACTACAAAAGGATGTTGAAAACTTTACAAATTTGTCTGCTACAAATTCTAACACAGCAGTTATGTTTCTTCCCAGTTATTTTCTCAAAGCAATAAAACCAAACATTTAATCTATAAATATAAGACATGAACAGACGCTCTTTGTGAGAAAACGAAACAGAACTCAATCATTTTAAACAGTAGCTCTTTTACAGCCAAATGCATGCAAATGGGCCATGCTCTGTAGAAAGTGTGTTTAACCCTTTACCACACAATCCCGACTTTTGACGACCAATCAGAAAGAAGCCTTTTGAAAACATTGTGGGAAAAGGAGAAAATGCTGGTAACTAGCATTTTCTCCTTTTCCAACATTGTTTTATTCCCTTCCTAAAACAAATTTCAATTTTTGAGTAACACTTATTTTGTTGTCCACAAATCTTTTCAATTTGGACAAGTCTAAATTTTTGTTGTTTGGTAAAGAGTTAATGCACCTCTCTGATGCAAGATACCAAGCAAGACATCATTATAACTATAGATAAAAAAATCCATTTTACCAAACATAATGACTTAATCATAAGGTCAAATGATCCTTTGACATGTAGAAAATTTAAGTATTGCTAAAGGTTTCGGCCCATGTCAGTTTGCATAGCCTCTGCACAGGCTGACCATTGAAAGCATTTGCAGACGACAAAATAAATGTAGCTTATGAATTGAAATTTGTTTCAAGACGGGTAGAAAACATGGTGGGAAAAGGAGAACATGCTGGTTACCAGCTTCTTTCGCAGAGTGGTGAAAATCAACAATTGTTTGATAAAGAGTTAAGGATCCATAAAATATGACAGAAAATTTTACAAATGCAAAAATGTATTATCTAGGTCAGCCTGCCGCAGATTGCAGACACTGACCAGGGCTCCATAATTCATTTACACGCATTATACTCCTTTTATACAGGGCACTTCATTTTTTGTCTGGTAAATGGTTTAATTGTCTTTGGCTGCAAAAGTGTGAACAAACCTAAGCTAATAGCACAGCAAGACCCCATTGCTGTTTGACTTACCATCAATTGATTCTAAAGGCACAGAATTACAAACACAATAAATTTACAATTACAAAGACATAGAAATACAATAAAACCTGTCTCAAACAGAAACAAACCACACTGGCCCTTTCAGGCAGGTGGCCTGTTTAAACACAAGAACAAAACTAAAATTGGAAATTGAAAATAATCAGGTTAATACAGCTGGCTGCTCACTGCAAGTGGTCAGCTGATGAATTTTGTCTGTATAAGACAAGAACAAATCAAAGAATAAAGAAATAAGTCAGTGCTTCAGATTCTAGATGGGAGAAAAACCAATATCAAAAATTCTTTTCAAAAATAAATCTTTTTTTGTCAAAACTAACTCAATTACAATGTGAACAGGATAACATCATGTTGTCTACAGACAATGAAAAACAGTATTTAATAAGCCTCTAAAGGAGTACACATTTTCAAACAATTCCCTGCCATTCTCTTTCTCCAAGGTAATAATTGATAAATGTGGTTCCCAAAAGGTGATGTAATGTACTCCAATCAATTATTTAAAGACTGGGTCTGCATAGCCTTGTTAAGTTACAGCTAGATAATTATTGGTTCAAGCCTTAGTAATAAATGTCCGATTACTGTGAGTTTTTATCCATTAAAAAGTCTAGAATCACTCGAGACTTACCTGTGCTTTCCTTTCCTCTCGAATCTGTCGTGCCTGTTTCTGCATCTCCTTCATGGCCTCACCTGTAAGGACGACATTTTTCTTGGCCGGTCCCTGGAAGCAGTACCAAAAAACAAGTTAGAACAGCAGTCTAAAATATGGGCCGAGAAAGCTTTACAAATTGAGGGGGAGAAGGCATCTTTTTTGAGGCTTATTGTTATGTCTTTACACCACATCAAAATTCAATCATTGTCCGAATTGAAAGGATCCATACACGACACATTAAGTGTTACTCAAAATAGAAAATTGTTTCTTCAAAGGAGAGGAAACTTTCAGGAAAAGGGAGAAAATGCAGGTAACCAGCATTTTCTCTTTTTTCAATAATGAATTTTAACCCTGTACCACACAATCCCAACTTTTAACGACCCTGACAAGGAAAGCCTTTGAAAACATTGTGGGAAAAGGAGAAAATGCTGGTAACCAGCAAATTCTCCTTTACCCACAATGTTTTCTACCCTTTCCAAATCAAATTTCAATTTTTGATTCACATTTTTTTTTGTCGTGTGCAAATGATTTCAATTTGGACTGGTCCAAAATTTTGGCATTTGGTAAAGAGTTAAAGCCTTTGGTGCGGTCTCATGACAGTCAGGTCTGGGCAGTGCAGAGCTACATATCACCCCCACTCCACCACCTCCCAAACGGTAGGGTGGGGGAGAAATAATACACTTTGCCACCTACCAGTACCACCAAAAGTCAAAGGAACAGTCTACTTAGAGGCTTTCTCCTACATCTGTTTAAATTTTCTGTCAAAAATATTTAATTACTGAAGCATTTTCTCACTTAGTTAAAATATGTTGTCTACATTATCTGATGCAAATAGAAGAAGGTTAAGATTTTATTCCATTATGTGATCAATGTAACTTATATTATGTAACTCAATGGGCACACACCCAAGCCCTTATTACGCAGTGCATATCATCCACAGAAAGACCAGCTCCAAACTGCAACATTGGAAAACCTAGTGTCACATCAAAGCTAGAATGTGTCTGAGTAACATTTTTTTCCCACTAATGAACTCTCTTTGCCAACAGTAAGTTCAACCATCTAAGGAAAACATGGAAGAGGAAGACAACTCATATACTGGCAATTGCCATTACCCAATCACTGCTTCTAGTAGTGATGCGCAGTCCGTCCTCATTCAAATATTTTTTAACCCTTTACCACACTACCCTGACCCAATGACGCTGAAATAGAAGGCTATTGAAAACACTGTAGGAAAAAGAGAGTGTGCTTGTAACAAGCATTCTCTTTTTCTAAAGGTTTTCTATGCTACCATGAATAAAGATAATAATTTTAGCAACCCCTAATTCGTTGTCTGCGATTATTTTAGTCCAGTTCAAAATTTTATTTCGAAAGAGTTTATTTCCAAGGACAGAAAAGCACCACACTGCTAAACTGAAAGAGCCAGATTGCTTTCAAAGTCTTGCTATAAGTTTTTTATACCAGACATCTCTCAGTGATAAAAATCCATGATGATTTACACAAATTCTTTTATTTCATGATGTACAAACAGATTTGTAAAGAACATACATTTGCTTCCAGCATCTTTATCTAATGGCTTTAAGTCAAAACCACAAAGAACAACAAGCAACATCCAATGATAGTCCTGCAAGGTTCTGATGGAATTATTTTCAACCCTTGGGCTACTAAGCGTAACTCACTGACCTTTTGTGGACAGCATAGATTATTATCAGATTGCAAAGAATGTGCAGTCTCATATTTAATCTACCCTGTCCCACTCACTGAGAGATTTTTTTCTAAAAAAAACTATGATGAAAATAGCAAAATTCTGGATTTTAATAAATGCTTGAAAGTTCCATTTATTTAGCAAAAACAAGGGTTAACTGTAGCAGCCACAGACATCTTCTCTTGACATTTGCAAAGCATAATCATCTTAGCCATATCTAGAGTCAAACCCTTCTTAAACACTTTACCAAACAACAAGATGAAACGACAAGACTATAGACCTGCCCAAAATGAAAACTTGGGCAGACAGACATTTATTGTGACTTAAGCAAAGACATTTGTCTTGGATGGTCAGAAATATTTGAAGAAGGAGAAAATTCTGTTAACCAGCAGTTTCTCCTTTTCCCTTATAGTTTTCAAAAGGCTTCTTCATTGAGGTTGATAAAACTTGGGATTGTATTGTAAAGAGTTGAAAATCAAAATGGATACCAAAGTATGGACTGAATTGCCGGTCTTTTTCAGCCACTGTTAATAGCTCTTAAGAACTGGACCCGGTCCGGCCTTAAGGTTGCTCTGCAAACACAAAATGTGCTGTCTGAAATCTCCTCAGGTTGAAATAATTTGGAAAAATGACACGGTTGGACCCTAAAAAGACTGAATTCCTTAGTAATATGGAAAACTTTTGCCAATGTAACATTACAGGATGAACATTGGTATAAACATGAAATGAAAAGCTGTTATCAATTTACCTTTGCAGGTTGCTGGGCCTTGGTAGGTGGTGCTTTCTTCTTTTCTGGTTCTGAAAGGGAAACAATTTAAAGCTTTTGAGTGTGCATATATTTGTCTTAACTCTTTACCACACAACAAAATTTTAGACTGGTTCAAATTGAAAGCATTTGCAGATGACAAAATAAAGGTGACTGAAAAATTGAAATTTGTTCTAGGAAGGGTAGAAAACACTGTGGGAAAAGGAGAAAATGCTGGTTACCAGCATTTTCTCCTTTTCCCATGTAGTGTTTTCAAAAGGCTTCTTTCTCGGGGGCGTCAAAAGTAGGGATTGTGTGGTAATGGGTTAACCTTTTACCACACAATCACAACTTTTTAATACCTTGAAAAAGAAGATTTTTGAAAACATTATGGAGAAAGGAAATAATGCTGGTAAACCAGCATTTTCTCGTTTTTCTCACAATGTTTTCTACCCTATCAAAGACAAATTTCACAAGTTTAGCCACATATAATTTGGCATCAGCATAATTTATGCTTTGGATTTGGACAGGTTTAAAATTTTGTAGTGTTGTAAAGGCTACTGAAAGTTAAGTATATTAAAATGGCAAATAAATGACAGTACTGGTAACGTTTTACCAGGTGAAAAAATTTTTTAGACAACGCAGTATCAAAAAAATCTGTAGAAGGCAAATCAAATGTGCCTCAAATGTTTGAACTTGTCTCTGAAAGAGGGGAAAATATTGTGGGAAAAGGAGAAAATACTGTTTATCAGCAATTTCTATTTGTCTCCTGAGCATTTTTTAAAGTCTTCTTCAACTATTCGCTTAGGTCTACATGTATCTGGGTTTACTGTTCAAAGAAAGGGTTATTGAAATTTAAAGCGGACTATTATGCAAAGCTGTCAGAAAATCCAATAATGCAATCTATAGATACTCTATACTGCAGTCGACGAAAGGAGTGTAAGTTCTAAGACAGCTCAATTCCTTTTTTTTTCTCCATACTGTTTCTAAAAGCTTTTACTTGCAGAAACATAAAATTATACATGGTTTTCGGTTCTCATATTGAGTTTCAACTTACAGGCGACATGGACATTTAAAAGAGGAGCCAACTGCAAGGCTGTCTCTTTAACGTCAGAAAACTCAATACTGCAATTTATCTCTATTCTGTGCCCTCAGTTAACAAAACGGAATGTTTGTACTAGATAGGTCAATATTTAATGTCTAGGTGATATCAGCCGAGTGACAACAAATCCTTAGTGGTTGTGTGATACCTGTAAAATTTGAATTGACTACCAACTGATACTTGATTAGCTCTGGGTAAACATTGATCTATTGAAGATGGCACATTCAGTGACTAGGACTGTGTATCTACCTATCTCGATAGGACTTTTATCTTTAAACTTTATTTGCTAATTTTGCATATATGAATAAATGAGTCATGCTCTAGCAGAAATGGGTTTAATCCTTTACCAAACAAGCCCTGGTTTTTACAAGCCTGAGATAGAACCCTTTTGAAAACATTGTGGGAAAAGGAGAAAATGCGGGAAACCAGCATTTTTTCCTTTTCCCACAATATTTTCTATCCTGCCAAAAACAAACTTCAATTTTTGAGTTACATTTATTTTGTCGTCTGCAAGTTTTTGCAATTTGGACCAGCCTAAAATTGTCATTTGATAAAGCGTTAACCTATTACCACATAATCCCTACTTTTGACGCCCCTGAGAAAGAAGCCTTTAGAAAACATTGTGGGATATGGAGAAAATGCTGGAAACCATCATTTTCTCGTTTTCCCACAATATTTTCTATTCTGCCAAAAACGAATTTCAATTTTTGAATTACATTTATTTTGTCATCCGCAAGTGCTTCCAATTTGGACCAGTCTAAAATTGTCATTTGATAAAGGGTTAAAGGGTCTCTGTGATGTATTATACAAAGCCAGTCACCACATAAATATGCTTGTACAAAATCCATTTTGTAACCCTTTACTAAACAACAAAATTTTAGACAGGTCTAAATTGAAAGCACTTGCAGACGACAAAATAAACGCGAGTCAAAAATAAAAATTGGTTTCCAGCAAGGTACAAAAAATTGTGGGAAAAAGAGAAAATGCTGGTAACCAGCATTTTCTCCTTTTCCCACAATGCTTTCAAAAGGCTTCTATCTCAGGTTCGTAAAAACCAGGGATTGTTTGGTAAACGATTAAGCAGTCAACAGGTAGAATGATCCTTTGAAGTACAGAAACATGACCAAATGCAAAAGTTTTGATACAAGTCAGCCTAAGAGAATGTCCATGCTGATCTGACATAACTAGAGCTATCACTTAACATTATTATGCCCCAAACCAGCTCCTTGTCATAAAACAGGTTTTTGTCACTGAATGGTTTAGTACAAAAGTAAGAGTTGAAAAAAGTTCAAGGGGAGATAATTCCGCAAAAAATTGCAGTAGGGTCATGAAAATTGCACATGCACAACTTCATATATATGGGAACACTGTGTGTAAGTTTTCTCCTTTTACCACAATATTTTCAAAATACTTCTTTGGGGCTGATAGAACACAGGACTGTTCAGTATGGGATAAAACCCCAGAGCTTTATCAAGGTGTTTTGGGAAAAGGCCCCTGGCCAAATTGGGAAAAAAATCATCGATCAACATGTCAAATTTGGGATAATAATATTGACAAAACACAAAAAGATTGTAACATATTTAACCTTACAATAAAGTACCAAATCAATACTTTTTTCCCCCCAAACTATTTTCTTTTTGGAAGGATGTGCTCTCGTTGGTCTATCATACTAATTCCAGTCATCTCCCTGACCCCCAACCCACCCACAGTAACTCCTACCACCCCCTGCAAAAAAAATCATATTTTCAAAATGTTTTTCAACATATCTATCTCTCGACCTACAATTCAAGATGATGAGATGTATTTATCAAGTTCCCCTTTTGCAAGCCTATTTTCAAAGTCATCTTTTGTAAACTGTGTTTGAATTGGTAATGACATGGGAAAATAATGTCATGTCAAATTACTTGAATGTCCTTATGATAATATACAAATCCAATAAGTTTCAATTACATTATATCGGCTCTCTCAAAAATATCTACACACTCATGGGCCATGCTCTGTGAGTAGGGAGCTTAATGCATCTGAGAAGAGAGAGAGAGAGTCAACCCAGGTTAGTTTGCACAGCCCAAGCAGGCTGACCAACATCCAAACTTTGTGCGTTTGTAAATTCTCTGAATGTTAACCCTTTACCCCATAAGGCATTTCTGTGGTATCTCTAATTGACCCTAAATAACAGCAAGGATTAAGCAGTTTCTTATGTGTATATAAGACCTTTCATAGCATAGAAATCATTGTGACAAAAGGTGAAATTGTTCGTGACGAGAAATTTCACCTTTTGCCACAGTGTTTTCTATCAAAAGGTGCCATACACACATAAGAAACGGCTTCATTCTTGCTGTTATTTAGGGTCAGTTAGAGATACCATAGAAATGCCTTATGGGGTACAGGGTTTAAACTCAGGATTGAAAGCATTGAGAGACAACAAAATTCAATTAGATGAGATTCATAAAATGATTTCTGTCTTTTTAAAAGGGTAGAAAACACTGCGGAAAAAGGAGAAAATGCTTGTTAGTAGCATTTTCTCCTTTTCCCAGAGCGCTTTTATCAATTGTGCAAGTTTCAAGCTGTTACTTATATTAGCAGTTACATTAATGGGTTTTAAAGTAATAGATTCAATAATTACTCATAAAGAATATGTATATATATATATAACAATTACTGGTTTTACTTTGGGGCATGTCATTCTTTTCAAGTTCATATAACCAAAATGAATGAAACGAGGGCATATCATGTTACATTATCTAAGTGGTACTCAATTACTCGAGATTTAAACTTTATTTTTTCCAATATGGGTATCGGTCAGATTAAATTTGTCCCAACTTTACATAATGAGATAGAGGATATTTTTTTTTTTTGTGAAAGATCAGTAATATTTTCATGAGTGGCACAGCCACAAGTGAAAATATTACCAATGGTGTTCACGAGATTAAATAAATTTCGATCTTTCACCGAAAAAAAGACAAATATTCTGTTTATTTCATGCTTTTAACCCTTTCTTGGAGGAGCTTTATCTAATTCCAGTACAGTTCTCTTCCGTTATTCCCCGTGGCGTACCCCTCCCGCAGAGCAACGCATTACAATATAACGTCAAGCGCGAGAAATGTATGGTAAATGACGTCATATTTCCCATCTGGTTGTCAGGCACGCGCAATTAACCTAGGCAAAAAGAACATGAAAATTGGTATTTTCACTGGTGTTACTAGTGTAAGATCAAGAAATATTTTCACTGCTTTTTCTCGATATCCTACCGGAAAGCATGAAATAAAATGTGTTTAACTCTTTACCAAACGACAAAATTTTAGACTAGTCCAAATTGAAAGCATATGCAGACAAGAAGATAAATGTGACTAAAGAATTGAAATTTGTTTTAGGAAGGGAAGAAAACATTGTGGGAAAAGGAGAAAATGCTGGTTACCAGCATTTTCTCCTTTTCCCGCAATGTTTCCTAAATGTGTCATTCTCAGGAGCGTCAAAAGTAGGGATTGTGTCGTAAAGGGTTAACTCGCTTTGTTTGGACAAAATTTCAAAATGAAGGAAATTAACTCTTACTACTTTTGATAACTTCCATCAAGTTTTCTCCTTTTTGCTGAATCTTCCATGGAGAGCTCAGGATTTAATGACAAAAAAAAACCCATCAGTTTGCTTCTACAAAAAAATCCCCAGTTTTAACTCATTACCAAATAAAAAAAATTCAGGTTTGTCCAAATTGAAAGCATTTACAGATGACAAAATAAAAGTGACTGAAAATTTGAAATTTGAAATTTACCAGCATTTTCTCCTTTTCTCACAATGTTTTCAAAAGGTTTGTCTCTAAGGGTTGTTAAAAGTCGGGATAGTGTGGTTATGAGTCAAAACAAACTTGCTAAATGAAACCAGATTTCATGTGCGTCTTTGGTTTCAACGATATCAAGCTATGGCTCTTACAGATGGACACATAAACACAAATGATCAGACGCTTTAGTGAAGATCAACAGGGGTGTGGAATTCCTATGCCCGACTTGGGACTTTTTGCCTATGGACAAATTAATTTTTCCAGAGTACTTGTCCTCGGGCAAGTGAATTTTTGAGCCAAACCAGATAAGGAAATGTCATATTTACATCAATGACGATCCTTGTATGCTCTATTTATTCAAAGTTTTGCATAATTGTGTTGAAATAAACACCTTCAAGGTACAAACTAGATGTATTGACCCCGTGTGAGGCCTCTCGCTACACGCAGTTGCTGTAGGGGATAAAAAGGACAAGTAAACTTTAAATGCAGACAAGTAGGAAATTCAGTCCAACTTGTCTGTGGACAATCTGGAAAATTCCAAAATTGCACACCCCTGACCAAACCTTGGGCCTCCGTCACAAGTCAGGCACCTCCACCGCTGAGCCAAAGAGGACATTTATTACCATAGAGACTTAAGTTCAATCTTAGATGACTATGAAACCTCTACCAAAGACAAAGTTGTTTAATCATCCAAGCTGAAAGCATTTGCAGATGACAAAATAAGTGGCTAAGAAATTGAAATTTAACATGTCGTCTGCAAATCCTTTGGACCTGAACAATGAACTATACATTGTTTTTTTTTTGGTAAAGTATCAGAGAATTAGGGTCTATTATTTTGTTAATTGTCTTCAAGTAATTCTGAGATGAAAAAGTTATAACTGATGTCGACAACTCAAAGGCTAAAGAAAAAGTAAAACTTACGTTTTGTTACTAGAGGGGGTGCCACTTCCCCCTCTGTATCAGGTTTCGGGCTTGGAGGCTTGTTAGCCTCTTTTTCCCCGGGACCTGGTTCCGTGTCCGCCATCTTCTGTCTTTGAAAAACTTTCTCAACAGACTACACTTTTCAGTCTTTAATTAATTTGTTCCAATCACAAGAGAAATGGACCAGGTTTCAGACCTGGTCGTGTCCTGTACTGACAACAACCTGAGTAAGTAGGCACTTTGAAAAAAAGTAGATCGATATTTAAACTTTAATCTCTTTTATTTTGGACAATAAATATACCATTTTACATAAGAGTGAAAAAAATGTATTTTCTTTCCAGAAGTATGCGTAATTTAGGTGCTAAAATGCATTTCATAACAATTTCAGTTACCGGAAAACGACCGATTTACTCCGCGGATTTACAGTCGCCAAGGACACCTGTAAACAGTAAGTTCAAGTAGTCGTCTGCTAGTAACTGGGATTAAGCACGCGTGATTGAAATCCTATAATTCGAACAATAGGGCAGAGATTTGTCAAAGATAGCCTGTAATAAACTTTAAAACAGTTTTAATCGCTGATAAAAGATAAACATACAAGCTACTGCGTGTTTAAAAGTCAGTAACACTGCAAATCTGATAAATTAATAAACTAGGGTCACCTTCAATGTACATTTAAATTTTACAACTATGTTTTTCGCTTCGTGTGTGATAGATCTACTTCTTGTTTTATTAAATTCTCTTTGACAAATTACAAATTGACTTAGCTTTCCGCTGTATGATTTAGAGTCTAGATCTATGTATACTTTGTGAAACTGGTGTTGGGTAAAACTATATAGACTATATAAGATTTTCTTGCTCAAACGATCTAGGGATAAATTTTGCGTATAAACTTATAATTCGGTGTGCAGTTTTTCGTTCAATTTAACCCTTTACCAAAAAATCCTAAGTTTTAGCAATCCTGAGAAAGCAGCCTGTTGAAAACATTGTGGGAGAAGGAGAAAATCCTGATACCCAGCATTTTCTCCGTTTTCTACAACGTTGTCTACCATTCCAGATACAAATTTAACATTTTCAGTCACATGTATTTCTAGTTTGTAAATGCGTTGAAATTTGACTAGATCTAGTATAGATTTCTGCTGTTTTCTTAAAAGAGTTAAATTATTATAGTTGAGTTCTATTCATTTAAATTATGGTTTTTGTTTAACCCTTTACCAAACAATCCCTGGTTTTTATGACGCTGAGATTGAACCCTTTTGAAAATATTGTGGGAAAAGGAGAAAATGCTGGTAACCAGCATTTTCTCCTTTTCCCACAATGTTTTCTACCCTGCTGGAAACAAATTTCAATTTTTGAGTTACGTTTAATTTTTCGTCAGCAAGAGCTTTCAATTTGGACCAGTCCAAAAGTTTGTCGTTTGGTAAAGAGTTAATACATGCGATAGAATAAAGCCAGCGCTCACAATTAGCATGCACAGAACCAGCATTCTCATTTTACACTGATTTAGATCTCTATGCTATCCAGTCATGTGAGATTATACAGCTGCAAAATCTTTCGAGTTACAAACCTCTGGGGTTTAACTTTATTCTGATAGTAATTCTTTTTCTATCAACTCTTTACCAAACTATAAGATTTTAAAATTTTAGACTGGTCCAAATTGAAAGCACTTGTAGAAGACAAACGAAACTCAAAAATTGAAACTTGTTTCAAGCAGGGTCAAAAACATTGTGGGATAAGGAGAAAATACTGGTTACCAGCATTTTCTCCTTTTCCCACAATGTTTTCAAAAGCCTTCTAACTCGAGGTTGTGAAACAGATTAAAGCACTGTAATTTCAGGGCAGTGTTTTAGGTGCAATCTTTGAAAAAATAGAGGACATTGATTGATTGATTGAATTGTGTTTTACACTGCTTTCAACATTATTTTGGTCAACAGCAACAGCTCACATATTCACATTTCTCTGGTGTTTCACTAGCACTAAGCTGGGGCTCTGATGTGTCTTGCCCAAGGACACTCCCATGAAAAACCGAGTGGACCCAGTGAGGCACAAACCCAGAGCCTCTAGGTCACAAGTGCAACAGTTTACTTCCGAGGCAGGCAGGACCCCAAACAGAAGACAGTGTATGATCCAGATCATATCTTGTCATCTGATCTTGATCTGCATCTCATGCAAAAAGGGGACAGAGTTGTACTATGCTCTCGGACATTGCAATGAATATTGATCTCTTTTTTTTTTTTGGTTGAGGCAAGGGACTGTGTCTCTTTCAGTTGCTATTATCCCCTGAGACAAATTTGTGAAAAGTCAAAAGCTGACTGCTTTTTCCACAGTGTTTCCAGATGTGGTCTTCTGCAAGTTACAAGAAGTCTGTTGGCAGAAATGAGGAAGCTCTTAGCAAGATGAGAAAATGTTACTCATTCATATTGAAAGCATTTAACTCATTACCAAACAACAAAATTTTAGGTTTGTCCAAATCGCAAGCACTGGCAGACAACAACATAAAAGTGATTGAAAATTTGGAATTTGTTTTGTGACGGGTAGAAAACATTGTGGGAAAAGAAGAAAATGCTGGTTTCCAGCATTTTCTCCTTTTCCCACAATGTTTTCTAAAGGTTTCTTTCTCAGGGTCATCAAAAAGGACTGTGTGGTTATGGGTTAATGCATTTGCATATGACTCATTGACTGTGACTCAGATGAACTTGTTTGTCTTTCTAGGAATAGAAAATATTGTGAGAACAGAAGAAAATGCTGGTAACTGGTATTTTCATAATGTCCCACAATATTTTCAAAGGGCTTGTCCTTTAGGTTTGTAATATCAAGGTATGTTTTGTATAGGATTAAGGGCAAGAAGCCAATGAGTGGGTGAGGGAGGAATTTTATTCAGGTTACCTTACTTATGAAATTTCTTGCATCAGAGCTTGTTTTCATGAAAAAACACTTCAGTCACTTATTTCACCCAAATCTAAAGACTTATTTTCCAAGTACGGTTGAGGTTGTTTTTCAAACACATTTCACTAGCATTAACAGATCTATGAAACATTCTCAAATCCTATGAGAAAATGCTGGTTACCAGTATTTTCTCCTTTTTCCACAATGTTTTCTAAGGCTTTCTTTTTCAGGGTTGTCAAAAGATTGTTTGGTAAAGAGTTGACAAAACACTTGAGACTAGACTCAGCAAAATAAGGGACTTAACTCCTTACAACTTGATAAAATTTTGACCCATTCAAATTCAAAGCATTTGCAGACGACAATTTCACTGTGGCTGAAATGATGAAACTTGCCTTTAATTGAGTAAGAAACATTCTGGGAAGAGGAGAAAATGCCGGTTACCAGCGTATCTCCTTTTCCCACAACGTTTTCAAAAGGTTTCTTCCTACAGGTAGATGAAAGTCGAAATTGTGTGGTGATGGGTTAAGTCTGTTTACTGATTTAAGTTCATGAGTCTGGGATGCAGTGACAACTAAGGATTTGAGAATGTCACTACAGGCTGTTGGTGATATTAAAATGCATCTCAAATAACAAACTTAAGCCAGAACTTGGGACCATTTGCAGATTCGAATAAATGCAGAGACTAAAGTTTTTTCAAGAGATCGGCCCATTACTTTGAGAAAGAAAAAAGTGCAATTATGATAGATGGCTTGCAACACGCGAAAAGGAACATTCGGACATTTGCATAAAGTATTGTGTCGGATCAGCCTGCCCAGTTTGCACAGGCTAATCTGAGAGAGCCTTTTACGCATACATTAGACTTTGGGATACATTGGACTTGCTTGGTTGTTTTGGGGTTTGACGCCACTTTAACAGCTAAAGTCATATCATGGCAGTCAGTGACACACATGTGTTTCCTGGCTTTCTCACACAGGTACTAACACAACCTTCTTTCCAAAGCCACCGACTACTTTTCTTACATGCTTCAGCAGAGGTGAGAGGCGAAAATACGCCGGAAAGAAAGTTCCATTGGACTTGCACGAAACAGAAAAACACAGAAAACTGGAAAGTGCTGTCTTTGGTTGGCCTGCTCGTACTATGCAGGCTGATCCGAGATGACGCTTGATGTCTGAAGTCCCTTTTTGTGTGTTGCAAGACATGTAGCATTAGTTTCTATATTAACCCTTTACCACACAATCCCTACTTTTGATGCCCCTGAGAAAGAAGCCTTTAGAAAACATTGTGGGAAAAGGAGAAAATGCTGGTAACCAGCATTTTCTCCTTTTCCCACAAGTTTTTCTACCCTTCACAAGACAAATTTAAAATTTTCAGTCACTCTTAATTTGTCGTCTGCAAATACTTTCAATTTGGACAAGCCTGAAACATTGTCATCTGGTAATGAGTTTAAGTTCCTAGAGAATCAGAATAAGTAAGAACTGTTAAGGATGGTCAGGCTCTAAATTATAACGTTGGTGTTTTAACCTTTTGCCACATGACAAAATTTTAGACTGGTCCAATTTTAAAGCAGTTGCAGACTACAAAATAAAGGTGACTGAAAATTGAAATTTGTTCAGGGAAGGGTAGAAAACACTGTTGGAAATGGAGAAAATGCTGGTTACCAGCATTTTCTCCTTTTCCTACAGTGTTTTCAAAAGGTTTCTTTCTCGGGGGCGTCAAAAGTAGAGATTGTGTGGTGATGGGTTAATGTCAACATCATTTCAGTTATATCTTGGAGTGTAGTGCATCAACTAATCCCTTCCTAGTCTTTTTTTTTCATCCCTTTGTCTTCCTTTAGCAGAAAAAGAGTCTGGTCTCTTTTAACCCTTTCCCAAACAATCCCTGGTTTTTACGGGTCTGGAATAGTAGCCTTTTGAAAACATTGTGGGAAAAGGAGAAAAATGCTGGTAACCAGCATTTTCTCCTTTTCCCACAATGTTTTCTACCCTATCATAGATAGAAATCATCTTTTCAGCAAGAGTTGAATTGTCATCTGCAAATGCTTTCAATTTGGTCTGGTCCAAAAATTTGTCCTTTGGGAAAGGGTTAAGCCAATATTTTCGGTTTTTTTCCATCTCTACTTTCCACAATGACTCTCTCAGGGCTACTAGCTGCTTTCCCTTATTACAAAACAAAATTTTAGGTTTAGCCAATCAGAAGTTCTGTTACTTTCACAGTTAAAAATTCTTGAAGAATAAGAAAAATATTCTTAATAAAAATGGTTGGCGAGTACAGGCCTGGTCAAGCTGGCAATTGTACATGTCACATTTTAATTTTTGTGACATACCAACCAAGCTACCAGACTCATCCATGAAGATTGGATAACAAAAGGCAAAATCTTTCAAAACAGAAATGACCAAAAATGAAATAAAGTTGAAAATGCAAAACATAATTTTTTCACCTTTAATGATACTTAAAAAAAATTGAGCACTTTTTTTCAGAAAATGTTAAGACATCATTAACATCTCCTACTGAGTTAAGAATTATTACTTTCAAATCAATAAATAACCTGAAATTTACATCACTTTTCATGTGGTATTAGTCAAACATTGCCCTTGCTCTAGCTGTTGGCCGTCGTATGCGACCACGCATACTAACAGTCACAGAGCTTTCTTGGCTGTCAGAGTAATCACTTTCTTCCATATGCCGATCATGAGACCGATGTCTTCGATAACTGATGTTGTTATTTCCGTTTTCAGAATTGTCACTTTCTTCTCTGTACAACACTGTTCGTTTACCTTGATTTCTTGTTTGTCTAGATGACTTTCGACCAGAAGACTGGGTTACTTTGCTGGAATGTTTTTGTTTTGCATTTTTTCTGTTTCTGTGTTTGTCATCACTGGAATCACTATCATATTGAGCACTATACAGTTTTCTGGAGGTTCCCTGAGATGGCTGTACTGCTGGTACTGGACTGTTAGGTTCTGTCTGTTCAGAGTCATTTTCAGTCTCGATACCTATCTCCTCCATATCACTATCCGCTTCAGATATGTTGGACGAAGATGATGATGACAAAGTTGAGGAGGATTCCGAGGAACTGGACGAACTTGATGCTTCGGGTTTAAATGGTTTTGCAACTACTTTGGCAAGAATTATTTTTTTGCTGGAGATTCTTGAGGACTTATACTGAGGTTTAGTACGCTTTCTACCTCGCTTTTTAGGTTTCAAATTTGATTTTTGCTTTGTGTTCACTTTACGTTTTAATGTTTTGCGAGATTTCGCATATGAGTCACTTTCCACTTCTTCACTTAAAACAATTTCCTCCTCTTCCTCCTCAGTAAAAGATCTGTCCAGATCATACTTCCGGGGTTTCATTCTTCCAGTTTTCATACGAGTTGAATATCTGTTTGTCTCACCATTTTCTGATGCTAAAGCTGAAATCATGAGATAAAGATTGATCGATTCAATCATACACTGACAAATTTCCGAAATTAACCCTCTACCATCTGACAAAATCTGAAAATTTCCAAATTGAAAGAATTACCAGACAATAAAATTAAAGTTATTAAAAAATTTATATCTATTTTGGGAAAGGTAGAAAACATAGTGGACAAAGGAGAAAATGCTGGTCACCAGCATTTTCTCCTTTTCACACAATGTTTTCAAAAGGTTTCATTCACAGAGTCGTAAAAACCAGGATCCTTTCGTAAAGAATTAATGGAAGGGTGTTTTACACCCTTTTCAACAATATTTCAGTCATGTTATGGGCACTTCTCACTAGTTCACTCATTTCTTCATTTCACCTGCACTAAACTTGGGCTCTGAGGTGTCTAGCTCATGTGGACTCTGACAAGAGATCCAGTGGTTCCAATGAGGATCAAACCCAGAGTCCAACGGTTCCATATCCTAAACCCCATCAACAAGCCATTTTCAACCTCTCAAAATACATGGGCAGTCAATGAGATATTTTGTTTGTTCAGACTATGAGCATCAAATCTCTTGCTCAATGCAGAACATATATAGGATCTGACATGAGTGGGCTTTTGAGATAGGATTTTATTAAACGAGTCTAGGGAAATGTTATTTAGCGAGCCTTTGGCCAGCTTAATAACATTTTCCTTGACAAGTTTAATAAAATCTTATCTCAAATTTCCATGAATGTCAGATTCTTTTTATCACATACCTACATTTCACAAAATATAGATCAGACGATGTAAAAACATTCATAAATGCACCTGCAGTAATATCCATAAGACCCATTCAATTCTGTGAAATACTTACAAAATGACGTCAAAAATCAATGACGTAACACAAATGTGATATCAGACGTGTGTAAGATAACAAAATTCGTAATAGGTATATTATTACACTAAAAACAAGGGATCTTATGTGATAAATCTTGTTCTTGCTGGGAAAAAATTTCTGATTCCGACGAGCCATGTTTCTTGACGGATCAAAATTTCGCGAACAGTTTTTAAAAAGGGCCACCCAAGGAACGTCTCTGTGAAATTATTTTAAAATCTGGCCAGCGGTTTCAGAGAAGAAGAATTTTTAAGAATTTCTTCATTTCTGTATAGTGCAAGAAGTCCCCATTCACCAGAGCCATGTTTCTCGATGGATCAAAATTTCACGAAAAATTTTTGAAAAGGGTCACCCAAGGAATATCTCTGTGAAATGATTCTAAAATCTTGCCAGCGGTTTCAGAGAAGAAGATTTTTAAAGAATTTCCAAAAAAATTCCATTTCGTTGCCATGGCAATGAGAGTTTTTGACGGAATCAAATCCTGTGAACAGTTTTTAAAGAGGACCTCCCAAGGAACATTCCAGCCAAGTTTGGTCCAAATTGGCCCAGCGGTTTAGGAGGAGTTGATGTTTAAAGAATTGTTGACGACGCACGACAGGCTTATGATTGTATGGTTAAAGCTTAAAACAAAATGACTATTTTTTTTTTAGATTTCATTGCTTATTTGCAACTGAACTGGCTGAATGGCTGCATCATAAACTACATTTATGGCCACTGGCGGATAATACGTACCTTTCAGGGCTTTCTTTCTTTGATAGGTTTTTCCATATTTGACTTCAAAATCATCATCACTGTAGTCTGGTTTGGGATCTGGAAAGTCCTGATTGTCCAAATCGCTCTCATAACCAAATCCTTTTCTCAAGGTCTTTACTTCTGCAAAGAAAAGAAAAGAACATGTAATTCCATTAGAAGAATTATTTTGGGTTTTTTTTCCTCATTTTGATGCAGTTCTTGGCCTAGATAAATCTAGTCCAAATTTTAACAATCCTTAGGAAGGCAGCTCCTCGAAATAGTGTGGGAAAAAAACAAAAATGCTGTCCTTATCTTCTCACTTGGAACATTTTTAGTCTACAAATGCTTTCAATTTGACACGCCTAAAATACAGGAAGGCAGCTCCTCGAAATAGTGTGGGAAAAAAACAAAAATGCTGTCCTTATCTTCTCACTTGGAACATTTTTAGTCTACAAATGCTTTCAATTTGACACGCCTAAAATACTGTTTTGGTAATGAGTTAACCAGCATTTTCTCCTTTTCCAACAATGTTTTCGAAACGCTTCTTTCTCCGGGTTATCAAAAGGAAGAATTGTGTGTTAATGGGTTAAAGGCCCCCTCCCCTCAAAAACGGAAAAGCCCTACATAGGCGGTTTCAGGAAACATCGTAGATTGTTCTACCATATCTAAACTTTTTTTCCAGATGGGCCCAAGATGAAAGCATGACAAAAGAGGGTAGAATACATAGAAAACCAAGAAAATGCTGGCTACCAGCATTTTCTCCTTTTCCCACCATGTATTCCAAAGCACCCTTCCCCAGGGTTGTGAAAATCTGGATTGAGTTGGATAAAGTGTCAAATCATGCAATACCTCTTCGAGGACGGTTCTTGGCGTAAGCAGTTTTTGAGCTTTCCTCCTTGACAACAGTGTTGCTGTCCCTGAGATGAGATCGTCCGTTTGTAAATGCTGAGGTACTGTGCGGTGTGGATGAAGATGAGTGCTTTGTTACATGACTAGGGCCCGGCTGACTGGATAGACTGGATGATTGTACAGGCTTTTCAGATGAGTTGACACTGCAAAATAAGTTAAAAATTGTTATCTTTTTTCATGCCTATTACAACTTGACCATTCACCAAACAATTCCAAGTTTTGATGACTTCAGTGAAAACAACTTTTAAAAAGGTTGTCAGAGTAAAATGTGGGTTACTAACACTCCTCCTTTCCCTATAATGTTTTCTTCCTTTTCTATGACAAATCCCATCATGTAATTTTTTTTTCTGAAAATCCTTTTAACTCATTATCAAACGACAAAATCATAGACTGGTCCACAATGAAAGCATTTGCTGATGACAAAATAAACATAACTCAAAAATTGAAATTTGTTTCGAGCAGGGTAGAAAGCATTGTGGGAAGAGGAGAAAATGCTGGTTGCTCCTTTACCAACAATGTTTTCTACCCTTTCTAAACCAAATTTCAATTTTTCAGTCACATTTATTTTGTCGTCTGCAAATGATTTCAATTTGGACCAGTCTATAAATTTGTTGTTCGGTAAAGAGTATGCCACAGATGAACTTGATAACATTGTTTTGTTGCAGGGTATAATAAAATTTTACTTCAATAGCCAACAAATGTATAATGTATGAAAAATAGTCCTACATATGAGTGTATGTATTGAAATTTACATGAAGCCTTTTTACTTCTTTGATAGGTGTGTACATCATAGATGAAAATTAGTTCCCCAAAAAACTTGCATATAATAAGATTGACTTGAAACTTATAATGATAAAATTTTCAGTTTTGTCACGATCATCAATTTTGGCAATTAATTTCATAGGGAAATCTGATTAAGCAATGTTGTAGGAATGAGGCATGAAATAACAGAGCTTTGAACAAATAGGGCACTATTCAGTCTAAAAAATGTGTGTAAAATAAGAACATTTGTAATGTCCATATTATGCTAAAAATAAGGATAGTTACATGATTAAACATGATCTGCAAGCTGAAACTATTTTTCTTCTGGAGACAATTTGTTAAACCATTACAACACAATCCCTACTTTTGATGACCCTGAGAAAGAAGCCTTTAGAAAACATTGCGGGAAAAGGAGAAAATGCTGGTATTTTCTCCTTTTCCCACAATGTTTTCTACCCTTCACAAAACAAGTTTCAAATTTTCAGTCACTTTTAATTTGTCGTCTGCAAATGCTTTCGATTTGGACAAGCCTAAAATTTTGTCGTTTGGTAACGAGTTAACATAACTTACTGATTAGGAAATCTCTTCCTTTTGTATTTAGCAGCTCTCCTCCATACTGCTATGATCTCCTTGATCTTTGCTTCAAACATGACGGACAATCGTAAGGTCATTGTGTAGATCTTCAAAAGAAAGAACAGTTGTTACTTCACATAATTTTTATAATCATAGCAAAGTTTAGATCACATGCACCACATCTTTTTCAAAAACTTTGTTCTTCAAGTTCCTGAAAACATGGGCCTGTGTGATGAGTGTGTAGATAAATGAAGACTTATGGTCAACAAAAGAATTAACAGTTCATATTTGAAATAGAAATACTGTACATGCAATGACACTTTGCAAAGCCCTACTTAACCCACTACCACACAATCCCTACTTTTGACAACCCTGAGAAAGAAGCCCTTAGAAAACCCTGTGTGAAAAGGAGTAAATGCTGATAACCAGCATTTTCTCCTTTTCCCACAATATTTTCTACCCTTCATAAAACAAATTTCAAATTTTTAGGAGAAAATGCTGGTAACCAGCATTTTCTCCTTTTCCCACAAGGTTTTCTACCCTTCACAAAACCAATTACAAATTTTTAGTCACATTTGTTTTGTCGTCTGCAAATGCTTTCAATTTGGACAAACCTAAAATTTTGTTGTTTGGTAATGAGTTGAACATTTTTCATTCAAACTTATTAACAGGATCACAGCTTTTTAAGTTTACATTACACATAAATAGAAATGAAGTAACTCTCTGTCGGCTTACCCTTGAGCGTTTGTTTGTATTAAAAGCTTTGGAATTCGAGAAAATGAGACGCATGTCTTTGGCAAACTCAGTTGGATCAGTATAATTTTCTTTGGCAAGGTTTTCTTGAACACCACTGAGGTCCATTGGATTTTCTATAAGTTCATAATAGTTCTGAAACAAAACAAGATACAAATAAATTTTTTTTTTCAAAAAACAAATATAAATAAAATACAATTTGGTTGGTTGGTTGTATTGGGGTTTAATGCCACTTTAACAGCTAAGGTTGATGGTGGTCGATGACGTACATGTGTTTCCTGGCTTTCTTACACCGGTACTAACACAACTTTCTTTCCAAAGCCACCGACTACTTTTCCCACATGCTTCAGCAGAGGTGAGAGGCCAAAATATGCCGGAAAGAAAGTTCAATTGGAGAAGCGAAAATACACCAGAAAGAAAGTTCGCCTCAACCGGGTATCGAATTCACAACCACCGGATCAAGAGTCCGACACACTCACCACTGAGCCACCCGGGTGGGCCATAAAATATGAAAAGCATGTGCAGACAACAAATAATGTGTGGCTCAAATGCTGAGAATAATCACTGAATGGATGAAAAACATTATGGAAAAAGTAAAAAAAGCCCCTGATTACCAGTATTCTTTCCATTTCAATGAGGTTTTCAAAAGCCATCTGAGTTCTATAGAAACACAAGCCTTCCTGCTAGAGCGTTTATTGGACTCCAGATACATGTATATTTATATGGAAAAAAAACCTAATCACACTTTAGTTTCAAACCCCTTTGCGGCAAATTCATACAGTGTGATTAAGGTTTTTTTTCATACCTCCATGAAAAAAAAAAAAAAAATCTCTTTATTGCTTAAATAAATTACATCGTATTTCTTGTTTTGTCAGTGTATATTGTATGTTCTCAAGTTTTAAAACCCAAGTTCATGTTGATTACAGGAAAACAGTAACAGTGTACAAAACCTACAGGATACTCAATAATATCCACTGGTTCCCTAAATGGTCCAGAATCCTCACACTGGAAGATGGTTTCCAGCAACCTTCGACATTCCGGTTTCCAGTTGTCAGGGTTAAGACTTTCAGCCAGAGATCGGCCAATCATTCTTCCTTTCCCTTCAGGCTTTTGAGACACACTGGGCTCTCCTCTTTCATCCTGCAAAATAGACAATACAGTTTGAACACTTTTAAACTCTTTACAAAACAACAAAATTTTACACTTAGCCAAACTCAATGCATTTTGTAGTAGAAAAATTCAGTTGACACTTTACCAAACAATCTGCCTTTTAACGGCCCTGAAAAAGAAGCCTTTTTAAAACATTGTGGGAAAAGGAGAAAATGCTGGTAATCAGCATTTTCTCTTTTTCCCACAATGTTTTCTACGCTTCTAAAACCAACTTTCAATTTTTCAATCATATTCGTTTTCGTTGTCTGCTACTGCTTTTAATTTGGAACGGTCTAAAATTTTCTTTGTGTGGTAAAGAGTTAATAAATGAATTCTGTCTTTGAGGCGGTGAAAAAAAGTAAGGCAAAGAGGAAAAATGCTGTTTACCAGTGGTTTCTGCTTTTTTCAAACAATGTTTTAGAATGCTCCTAACCACGAGTCGGTGAAACAAGGAGTTATATGGTATAGGATTAATTGAAACCATTTAAAGATTTCTCATGTATTGTGACTTTTGTCTTATCAATAACTTCAGGAAGGCAGTAGTTTGTAAATCATAAAAAAATGAAAAAGAGAGATACAGAAAAAGTTTCAATGGTGTTTCTGTACAATGTAGCTTACTATATTATAGAACTTGGCAAAGGCTCCAGTGTGAGGATTATGTGGCCATAGCAAATAGGTACAATAGTATCATATAGCTTGTAACACACCAAAAGTGTTGTCTCATGTCAACCTGCATAGGCTTATAACCGAAACAATATGTTCCGTTTAAATATAATTTCTGTTTTGCACAGACTCTACTGTAGGAAAAAATTTAAAGTAGCCATAAAGATCTGTCTCAGATTAGCCTGCACAGACTGGACTTGTCCAAATTGACAGCTGTTTCAGATGCTAAATTAAATATGGCTAACATCAAGAAGTTTGTCTCTAGGACCAAAGGGGGAAAAATACAGTGGGTAAAGGAGAAAATGCTGGTCACCTGCATATTTTCCTTTTCTCACAATATTTTCAAAAGCCTAAGGCCTTAGTGTCCTAAATATCGGATTATTTGGCAAACAGTAAAAATGCCAAAAACTTGGACCCAACATTTTCAGTCAGAAGATTAAGTTTTTAAGGTAGTAGACCCCTAATACCTCTAGTGATGCATTGCATAAAGTTTTCTTGATAGTTGATCAATATTGATTTATACAGGTATAATACTTTTGCATATTTTTAACCGACCAAAAATTTCTTGATGCCTATCTTGAAGTTATTTGTAGATACTTATGTTAGTTTCCAGAAGAGGGAGGCAATTATTATCTCTCTTTTTAATGAAAATATAGCGGATTTAGATTTATAAATGATAATTCTAGAAAAGACAGAAAGGGAAATGTGGCTTGGTTAAAGCAGTACTATAACACTCCTTTTTAATCATAGCAAATTTTGTAGGATAATATTATTATGAAAATAGCTGTCTTCTATTAGGGGTCTACTACGTTAAATAGCCAATAATTAGCAAAGAATAGCCATGTTCAAATCAATTCTCAAAAAACATTTCTTTCAAATACCAGAAACGCTTAGGCAAAAAAAAAAAAAAAATTAACAACATGTTCAGATTTTAAATTTACGGAAAATATTTTCTTTTCAACTCTTTACCACATGATGAAATTTCAGACATCCAAATTAGAGGCAGTGGCTTAAGTGATATCTCTATGACGAATTGTCAACATTGTGAGAAAAGATCTGCTTACAAAAAGCATCTTCTCCTTTTCCCTTAATTTTTTCACGAGCTTTCTTCCATGAAATCACGAAAACATAATCATTTTGTACAGATTTAACCCTTTACCACACAATCCTGACTTTTAACAACCCTGTTAAAGATGACTTTTGTAAACACCTTAAAGCCATTTTCATTCACTTTTATCTTGTCATCTGCAAATGCTTTCAATTTGGGCAAGCCTAGAATATTGTCGATTAGTAAGGAGTTAAACCTTCATCAGACTACAAATTCTTCAAGCTTGTCTTATTCTAAAGCACCTGCAGACTACAAACTAATGGTAGCCTAAATGATGAAATTTTAAATATTTGGATAGTAGGTGCTGGTTACCATCATTTTCTCCATTCCCCACAATGTTTCCAAAAGCTTTCTTTTTCAGAATGGTAACAACTCCGCATTCTGTCGTAATGGGTTAACTCTTTACCACACAAGGAAAATTTAGACTCGTCCAAATTGAAAGCATTTGCAGACGACAAAATAAAGGTGACTAAAAAATAGAAATTTGTTCTGGGAAGGGTAGAAAACACTGTGGGAAAAGGAGAAAATGCTGGTTACCAGCATTTTCTCCATTTCCCATAGTGTTTTCAAAAGGCTTCTTTCTCAGGGGCATCAAAAGTAGGGATTGTGTGGTAATGGGTTAAGCACAGAGACACATCCTCATGTCAAGGTTCTCTTTCAGAAAAGAAAATCATACAAAAAATCTCTATACAAACATACAGTCTTCTTTTTTGAGGCTGGGTTGTCATAATCTTCTGTCTCGTCGCCACTGTCTGACTCGGACCACTGGAACTTCCTACCATGAGAAAGCTTGTTGATCATATTGCAAGCATCTTCTTTACTTGGATCACTGCCAAAGAAATTAATGGTTTTGAAAAAGAAGCAATTTTTGGAAATTTCTGGGTTTTTCTTTTTTTCATTAAATTTTTGTTGTTTGTAGTACTTTAGGCTTGTGGCTCATTCTAGACATATATGTCCCACTAATCAGTAAAAGTGACACAAGACATATTTCTTCTATGAAACAGAGTTCCTGATAAGAGGGAGTGATGGCATTCTAAACTCATTATTTCTCATCCAAACCCTACGTTATGGGTACTCATTAGAATTGTCTCGATGAAACAGTTTTAATGAGTACCCATAACATAGGCTTTTGAGGGGGGATCATTAATATTTTCAATTATGTGGAGCACTGATGAAAATAGTGACCTTTTTTCATGGTCTGAAATTATTGTAGTTGAAGAAACATACATTTGTAAAGGGAAACTGTTCCTTTTTCCAACGATATTTTCTAAGATTAATCAATTGTACAAATTCTCAAGTGCATGGATGCTGTTCAAGCCTTTACCACACAATCCCAACTTCTAACAACCCTGAGAAAGAAGGCTTTTGTAAACATTACTGTAAAAAAAGAAAATGCTGGTAAACAGCATTTTTTCCTTTTTCTATATAGATTTCTGTCCTTCGAAGTGAAAAATCATCTTTTTAGCAACATTTTATCTGTCACCTACAAATGTTCTGAATTTGGTTGAGCCCAGAGTTTAGTGGTACAGTAAAGACTTAACTCTTTACCACACAAGAAAATTTTAGACTGGTCCAAATTGAAAGCCTTTGTAGACGACAAAATAAAGGTGACTGAAAAATCGAAATTTGTTCTGGGAAGGGTAGAAAACACTGTGGGAAAAGGAGAAAATGCTGGTTACCAGCATTTTCTCCTTTTCCCACAGTAATTTCAAAAAGGCTTCTTTCTCAGGGGCGTCAAAAGTAGGGATTGTGTGGTAATGGGTTAAGGAATTGTTAACCGTTTCAGCGTCATACACACAACCAGGCTTTTGAAAGGCCTTTTTCCTTCCGCTCCTTAAAAGTTGTGATTGTTTGGTAATTGGCTAATTGCTTCCTGTAAATGCTCCCTGAGCAGAAACTGTTAATATTAGCTGTAATCCTTTACCAAAGGTTCCCTTAACTCTTTACCACACAAGAAAATCTTGGACTGGTCAAAATTGAAAGCATTTGCAGACGACAAAATAAAGGTGACTGAAAAAATAAAATTTGGCTTGGGAAGGGAAGAAAACACTGTGGGAAAAGGAGAAAATGCTGGTTACCAGCATTTTCTCCTTTTCCCACAGTGTTTTCAAAAGGCTTCTTTATCAGGGTCGTTAAAAGTAGGGATTGTGTGGTAAAGAGTTAATCCTTTCCCAAATGACAAATGTTGGACTGTCCCAAACTCAAAGTGTTTGCAGATGACAAAACTGAATTTGATGAGAATGGCAGAAAGTTTTCCGCTAGGCTAGAATAAACTGCGGGAAAAGGAGAAATTGCTCGTTACGAGCAATTTCTCCTTTTCCCACAGTGTTTTCTGAAGACTTGTATTGCAGACACGTAAAAACCAGGGCTTGTTTGGGAAAGAGTTAATTTAGCAACCTTGAGGAAAAGGTCCTTGAAAGCACATTGTGGGAAAAGAAGTAAATGCTGGTAGCCAGAATGTCATATGTTTCCATCAAATGTCTTATTTTTTTCCTTCCCATACAACGATGCCCATTTTATCAGTTGTCTGGAAGGCTTTTGTACTGAAAAGGTATACATTTTTTATTGTTTCAGAGAAAGTTAAGCCAGAAAAGTATAATGCTAACACTGATAGTAGATTATTACTCCGAGCGATAGTTGTTTTGCTTAAGTATGTTTACATATAACTTCCTCCAAATAAATTTTAAAGTCCAGAATTTCGCAGTAAACCTTTTATTTTCATACATGAAAACAAAAGTAGAAAGCATGATGGACATAAATTTGTCCCAAATTTGTTTCTCCCTCTCAAATTTACACTATGTGCACATGAGTCTGGACAGAATCTGAATGAATGACAACAAAACTTACCTGATAAATGCAAGAAGAGCATCACATAGGATTTGCGCACTTTTAACAATCTGAGATCTTGGTTCATTAAATTTTCGGGCATTTGACTCTATGTGTCGGACATCAAATTGCACAGCATTGAGTCTCCTGTAAAATATAAGTCATTTATCCAGGTATTCAATAAATTGTACAACTATTTCCCTGCAAAAAAAACAACAAGAGGGCCAAGATGGCCCTGGATTGCTCACCTGAATTTCTGAGAGAACCATAGCCATTTTAAAAAAAAAAAAAAAAAAAAAACCTAATTAGCCATTTCAGAGAAGAAGAATTTTTAAGAATTTCTTCATGTCTGTATAGTGTAAATAGCCCACAGCCATCAGAGCCATATTTCTTGATGGATCAAAATTTCTAGATTAATTTTTGAAAAGGGTTAGCCAAGAAACATTTCTGTGAAATTATTTCAAAATCTGATGGGCCGTTTCAGAGAAAAAGAATTTCTTCATGGCCAAATAGTGCAAGTAGCCCCTATTCACCAGAACCATGTTTCTAGACAAATTAGCATTTTGCCAACAATTTTTTAAAAGGGTTACCAAAAGAACATTTCTGTGAGATTATTTCAAAATCTGATCAGTCGTTTCAGAGAAGAAGAATTTCAAAGAATTTCTTCATGGCCATATAGTGAAAGAAGCCCCCATTCACCACAGCCATGTTTCTTGATGGATCAAAATTTCACAAACAATTTTTAAAAAGGGCCATCCGAGGAACATTTCTGTTAAATTATTTCAAAATCTGACCAGCAGTTTCAGAGAAGAAGAATTTTTAAGAATTTCTTCATTTCCCTATAGTGCAAGTATCCCCATTCACCAGAGCTGTGTTTCTTGACGGATCAAAATTTCGCGAACAGTTTTTGGAAAAGGCCATCCAAGGAACATCTCTGTGAAATTATTTCAAATTCTGACCAGCCGTTTCAAAATGAAAAATAAGTTTTAAGAATTTCTTAATTTCCGTATAGTGCAAGTAGGCCCCATTCACCAGAGCCATGTTTCTCGACAGTCCAAAATTTCGCGAACAATTTTTGAAAAGGGTGACCCAAGGAACATTCCTGTGAAATTATTTCAAAATCTGACGGTTTCAGAGAAGAAGAATTTTTAAGAATTCCTTCATTTCTATACGGTGCAAGAAGCCCCCATTCACCAGAGCCACATTTTTTGACAGATCAAAATTTTACGAAAATTTTTTGAAAAGGGTCACCCAAGGAACATATCTGTGAAATTATTTCAAAATCTGACCAGCGGTTTCAGAGGAGGAGATTTTTAAAGAATTCCCTAGAAAATTCCATTTGGCTGCCATGAAAACCAGAGTTTTTGATGGAATCAAATTCTGTGAACAATTTTTAAAGAGGACCTTCCAAGGAACAATCCAGCCAAGTTTAGTCCAAATTGGCCCAGCAGTTTAGGAGGAGTTGATGTTTAAAGAATTGTTGACGACGCATGACGCACATCGGGTGATCCTAAAAGCTCCCCTTGAGCATGATGTGATCAGGTGAGCTAAAAAGGGAAAAATTATTATAAGACTAGGCCATATTGAAAGCACTGGAAAATGGCAGATGTCACTCAAGTAATGAAATGTCTGTGGATAGGCAGAGGCACAGGGTATGTTGAAGGAAATGGACATGAGCTAAAATAATCATTTACAATTGTGATATACCGTTATCCTGTATTAACCCATTACCACACAATCCCTACTTTTGACGCCCCTGAGAAAGAAGCCTTTTGAAAACACCATGGGAAAAGGAGAAAATGCTGGTAACCAGCATTTTCTTCTTTTCCCACAGTATTTTCTACCCTTCCCAGAACAAATTTCTATTTTTTAGTCACCTTTATTTTGTCGTCTGTAAATGCTTTCAATTTGGACCAGTCTAAAATATTGTTGTTTGGTAATGGGTTAAGGTGCATTATATATAAACTAAATACGTCTAAATCCCTTATGAAAGAATCCATTTTTTACATAAGCTTGTGCAGACAGCTTCTAAAATCATTGTGCCAAAAGCAGAAAACACTGGTAACCTATATTTTCTCCTTTCCCAACAATATTTTCTCGATATTCCTTAACCAATCTCATCACATAGGCCACATCTAATTTTTTGTCTGCAAAATGCTTTTTTTAAGGCCTTCAGCCACTAACAACCCTCATATTAAAATAAATTGTCTGCAAATTGCCCAAATAGCCTTGCCTTTACGAAAATGTCGATGTTACAAGATATTCACAACGCACAAATGAATTAACTCTTTACCAAACAACAAAATTTTAGGTATGTCCAAATTGAAAGCATTTGCAGACGAGAAAAATAAACCTAACTCAAAAATTGAAATTTTATTCCGGCAGGGTAGAAAACGTCGTGGGAAAAGGAGAAAATGCTGCTTACCAGCATTTGCTCCTTTTCCCTCAATGTTTTCTCAAGGGTTCTGTGTCAGGGTCGTCAAAAGTAGGGATTGTGTGGTAATGGGTTAATGAATCTACAACCCCTCTCATATTAATCCTTTACCGCACGACAACATTTTAAACCAGTCCAACTTGAAAGCATTGGCAGATGATAGTTTCAGCGTGGCCCATACGAAATGATTTTTCTTTGATAGGGTAGAAAACATTGTGGGAAAAGGAGAAAATGCTGGTTAGCAGCATTTTCTCCTTTTCCCACCATCTTTTCAAAAGCCTTCTCTTTGACTCTTTACCAAACCTCAAAATTTTAGGCTCGTCCAAATTGGAAGCATTTGCAGACAACAAAATAAACGTGACTGAAAAATAGAAATTTGATTTGGGAAGAGTAGAAAACATTCTGGGAAAAGGAGGAAATGCTGGTTAAAAGCATTTTCCCCTTTTTCCAACAATGTTTTCTAAAGCTTTCTTTCTCAGGGTCGTCAAAAGTAGGGATTGTGCGGTAATGGGTTAAGGGGCATTAGAAGTCATCACTCTGTGGTAAAGGGTTAAAAGACGGAAGCTGCCAAGATGGAATAACCTTGCCAAAAACGTTGATGTTTACCAATGAGTTAGAGGTCACAGACCTTAATTTAGAATTGTCTAAAATCTTGTTGTCCAGTAAACAGTTAACCCTTTATCACTCAATGCAGACTTTCAACAACCTTGGGAAAGAAGCCTTTTGAAAACAATGTAGGAAAAGAAGAAAATGCTGTGAATCAGCATTTTCTCCTTTCCCTACAATGTTTTCTACCTTACCAGAGAAATTGCACCATTGGAGCCACAATGAAATTGTCATCTGCAAATGCTTTCACTTTGGAAAAGCTAAAATTTTGTTATAGGTAAAGATTTAAGCCTTTCCCAAATGACAAATTTTGGACTCATCCAAAATGAAAGAGTTTGCAGACGACAATTTTAGATTTTGAGAAAATGGCAGAAAGTTCTCAAAAGGGTAGAAAACAATGTGGGAAAAGGAGAAATTGCTTGTTATGAGCAATTTAATCTTTTCCCACAGTGTTTTCAAAAGACTTTTACTGCAGACACGTAAAAACCAGTGCTTGTTTGGGAAAGGGCTAATCTACTTCTTTTGTACACTAATGGAGATTGGCAATAAGTCTGAAATAGTTTTACCTATAGAACCTGTTTTCTAGTCTACGTTTTATGGTGTTAAGATCCATGGGGTACTCTATACACATGGCATAACTAGGGAACACATTCAAGTCCACTGGAGTCAGGAATGGCTCTGCTATGGAATGACTCATCACCTTGACAACAACATACAATTACGTATAGAAGAAAAGATCTGGCTGAAAAGTTATAATGCATCCTGTAAGTTTTCAAGATGTAGACCCGAGAAAGTGTGGCTTTTCTTTCCCCAGATCAATGAAAAAGAATTTAAAAAATCCATTAACATGTTACCACACGGCAAAGTTTTAGATCTATCCAAATTGAAAGCATTTACAGACGACAATTTCAAAGTGGCTTAAATGGTGTAATTTTGCTTTATTAGGGAAGAAAACTTTGTGGGAAAAGGAGAAAATGCTGGTAACCAGCATTTTCTCCTTTTTCTACAATGTTTTCAAAAGGTCTCTTCTTCAGGTTCTTTAAAAATTGTCTTTGTGTGGCAAAGGGTTAAGCGGTTTTTTATGAGTTGCCATTAACACTATCAGAACCACACATGTTTGTAATTACCTGTATATTAATTATATCAGTACTCTAACTCTGCTAAATGACAAAAAAAAAGTTACTTTCAACATGAAAATACTAACTGCAGTCTCACTGAACAGTTTTAAAATATCTACATTCTCGTACAATGAGCATTGTTCTGTGAACTAGGGGCTTAACCCATTACCACACAATCCCTACTTTTGATGCCCCTGAAAAAGAAGCCTTTAGAAAACATTGTGGGAAAAGGAGAAAATGCTGGTAACCAGCATTTTCTCCTTCTCCCACAACGTTTTCTACCCTTCACAAAACAAATTTCAAATTTTCAGTCACTTTTATTTTGTCGTCTGCAAATGCTTTCAATTTGGACCAGTCTAAAATATTGTTGTTTGAAAACAGGTTAATGCATCTGCAAGAAGTATTGACCCACGTGGATCACAGAGATGCATTAAACCTCCTTTTGCCAGAGTCCAAATACCTTCACTACTATAAACCCTATACCACACTGCAAAATTTTAGACCTGTCCAAATTGAAAGCATTTGCAAATGATAATTTCATAGTGAATCAAATGATGTAATTTTTCTTTGATCAGGTAGAAAACTTTGTGGGAAAAGCAGCATTTTCTCCTTTTTCCAAAATGTTTTCAACAAGTTTCTCTCTAAAGGGAGTTACAAGGCATCATTGTGTGTAAAGGGTTAAAGTATTATAGCAACAATGTTTTGAAAAGAACTTGTTGATAAATCCTTAACTCATTACCATACGACAATATTTTAGGCTTGTCTAAATAAAAAGCATTTGCATACGACAAAATAAAAGTGACTAAAAATTTGAAATCTGTTTTGTGAAGCGTAGAAAACGTTATGGGTAAAGGAGAAAATGCTGGTTACCAGCATTTTCTCCTTTTCCTGCAATGTTTTCTATAGGTGTCTTTCTCAGGGTCATCAAAAGTTGGGATTGTGTGGTAATGGGTTAATATGTGTAATTAATCAATTTTTCTAAGAGTCCTCTGCCACAAGTTTTCTACAAATGACGAGTATCCCTTACCTGCTCTAGGCCATGGACCAGCCTTTCACACACTTCGTCCTGTGTGCTGTTTGGCCATTCACTAAGACGAGGTTTATACATGAGAGACTTTAATTCCTCCTGAGTAACAAGGATACCACCCCCGAATACCGTCGGAGCACCTAAACACAAATACATATGTACTAGTGGTAAAAGAAACAAGCCAAAGGTCTTCTTTAACTCCTTACCAAACGAAAAAATTTTAGACTTGTCCAAATTGAAAGCATTTGCAGATGACAAAATAAATGTGACTCTAAAATTGAAACTTGACTAAAGGAGAGTAGAAAACATTGTGGGAAAAGGAGAAAATGCTGGTTACCAGCATTTTCTCCTTTTTCCACAATGTTTTCAGAAGAATTCTTCCTCTGGGTCGTAAAAACCAGGAATTGTTTAGTTAAGGATCAAGAACAACTTATTGACATAATTATGGTAGAACTCTTTCTATGACAACAAAACACATATTATATTCAAAAGGGCTGTCTTCTACAGGTGTAAAGCATAAACAAATCTGCCTAATTATTTGTTTATATGTACCAAAGAACAAAATGTTAGACTCATCAAAACTGAAAGTATTTGCTGACACAAATTAAATGTGATTAAAAAACCTTAAATTTGCCTTTGGAAAGGAAGAAATCTTTCTGGAAAAAAAAAAAAAAAAAAAATGAATAAAATGCTGGTTTCTCCTTTTCCAACAATGTTTTAAAAGGCCTTTTTCCTACAGGTCATTAAAAAACTTATTGTTTGGTAAATGGTTAACCTTGTCTTGTTTAACTCTTTACCCCATAGATACTCATTTTATGCATTGCTTGAAGGAGCCTTTGGAAAACATTGTGGCAAGAGGTGAAATTGCTAGTGACGAGCAATTTCACCTTTTGCCGCAATGTTTTCTATGCTATCAAAAAGTATCATAAATTATACACATAAGAAACAGCTTCATCCTTGCTGTTATTTAGGGTCAATTAAAAATACGACAGAAATGCCTCATGGGGTAAAGGGTTAACTCTTTACCACACAACAAAGTTATAGACTCGTTCAAATTGGAAGTATTTGCAGCCGATAAAATAATTGTGACTGAAAATTTGAAATTTGGTTTGGAAAGGGTTGACAACATTGTGGTAAAAGGAGAAAATGCTGGTTACCATCATTTTCTCTTTTTAACACAATGTTTTCAAAAGGCTTCTTTCTCGGGGTCATCAAAAGTCGGGATTATGTGGTAAAGAGTTAAGAATATCTATGACTCTTTTCAACTGATTGAAAGTCTAAAATGTATGATTTCATAAAGAATTTAGCCTTATCTTGCTGACTTAGCTGAATAATACAGTCAAGTCGAAAGTAAAAACATAAACATTTCTACTTCAGTCTTATTTTTGGAGGAAGAAATAGCTCCTAATCAGACAGTGTAGATCCAAGATCAGGGTCCATATTCACCAGCCATTCTCAAGAACATTCTTAGTCTTATTCTTCAAGATATTCTGACAGAGAAAGTAACAGAACATATGGTTTAGCCAATCAGATTCGGTTTAGCCAATCAGATGTTCTGTTACTTTCACAATGAAGAAAATCTGACGAATAAGACCAAGAATGTTCTTGAGAATGGTTGGTGAGTATGGACCCAGGTGATCTACTTGGTCTGCAAAAGGTCCTTGAGTCACCATTGGCGGCTTAAGAGTTAATGGTTTGAAGCTCAAGGAATCAAAATAAAAAGGAATTCTTTGAATACATAAAATACACTATTTCAGAGAAATTTGTTGACAATACAAAAACAGGAAACAAAATTAACACATCTGTCAATATTTTGGAATATGAAAACAAGTAGAAAACTGTGAAACTGATCATGAAACGACCCTCAAAAACAAACTTTTAAATAGCTCATAACACAAACATTTCCTTTATAGAATTTTGAATTCCGAAAATTGAAATGAAACTCATTTCAACATAAAGAAACAGCATTACTGTTTTTCTCTCGGTATTTTTTAACATCGTCTTTGTGATTAAAGAGCGAGATACATTCTTGGATGAACTCCGTAATTTTGCCATGCATAGAATCCCTGCATATCAATCTCCTCTCATCCAAGGCTGAAGGTTGACAGTACAACATGACCAGGGGATCATCGTGAACAAACTTTCTTAGTTCTTTACCACACAATCCAGACTTTTAACAATCCTTAGAAAGAAGCTACTTGAAAACGTTGCTGGAAAAGGAGAAAATGCTGGTTACCAGCATTTTCTCCTATTCCCACAATCTTTTTTACCCATCCCAATACAAACTTCAATTTTCAAGTCTCAGTATTTTTGTTGTCTGCATAATTATACACGGCTAAAATTTTGTCCTTTGGTAAAGAGTTAACTCTCACCAGACAACAAAATTCTAGACTTGACCAAACTGACAACATTTGCAGATGACAAATCAAACCAAACCAAATACATTAAATTTGTCTTTCATACAGAAGAAAAATTTGTGGAAAAGGTGAAAAGATGATTCCACCATTTCTTCTTATTCCACAGTGTTTTCAATAGCCCTCTTATTCAGGCTTTCTAAAACTCAAGATTGGCTTATTTTTTTTTCCAGACATTGTAAATATTCGTGTTCCTAAAAAAGCATTGTAATAGTTTACTAATTTCTCCCTGATATGAATTTACAACAGACATGTTTTAAAAGTTATTGGGAAAATTATTTGTACAAATACATGTACAAGAACATAAAGGACAACTCACTGCTACAATTTAAACCATGCAGGCAAAATGGAATTTGCAAGCAGCAGAATGAATATAAACAGTAGTAAATACATGTATGATTATGCTGCAAGAAAAATAAAGTGTGAACCAGTCCAACAGTCTAAATAAATACTTATATTAAACCTTTACAAAAAAATTCCTGGTTTTTAAGACCCTGATATAGAATCCTTTTGAAAACAATGGGGGGAAAAGGAGAATATGCTGGAAACTAGCATTTTCTCCCTTTCCCACAATGTTTTCTACCCTATTAAAAACAAATTTCTATTTTTGAGATTGCATTTATTTTGTTGTCTACATGTGCTTTCAATTTGCACCAGTCTAAAATTTTGTTGTTTGTTAACCCATTACCAGACGACAAAATTTTAGACTGGTTCAAATTGAAAACATTTGCAGACGACAAAATGAAGGTGGCTGAAAAATTGAAATTTGTTCTGGGAAGGGTAAAAAACACTGTGGGAAAAGGAGAAAATGCTGGTTACCAGCATTTTCTCCTTTTCCTACATTGTTTTCAAAAAGCTTCTTTCTCAGGGCGCCAAAAGTAGGGATTGTGTGGTAATGGGTTAAAGGGTTAACTTTGTTTTACCCTAAACCACTAAACTAAGTTTACATTTTCTCGCAAGGAAACATGCCTATAAATTGTGATTCTACTTTTTACTGTACAACAATATTTTCAGCTCCTATAAATTGAAAGGTACTGCAGATGACAAATCTTATGTGGCTGAAGCAATAAAATTTGTCTTTGGAATGGTAGAACTCTTTGTTGGAAAAAAGAAAGAATGCAGGTTACTTGCATTTTCTCCTTTACTCACAATGTTTTCAGAAGGTAGGTGTTGTAAAAACTCGGGATTGTGCATCAAAGGATTAGGGACTCAATTTAGCCAGAGTATGTAACAAAAGCAAACAGTAATAAAGCTGCACCTTTAGTGCAGTCTGATCTTGATATTTAAATCTTCAACAGCATCCTTAGCCATGAAAGTTGCTATAGAGGTATATGAGATAGAGTGATAAAAAGATAGACTTCCCTCACACATTATAATGTTGAGATTTTTGTGAAATATACAAAATTGAACCAGACTTACGAGATTCAACAACAGGTTCCAGATCCCAGGGGCTCAGATTTTCTCTCTCTGCATTGTCCCACCTGAAGTAAATGTTTACTTTCTTTTGATACATATTTTCTTTACCAGACAATAAAATCTAATGTTGTCCAAACTGAAAGTATTTGAGGATGACAATTAAATGTGACTCAAATGGTAAAGAAACAGTTTACCAGCATTTTCTACTTGACTTTCCCAATTCTTTTTATAAGCTCTCTTTTTCATTATCATTAACCCTTTCCCAAACAATCCCTGGTTTTTATGGGTCTGGAATAGAAGGCTTTTGAAAACATTGTGGGAAAAGGAGAAAATGCTGGTAACCAGCATTTTCTCCTTTTCCCACCATGTTTTCTACCCCATCCTCGGATACCGCGGGGTCTCCCTATTTGCTACGCTACATCGACCCTGGGACAATTGACTGATAAAACTTTGAATCAGTTGCCGAAAATCGATACGAAACGTCATAGCGTACAGTACACTCGCCCATCACAAAATGATGATGGAACCAATGAAAAGCCAGCATTCGGCCAGCGGTAAAGCGAGGGAAATACAACTAATTGTCCCAGGGGTCGATGTAGCATAGCAAATAGGGAGATCCCGGGGTATCCGAGGATGTTTCTACCCTATCAAATAGAAAAATAATCTTATTAGCAACTGTTAATTTGTCATCTGCAAAACACTTTGAATTTGGTCTGGTCCAAAATTTGCCATTTGGGAAAGAGTTAAGACATAAAAATGCTTGTTAACAGGCTAATAAGCAGGATTTAATTCTTTCTAAAATTTTGAATCAAATAATTTTCTTTGAATTTTTCATTATACAATAAACAATTGGAATTTATTTTTTACTGACAAGAGCTTGCACTGCAAGAAATATCATCCCAGGGGTTTACAGCTTGTACATATATGTTACTTTGTCTACACTCAAAGACAGTGAACCTGACTTTACTTATGAGACAATTGTTTGCTTTTTGCTTGTTTGTTTGTTTTTTTGTTCATTCATTTAGTTTCTTTGACAAAGATCAGGGCCCGTATTCACCAACCATTCTTGAGAATATTCTTAGTCTTATTCTCCAAGGTTTTCTAAATTTGTAAGTAACACAAATTCTGATTGCCTAAACAGAATGGTTTAGCCAATCAGAAGTTGTGTTACTTACAGATGTAGTAAATTATGGAGAATAAGACAAAGAACATTCTTAAGAATGGTTGGTGAATACGGGCCCAGAAAGTGTTTAAAGGGCAAATCAACAAGTTTCTGATATGATTAATTTTGAAATCTACATCTATCAAATGGCAACCTGGTAATATTGTAATTTGAAAAAAAAATTAGTAAAAGTACTTTTTTTCAATTTATATTTTTGCTTATTAGTTTTTCTTGCATCGCTTACCTCCCTTACTTATTGTAGCGCACCTTGATCTGTGACGTCATAGGAGCGTTTATTTCAATAAGGACCTTGTTTCAGATAGTGAAATGAGCGATATTTAAGACGAAGGAATACACGTTTCTAGGCCGGTAAGGCCGTACATGTAGTCATGTACCACCAAGTTTTTAATGAAACTTAATAGTTTCTGATGATGGGGATAAAAGTAAAATTTCGCCCACCTATGGCGAAAATAACGATGTTATGCCGGACTCTTGAACAGCGTGAAGAGTATCACGCCTACATGTATTAGGCTGCGGGGCGAACGTCGCTTACAGAAATATTATTCGATACATGATAAAATTAAGTGTACGGCATAAGCTTTGTTTCACTTGAAGTATTTTCAGTAGATTTACGGGTGGAATTAATAATAATAATAATAAAAAAGACGGTTTCAAGACAGTTCCACGACTACACAGTTCCCTGACACTTTTAAAGACATTTCTCCTACACTTTAGTTTCATGTCAAATAACCGATTTCTTGACTTTTACGATTGATAATCGTGAGATGTTAGATCCTATATTTGTACCTTGTAAAGAATTCTGTAAACATTGACAGGTACAAAATTTGTTCTTTCATGGGTGAAGGGTTACACAATAAATCGCGATTTTCATGAGGATAAGAATAGTTTGAAATGCTGTTAACGAGCGTGAAATTTGAGAAAATAATATGTTCCGAGATCATTAAGACAATCATCAAAATTGCTTTATATTTTGGATAACCACATTTGTATCAATTGATCCTTTATCCACAATATTTTCTACTTTTAACTCTTTACCATACGACAAAATATTAAACAGGTCCAAACTGAAATAGCTTGCAGACGACAAAATAAAGTAATATATTTCAAAAATTGAATTTTTTTTCCAGCAGAGTAAAACACTGTGTTAACAGGAGAATATGCGGGGTCGTAAAAATTACGGACTGATTGGTAAAGGGTTAAATATAAATCCCACACATTGGGCACAACTTCTGGTTAACCCATTACCACACAATCCCTACTTTTGACGCCCCTGAGAAAGAAGCCTTTTGAAAACACTGTAGGAAAAGGAGAAAATGCTGGTAACCAGCATTTTCTCCTTTTCCCACAGTGTTTTCTACCCTTCCCAGAACAAATTTCAATTTTTCATTCACCTATGTTTTGTCGTCTGCAAATGCCTTCAATTTGGACCAGTCTAAAATTTTCTCGTGTGGTAAAGAGTTAAGTTCACTGGGAGCAGTATCAGAAGGGATTAGTACGAGTTGTATGGACTTGTTTCTCAAGAGGTGTAAAATACATGTTTAACCCTTTCCCAAACAATCCCTGGTTTTAACAGGAAAGGAATAGAAGCCTTTTGGAAACATTTTGGGAAAAGGAGAAAATGCTGGTAACCAGCAATTTCTCCTTTTCCCACAATGCTTTCTACCCTATCATATAGAAAAATCATCTTTTAAGCAACTGTTAATTTGTCATCGGCAAAATGCTTTGAATTTGGTCTGGTCCAAAATTTGCCGTCTGGGAAAGGGTTAAATTGTTACCAAACATCAAATTTATTGACTCAACCGAATTGAAAGCAATTAGAGTCAACAAATCAAATTTAACTTGCATGTTTGGACTTGTTTTTGATGGGTAAAAAACATTGTAGAAAAAGGAGAAAATGCTGGTCAGCAACATTTCTCTTTTACCTACAATGTTTTTGAAAGTTTTTTCTATCTTTACAAGGGTCGTAAAAACAAAAGATTTCTCTCAGTAGCCTGTCTAGAAGACATCGTATGGAGAGGAACAGGGAAATATCCACAGATCATAAGTGTAAAGATACAATTTAAAATTTGTTCAAAATGATTGTAAGTTGTCAAATCATTTTTAAGAGTGAAATGTCGAAGAGAAGAAGTGTATGGGATAAAAGCTGTAACATGGGTTTACTGTCACAAACAAGCATTACAAAGTAAAGGGGTGAGATATGCAAATGTTATGTAACCATTTCCTGTATTGTTTCAAATAGCCGGTGATGAATTAACATTTATGACCATGACTAGGGGTAGCCAGATACTGACTTCACCCTTTACCATGCAAACCCTAGGTCTAGTTTCCAATACCCAAAGAAAGAGTGTTTGAAAAACAGTGTGGGAAGAAAAAGATGTTTACTGTTTAAGGGCAAATCCTAATATATTTTGACCATACTGTTTTTTTGCTCCAATCAGCTGCAAATGTTTTTGGTTCACAATTCTTTTGTTGTCTGCAAATGCTTTCAATTTGAACCAGTCTACAATTTTGTGTTGAAAAGGAAGAAAAAGCTGAAACACTTGAAAGTTAACATCATTTGAACAATCCAGACTTTGGTACTTGCAAAATCTATGTTATGAATTTGGATGAATATGTTATGTTGTTGCCTTTGAAAACATTGTGAGGAAAAGAGAAAATGCTTAGATTTTCTCCTTTTCCCATAATGTTTTCCATCCTTTCCAAATCAAATTTCATTTCAATTTTTTGATTACCATTTTTTGTCATGTGCAAATTAACCCTTTACCAAACAATCCCTGGTTTTTACAACCCTGAGATGGAAGACTTTTTAAAACATTGTGGGAAAAGGAGAGAATGCTGGTAACCAACATTTTCTTATCCTACAATGTTTTCTATCCTGGTGGAAACAAATTTCAATTTTTCAGTTAGGTTTACTTTGTTCCCTGCAAGTGCTTTTAATTTGGACCATTCTAAAATTCTGTCTCTTGGTAAAGGGTTAAATGTTGAAAACATTTGGGGAAAAAAAGGGAGAAAACGGCACCAATTTCTACTTTGTCCAGAATGTAGATCTAGAAATGGATAAACTATTACAAAAAACAATTAAAGGAATTACTGACCTTATGTTTGTTTTTCTTTTTGGAGATTGCCATTGCGGAATGTCTGTCTTATGGCCTATCTTATTTCGACTCGGAGTTTCGAACAATGTCGGCACAGCATCAGGTTTTAACCGCAGCCTAATATTCCTATAACCAACTTCTTTTACGAGTTTTGGACTTATTAAGAACTGACTGTCCTCGAAGTGTTTCAAACACAATTTGGAATGAACTGATGGCACGAAATCCTCCGTTACTGTCCGGCCCCGGTTTAAACGCTGAATCCATAGTTTCCTCCTGACTGTAAACACAGGCTTACGCTCCTATGACGTCACACAGGTAGGGAAGATAAGCGAATCAGGGGAAGTAAGCCATACACCATTTTTGGGGCCGTATATCAGCGTGACAATTCGAGCGTGATTTATGGCATGTTACAGGGTGGTATTTATGAAAACTGATGGACATGTGTTTACTAACATCATTTGCAGCTGATTGGAGCAGAAAAACAGTATGGTCAAAAAATCTTAGGATTTGCCCTTTAAGTTGGCCAAAGTGTGCAGTCTGATCTTGGATCTATACCGTCTGCTCTGCTATGTCATTCTGTACATTTGCATTTGTAGTATTACACTTTTTCCTGGAATTGAAATGTAAGCTGGGTATATTTGGTATTTTACGGATTAAAACTAATTCTACATTTTTTTTCAAGTGAATACACGAGAAATGTGTGTATATTACCTGACTTTGAAGCACTGGAACATGCTATCTGGATACTCCTGCTGAAATGGAATCTGTTCTTCTATCACACCAATCCACCATGAGTCATCAATCATGGATCTAAATCTGTCACCTATAAACAGACCAGACAAACACTTTGCCTTTACAACATGTGTTCATGCCTACCTGATGATGTGAATAAACTCATTATTGACTACTTACCAAGTGACAAAATTTCAGACCCGTCCAAATTGAAAGCACTTTTTAGACAACAAAATACATGTGACTCAAAATTTGGTTTTGGATGGTTAGAAAACACAGCTGGAAAAGCAGGAAATGCTGGTAACCAGCATTTTCTTGTTTTCCATCAGTATTTTCAGAATCTCTTAACCTCAGGTTGTTAAAAGTTGCAACTGTTTAGTACAGGGTTAAGACTTATTCATGCTTCCATTAGTTTTCACATCTCTGATTAAAAAGTTTTGAAAACATTAAGGGGAAAGGAGGATTTTTCTCCAATTCACATACATTTTCATACTCTTTTTAAGACAAATCTTTACCATAGAATCACAATTTTGAACAACCTGAAGAGAATGGCTTTTGAGAACATGGTGGAAAAGGGAGAAAATACTGGGAATCTTTTCTCACAATGTTTTCTACCCTTTTCAAGGACAAATTTCATAATTTGTGCAGCATTTACTTTGACATCTAAATTGTTTTTGATATGAACAAGTCCAAATCTTTCCTGTGTGTAAAAGACTTGAAAACAAAAATGCGATGTCATCGAGTTGAAAACTTCAACCAAATCAGTTAGTCTGTCTGGCACTTGATTTAAGAATTAATAACATTGCAGCAAGTAATCTTTGACACACTCTTCTAATATATACTGGCTACTTCTCTACTTGCCAGGATGTTTTCCAATGACCTACAGCAAATTAACCCTTTACCAAACAACAAAATTTTAGACTGGTCCAAATTGAAAGCACTTGGAGATGACATAATAAACATAACTCAAAAATTGAAATTTGTTTCCAGCAGGGAAGAAAACTTTGTGGGAAAAAGAGAAAATGCTGGTTACCAGCATTTTCTCCCTTTCCCACTATGTTTTCACATGGCTTCTACCTGAGGGTCGTAAAAACCAGGGATTGTCTGGTAAAGGGTTAAAAAAGGTTGGAAAGCTAAACTAGAACAAGCAGTAGCTTGTCCCAGACATACCTGGTTTCCAGTTCCTGGTCATTGCTATATCATAATTCTGTTTGAGCACTAGGAAATCTACAACGTCTGGCATATCATGGTATCTACAATATAGATATTATCTACCATAATGTCATTGTATTACAAGGATGTATAAATGGTTTTGATCTTCAACAATTTACCAAACATCCATCTTCTTTACTATCCAAAGGAAAATTACTCATCTCATATATTTTCTTTCACATGTGTGAAAGAGAGAATATAATCATAAAAAGATTTTTTTTGCACACGGTTTGATGTTGAAAATAAATTTTTTCCAACATCCCCTGCTACTGACCCAAGGACAAGAAATTTTAGAAACAGATCAATTGAATTTGATAAAAAACAATGTTAAATCGCAGGAAATCATATAAAGAATACCAAAATACATAATAAAAAAAAAAATTCACTTGTATGGTGAACTCTGTCGTTTGGCACAGTTGCCCTCCGAAGCTCGAAAAACTCTCTCATAAGAACTTAATCAACATAATATATTCCAATACAAGTGAAATAACCAATAGTATTTATAAACTTAGAGACTAGCTACCTATGTGGCCGAGACGCTAATGACTAGCAAAGGAGTTTACAATTAGTCCTTCACTCAAAATGGTTGGAGAATGCTGGTGAATCAAACTATACCATTTCAACCACTTACTTAATATTGAAGTAGCCACCGGTATTCTTCAGAGTCACTGGATCAATATAGTTCAACTTGAGACAGCACAGACGGATACCATTTTTTAGCAGTTCATATCGTACACCAACTATCCGAACAGCCTCTTGATACTGTGTATTGAAATATATAAATGTCAAGTTTAACCCTTTGTCAAACAATCCTTGGTTTTCATGACCCTGAGGAAGAAGCCCTCTGAAAGTATTGTGGGATACAGAGAAAATGCAGATAAGAAGCATTTCTCTTTTACCCACAATGTTTTCTACTCTTTGAAAGTCTTTCAAAGTTTTTTTGAGTCAGGTTTATTGAGTCATCTGCAAATGCTTTTAATTCAGACAAGCGTAACATTTTCTCATTTGGTAAGTTAAAATCCTCAGCTTAATCTGTATAAACATTATTTTTTTCAGTGCCTACAGTTGAAAGCTTTGTGAAGTATCTTAATCACAAAAGAGCACTTTCCTGAAACTGGTAAATACTCCTTTTCCTACAATGTTTCCATGTTTTTAAACTTGGTTATTCTTCTTTACTTTAGAAGAATATGCAGACAACAAGATAGAGATGGTACACATGGTAGAATTTATCCTTGATAAAGAACAAAATATTGAGTTACCAGCATTTCCTCCTTTTCTGACAATGTTTTTAACAGATTTCTTTCCAAGGGTCATTGAAACCCAAGTGTGTTCGATAAAGAGTTAAGTCATTTATAGGTAGTATGGACAATATACAGAAATTGGAGTACGATTGAAATCAGACTTTCTACATCATCTGAAAATCAGACCTTGTTGCACTGACTTACTTATTATGAAATCATCCTTACTTCTGCCAGTGTATGTGACAGCCATCCCCTCTGAATAATCCTTGGGTGGATGATAGTTTAACTCGTTACCAAATGACAAAATTTTAGCTTTCTCCAAATTGAATGCATTTGCAGACAACAAAATGAAAGTGACCGAAAATTTCAAATTTGTTCTGTGAAAGGTAGAAAACATTGTGGGAAAAGGAGAAAAATGCTGGTTAGCAGCATTTTCTCCTTTTCCCACAATGTCTTCTAAAGGTTTCTTTCTTAGGGTCGTCAAAAGTAGGGATTGTGTGGTAAACATTGTTGCAGTTTTATCAGAGATAGGTTACCTGTTTACCTTGTCAATGCTAGAGCTACAGCTCAACAGTACCTTTCCACAGAGCCTGGGCAGCAGAACCCAGTATCCCTAAACTCTTTACCACACAATTCCAACTTTTAAACACCCTAAGAAAGAGGCCTTTTCAAAACATTTTGGAAAAAGGAGAAAATGCTGGTAACCAGCATTTTCTCCTTTTCCAACATTGTTTTCTACTCTATAAAAGACAAATTTCATGTTTTGAGTTAACAGTACATGTGATTTGTCATCATAGAATGCTCTCAATTAGCACAAAGCTAAAAGTTTGTTGTTTGGTATAGAGTTATTCAAAATTCAAGCGCATTGATCAACATGCCACATCTGCCCATTGGCACAAACTCATGTATAAACATAAAACATGGACTTACCCTTAAGCTTGGGTTTTTATGCCATGGTTGCTTCTTAGATATGTCGATAGGGTAGGCTTGCCTTCTTTCTACGGCTTTGACATATAGTTCATGACCTTGTCTAAAATACATGAGCTCGTCTCCCATTTGTGGAAAGTAGGGCTGCTTTCTGGGTATGACATCTGTCAGCCAATCAGGGGGCCTCCACTTGCTCAGCATCTCCTGAACTTCCTCTGGGGTCTGTGTGGCCATCACTGCTACAGCAGCTTTTCTCTGAAATGTGGGATGCATGTTTTTTAAAAATTTCATTTTTCTCTGGCAGATGAGTGGGTATCTTTATGAATAAAGAGAAAAAGAAAACAGCATTTTCTTCTTTTCAAATACTGTTTTTTACCCTTTAACCCTTTACCAAACAATTCCTGGTTTTTACAACCCTGAGATACAAGGCTTGTGAAAATATAGTGGAAAAAGGAGAAAATGCTGGTAACCAGCATTTTCTCCTTTTCCCACTATGCTTTCTACCCTGCTGGAAACAAATTTTATTTATTCAGTTGCGATTATTTTGTAGTCTGCATGTGCTTTCAATCTGGACCAGTCTCAAGATTTTCGCATTTGGAGAGCATTAAGTGGTAAATCTTGTCATTTCAGCAACATTATTTTGTTGTTGAGCTTTTGCCATCGGCTTTTGTCTTTAATACAATCAAGTATAAAACTTGGTTGATTTTCAAATGAATGGCTTCTTACCCCACTTTCAACATAATACAGTGACCGCTGACAGACATATTTATGTTTTTCCATAGTTTCACACATAAACTAATGTAAGACTCTGAGGTGTCTTGCCTAAGGACGCTGATGACTGCCTACAGAAAGTGACTCTCTGTTAATGTTTCAGCAAATCGTCAGTTTACCTCAAAAACCTCGTAACTACAGCTGGAAACAAGCTGTAGTTACAAGGTTTTTGAAGTAAACCAAAGAGATCCTTTCAATCTGGACAAGTTTCAATTCAGTTATCTGGTAAAGAGTTAGTAAATGAATACATATAATAAAATAATGGCTGGTACAGAAACTATTAATCAAGAGAAAATTCTCATATTGCAACCAGGCAAGGGTGGTCTCCTCAAAGGCCTACGACTGTGATCTATAAACCTCTGTTTCTTTTGTTGTAACATGAGTTTTTAAAAGCTTAAAGTAAGTTTACAATAGAGTACGCACCCCAGCATGTTTCCTTCTCTTTGCTGCTTGATGTTTGCTTTTCTTTGTCCTGCCATGCTCTCCGACCTGGGCGCTCTCTTGGCTCCCTCGACTTTCAGTCTCGTCAATGTCTGTATCATCGGATGATGTGTACCTCTTGCGTTTCCTAGCCCTTGCCGATTTCCTTTTCGGAGGCTCTAGGTTCGAACCTGTTCCTACACCCCAATCTGAGCAGTCACTTGTATCAACACATCTGTAATCCAAACAATATTTTGCGGAGTTGTTGCTATTACATGTATTAGTCTTTTTTTTTAATGCTTACCAAAATTTGCTGCATTCATTATTGCTTTGACTGCTTTACAGTGTTCATGACATCTCAAGGCAAGTAGAGCAGTTGTGACCTGTCATGCGCAAAGGAACCTTCTTGAACCACAAAAAGTATCAACCCTGGTCAATTGTGCAGCCTGACCAGGGTTGAAACTTCTTGCTTTAACGATAATTACAGTATGAAAAGTGGTCATTCTACCTTGTTTTACAATTATTTTTGAGCTATCAGCTTAAAGTCACCTTCCAATAGTTGATCTGCTTTCATTTAACTGTTTTGTGGAATTCCCAGATAGTCCCTTTTCCATGACAGGTCACAATTAGATTTTCATTTGATTCAGAAATTTTGCAGACAATATTGTAGCTGCACGAGCAGGCATAACAGGAGAACTTCTCTTTTGAAAAAATTTTACCCAAATTTATTAAAATCTATAGCAGGATTGAAAATGTTAAGAGGATATAAATTTGCCCTGGGTCTGTATTCGACAACCATTCATAAGACAATTTTTGGTCTTATTCTCAAGAATTTTTCTAAACTGAAAAAACAACTTCTGATTGGCTTAACTATTTGGTTAAATGGTTTAGCCAATCAAAAGCTGTTTTATTTTCCAAGTCCAGAATTAGATTTAGAATGAAGCAAAAATGGTTGGTTTAATACACACACTGGATTTTAAATAAGCCAAATATACAACTTACATGTTTTCTGGAACTGACTCTTCCTCCTCTGTGCTCACAACATTCTCCTCTATCTATGAAATAAATAAAAGTCAACTGATTCCAGGTTCGTGAAAAGACTAATGTTACCTTCAATATTTCTGACTCATTCCGATACATACCACTTTAGCCAACCTATCTTTGCTGTGTGTTAACTCTCTGCGATAAAACAAAACTTTGGACTTATCCAAGAAATCATTTGTAGACGATAATCTATGTTTTCAAAGCAGCCTTTTTCCCTGGATCTGTAAAACCTATGATTGTTCAGTATAGGGTTAAAGCTCCCATTTTGAATCTAAAATATGTCAAGTAATTTGTTATTTAGGGAAAATTTACGCCTTAGGAAATGAACAGTTTTATCTCCAATAGCATGACACATTGAATGACTTTTAACTCCTAGGCTGCTAGGCACGCCTTACTGACTTTTTGCAGGCAGTGTAGGTCAAGATCTGGCTGCAAAGAATGTGCAGTCTGATCTTGGATCTACACTGTCTGATAAGGAGATATTATTCCCCAATACATAACTTTAACAAAGCAATATTTGGGTTTTTACTGTCAAACTGAAAATTTCATTTTAGTTATCCCTTTACTCCACAGATACTCATTTCTACACATTGCTTGTAGGAGCCTTTGGAAAACATTGTGGCAAAAGGTGAAATTGCTCGTGACGAGCAATTTCACCTTTTGTCACAATGTTTTCTATGCTATCAAAAGGTGTCACATACACATAAGAAACTGCTTTACCCTTGCTGTTATTTAGGGGCAATTAGAGATACCATAAAAATGCCTTATGGAGAAAAGGGTTATTTAACAGGATAATATAATAACACCAAAATGAAACAAATCTAATTGCAGGGATATGAGAATTTTCTCTGGTAAATACATAGTCACTGAGAATGCCTACAGCATAAGCAGTCCACTTTGACTATTGCAGGTATGTAACATTGTGTGAATTTGGTTAATCAGCTAATCCAGACAAGAAATAGGGCACTTAAACGAGTGCAATCTAGCTGAAACCCAATACAATGTTAACTAATACCCCACCTCTTCATCTGTGTCATACAGTGCTCGAGTTGTCAGCCTGTTAGTTGCTGTGTCCTCGTTGTCAGCTCCTTGTTTACGTGTGGAGTAACCATGTTTGGATGTCTTTTTCTTTCTTGTCTTGATCCCTGTATCTGAAGATTCCTCCTGAAGGGTATTAACAGGAACCAAAGTTTAACTTTTGACCTAGGTCAGCCCATGCGGATTGTGCATGCTGACCTGGGTTGATATGTCTTATAGGCACATTAACCCCCATTTTACAGAGCATGGTTCAAACTGATCAGCAGATGACTTTGAAAGCATCCTATTACAGACAGATCATCCATAAAAAGCAACATTTGGTTACGACAGAAGATGATAATTATGACCCAAAGTGTATTAACTCTTTTATTGCTGAATACCGGTATATAAAATGTGTTTTCTCAAAGGCTAGAGTTTTGGTGCAAAATCAAGAGAGAGTTCAGTCACAGTCTAGAATGAAACAGTGGACAATGTAGATCAGAGATCAGACTGCACGTTCTGTGCAGTCTGATCTTGATATACAGTGTCCACAAATGGTTCTGGTGTTGTCTACGATATGGAAAGAGTTACAAAAAAATGTTTTCTGACAGGATGAAAGAGTTGTCTGCAGATCAATATGATTGTCTAAATCTTTTAAAAATAACTTAAAACCTGTCTGCAGAGGTCACTTACACATCCTTGTGGGTTATCATACCGGTACATTTACCAAATTCTACTTATTATGACATTAATTATGAGAATCAACTGAAGCAAATGAAGTCTCTTTGAAAAAGATAGAAAAAAGTGATTTTAAAACATTTTACAACACAGTCCCGATTTTTAATGACATTGACAAAATCAGTCTTTACAAAAACCTTGTGGGGAAAAAGACAAAATGTTGGTAACCAGCATTTACTCCTTTTCCCACAAGCTTTTCTACCCATTTAGACAAAAATTTCATAATTTGAGTCACATGCAGTTTGTCGTTTGCAAATGTTTTCAATTTGGACCAGTCTAAAATTTTGTCATTTGGTAAGGTAACAAAAAGAGCAATCACTGCTTAAAAGCTAAATTTTAACTGCTTGATGCAATCAACAAAACTTACTGCAAATGGAAATTAGACAAGCATTTTTAGTGTTTTGCTATGAAGGATCCTTAAAAACAACCTTGATATTTTCAAGCTTAACCCATTACCAAACAATACCTGGATTTTACGATCCTGAGACGGAAGCATTTTGAAAACAATGTGGGAAAAGGAGAAAATGCTGGTAACCAGCATTTTCTCCTTTTCCCACAATGTTTTCTACCCTGCTGGAAATAAATTTCAACTTTTGAGATACCTCTATTTTGTTGTCTGCATGTGCTTTCAATTTGGACCAGTCTAAAATTTTGACATTTGGTAAAGTAACAAAAGGAGCAATCATTAGTGTAAAGCTAACTGTTAACAGCTTGATGCAATTAACAAAACTTGCTGCAAATGGAAATTAGACAAGCATTTCTTGTGTTTTGCTATGGAGGATCCTTTCAACTTTTCCAACGCTAAATTAAACAACTACAGTTTCCTACAGGACCAGTGTAGATCAAGATTTGCAGTCTGATCTTTTATCTGCACTGTCTGCTTTGATGACAACAGTCTGAACAAAAACAATCTTGACATTTTCAAGCTTAAATCTTTACCATACAAAAAAATTTTAGACTGGTCCAAATTGAAAGCATTTGCAGATTACATAGTTAATGTGACTAAAAAATTGAAATAGCTTTAGGAAGGGTTGTAAACATTGTTGAAAAAGGCGAAAATGCTGGTTACCAAAATTTTCTCCTTTTCCAACAATGTTTTCAAAAGGCCACTTTCACAGGGCCGTTATAAAGTCGCTATTGTGTGGTAAAGACTTAAATAAATACATCACATGCGGCTATATCTCTATCTATGCAGTTTTAAATACAGTTCAAAATATGGTATAGTGACATATCCTACACACAGGCTAATTTTGGCTTGGTTTCCCTTTCAGCTGTTCAAAATATCACATTACAATATCCAATATTTTTTGTTGATAATTGCAAAATTTTGTTGTTAGTCTTCAAAAGTGTATGACAAAAGAAGTATTACATGTAGCAGTAATTTTCTTGGAACAAGTGTTTGCTCTGTATTTGGACACTGAAAGTAATTTCAAAACCATGAATTAAATGTTACAAAAGAACATCAAACTTGTCTCAAAAAGCATAGAAAAACATTGAGGCAAAAGGAGGAAATGCTTGTTACCAGCACTTCCTCCATTTACATCAGTGTTTTCAAAAGCAGTCTATTCAGGGTTGTTAAAACCTGAAAATATTTGGTGAAAGAATAGTGCATTTACTGATATCAGACATTTACAGCACAACATGTACATGTATAACAGAAATTAATACTATTTGCCATGCATAATAGGTTGTAATTACCAAGCCCATTCGTAACACTTTAAAAACGAAAACAAATGCGGTACGACTTCTTTTGGCCAACCTGTCCCAAAATGGCCTTTGGCAAATAGAATTTTTCAGGTGTTATTCATTTAACCCTTTACCCCATGAGGCATTTCTATGTTATCTCTAATTGACCCTAAATAACAGAAAGGATGAAGCTGTTTCTTATGTGTATATGACACCTTTTGATAGTGTAGAAAACATTGTGGCAAAAGGTGAAATTGCTCGTCACGAGCAATTTCACCTTTTGCCACAATGTTTTCCAAAGGCTCCTATAAGCAACGCATAGAAATGAGTATCTTTGGAGTAAAGGGTTAAATAGAAATAACAACAGAACTTTCACATCTAGACGAGTTGACATTTCTTTGCAATTAAACTCAATTCAACACATGTATTGTTTCCAGTTGTGTGATTCACGTTTCTATGCCACAGTATAATGGCATGAGGATAAAAGTTATGTACTTTGATACCGCAAAATGAAAGACAGATAAAACTTAGTGTATCAACATTGCATAAAATTGGCTGAGTAGCTCCATGTCTATAAAGGGAGGCAGGAACTTTTTAACCTTTTACCAGATACTAAACAATCCCTGCTTTTCATGACCATGACATAGAAGCTTTATTAAAACAATGTGGGAAAAGGAGAAAATGCTGGTAAAGCTGGTAATGCTGGTAACCAGCATTTTTTCCTTTTCAAACAAAGTTTTCTACCCCACTAAAAGAAATTTCAATTTTTGAACTAAGTTGATTTTGTCATCTGCAAGTTTGGACCAGTCTAAAATTTTGAAGTTTGGCTTAGAGTTAAACATACAAACCCATGTTTCAATGACTTTGAGGAAAAAAGCCTTTTGAAAACATTGCGGATACAGGGAATAAAATTCGGTTATCAGAATTTTCTCCTCCATAATATTTTCTGTCCTTTCAAAGACCAATGCCTGAATTTAAACCAAATCTGATATATCATCTGCAAATGCCTTCAAATTGAACAAGTACAAAATTCTGTGATCTATGTCCATATTTCCACCTGTACTTGACCATAAGGCTGCCAATTGCAACTCACTGACGTTTTAGTTGCAACTCACTGACGTTTTAGGGACAGTGTAGATCAGAATTGCACAGAATATGCAACCTGATCTTGGATGGACACTATCTGATATGGAGATATTTTTCTCAAAAAAAAAAAGAGAAAAAAAAAAAAAAAAAAAAATTTGAAAGCATTTGCAGACGATAAAATAAAGGTGCCTAAAAAATAGAAATTTGTTCTGGGAAGGATAGAAAACACTGTGGGAAAAGGAGAAAATGCTGGTTACCAGCATTTTCTCCTTTTCCCGCAATGTTTTCAAAAGGCTTCTTTCATGGGGGTGTTAAAAGTCGGGGTTGTGTGGTAATGGGTTAAACCCTTTAACACACAATCCCATGTTTTAACGACCCTTGGAAAGAAGCCTTAAGAAAACATTGTAGAAAAAGGAGAAAATGTGGCAATCCCTGTTTTAACGACCCTTGGAAAGAAGCCTTAAGAAAAAACTGTGGGAAAAGGAGAAAATGCTGGTAGCCAGCCTTTTCTCCTTTTACTACAATATTTTCTACTCTATCAAGGACAGAAATCATCATTTGAGCTTTCGTTTTGGACCAGCCACACATGAAAGTATTACCGATAATGTTCACTTGATGAAATAAATTTCAATCTTTCATTGTAAAAAACAAGTATCCCCTATATCTAAATCTAGAATATCTAAATACAGAATATGACTATGAATGCAATTTAAAACAGTTGGTGAATACAGCCTCTGGTCAAAGTTTGTCTTGGACAAAATGTTATAAAAGAAAGCAATTTTCCCCACCCTTTCTACTCACTACTATTATGTTATTTGAAGTAATGAAGAGCTTCAAGTTAGGTCAATATCTGCTAAATAGAACATGCTATTGATGTCTAGTACAAGAGCTCAAGATAAGAGGGAGTGATGGTATTCTAAAGACAATATTTCTCTTCCAAACCCTATGTTGTGGGTACTCATTAAAATCAACTCAATGAGACGATTCTAATGACTACCTATAACACATGATCTGGTGGAGAATAATTAACCCATTACCACACAATGACGACTTTAAAGGCCCCTGAGGAAGAAACCTTTTGAAAATGTTGTGAGACAAGGAGAAAATGCTGGTTACCAGCATTTACTCCTTTTCCCACAAAGTTTTCTACCCTATCAAAGCAAAATTGCATAGTTTGATCCCATTGAAATTGTCGTCTGCAAATGCTTTCAATTTGGATAGATCTAAAATTTTGCTGTGTGGTAACGGGTTGATATTTTCCGTTTTGAAATCAAAACCACTCCCTCTATCTAGAGTTCTGTAATATCATGCAGTATCTAGGATCTAGTACTTGACTATAAGTCTGACAATGCAATGAAAATGAAAATACAGCAGAATGGTCACAACAATACCTAGAACTCTCATCTATAGATATGAAAACATCGAAATGACAAAGTTATGAAATACGGAGGTGTAGTTACCGAATGAGAGAAGTATGAAAGCACAGAAATGTCCTGAAATATGAGAAACATGTTCCTTATCACTGTAATATAACATCTTTTACCAATGATCTTATGCTATTACTAATCTGATGAAAAATGGTTTGATGCAATTGTGGGAAAAGAAGAAAATGCTCATCACTTAACTTGTGGCAACTGAACAAAAATGACAGATTTTTTTTTTTTCTAATGTTCGCAAGATCTCATTCAATTACTTGTACATGTAACTTGCATTCAACCTGTCCCTGAATCTTTTTCTCCCATGATTCTGTCAACTTTACTTTTTGAATTTTGCATTCTTATTTAAAAGGAAATTAGACGTTAGCGTGCTCTGGGAATCTTCATTTCAGTCGAGAAGATTATTTCTGTACTTCTGGCAATAAAATGAAGTCGACTTTGGCAAAAACATAATTTTAGTAAAATTTGTTGGCTATCTCATAATTTGTTTGATAAAATGATTGGTCCTAAAATTTCCATACAAGATACAAAAAGATACTTTGAAGTAAGCTTGATTTTTTTTATATTCATAAAAAAAAATTAGATAAAGACCTGAAAGGCTGTTTTTGAAAACTCATTCTTATTCAGAGCCAAATCCATTAAAATGTTAAAAGCCACTTTTGTTTGAAGAGTGATTTTGATCTACACACACCAATACACCAACTGAAGTCGGCAAAAACCACATTTGCACTTTTGGTAATATTTAAAGCGATAAATATATAAAAGCATCTGTTAATTGGTAAAAAGTGGCCATTTCTAGAAAGCTTGAAAGATTACAATTTATCTAACCTGAATTATTTCCAGAATTTTCATAAACACTACCAAAGCCTGAAAATGTTTAAATATATTTCATTTTTTTCCCAAGATGAAAAGAAAATTCAAAGGGAATTCCTATATTAAGTCTTTACCACACAATCAAGACTTTTAAAGAGAAACAAGAGGGCCAAGATGACCCTGGATCGCTCACCTGAATTTCTGAGAGAACAATAGCCATTTCTTTCAAAATTTAATCAGCCCTTTCAGAGAAGAAGAATCTTTAAGAATTTCTTCATTTCTGTATAGTGTAAATAGCCCACAGTCATCAGAGCCATGTTTCTTGATGGATCAAAATTTCTAGAGCAATTTTTGAAAAGGGTTAGCTAAGAAACATTTCTCAGAAATTATTTCAAAATCTGATCAGCCGTTTCAGAGAAAAAGAATTTCTTCATGGCCATATAGTGCAAGTAGCCCCCATTCACCAGAGCCATGTTTCTAGACAAATCAGCATTTTGCAAACAGTTTTTGAAAAGGGTTACCAAAGGAACATTTCTGTGAGATTATTTCAAACACTGATCTGCCATTTCAGAGAAGAAGAATTTTCAAGAATTTCTTCATTTCCCTATAATGCAAGTAGCCCCCATTCACCAGAGCTGTGTTTCTTGACGGATCAAAATTTCATGAACAAGTTTTTGGAAAGGGTCATTCAAGGAACATCCCTGTGAAATTATTTCAAATTCTGACCAGCTGTTTCAGAGAAGAAGAATTTTTAAGAATTTCTTAATTTCCATATAGTGCAAGTAGCCCCAATTTATCAGAGCCACATTTTTTGACGGATCAAAATTTTACGAACAATTTTTGAAAAGGGTCACCCAAGGAACAATCCTGTGAAATTATTTCAAAATCTGACCAGCGGTTTCTGAGAAGAAGAATTTCAAAATTCAAAAAAATTTCTTTATTTCCCTACAGTGCAAGTAGCCCCCATTCACCAGAGCCATATTTTTTGACGGATCAAAATTTTACAAACAAATTTTGGAAAGGGACATTCAAGCAACATCCCTGTGAAATTATTTCAAATTCTGACCAGCTGTTTCAGAGAAGAAGAATTTTTAAGAATTTCTTAATTTCCGTATAGTGCAAGTAGCCCCCATTCACCAGAGCCACATTTTTTGACGGATCAAAATTTCACAAACAATTTTTGAAAAAGGTCACCCAAGGAACAATCCTGTGAAATTGTTTCAAAATCTGACCAGTGGTTTCAGAGAAGAAGAATTTTTAAGAATTCCTTCATTTCTATATGGTGTAAGAAGCCCCCATTCACCAGAGCCACATTTTATGACGGATCAAAATTTTACGACCACTTTTTGTAAAGGGTCACCCAAGGAAAATATCTGTGAAATTATTTCAAAATCTGACCAGCGGTTTAAGAGAAGATTTTTAAAGAATTCCCTGGAAAATTCCATTTGGTTGCCATGGCAACCAGAGTTTTTGATGGAATCAAATTCTGCGAACATTTTTGAACGAGGACCTCCCAAGGAACATTCCAGCCAAGTTTGGTCCAAATCTACCCAGCGGTTTAGGAGGAGTTGATGTTTAAAGAATTGTTGATGACGCACTGACGCATGACGCACTGACGCACGACAGACATCGGGTGATCCTGAAAGCTCCCCTTGAGCACGTTGTGCTCAGGTGAGCTAAAAAATCCCTTTGAAAACATTGTAGGAAAAGAAGAAAATGCTGGTAACCAGCATTTTCTCCTTTTCCCAAAATGTTTTCTACCCTTCCTTAGACAAATTTCACTTTTTTAGCCATACTTAGGTTGTCGTCTGCAAATGCTTTCAATTTGGACTAGTCTAAAATCTTATCGTTTGGTAAAGAGTTAACTGATCAATTTGGGAGTTTTTTTTTTACTATTGCATTATGAATGAAAGGATGAATAACTAAATGAGAGTTGATTGGTTGACCTGTTCTACTGTACTTACATCACTCTCGTGTTTAAGTACCAGTGCCTTCTTTTTCTTCTCCGCAATGTAATGTTTCAGCTCCATCTCTGCCAAGGCAAGACGCTGTTCTTCACTTTTCCTGGTTGAAGATATCAGAGAAAAAGTTAACCCTTTGAGCAAGAAGCATAATTTGTCTTTGCAGAAAGAGTAGATCGAGATCAGACTGCACAGAATGTGTAACAGATTCTGGCAAAACAAACTTCAAATTCCAAGATTTTGGATTTTTCCTCTATTTAGGTCAATTTCATAAATTCACCACCCCATCAATAATAATTCTCCTGAATCAATTTTTAACCCATTACTAACCATGTACAAGTATTTCCTATATGCTGTTATGTATGCATAGTATTCCTACATGTATATCAATCAGAAACTCAAAATTTCACTGAAAACAACCTTCAAATTCCAGGGGTTTGGCAATTTCCTCTATTTAGGTCAATTTCATAAATTCACCACCCTATCAATAATAATTCACCTGAATCAATTTTTAAACCCATTACTAACCATGTATAAGTATTTCCTATATGCTGTTATGTATGCATAGTATTCCTATATCAATCAGAAACTCAAAATTTCACTGAACAAAAAAGCAATTGTATATGAGACCATTTTACCCATTACCAAACAACAACATTTTAGACTGGTCCAAATTGAAAGCATCTGCAGACGACAAAATAAAAGTGACTGAAATTCTGAAATTAGTTTTGTGAAGGGTAGAAAACATTGTGGGAAAAGGAGAAAATGCTGGTTACCAGCATTTTCTCCTTTTCCCACAATGTTTTCTAAAGGCTTCTTTCTCAGGGGCGTCCAAAGAAGGGATTGTATGGTAATGGGTTAAAGTGTTTCATAACTTAAAGACCTTTTACATCTGTATATTTTGGCATTTTTAAACCTGGTACCAAACATTAATGATGTAACACTGATTGTTAGATTATAAAGTCTATTTTCCCCAACATTTAACATTCAATCTGAATTAAAATATTCAAAATTCAAAGAATACCCGTCTGATTGGCTTAGACAAAATATCTCAGCCAATCAGACGACATGTCCTAGAATTCAGATTTTAGAGTAGAATTTAGTATGTTTGATGAATATTTATCGCTTTAACCCATTACCACACAATCCCCACTTTTGACGTCCCCGAGAAAAAAGCCTTTAGAAAACATTGTGGGAAAAGAAGAAAATGCTGGTAACCAGCATTTTCTCCTTTTCCCACAATGTTTTCTACTCTTCACAAGGCAAATTTCAAATTTTCAGTCACCTTTATTTTGTCGTCTGCAAATGCTTTCGATTTGGACAAGCCTAAAGTTTTGTTGTTTGGTAATGAGTTAAAACATCTACCATACCTGAGAACAGCTGCATCTATTTCTTTTACCACTATGCGTCTACTGAGAGCCGCAAGCTCAGTAACAGTTGATACCTGCTGGATATTTCCCAACGACTGCCTCACTCCCTCTGTCTCTCCATCACGCCTCATTCCAACCATGTGAGCTCCACTTGGACCTGCCACTATAGTTTAATTTTAACCCTTTACCCCATAAGGCATTTCTATGGAATCTCTAATTGGCTCTAAATAACAGCAAGGATGAAGCCGTTTCTTATGTGTATATGACACCTTTTGATAGTGTAGAAAACATTGTGGCAAGAGGAAAATTGCTTGTCACGAGTAATTTCACCTTTTGCCACAATGTTTTCCAAAAGCTCCTACAAGTAATGCGTAGAAATGAGTATCTATTGATTAGAGGGTTAAACATATTTATTTCACATTGATTCAGAAACAAGATCTTGCAACTTAGACTATTCTCTCTCGATTCTGCTTCCTGGGAACAACATCAGTACTCACTCAGAATGTGTGGGCCAATGCAATCCTAAAGTTGATACCCGCTCCAGGGTATCTAACTCAAGACCTTATGATTAACCAGGCCGAGGCTCTACCTCACAACCATGGACACAATATGGCCTCCATAAAACACATTTGTTTTAAATTTCATACAAGGGATTATGTAAACAGAATCTATTCTTGCTTCTTCAAGCAATATCTACAGGTAAACAGTCTTGAAAGACAATTTCAAAATAGTAACAAATTAAGCTTTTAGTGATGTAAATATGTTCTTAACCGTTTACCACACGAAGACAACTTTTGACGACCCTGAGGTAGAAGCCTATTGAAAACATTGTGGGAAAAGGAGAAAATGCTGGATACCAGCATTTTCTCCTTTTCCCACAATGTTTTCTACCCTTCCCAAATCAAAGTTCGATTTTTCAGTCACATCTATTTTGTCGTCTGCAAATGCTTTCAATTTGGACCACTCTATAAATTTGTTGTTTAGTAATGAGTTAACATTATAAAAATGAACAAAAAAAATAGATATCTTGATAACGGTAAATTGTTGACTATTCTCTCACTAGAGTTTTGTCTTGAGAATGCCCTGGGTGATCCCATTGGTGGAGGCGGAGACTGTATTGGCTCCTCCCCTGAAGCAATAAGCCTTTGATCCTGTTCTCTTTGAAGTTCTTCAATCAGGGCATCAATACTGGGTCTGTTTACAGGGCCTCCTTCTTCTACATTGTTTGAAGGCTGACCCGATATATTGTCTTCAGCTTCAAGCACCCTGTCTCCCATTACTTCTTGTTCACCTAGAATGTAAACATGGGATGGATACCAGAATACTGCATGATAGTGTTCAGGTAGTGGACCCGTAATACTTCTAGTGCAGCATGGCATAAATTTTCTTGACAGTTGATAAAGACAGATTTATATAGATATACTTGTGCATTTTTAACCGACCAGAAATTCCTTTGATGTCTATCTTCAAATTATTTGTTGATATTTTTGTTAGTTTCCGAGAAATGGAGGTAATTATCATATCTCTTTGTAATGAGAATATACCAGTTTTACATTTATAAATGATAATTCCAAGAAGGACAAAAATGAAAAAGTGGCTCGGTGAAAGTAGTACAATAATACTCATTTTTAATCTAAGCAAATTTCCTAGGATAATAATATAGTGGAACTAGTTGTTTTCTATTACGAGTCCACTACGTTAATGCTTGGCTGCATATAGATCAATTCTCATTGGAAGATCTTATTTTAAAAAAAAACTGTCAAAGTATTTTGTCGTTTTTTGTAAGAGCATGGAAATGAAAAAATATACAGGTAGACAGACCAATGAACAAACAGACATGGTGAAACAAGTATGCCCCCTTCTACTTCATAACTAAGCTGTTAAAGTGGCATTAAACTCAAATACAATCAATAAATTAATCAATCAATCAACAGATGTAATCCATAACAACATCCACCCTTTAATCCCTTCACCATGCAAACCTAATTTTTTTAAGACCCTGTAAAAAAAGAAAAAGGCTTATAAAAACATGGTAAGAAAAGGAGAAAATGCCGGTGACCTCCTTTTACTATCCCGTTGTGGACAAAAAAATTCTTTGATACATATTTGATATGCCATAATGAACAAGTGCTTTGAATTTGAACATTGTTTTAACTCGTTATTTCACAACAAAATTTTAGAATTATCCAGATTGAAAGCATTTGAAGACAACAAAATAAATGTGACTGTAAAAATTGAAAATTGTCATTTTTTTTTTTTTTTGTAGAAAAGGGTAGAAAACATTGTGGGAAAAGGAGAAAATGATGGTTCCCAGCATTTTCTCCTTTTCCCACAATGTTTTAAATAGCCTCCAAATTAAAATCATTATACTCCTAACCAAAAACTTCTCTCTGAAAGGGTATAAAACATTTCAAGCTAAAGAACATAATGCTGACCACCACCAGCATTTTCACCTTTTCATGCAATGTTTTCAAAAGTCATTCTCTTTAAGGTCTTTCAAAATCAGGATTGTTTGCTAAACGATTCACAAGGTTACAACACAATGCATGAGCTTCAAGTGTCAAAGTGAACAAAATTTTCATCACCAAATAAACAATAACAGGAGTATTTTATTTCATGCTTTCCGATAGGATATCGGGAAATACCAGTGAAAATATTTTTCCATATTACACAGGTGCAACCAGTGAAAATACTGATTTTCATGTACTTGTTGTCTAGGTAAATTGCATGTGCCTCACAACCAGATGGAAATATGACGTCATTTGCCTTACATTTCTCGCGCTTGATGTAATATTGTAATGCGTTGCTATGCAATCCACGGGGAATAACAGAAAAAAGCTGTACTGGATTTTGATAAAGCTTCTCCCAGAAATGGTTAAAAACATGAAATAAATAGAATACATGTATTTGTTTTTTTTGCAAAGAAAGTTCGAAATTTATTTCATAGAGTGAACATCATCAGTAATATTTTCAGGAGTGGCACAGCCACAACTGAAAATATAACTGATGGTGTTCACTCAATAAAATAAACAAAGGATATTTGTTTTTTTCGGTGTAAGATCGAAATTTATTTCATCGAGTGGACACCATCAGTAATATTTTTGTGAGTGGTGCAGCCACGAGTGAAAATATAACCGATGGTGTTCACGAGATGAAATAAATTTCGATCTTTCACCGAAAAAAAAAACAAATTTTCTATTTATTTTATGCTTTTAACCCTTTCTGGGAGGAGCTTTATCAAAATTCAGTAAAGTTCTTATTCCCTTACTCCCCGTGGCGTACCCCTCCTGCATAGCAACGTTACGTCAAGCACGTGAAATGTAAGGTATATGACGTCATATTTCCCATCTGGTTGTTAGGCATGCGCAATTTACCTAGGCAACAAGAACATGAAAATCGGTATTTTCACTGGTGGTACCAGTGTAAGATCGAAAAATATTTTCACTGCCATTTCTCGATATCCTACCGGAAAGCATGAAATAAATTTCGATCTTTCACCAAAAAAACAAATATCCTCTATGTATCTCTATGATGGAACTGTTGCAACATTGCATAATTACCGTCTTCATTCACAGCTAGCTGAGGTATAAGTTGGTCATCTCTACAGTTTTCCCTGCCAGGAACCAGTCTCTGATAATCTGGATTGTATGGATTTCCATCGATGTCCACCAGGAAAGGTGGTGGCATCAAATGCGGTGCCTGCTGCGTCTGCTCATCCAGCACATAGTTATTGGAGTCTCTAATGAGGGGCCGGTAATCAGTGTGGAAGAAAACTGCTTCTGGAATCTTTAATAAAGAGAACTAACCTCTAGTACTGATTGTATATTCAGGGCATTTACCAAGCAATCTAAAATCAAGTCTAGTTCTAATCTAGGCCCGTATTCACCAATCATTCTTAAGAACGTTTTTTGTCTTATCCTCCAGAATTTTCTACATTTGTAAGTAATACAACTTCTGATTGGCTAAACCAAATGGTTTAGCCAATCAGACATTGTGCTACTTACAAATTTAGAAAACATTGGAGAATAAAGCTAAGAATATTTGTAAGAATGGTTGGGGAATACGGGCCCTAGATCACTATTCAGAGACAGACATCCCCTCCCAACCCCCACCTCCCCTATTTCCATATAATGTTTCAGCTTACAAACCCTATGACTGGCTTGGACAAAATGTTGCGGCCTATTAAAAGGCTAGTTTTGGAATAAGAATCAGAACAAATTCAAGAATGTTCATGAATATAGCCTCATATGACAGACTGTATAGGTCTGAAATATGCCAGGATCAATTTACCTGAGTCTGTACAATACTAGTACGACAAAATTTCAGACTTGGCCAAAATGACAACACTTACAGAGTAAGGTTATCAGCAATTTCCCACAATTGTTTTCAAATGCTTTCTTCTAGCAGCAGTTAAAATTTCAGTATTGTATGTTAAAGGTTTAAATCACACAGAAACTGTGATAGCAACTACTGTTTGCCCTGAGAGTGCCAAATGAATAACACTAAATGTGTAAGTGTGTCCCAGTTTCATAACAAGTTGCCAGATTAAAGCTGCTCCAGCCAAACTATTACATACACAACAATATATTTATGACAGTGCACATACATAATCAAATTGTTTATTTTGTAGTATGATCTAGATCAACACACTGCTATAGCAAAAGAAGTTGTGGTTTGCACTCAATCTATTACCTGTACTACCTACATTATGTTATTTTGCATTGCATGAACCAAGAGAAATCATTTACATCTTGTCTTTTTTTTCCTTATTTCAATATAGATAACAGTCTTCTCCTGAAAAATGTTGATACACATGACTAAACAGGTTCTTGTATTGATATACATGTAAATATCATTGATAATCCATACTATTTCACATTTGATAAACCAACAAATGAAGATATTACAGAAAATAACAGGAATTGCTTTCTATGAGTAATTTCTTTATTTGCTTTCTTTTTTAAACCAAGGTTTTCATGACTCTGACAAAGAAGCCCTATGAAAACCTTGTGAAAAAATGAAGATATTACAGAAAAAAAAAACAGAAATTTTGTTGTTTTACTCTTTACCAATCAATTCCAGGGTTTTCATGACTCTAAGAAAGAAGTTATACAAAAACCTTGTAAGAAAAGGAGACAATGCTGGTAACTAGCATTTTCTCCTTTCCCCAAAACAAATTTCAATTTTTAAGTAGCTTTAATTTTGTCATCTGTAAATGCTTTCAATTTGGACCAGCCTAAAATTTAGTCATTTAATAAAGACTTAAAGTGATCAAAATCTGAGTGAAAAAAAACAGTTCTCTGTAGAATGCAATGTCTTAAAATCCAAGTTATTAATTTCTTGAGTACAGCTATATTTGCATACCTTTTTATATTTTTCATTTGAGCCGAACCCATAAATCATCAAGTGCCCATGAGAATCTGTTGCTGCAAAGTAAGTGCCATCTGGGGAGAATTTGCAGTCAAACACTGCTCCGTGACCTTGACCCTCAATCTGCAGAGGTTAAAAGAAAGTGAAATTTAATTTACTCTTTATCAAACAATCCCTGGTTTTTACAACCTTGAGATAGACGCCATTTGAAAACATAGTTGGAACAGGAGAAAATGCTGGTAACCAGCATTTTCTCCTTTTCCCACAATGTTTTCTATCCTGCTGGGAACAGGTTTCTGTTTCTGAGTTACGTTTATTTTCTTGTTTGCAAGTGCTTTCAATTTAGACCAGTCTAGGATTTTGTCGTTTGGTAATGGGTAAATGCAAATCTTAAGCTTTTTCTCTTACAAGACATTTTACTATTCTGTAAGAGATGGACATTATCTAGAGAAAAAAAAAAAAATCAGTTCCAAGAAGTAAATCCAAGTGCAACTTCTACAATAACATACAATTAGTTCTAATTACTCTATTGTAGTAAAATGCTGATAGTGGTAAAACAATGCCTTAGCCCTTTACCATACAATCCCGACTTTCAACACCCCTGTGAAAGAAGCCTTTTGAAAACATTGTGGGAAAAGTAGAAAATGCTGGTGACCAGCATTTTCTCTTTTTCCCACAATGTTTTCTACCCTTCACAACACAAATTTCAATTTTTCAGTCACATTCATTCTGTCGTCTGCAAATGCTTTCGATTTGAACCAGTCTAAAATTTTGTCGTTTGGTAAAGAGTTAATGTAGTAGACCCCTAATAGAAATCAGTTATTTCCACAATAATATTATCCTACAAAATCTGCTATGATTACAAAAGAGTCTTATTGTACTGCTTTAACCAAGCCACTTTTCCCTTTTTGTCTTTTCTAGAATAATCATTTTAAATCTAAAACGAATACATTTTTATTACAGAGAGAGATAGTAATTACCTCCCTTTTCTGCAAACTAATAAAAGTATCTACAAATAGTTTCAAGATGGGCATAAAGAAATTTCTGGTCCATTGAAAATGTGCAAAAGTATTATTCCTGTATAAATCCGTATTTATCAACTATCAAGAAAACTTTATGCAATGCAGCACTAGCGGTATTAGGGGTCTACTACCTTAACTCTTTACCACACGAGAAAATTTTAGACTGGTCCGAATTGAAAGCATTTGCAGACGACAAAATAAAGGTGACTGAAAAATTGAAATTCGTTCTGGGAAGGGTAGAAAACACTGTAGGAAATGGAGAAAATGCTGGTTACCAGCATTTTCTCCTTTTCCAACAGTGTTTTCAAAAGTCTTCTTTCTCAGGGGCGTCAAAAGTAGGGATTGAGTGGTAATGGGTTAAGGCCCTCAGTGTGCAAACAATTAAACAAACACACAATAACGGGGCATCTCCGTATCTGACAAACTATTCTTATGGCACTTTTTCAGAATTTTTCACTTAAAATAATATTTAGAATTGCCAAGGAGTAAGGTTCCTAATTTCAAAAGGTACTTACCATATTGAAAAAGTCCTTGACCTTTGTGCCCTTTTTTAAGTCCCAAATTACTGTATTCCCATCATGTCCAGCACTTACTAAAATATCTGTATCAATGGGACTGGGTTCTAACACAAACACTTCATCCTGGTGGCCCTGGAAATTACAAAAACATTTAAATCAAAAATTAGAAAAAATGTGTACGTAAAAAATATTTCAAGTTTTCTATGCTGCACCACTGTTACTTTATAAACTAGTACAAAACATTTTCATTATAGAAAGCTTGCTTTTACAACATCTGTAGAGCTATTGTATTAATTTATGGCAATAAGTCTTTACCAAACTACAAAATTTTAGACTGGTCAAAATTGAAAGTATTCTCAGACAACTCAAAAATTGAAGCTTGTTCTGGGATGGGTGGAAAACAGTGGGAAAAAGAGAAAATGCTGGTTACCAGCATTTTCTCTTTTTCCCACAATGTTTTCAAAAGTCTTCTTTCTCAGAGTCATGAAAAACGGGATTGTTTGGTGAAAGGTTAAACTTATACATATCTAAGAAAAGGAATTTGGTCAAAAGTGAAATGGTCGAAAGGAAACACAGATACATAGACTGATAGAGAAAACTAATACTTTTTCCTTTCACTATAAGCAGAAGATAGTATAAACAAATTTCCATTGAACTATTGAAAGAAATGGAACAGCAAAAAGCCTTTTTAGAATGTCTGTGGCAAAAGGAGCAATAGCTTGTCACAATCCTGACATATCAAAGGATATGAGAGGTGTAATATACAGTCAGACATAAGTTAAGCATCACCAGAGCAAATTTAGGCCTATCTTTTTTAAATTGATAACCTTTTATTTGGCCAATTTTCAAGCTATGCACAGACCTACTAGACATGTAACAGGCTGCTTTATGAGCCAAATGATAGGATGGCTACGACGAAACTTTCCGAAGCCCAGCAATGACAAATTGTGGGGATGAGTAATCTGGTCTAAGCACATGGGTGGCTATTGCTGGTCAGTTTTGGTGATGCTTCACTTATGTCTAACTGTATAGATCATTTTTTACCTTTAGAATATGTTTGAGGTCTCCAGTGAAAGAGCACCAGACTTTGAGAGAGAAGTCACTGATAGCTGTGAAGACCAGGGTGTCGTTACTGTTCCATCCAACCATTGTCACTCGCAGCTTGGACTGGTCTGAATGTGACACTCCTGCAGCTTGTTGACTTGTCTCAGAGTTTCTGGAAAAAAAGCGAAACCAAGAAATTGTTAATTTGTACTTTAAATTTTGCACTCTAAGTTACTTGCATGAGATCCATCTATGGTATATAAACATGACTATAATCCCAAGTTTTTAATGACCGTGATCAAGAGGGCTTTTGAAAAAAATTGTGGAAAAGGGAGAAAAATGCTGGTAACCCTGATATAAGAGTGACAGATTTCTTAGACTATTTAAACTCCTAAGTTCATTTTAAGTTCCATATGATCTCCTCTCAAAAAAGTCCATCACTATTAACAAATTGCAGTTACTTGCAAGAAGAAATATGTTGGGGAAAAAAAATGCAGCATACGCAGTCTTATATCCCTTTACCACACAATCCTGACTTTTAACAATTCTGAGAAAGAAGCTTTTAGAAGACATTGTAGAAAAAAGGAGAAAATGCTGGTAACCAGCATTTTCTCCTTCTTCCCCAGTGTTTTCCACCCTTCACAAAACAAATTTCAAATTTTCGGTCATTTTTATTTTGTTGTCTGCAAATGCTTTCGATTTGGACAAGCCTAAAATATTGTTTTTTGGTAAAGAGATGCATTCATTATTTACAAAACTATGATTGAGTACCTCTGCTCCTCTAAACTTACTAAAATGTATTAATAAATGTTTAGGGGTGAAACAATACGGTAAAAATCTTATTGCAATTTATCGCAATACGGCCAACCTGTATTGCAATATGTATTGCAATATGGTGTACATGCTGACATTTAGCATATCTGACCACTTGCAGTCACTGTTAGGGTAGCATATGCTCAAAAGAGGATAAAGAAAACTAGTACAACTGCTTGGAACTCTTCCAGTATGGGGTAATTCTTCTATATATTTAGGATCTTCACCTCTATAAGATATTCTGTAGAATTATCTATCAATCAACAAAACTTTTCTACCCTGCAGTCATCACAAGCTGAATTCTTTGATTCTTTGTAAATTTATTACACAGGATAAGCGTACAAGCTACCATAGTCATGCCCATGTAATTTACAGATTTTAAAAACATTTTAGGAAAAGAAGCAAATTGCTATGTTTCATCATACTTCTTCAGAGTTTCTCCCATTTGCAAGATGATACATCTCCATTCACATCTCTCAAACTTCCATATTCTAGCTGTGCCATCACGGCTCCCACTTAAAAACCGATTGTCGTTATTTGCATAGCAAATACTATCTACTCTTTCCTGGAAAAAAAAACCAAGATTACTGTAACAGGTCCAATATCACTCACTATACCCTTTACCATGCAATTACAAGTTTAACAACCCTGAGAAAAAAGGCCTTTGAAAAACATTGTGGGATATTGAGAAAACGCTGGTGACCACCTTTTTCTGTTTTTTTTTTTTTTCTATAATGTCTTTTACCATATCCATGACAGAAATCAGCTTCTTCAGCCACATTCAAATTGTCATCTGCAAATGCTTTCTTTTTCTCAATTATGGAATTTTGTGGTTTGGTTAAGATTTAAATTATAATCCTAACATGGCACATGAATTTGGCACTATTTACCAGGGCAACAAAAGCGTGGTAAAATCTATGTTATTCTGTTAGAGTGACGTCATTCTGTATTATGTAAGTATGTTATTCAATGGAATAAAATCTGCATCTGTGATGATACTCTCAGTATGAAGATGCTTTCCTTTCATTAAGAGTTTGTTATGTTAGAACTGAAATAATCTTCTTTCTATCATGGTTTATCATTCAATAAACTATGTTATGAGTTATAAGGCGCAATGAATAAACAACTCGGGCTATCGCCCTCGTGGATTATTCATTGTGCCTCATAACTCAGAACTGTGGTTTATTGCATGGTAAACCGCGATAGAAAGAAGACTGTTTCTTAAGTATTCAACCTTTGAACAGAATTGTTACAGGAGTCATGGCTGATGCTGCAGGACCTTGGAAGCTACACTTCAAAACAAGAAAATCCTGTTTTAACATACACTGCATTTATGTAAGATATGACACTCTACCCTGATACCATAATTTGCTGACTTCATAAGGACCAGCACATGGTGCTACAAAGAATCACAAAGCTTTCTTGGCATATCTCTATTTAACTTAGGGTTGTAATTAACATTAACTAACCCTTTACCACACAATGACAACTTTGACAACCCTGATAGAGAAGGCCTTAGGAAACATTGTGGGAAAACGAGAAAATGTGGGTAACCATATTTCCTCCTTTTCCAACAATGTTTTCTACCCTTCCCATAGCAAAATTTTTAACTTTTCAGTCACATTTATTTCATCGTCTGCAAATGCTCTCAAATAATTTCAACATAGCCATCAAATAAATTTCTGGTTGGATAAAAATGTGCAAAACTATCATATCTGTATAAACCTGTCTTTACCAACTGTCAAGAAATTTTATGCCATGCTGCACTAGAAGTATTGCGTGACCACTACCTTAAGGTGACCACCTTTGTCTAAAGAAATTCTTTGTTTAACTCTTTACCAAATAACATTTTAGATTGGTCCAAATTGAAAGCAGACCACCAAATAAATGTGACTAAAGAATTGAAATTTGTTTTAGAAAGGGAAGAAAACATTGTGGGAAAAGGAGAAAATGCTGGTTACCAGCATTTTCTCCTTTTCCCACAATGTTTTCAAAAGGCTTCTTTCACATAGGTGCTAAAAGTAAGGGTTGTGTGGTAAAGGATTAAACATCAAAGGAACATAAATATGATGCTTTTAAAACAATCTACATGTTCAAATTTCATTTTTTTACCCACTTGCAAATTTTAGCAAGTAGCTTTTGTTTCCACTTCAAAATTAAAATTAGACTTGCATTTTTTTTCTAAGCCCAGCTTGCCTACCAAATAATACCAATGGTAAAGAATGATTGGCCGGTACAAACTGTTCAATTCTATTCTATTATGTAACCTGCCAGGTAGAGAAAACAAATAACAAAATGAAACTTTCATTTCTATTGCTAGAGGAATTTAGTACATTTTGGTAAAAGTTCTTCACTAATTTGCACTCGCATTTTTTTTTTTAGCAAGTGCTTGAAACTTCAACTCGCATTTTCCAATTCTGACTTGCATTTTGCGAGTAAATATATGGGAATTTCGAGCCCTGACTTTATACATTGTACCCATACGAAGATTTAAGTGTTCATTTAACAACAGTATGTAGATTATGTTATGCCCTGGAAAGACATCCCCACTTTGACCCCATTCCACTACAACGAGCTGAAAATGCAGCCTTACAGTGTGTTTTTCCAGTTCCCCAATTTTTTCTGGATACCCATTGGGAAAATGATACATTCTGATCACATGGTCTGTACTGCCCGCAGCAAAAAACATTCCTCCAGCACTGAATGAGGAACACTGAACCTGGGCTCCGGCACGGGATTTCTCTATATACTTAACTGGCTTTGAGCTGAAAAATACATGTATGGGAGCCGATTTACTTCCTAGATAATACTTAAAAGATAAAAAAACAAACATATCCTTTTTTTTTTCCTATCAATTCTAGATCAAACTAGAAGATACAGCTAAAAGTCAATTCACCATCTGGCAAACAGAACGACCTGCGTTTGCGAATGCTCTCCTGAGGTTGCTTTTCATGAAATTCAAGTTGAAAAATGGGCATAACTGAAATCATTTTGATGATTATCTGTTCTTCCTATATTGGTTTCCATTCTGATTGTTAACTCTTTACCAAATGACAAAATCATAGATTGGTCCAAATTGAGAGCACTTGCATATGACACAAGAAATGTGACTCAAATATTGAAATTTGGTCTGGGAAGGGTAGAAAACATTGTGGGTACAGGAAAAAATGCTGGTAACCAGCATTTTCTCCTTTTCCCGCAATGCTTTCAACAGGCTTTTTTCTCAGGGTTTTTAAAAGTTGGGATTGTGTGGTAAAGAGTTAACAACTAGTCCAATTTTTTTTTGTTAATATATCTTCAGTAATAACATATATATTATAAATTTCAAAGTTTTTGCATGACCATGACATTGCAGATGACAAAAGACTCAATGCCAGGTCTATGACAATATCTCAAAGATTTTTTCCAAAACAGCCAACTTAATCAAGTTACTCACTTGAACTTATTATCTGTTGCATTCCATTCCCAGAAGCAGACACAAGCATCTCCCCCTGTTGAGGCTAAAAATCTGGTGCTTCCTTTCACATAGGGTGAAAACTGTAAAAAAAAATTGATAAATCAATCACATATTATCTCTTTCACTGCCATTACCAATGTGTATGGCTGATAACCAGTACTGTCTCCTTATCCCTCAATCTTTTAAACCATTTCAAAGACAATTTGCATCTTTGAGCCACATATATTTGTCGTCTGCTAGAGCAACGGATTTGGACTTGTCCAAAATTTTGTTGTTAAAAGTACACAATTAAACAAGTTTGGATTGTAGGTATTTTGCCAGATAACAAAATTTTGCTCCCGACTAAATTGAAAGCACTTCAAGAAAACAAATGCAATGTAATTTGAATAATGGAGCTTGGCTTTGCTTGCCATAGCATTTTCTCCCTACTACACATTGATTTCGAAAGGCTATTTTCTCTTAGAAATGTAATGATTGTTTGGTAAAGGGTTGCGATCATTTGAGCAACAGTGTAGGTTCCCATCTGAAATCACTTTTAACATATTGGCACCTAGACTTCTAAGAGCAACTCACTGACTTTTTGCAGATAAAGTGGATCAGACTGCACAGAACATGCAGTCTTATCTTGGACCTGCACTGTCTGATAACGAGATATTTTTCTCCAAAAAATAAGTTTGAAATAATTTTATCCATATTTTTACAATTAGCTTGAAAATTATAGTTAACTTGTTTAGCAGGATAAGGTTAACAGATGAGTCAAAATTTTTCATATCTTGTGACATGTTTTTATTACATAACCTCCCTTGTTTTCAGTGCTATATACCCATCACAAATTTTCTTATCTAACACATGTTTAACTCTTTACCACACGAGAAAATTTTAGACTGGTCCAGATTGAAAGCATTTGCAGACGACAAAATAAAAGTGACTGAAAAATTGCAATTTGTTCTGAGAAGGGTAGAAAACACTGTGGAAAAAGGAGAAAATGCTGGTTACCAGTATTTTCTCCTTTTCCCACAGTGTTTTCAAAAGACTTCTTTTTCAGGGGCGTCAAAAGTAGGGATTGTGTGGTAATGGGTTAATATCAACATTGTGTGACTTAATTTTTGACAACATTTTGTGTGTATATCATAGAAGTGAATGGGTTTATGATGGATACTAGTGAGTGTGGATCTATAAATGGTTTTGCATCTTCTGACCATGACTTGCATGATTTGTAAAATTATGCTATGTGATAGAAAGAATCTGACATGAGTTGACATAATATGAGATAAAATTTTATTAAACTTGTCAAGAAAAAATGTTATTATGCTCGCCAAAGGCTTGCTCAATAACATTTTCCTTAGACTTGTTTAATAAAAATTTTTATCACATAACCTCCCTTGCTTTCAGTATAATATACCCATTACGAATTTTCTTATCTTACACATGTTTGATATCACATTTGTGTGACGTCATTTTTGACATCATTTGACCCTAAATAACAGCAAGGATGAAGCCGTTTTCAATGGGTATATGACACTTTTGATAGCATAGAAAACATTGTGACAAAAGGTGAAATTGCTCTTCATGAGCAATTTCACCTTTTGCCACAATGTTTTTTTCCAAAGACTCCCACAAGCAATGGGTAGAAACAAGTATCTATGAAGTAAAGGGTTAACTTACTTTAACCTTGAGATTGTGTGGTAAAGGGTTTAATCTAAGTGATACCATTACCTGTAGAGAGGTAATCATGCTACTGTGTCCCTGAAGTACGGCAACCGGAGCTCTGGTCTTCAGACACCAGACCCGTATTGTCTTGTCACAGCTGCCCGACGCCAACAGCGTGTTCTCAAAATTAACAGCCATGTCTGTAATCTCTGCATTGTGGCCCCTCAATGTAGCCTTCAGTCTCCCATCTGTTGCTTGCCAGATCTTCACTAACTGATCATCAGCTCCCTATTTTAAATTGTATCACAAGTAACAATTTCATATTCCACAGCTGCAGCTTGATATGTGTATGCCACAACATATATATGAACACAGAAAATACCATTTTATTTCTTACTTTTAACCCTTTCCCTAAACAATCCCTGGTTTTCACAACTCTGAATAAGAAGCCTTCTGAAAACATTGTGGGAAAAGGAGAAAATGCTGGTAACCAGCATTTTCTCCTTTTTCCACAATTTTTTCTACTAGCCTCTTCAGAGTTCCCGATCACGCAAAATCGTGCGTGAAACACGTATAAATGAAATAAAACACGTACAAAATTGCAAACCTATACGTGAAATCACGCACAAAAATAAAGAAGAAGATCGAACAAAAATCAAGCAGGAAACGCTTGCATAGAACGGCTCACGTAAGTGCGATTTTCGGAAAATATAAATCATCAGAAAAATTTTGGATTTCCAGCTTTCTATTTTTAGAACATTTACATGGTCGGCGTACTCGGTCTTTATCATCGCAATCAATTATATTGCAGACTGGGACCCGTTTGTTTCCAAAAAAGTCCTTAATTCAGCTCCCCTCTGTTTAACGCAGTCGGTAAAAAGCCTTTTGTCGACGTCAACGTCTTTCGTCTGTAAACCCACATATTGGGAATAGCTCGGAAATATACTGTAGACGCTTTCAGGTTTCAGAATTCGGGTTCCCGTAAGCAAGCAAGGTACACTAGTTGTAGAACCATTCAAAATCTAGTAAAGAGAGTTCATTTATTGCAGAAATACTTATCCATAGTTAAACGGACACGAAAAAATGATCGGTCCAAAAAACGCGGAAACCCATGACGCAACAAAATGCTCCTTTTTACATTGTCCGATCACAGTCACTTCATACTGTTTTTTTCAGCTTTTAATGGGTGTAAGCTGTAAATTTCCACAAATATCTGGATATAACAAACTTTTCTGGTGCAAATCACCAGTATGGATTGCTTTGAGAATCATTATTGTCATACCCTCAAATATGAAATCTAGCTGCCCCCCCCCCTTCCGGGTTTACAACTTAAGGGGTAAGTGTACCCCAGAAATAAAAAGCTAGTAGGAACACTGCATATTGAATACAGCAGTTTTCAGTCAGAATTCGACAATGATTAATGTAGATAAGGCATGTGGAAAGATGAGCATATAAACTACTAGTTTGCCAAACATCTTTTTAAGTGTCAGTTACATTTAAAAATGTTCATTTACATACTAGATCTATATGATTGTTCTGCATTGGATCGAAAATGAGGCATTAAGTAAACAATTTAGAATTGAGGGCATACTAGTTTCACTCTGAATTTGTACCCCCATTTTTTTTCTTATACCCCCATTTTTCAATTGTAGGGGGTACAAAACCCCCAAATAAAATTTTCAGTGGGAACACTGCTCTTTCTCAGCGTCTTCAAAACTAGGGATTATGTGATAATGGGTTAATAATCTTTTTTTCATTTAGTATAGACTAAAGCAGCTTTAATACATGTATATTAGCAATGCTCTATGAAAAGAGGGCTTCATGTAGTGGACCCATAATAGAAAACAGCTATTTCCACAATAATATCATCTTACAAAATTTGCTATGATTAGAAAAGAGTATTATTGTACTACTTTAACCGAGCCACTTTCCCTTTTTTTTTCCTTCTTACAATTATCATCTATAAATCTGAAACCACTATATCTTTATTACAAAGAGAGATGGTAATTACCTCCCTTTTCTGGAAACTAACAGAAGTATCTACAAGTAATCTCAAGATAGACATAAAGGAATTTCTGGTCGGCTAAAAGTGTGCAAAAGTATTATACCTGTATAAATCTGTATTTATCAACCATCAAGAAAACTTTTATGCCATGTAGCACTAAAGGTATTATGGGTCTACTACCTTAAAGCATCCATGAAAAAGTATATGATGACTTTTTCAGTATCATATTATCACGAAGATGCACTTAGCTCCCTCTAGTCAGAGCATGATTTATACTTGTATGTACTTACAGTGAAAATGTTGTTACCAGTTCTATCAAACAGCACACAATACACTGCAGACAGGTGCCCCAATTTTCTACTGTGAAGCTTGATCTTATCATACATTGACATTGGGACAATGTGTCTGAAATGTGACTGACCGCTCATTTCGACCCCTCGCCGTACAAACACTGAAATAAGAGTGTTTCAGTTTAATCCTTTTACTGCACAATTCATTAAATAAAAGCTATAGTGGTCTAATGAGATTGTAAATGAATTCCCTTTTACTATGATATGGCATTCCATTAAATAAAAACAAATAATGAAAGTATATATCAACCCCCCTTTTGCCATGACACATCATTATAATAATATAGAAGAAAATTGTATCAACAGAATATCCTAAGGAAGACATATATGAATTTTCATAAATACCTAGGACTTTAGAAGATATCTGTCCAGGCGGATGGATGGGCGAAGTGACAGTATTTGGTTCATAATGAAATTGTACATTTAGCCCCCTTTTTTTCATGACATGTTGTTTCATGAAATAAAATCAAATAACTATTGTCTGTGGCTTAACAAAGATGAAGTTTCATTACATTTTATTAATTTCATTTCATGATCAACATCAGTAATAATGTCACTTGCGGCTGCACTACTCATGAAAATATCATCAATGATGTTCACTCGATGAAATAAATTTCGATCTTCAACTGAAAAAACCACAAATATCTTCTACTCATCCGATGTCAATGATATAATTTATTCACTTACATGAGTTTGGCTGTACCAAATTGATAGGAGGTTGTTTAGCACAGCCATGTTGAAGTGTACTGTGAGTATGTGGTAACCAGTCGACCTTCGTCATTGCTGTCAATGAAATTTAATTCAAATCCTTAACAAATAACCTAGTGATAAAGCTACCTTAACCCATTACCACACAATCCTTACTTTTGACGCCCCTGAGAAAGAAACCTTTAGAAAACATTGTGGGAAAAAGAGAAAATGCTGGTAACCAGCATTTTCTCCTTTTCCCGCAATATTTTCTACCCTTCACAAAGCAAATTTCATATTTTCAGTCACTTTTATTTTGTCGTCTGCAAATGCTTTCAATTTGGATCAATCTAATATATAGTCGTTTTGTGATGGGTTAACCCATTACCACACAATTCCTACTTTCGACGCCCCTGAGAAAGAAGCCTTTAGAAAACACTGTGAGAAAAGGAGAAAATGCTGGTAACCAGCATTTTCTCCTTTTCCCACAATGTTTTCTTCTCTTCCTAAAACAAATTTCAATTCTTTAGTCACATTTATTTTGTTGTCTGCAAATGTTTTCAATTTGGACCAGTGTAAAATTTCTACCCTTCACAAAGCAAATTTCATATTTTCAGTCACTTTTATTGTCGTCTGCAAATGCTTTCAATTTGGATCAATCTAAAATAAAGAAAAAAAAAAAATAGAAAAAGGATTGGGTTCCTTCCTGTGTGGCTGCAAAATCATTACCAAAAGTTTACCCATATCATGTTAAATGATAATGAACACACATCTAAATAGCTGTCTAACTTCCGATGAATCAAAGAGCTAGGAAGTGCTTAACCTTTTACCACACAATGCCAAGTCCTAAACAAGAAGAAGAAGAAGGCTTTTGAAATCATTGTGAGAAGAGGAGAAAATACTACCAGCTTTATATCACTGTATTCACTTCAGTTATATTCAAAAAAATTATTTGTCTGCTTATAATTGTAATTTTGATATGTCCAAAATTTTCTTGTAGGGGAAAGCATTATTAACCCTTAAAGCGCTGGAGTCAACTTAACTTGCTTTTATGGACAGTGTAGATCAAGATCAGACTGCACAGAACATGCAGTCTGATCTTGGATCTACACTGTCCACTATTCTGTCATATATTCTGGCCCAAAAAACCTTGGTGCAGCAATATTTCACATGTTTTTCCTATTTAAAAATGTCTCTTGTATTAATTCAGCACTTTAAGGGTTAATTATCAAGTCTTTACCTGACAAAAAAACTCTGACTTGACCAAAATGAAAGCAAGTACTTATAGTCTAGATGGCAATTTAAATATCGCTCAATTGGTGGATTTGCCTTTAACCCTTTACCACACAATCCCCACTTTTAACACCTCTGAGAAAGAAGCCTTTTGAAAACATTTGGGAGAAAAGGAGAAAATGCTGGTAACCAGCATTTTCTCCTTTTCCCACAAAGTTTTCTTCCTTTCCTAAAACAAATTTCGATTCTTTAGTAACATTAAAATTTTGTCGTCTGCAAATGTTTTCAATTTGGACCAGTCTAAAATTTTGTCACTTGGTAAAGAGTCAAAATTGTGGTACACACTGACATGTATGAGAGACAATACTTCCTCTTTTCCCCACAAATTTTTCAAAGCCTTATTCCTCACTCACAGCAGTTGTGGAGGACAACATTTTATCGTTATGTGTCTCAGCTGATGGAATGAGTCTACGAAAGAGTAGAAAACATTGTGGGAAACAGGAGTAATTGCTGGTTTTTAGCAGTTTCTCCTTTTTCCACAATGTTTTCAAAGGTGTTCCTTCTTGTGTTTACTTTCTATAGGTATTTGAGTGTATCTATCTTCTGTCAAGGTATAACAATCAGACAAACTCAACCCTTTGCCACACAATCCCTACTTTTAATGACACTGAGATACAGGCCTTTTTGAAAACATTGCAGGAAAAAAGGGAAAATACTGGTAACCAGCATTTTCTCCCTTTCCAACAATGTATTCTACACCTTTAGAGACAAATCTCGTCATTTAAGTCACATATAACTTTTTGTCTGCAAGTGCTTCTGATTTGGACCATACTAAAATTTTGTTGTTGAGTAAAGAGTTTAACCCTTTACCAAACAATTTTGGGAAACAAGGCTTTTGAAAACATTGTTGGAAAAGGAGAAAATGCTGCAAACCAGCATTTTTTCCATTTCCAACACTGTTTTCTTTTCTATAAAAGACCTAAAGCTAATGTTTACCAATTCTAAATTTCGTGTCTGTGGATGCTCTCAGCACAGGAATTCTACATTCTATAACCAAAATACATGATATGAAAAAAAAATCTCCCCTATATAATATAAAGTGTTTATTATATAGGGGAGATTTCTTTTTCATATTTGATCATTTATTTTGGTTATAGAATGTCAAATTCCTGTGCTCTCAGTTTTGAGCAGTCTAAAATTTGTCATTTTGGAAAAGGGTTAAAAAACAAAATTAACTAACCCTCCTCTGTGCGTAACAAGGACTGGCTTCCTGCACCAAGTAATGAAGACACACCCATCACACATGGTCGTATCTTCTCGTCCAACAAAGGTCCAAGTTTCTGACATATCTTTAACAAATGGAACCCTCCTATGTGACGGTTAATTTCAAGCTGGAAGCAACAAGGAAAAAACATAGATCACATCCGAAGCTATGAAGTGTAATTGCACTTCACTTACTGACTCTTGCCAACTACTTGTATTTAATCAGATCTGAAATTGTCCCATATTTTTACACCCACGAGACAGAAAGGGTTTGAAAAAAAGAGTGGCATCTGCAAAAGCCTTCAATTTGGAAAATTCTACATTTCTTTTGTTTGGTAATGAGTTATCTCTATGGTTATCCAACACAAACAGTCAGTTTTTCATACAATTTCTCATGTTGAACAGTACAGAATGTATTTTTTGACCACTGTAAATTGGATTCAAGTGATAGAACTTGTCTTCAAGTAGATGAAGAGCTTATAGGCACAGAAGAAAAAGTTGGTTACTATTGTTACTTACTAACTTACTACCATTTCCCTTGGTATAATTTTTTCAAAGGCACTTTTGCAAATGGTTATTGAAACAAAGGGTTGTTTGGTGCAGAGTCGAAAAGATTCCTACAGACATGGATTACTCAACTGGTTTGCAATTTAGGATAGAACGAGGACGTCTACAAACAGTATAGATAAAAAAAATACACAGGCATGAAGAAAAGTTTCGTTTTCCAAACATTATTTTAGAAATTATAGCTTACAATCAGAAAAGGAATGATACAGAAAGAAGAGCGATTACTGACCTTTCAAATGCCTCTCACAACTACATTTGCGTTTACTAACAATGCAGATATAGGTCAGGCTCCACAAAATGTGCAACCTGATCTATGAACTCTACACTCCATTTTGCAGAGACACTATAGACAAAAGCAAACCTGAGATCTCACTTATCTGGGTTTTCATTAGATCTACCACACAACCCCTATACAATCCCCAGGGTTTAACCAATTACCGAACAGCAAAATTATAGAATTGTCTAAATTGAAAGCATGTGCAGACGACAAATGAAATGTGACTGAAAAATTGAAATTTTGTTAGGAAAGGGTTGAAAACATTGTGGGAAAAGGAGAAAATGCTGGTTACCAGCATTTTCTCCTTTTCCTACAATGTTTTCAAAATGGTTTTTTTCTAGGGTCGTTAAAAGTCGGGATTGTGTGGTAAAGAGTTAACCCATTACCACACAATCCCTACTTTTGACGACCCTGAGAAAGAGGCCTTTAGAAAACATTATGGGAAAAGGAGAAAATGCTGGTTACCAGCATTTTCTCCTTTTCCCACAATGATTTCTACCCTTTACATGACAAATTTCAAATTTTCAGTCAATTCTATTTTGTCGTCTGCAAATGCTATTGATTTGGACAAGCCTAAAATATTGTCGTTTGGTAATGAGTTAATCACCAATAACTCCTTACCACACGACAAAATTGCGAACTTATCCAAATTAAAAGTGTTTGCAGACGACAATTTGAATGTGGCTAAAATGATGGAATTTGTCTCTGATAGATAAGAAAACATTGTGGGAAAAGGAGAAAATGCTGGTTACCAGCATTTTCTCTTTTCCCTATAATTTCTTCTGAAGGTTTCTTTTGTAGGGTCATCAAAACTTGGGATTGTGTGGTAAAGAGTTAAAGAGAGAGCCTTTAAAAACATTGTGAGAAAGGAGAAAATGTTACTATCCCTTTACCAAACAATCCCTGTTTTTTACGACCATGTTTGAAAACATGGTGGGGAAAAGGAGAAAATACTGATAACCAAAATGTTTTCTACCCTGCTGAAAACAAATTTAAATTACTCTCTTGTCGTCTGCGAGTGCTTTCAATTTGGACCAGTCAGTCTAAAATTTTATCGTTTGGTAAAGGGTTAGAGAGAGTAATAATCATGAGCAACATTCACTGTGCCTTTTGCAAAAAAAAATTAATGTTTTCAACTTGGTCAAGTCCAAATTTTGTTGTTTGGTAAAGAGTGAACAGTAATTTTTTACCCTTTACCAAGCAATCCCTGGTTTTTAAAACCCTAAGATAGAAGCCTTTTGAAAATGCCAATAAACAGCATTTTATCCTTTGCCTACAATGTTTTCTACCCTACTGGAAACATGTTTGTCATCTGCAAATGCTTTCAATTTGGACCAGTCTAAAATTTTGTTGTTTGGTTAACAGCAAACAAAGTCACAAATCTATTTATACCAAATTCCGCATATATATATATACAGGAAAGGAAATGAATGTGTTGAAAAGGAAAGATAGATGTTCACTTTTTTCCTTACCCTTTACATGAAAACAAAACTGAAAACAAATTTTTGAGGAGAAACGTTCATTCATGGGTGAATGTGGTTTACATATTAACTGGGTTTGCCTTTGACAGGTTAGCATCACAAAAATAAGGTGAAAAAAGCCCTGCTTTTCCCCTTTTTCCATAATGTGCAAAATACGTTTTTCTCAAGGTTGCATAAAACGTAGAACAGGTGACCACATTTAACCCTTTCCCACACAATTCCCAGTTTTGACGACCCTGAAAAAGAAGGCTTTTGAAAACATTGTAGGAAAGGGAGAAAATGCTGGTAACCAGCATTTTATCTATTTCCCACAGTGTTTCTGCACTACTGAAGACAAAAATCATCATATGATCTAGATCTACATTTAAATTGTCGTCTGCAACCGATTTTATTATGAACCAGTCTTAATTTTTGTTGTTTGGTAAAAAATTAAAACAGCTTATAATGTTATTTTTGTACACATCTATAAACGAGTCTCAGCTTCAATTAGACTACATGAAGTACATATCGGAGCTAATCTTTGAAATCACATACATGTAGGGATTAGGTAAAGGGTAGATAAAATCAATGACTTAAATTAAAAAAAAAAAAAGGCGCGTGAATCACATTACATGCTATTATTATCTTTTACTCTACCTAATTATGCTAAATTTTCGTGAGTAAAGAGGTGGAGTAGATCTTATGAAACTTATAAGTTTACAGAGTAGATCACTATTTCAGCATTTCATCTTCATGGACCATATTTTCTCTGTATACATGTGTGTTAACAACGCAAATTTACGAAGCTTTTAAAGAAAAATGAAACAGACAATACACTATAAATAGCCTTAGGAGTAGCATGATAATCATCTATTGAAACAGACTATACCTGAAAACCAACCAATCAAACGTAAGCTAACATGTTCAAAAAATGACCTTTGGAATGGCAGTTCACTTCATCGTGTAACACAAAACAGTTTTGATTGGTTTAGGCTAACACATTAAATGACGTCACAAGGTCGTTACAGGTTTGGCCCTCCTGACTGCAGTAGGCATTAACATTCTAGATTTTCCAATAAAGCTGCAACAAATACATCAATTTTGATTGACACAAATAATCCAATATTTTAAATATGAAAATTGAAAGAATAACTTGAGCCAAAAAAGTGTGAAACTTCAGCACAAAAATAATTTCTCTCTCATACAAAATTTCTCCTATGGCGAATCCAAATTTCCAAGTGCCTTACCAAACTTTCGAAACTTCTTTTGTGCTCTCCTCCTTCCCAATCGACTCTAAGAGGTAGAAGCTGTCAAAATACGATAGAAAAATGATAAATATACATGTATGAATAATTTCGACAAAAATGAAAATCTGATGCGTTCAGTAGAATTTTTTAAATATTTAGCGTTTTTCCCGTCTATTTCACCGCATATCACTCAGAAAAACGTTGTTCACGGATAGAGAGAAGAAATAAGTCGAACTTACCCCATGTTCATCCAGCTCCCGGCGTAAAACCTGAAAGCAGATACGAAATGTCAGTCTCTACTAACACAGATATTAGTCAAGAAAGGATAAGTGAAACTATACTCACTTTGGCGGCGTTCTTACATGGTCCAGATGACAAAAATCTTTCGATCAAGAAGTAGAGTTCTGAAAGGAAAAATGAAGTGTTTTACTACGTATGAATTTAGTTAGTTTTCTCCTTAAGCAGTAGGTAAACACTAGCATGACTTACCGCGTTCGATAGAGGATATCTTCTGTGTTGGACCTGGGTCACCAGACATCTTCTCTCATACACTAAAGGAGTAACCTCAGAAGTTTATTTCTAGGATACACAACATTATTCGTTCGTCGCCATTTTTCAACCATTGATCAACAACACGGCCCGATTAACGTTTTGCGCATGAATATATTCTTTTTATCAAAATAAAACAAAGTCGAAAATATACTTTTCATGTAAAGTTATATTAATAAGACACATAATCAAAACATATTTTGTTTTTCTCTCTCTTGTAAATTCAGCTACATAACGGTAATAGGCTGTAGAAATACGAACTACTTTGGTAAAGAATTTGAATGTTGACCTAGATATGCTATTTTCTGGTTTGAGTGACGTCATCGAACGGGAAATCCCTGCTGACATATTGGTGATTCCTCAGTGTGTTTGTACACGTATATGTCTAGTTGGTGAGTGCTTTATGTATATCTGTAATATTAATAATCAACTGTTATCGGTACAATTTTGAATTGATATTTTTTTTAATATATAACTGATCATGAATTGATCCGTAGAAGTTATCAATGTAAGATGATTTATCGGCCAGTAAGTCGAATCGGACAGCCTGGGAGGTTGCTTTACATTTCTCGTATTTGATTTTGAGATCAGACAGGTGATGTTTAGGCCTATTCATGAAATGGTGACAGTTGTTCGTAATAACTTTTTAATACATTTTAGGGCAGGCGACTTTAAAAACCTACATGAAAAGTTACGGTAGGACTAATAAATCTTGTGTTCAAGTTATGACGAAAAGAGAATTTTTGACAAAAGAATTTTTTCATATCCGCTATGACACCATGTTTTTAAAAGTGGAAAGCCTAAACAGGAATTTGTTGTCTGCAATAGTAAGTGAAAATGATAATTCTTTATAAGGCGATCCTGAGTTTTAATGACTGCTGGGGAGATATAGATCTACCTTCAGTTTGAAAGCTTGCTCGGATCCTATTTTTGTCCTTCTGCAAAGTCCAGAAACAAAAATACCATCAGAGCAGACCTTCAGACTGAAGATACATAGGAGAGATACCTTCAGTCTGAAGCTTGTTCTGATGCTATTTTTGTGATCGTGTCTCTAGTCCCAAATCGGGGGTATGGTACTTTCAGTCTGCAGGTCTGCTCTGATGCTATTTATGTTACGGGTCTGCGCAGACCTTTACATTAACCATCTGTAAAGACATCTGAAATTTATATGATTTTCCCTGCATCTTTGCTCTATGCCACAATATTGCCAATGACAGCTAATGAAGTGGGCATGGATCTTTAGATAACTGATAAATCTTTACAAAAAAACTACTGTTTGTATTTAAATCTTACCTTCGTGCAAATCTGTACTTACCAACGTAAATATCCATTGAGCTACTGCGCCAGAAATCAAAACATGGGTGATATCATGATCATCAATGTGCATGTCTTGGCAGAAATCGCTGTTTCTTTGAAATGCTTCAGGACAGTTCATTCGGGAATTCCCTTCTTGACAACTTAGGCATTTAGTACAAAAATGGTGTTTAGGGTTAGAGAACCAGACTGTACAAAATTCAAATGCTGTTGAGGGTGCATGTCTGTTTGAACTTACAAATTACGCTGGATTTATTTACTGTGGGGAAAAAGGTAAATTTCCATTGATTTAATTGGCACTTTGCTGCACAGTTTGTTTGATGTTAAGGATTAATAATTTATCTAAAGATCCATGCCAAATTACTGACATAATTATATGGTGTAACTGAAAAATAGAAACACGGAGGTTTGTGTAAGAAACCGAAAATTGGCCAGAAGAAAACTGGCTGACAATCAAAGCTGTAAACAATGGCAGTGCGTCACGGAAATTTATCGTTGGTTTCTGCCTAGAGTCAGATAGAGTCAGATACGGTGTAACTCGCATATAGGCCTCGACCTCTGTCTGAAAATCGAGGCTGCAACAGAGAAACCTACATTTTCTTTTGTTTTTCTCAGTATATGCAGGGCAAAGGTCAAATATAGTCACGAGACAGAATGCGTGTCATCATATGAATCTACCCGAGTGTATAACAGATATCGAAAATCTTCGATTCAAAAATCGGAAACAACGAGTTTGTTTACATTGAAGGCCGCAGCATTTTCTATCGACCGTGATCTAAGCAATCTTGCAACCGTCAGGCGCAATATTTGGCACAAAGATATAAGAATGACTGTATGTTGATAAAATAAAAATAAATGAGTCAAAACTGGCTTAAAATGAGTATTAGGGCCTCTTCAAAGAGGGTTGCTGTGAAGGTCTCTGTATAGACCAGTAACAAAAGTAGCATCTGAGGAGACCTTCAGACTGAAGGAAGGGGTATGGGAGCGAAAGCTTTTGAAGTACTGTGGAAAAATCAGAAAATGCTGTTGACCATAATTTTCTTCATTCCCACAATGTTTCAAACCTGTTGACAAATTAGTTTAAGCAATGAGCCATGTGTTAGGACTGTGTGGTGAAGGGATAATTGGCCAATGAAAAAGTGAAGACTTCATATGTAAAACAAAATGTAAGTCTTCTTGTTCAGCAGTTCCAAACATTTCTACTACACATTAAATTAAGCTCATGTGATGCGAAATATGTTTAGCCCATTACCACACAATCCTGACTTTTGACGCCCCTGAGAAAGAGGCCTTTTGAAAACACTGTGGGAAAAGGAGAAAATGCTGGTAGCCAACATTTTCTCGTTTTCCCACAGTGTTTTCTACACTTCCCAGAACAAATTTCAATTTTTCAATCACCTTTATTTTGTCGTCTGCAAATGCTTTCAATTTGAACCTGTCTAAAATTTTGTCGTGTGGTAATGAGTTAACTCTTTCCCAAACAAGCCCTGGTTTTTACATGTCTGCAGTACAGGTCTTTAGAAAACACTGTGAGAAAACGAGAAATTGCTCATGACGACCAATTTCTCCTTTTCACACAGTGTTTTCTAGCCTATTGGAAGACTTTCTGCCATTCTCATCAAATTCAAAATTGTTATCTGCAAACACTTTGAGTTTGGAACAGTCTTAAATTTGTCATATGCGAAATATGTTTAACCTTTTGCTCCATAGATACTCATTTCTACACATTGCTTGTAGGTGCCTTTGGAAAACATTGTGGCAAAAGGTGAAATTGCTCATGGCGAGCAATTTCACCTTTTGTCACAATGTTTTCTACACTATCAAAAGGTGTCATATACACATAAGAAACGGCTTCATCCTTGTTGTTATTTAGGGTCAGTTAGAGATACTATAGAAATGCCTTATGGGGTAAAGGGTTAAAGATGCATTTCACTGATTGTGATCCAATTATGTAACCCATTTTATCTTTATTTTATGAAATAAAGATTATTTTTTTACCTTCGTGCCAAATGTTGCTCCTGACAGTTGGAAGGTTGCTTAGATCACGACAGATAGAAAATGCATTTATTCAATCTATTGTTGATAGCCATAGACATAACATTGAACTACAGTTTCCAGTTTAAATCGAAGACGAATCCACGGCATCTTGCTCTATCTTTATCCCATGCACCTTATATCGATTTCTTATCTTCTTTTACACAGCTGTATAGATTCTACACATTGTTAAGTTGTAACAGTGTTTTCACTCTCTGACTGTAAGGGTGCATCTTTAATTGATTCAAAACAATGGGTCTCGGATCTACTGTTTGACATTACATGTGGTGAAAAATTTTGACTAAAAGGAAATATTTTGAACCTGTTACCAAAAAATCCTGATATTTTTACCAAACAATCCTGGGTTTTCACAACCCTTTTACCAAACAATCCTGATATTTTTACCAAATAATCCTGGGTTTTCACAACCCTGAAAAAGAAATCCTTCTGATAACATTGTTGGAAAAGGAGAAAATGCTGGTAACCATCATTTTCATCTCTCCCCACTGTGTTTTCTACACTGTTTTTAGATGAATCTGATAATTTAAGCCACAGTTAATTTGTTATCTGAAGTTCTTTCAATGCAAATAAGTTTTTTTGTCTGATGAAGGGATCAGTAATGGTACATGGAGGACTAAAATGCATGCATGTGTAATGCAAAACCTTTGGAGAATATTCATTTCATTTATCTGTGTACTTTCCTTTAATGGTTAATTCTTTACCAGGTGACAACAGTTTTGTTTTGAAAGCAAGATTATACAGACGATGCAAAGGTTACACACTTTGAGAAAGAATAGAAAAAAAAGGCAGAAAAAAGAGAAAATACTGGTTACCAGCAATTTGTCTCTTTTCCACAATGTTTTCAACCACATACCTCCTTTGGTAGTGTTAATACTGGGGTTTGTTTGATAAGGGGTTAACTCTTAACCAGTAGACAAAATTTTAGACTTGTCCATAATTGAAAGCTTTTGTAGATGACAGAACAGAATGTAGCGCAAAATTGATGACAATCATGTTTCCCTGAAAGTTTAGAGGAACAATTTTGGAAAAATAGAAGATGCTGATAGCTAGCCTTTTCTCCTTTTCCCAGAATGATTTCAAAAGCTCTATTTCCTCTTGGGTTTTTTTTTAGATATCTGGATTTTTGGTAAATGGTTAACTCTAGCAAATGACAAAATTTTAGACTGGTCCAAATTGAAAGCATTGAATTTTTGCAGACAACAAAATAAATATGAGTTAACCCTTTACCCCATAAGGCATTTCTATGATATCTCTAATTAGCCCTAAATAACAGCAAGGATGAAGCCGTTTCTTGGGTCTATATGACACCTTTTGATTGCATAGAAAACATTGTGACAAAAGGTGAAATTGCTCGTGATATGCAATTTCACCTTTTGCCACAATGTCTTCTAAAGGCTTCTACAAGCATTGCGTAGAAATGAGTATCTATGGAGTAAAGGGCTAAGAATTGAAATTTGTTTTAGGAAGGGAAGAAAACATTTTGGGAAAAGGAGAAAATGCTGGTTACTAGCATTTTCTCCTTTTCCCACAATGTTTTCAAAAGGTTTCTTTCACAGGGGTGTTGAAAGTTGGTATTGTGTTGTAATGAGTTAACTCTTTACTAGGCAAACAAATTTTAGCTTCATCCAAATTGGAAGCATTTACAGAGGACATACTAAATGCATATCAAAACATGAACTTTGTCTGAGAATTATAATACAAACATTGTGAGAAGACAACGCTGGATGCCAGCACTTGCCTTTTTCTTCACAATGTTATCAAAGGACTATTTTCATCAGGATCATGAAAAGTCAGGATTGTCTTGTATTGGGTTAACTCATGACCACACAATCCCGACTTTTTGTGACCCTGAGAAAGAAGCCTTTTGAAAAATTATGAGAAAAGGAGCAAATGTCGGTAGCCAGCATTTTCTCCATTTCCCATAATTTTTTTTACCCTTCCCCAAACAAATTTCAATATTTTAGCCACATTTATTTTGTTGTCTGCAAATGATTTCATTTTGGACAAGTCCACAAAACTGTTGTTTGGTAAAGGGTTAATTGTAATGCATCCAGGGATCACATGTTAGAACAAAGATGTCTTGGTTTCCTGAGAAACAGACCCAGCCCACGTGGATCCATCGAATGTGTACAAGGGTTCTAAAGTCGGGACCCGTCCCCAAACATGTTGCGATCATAATGGATGGAAACCGACGTTTTGCCAAGAAAAATAGTATGGATAGAGCAGAAGGGCATCTCAAAGGATTTGACAAATTAGCAGAGGTCAGTTTACCATGTATTTTTAGATGCACTGGCCAAAGGCAGCATGCTTATTTCATGGCCCAGTGTGCATCCGTCTGCCCGTTAACTTTTATTTTAAACATCTTCTTCTCTGAAACTACCCATCCAAATTTTATGAAACTTCACAGAAATGATCCTGCCATGGTTCTCCTCAGAATTTCTTGAAAGAATTTGATTCTTTTAAAAACTCTGGTTGCCATGACAACAAAACTGAAAAAAAAAAAAAACCACACACACATTTTCAAAAATCTTATTCTCTGAAACCACAAGGCTCAGGGCTTCTGAATTTGGCATGTAGCTTTATCTAATGGACCTTTATCAAGTTTCTTCATATTAGAGGCCTGGGGTCAAAGTTGGCTCCATTCCAGGGATCTGACAGAAGTTTAACATGGGCTTCAAAATATAGTCTCTTCAATTCAAAACATTAATCAAGGGAAATAACTCTTTTTATAAAGGATAAAGTTTGTTACTATCTACTTGCCTTGGTTAACAAAAACTGCAGTGATACATGATTGCTGCTACATATTAAGTTTTTTGATAGAAAATATTCTGTTTTCAGGGAGAGTGATTCATTTTGATGCTAATAGTTATGCTCACATGATTGGAATAATAAATTCATAGTAAGGTTTCTATCATTTGGTTTTTTTTTTTTTCCCCAAGAACTTTACCTTTCATGCCAATGAATTAACCTGCTTGTATTACCTGACAGAGTTCACTGTTTTCGAAGGCCCTCTTTTTCAGGGTCATGAACACTTTAATTTGTGAGGTCAAGGGTTAAAAAGCCAGTGGAGCGATACAGGGCCATCATGGCCCTCTTGTTGATGTGCCAGTATCTTATAGGGGCTTATTGAAGTACAGGTTGGATTGCACTTGTTTCTTTCTTTCTAATTCAGACTCTAGAATGGTGTTTAAACCTAGGAATACTAGAGGTAACTGTGTATGCATTCAGCATTGAGAATTTTAAGAGATCGAAGGAAGAGGTAGATTGCTTGATGGAGTTAGCGCATCAAAAATTTCAGCGTCTTCTGGAAGAAAAGTAAGTTGGGTTTTTTTTTACGATGCAAATTACATTTTAACCCTTTACCAACCAGTCCTGAGTTTTACTGACCCTGAGAAAGAGGCGTTCTGAAAATGTTTTTGGAAAAGGAGAAAATGCTGGAAATCAGCATTTTCTTCATTTCCCATGATGAATTTTATCCTATCAAAGAAAAAACTGATCAATTTTGCAACTGGTAAGTTATCATCTTCTAATGTTTACAGTTTGGAGAAGTTCACATTTTAATTTTGTCATATTTATTGGTAGTTAACCATATTCAAAAGGGGAGGGGTTGGGGGGGGGGGGGGGCTCGGCTCTGTTGACTTCTTTTCATCCTGCCAAACCTTAAAGATGAAAGTGCCATTTTTTTTTAACCATGTACCGTACAATCTAATATTTAATTTAACCTGAGAAAGACAGATTTTTAAAACTTTTCAACAAAAGGAGAAAATGCTGGTAATCGGCATTTTTTTGTTGTCCCATGTTTTTCTTCCCTTTCAAAAACAAATTGAGTTATTTGTGCCACGGTTATTTATTTTTTTGGTTGCAGTTAACCCATTACAAAACAAAACCATGTTTTTAAAGCCTGTGAAAGAGGCGTTTTGAAAACATTGTGGAAAAAGAAGAAAATGCTGGTAAGCAGCATTTTCTCCTTTTCCCACAATATTTTCTACCTTTTCCAGTTGAAACTTCAATGTCCTAGTCACATTAATTTTGTTGTCTGTAAAAGCTTTCAATTTAGACCAGTTCATATTTTTTAGTTTGGTAAAGAGTTAACTCTTTACCAAACGAAAAAATTTTAGCCCTGTCCAAATTGAAGGCATTTCTAGACGACAATTTCACTATGACTCAAATGGTGCAATTGTTTATTGATAAGGTAGAAAACATTGTGGGAAAAGGAGAAAATGCTGGTTACCAGCATTTTCTCCTTTTCCCACAATGTTTTCTAAAGGCTTCTTTCTCAGGGTCGTCAAAAGTAGGGATTGTGTGGTAATGGGTTAAATACTTGTACATGCAGTCTAGATATTTCGGGTCTTTATTTCTTTTTCATTCAAGTGCTCATAAACTGATATACATGTACATCTGTACTTGTATAATGTTCATTAAATATGATTTAGTGTTATGAATTTATCTTTGTTTTTTTTCCTTGTAGAGAAATGATAGAGAAACACTGTGTCTGTGTACGAGTGTTGGGAAATGTGAGTCTTCTACCAGAGAACCTACAAAAGTTGGTCGCAGAAGTGGTCGATATTTCCAAAGACAATACTCGGTAAGTCATCATTTCATGAGTGTAGTTCTCTTGGTGTTAAACACTATATTTAATCCTTTACCAAACAATCCCTGATTTTCACAACCCTGAGATAGAAGCCTTTTGAAAACATTACGGAAAAAGGAGAAAATGCTGGTAACTAGCTTTTTCTTCTTTTCCTACAATGTTTTGTACCCTGCTGGAAACAAACTTTATTTCTCATGTTACATTTAATTTGTCATCTGCAAGTGCTTTCAATCTGAAAGATTCTAAAATTTTGTCATTTGGTAAAGAATGAACAGCATTTGAGTAATTTCATAGAAGCCTGTGCACCTTTCCTCCGTGCCTCCTATACCAGGAGCATAGCTAGCATTTCCTGCCTTTGAAAAGGTGCAAAGTGCTGAGAGGGGAGAGGCACATTTCCAAATTTCAAAAAATGGGTCTGGAAGGTTAGATCAGATGGCACATTCTCTGCAATATGATCTTGACCTTTATTGTTACTAAAAACACAAGGAATCAAGTTTTTTAGCAGGCAAAAGATTGTTGGATGGAGATTGCTTGTACTAGACAATTTCTCCCTCTGCAACAATCTTTTCAATAGCATTTTGCTGCAACACAAAAGATTTTCTTAAGTGTTGTGAATAAATTCTATCATTTAGGCTGTATTCAATTTGTCATTTTGCAAAAGCTTTCTAATCGAAAAAGTCTCAAATTTTTTTACCTGGCTTGCACAAATTAACTTGTTATTCATGATAATGGACATAGCCACAAGGTGATGTCAAGGTAGACTGGTCTTTTGACATGCAGACAGAATATTTACCATGTAAAAAGTTTTGACCAGTGTAAGCTTGCATGGACTGTGCTTGCCGACTTGTTCTCTACTTTTTGGGGATGCATTTACTTTTTACCAAATGACAAATTTATAGACTGGACCAAATCTGCAGACGACAAAAATAAATGTGACTAAAGAAATGAAGTCTTGTGGGAAGAAGAGAAAATGCTGGTTAACAGCATTTTCTCCTTTTTCCACAATGTTTTCAAAAGGCCTCTGTCTCAGGGTTGTAAAAAACCAGGGATTATTTGGTAAAGTGTAAAGACGCCCTCCCTATGGAGTATGACAGGGTAAAAGAGGAAGTCAAGGTACACCTCAGAGCCCAAACGAGTCTTGAAACTGAATCAAATGTTTTTGAATAACGGACATTATATCTCTGAGGTGGCGGACTTCCCCAACTAGAGTATGAATCAGCTATACCTATATACTACTACATTAGCCAGAAAACTTTCTTATAAATAAATATTTGCATAATTAAACATTTGTTTTGTATATAAAAATTCATCAAACAGCAGAAACATGGATAATATATGTGGAACAGTTATGAATGGGGTTTTGCTTTGTCATGAAATTTAAAATGATCTTGTTTAGTTTGAAATTCATTTACTTTTATTGCAATTTAACCTCATCATATGATTAAACTCATCTCGAATAGCATCACAATGCATTGCTAGGTGATTATTCTGGTAACATCTGTTTGTACTTACCTGTACACAGATTCTGCTGATTCTATTTTTAAACTTGGTACTAGTCTGAAGTCTCCACATGCACTGTTAATAACTAGTCGCAAATTCATGGATTTATGAGCAGTTTTAGGCGTCATCCCAAAAGAAGTGCTATCCTTCCCCTTTTGATTTTATGTAATAATGATAAAAGAAAGAAATTGTTACTTAGTGAAACAGTTTTTTTGCTTCATAATGCAAGTTACAGGTCTTAATTTACATTATAGGGGAGGTAACCTACTATAGACTTATTTATTTTATGATTGTGTTTCTTTCCCCTGATTTCCAACCAGACTCCTTGTAAATATTCCAAGCACATAACGCAATCCCTGGTCTTTACAACCCTTAGGAAGATGCCTTCTGAAATCACTGTAGGAAAAGGAGAAAATGCTGGTAACTAGCATTTTCTCCTCTTCCCACAATGTCTTATACCTTCCTAGAACAAGTTTCAATTTTTGAGTCGTGTTAATTTTGTCATCTTTAAATGCTTTCATTTTGGACCAGTCTCAAATTTTGTTGTTTGGTAAAGGGTTAACTCATAACTAAACTAAAAAATTCAAGACCAGTCCAAAGTAGGGACGACAAATTAGATGTGACTAAACAATCTAAACTTTTCCCACAATGATTCCAAAAGCTTTCTTACTCTGGGTTGTTAAAAGTCAGTAATGTGTGGTAGAAAGGTTAAACGAATAAGAATTTAATGTGAAAAAGTTACCCTTTACCAAACAATTCCATGTTTTTACAACTCAGAGGAAAAGCACTTTTGGAAACAATGTGGGAAAAGGGGAAAATGCTGGTAACCCACATCGTCTCCTTTTCACAGTGCTTTTGACTTTTTAAAAGAAAAAAAAATCCCTTTTTTTGTGCTACTTTAACCCTTTCCCAAACAATCCGTGGTTTTCACAGGTCTGGAATAGTAGCCTTTTGAAAACATTGTGGGAAAAGAAGAAAATGCTGGTAACCAGCAATATTTTCTACGCTATCATAGACAGAAATCATCTTTTCAGCAAGAGTTGAATTGTCGTCTGCAAATGCTTTCAATTTAGTCTAGTCCAAAAGTTTGTCGTTTTGGAAAGGGTTAAATTTCATTATTTTCTTCTTTTTGCAGGGCAGTTCTAAATGTTTGCTTTTCTTACACATCAAGAGATGAGATATGTTGTGCCATGAGAGAGGTCGCAGAGGGGGTTCAACAAGGCCTTATAAGACAAAGGTAAATTTCTTTAACCTTTTAAATTTTTTTACAGGCATATTAGCCATGCTCTGTGAAAAGAGGACTTAATACATCTGTGAAAAATATAAACTCAGGTCAGCTTGCACAATGTGCACAGGCTGCCCTGACCAGAAACTTTTCACTACTGCTCAATTTTCTGTGTGTCCAAGGACTAGTCTACCTCATGATTAACTCATTACCAAACGACAATATTTTAAGCTTGTCCAAATCGAAAGCATTTGCAGACGATACAATAAAAGTGACTGAAAATTCGAAATTTGTTTTGTGAAGGGTAAAAAACATTGTAGGAGCAGGAGAAAATGCTGGTTATTAGCATTTTCTCCTTTTCCCACAATGTTTTCTAAAGGCTTCTTTCACAGGGGAAAGTAGGGATTGTGTGGTAATGGATTAAGTCTGTTGTTAAAAAAATGGGGGGCTATTTTGGATTGATGAGTATGTGACATCTGGCTAGGTATACTACATCAAGGAGACGCATTAAGGCCCGTTTTGGCAGAGTGTGGCTCATATCTAAATGTCATTGAAAGCCACTGTACTTATTAACCCTTTGCCGCATAAGGCATTTCTATGGTATCTCTAATTAACCCAAATAACAGCAAGGATGAAGCCGTTTCTAATGTGTATATGACACCTTTTGATAGTGTAGAAAACATTATGGCAAAAGGTGAAATTGCTAGTCATGAGCAATTTCACCATTTGCCACAATGCTTTCCAAAGGCTGCTACAAGCAATGCGTAGAAATGAGTATCTATGGAGTAAAGGGTTAAAGAAATTGTGTTGAACACAAGTGTAGTTCTGTGAAAAATTTTGTGGAGTTGCAGTTGCACTATGTTTCAGTAATATAGGTAAAAGATATTGTTGCAAAGAATGAGCTGTTTATTGTGAGCAATTTCATATGTTTTCCATTCCCAAAAGTGGTCAGCTACATTTAGGGAAAAGTATCCACAGGTAGGAAAATATTCACCTGTTGCCAGGTAGCAAAATTGTAGGCTAGTCGAAGTTGAAATTGAAATTATTTGCAGATGACAAACTTGATATAGCTCGATTGATTGCACATTCATTAAGCCTTTACCTGACGACAAAATTTTAGCCTAGTCCAACATTTACAAACAACAATTTCCGTGTGTTTCAAATAGTGTAATTTTTCTTTGATAGAGTCGAAAACATTTTGGAAAAAGGAGAAAATGCTGGTTACCAGCATTTTCTTCTTTTCCCACAATGTTTTCTAAAGGCTTCTTTTCCATGAGCATCAACAGTCTGCATTGTGTGGTGAAAGGTTAGCTATGTACCACTTAATCCCTTAACGACCCCGAAAGAGAAGGTTTTTGAAAATATTATGGGGAAAGGAGAACATGCTGTTAACAAGCATTTTCTCCTTTAACCATAATGTTTTTTTACCCTTCCAAAATGAAGTTTTAAATTTTGAGTCACACTTGTTTTGTCATCTGTAACTGTTTTCAATTTGCACAAGCCTAAAATTTTGTTGTTTGGTGAGGATTTAAGGGTAAAAATGGAGAGAAAAGACAAAGGTATTGGTTATATTTTTTCCTTTTCCTGCTATGTTTCAAAGAGCCCTTTTCATTAGGACCGTTATAATACAGAATAATTTGTGAGCTAAGGTACTGTAAAAGTCAGTTTCACATTGTTTTTGGGTCAGTTTATTATTTTGTTTATTTGGAGTGTGATTAGTGCCATTTTCAAAATACATTGGTTAAATAATTGCCACAACCTACATGTATTAATGCTTTCCCAGGTTTTTTTTAACCATGCTTCTTTAAATAGATTTTCAAGCAGCTGGCTGCTTTCCTCATTACAATAATGAAAATTCTGTTCCATAGTCTCTCTATTCTTCTATTACTTGTAGTGATATAAGTGAAGATCTATTGGAGAGATGTTTGTACACCAGCCCTTCTCCGGAACCTGATCTACTGATACGGACATCTGGGGAAGTCAGACTCAGTGATTTTTTATTATGGCAGGTAAGACAGTTGAAGTCTTTACCACTAAACCTAAATTTAACTCTTTACCACACAATCCCGACTTTTAATGACCCTGAGAAAGATCGCCTTTGGAAACTTCATGGGAAAAGGAGAAAATGCTGGTAACCAGCATTTTCTACTTTTCCCACAATGTTTTCTACCATATCCAAATCAAATTTCAATTATTGATTCACATTTATTTTGTCGTCTGCAAACATTTTCAATTTAGACTAGAATTTTGTCGTTTGGTAAAGAGTTTAACTTGTCCAAATTGAAAGTATTTGCAGGCAACAATTTAAGTGTGGCCCAAATGGCCCAAATTTTCTTTTATAGGGTAGAAAATAGTGTGGGAAATTGAAAAAGTACTGGCTACCAGGATTTTTTCATTTTCCCACTATGTTTTCAAAAGTCTTCTTTCCCAGGGTCTTTAAAAGTTTGCATTTTGTGGTAAAGGTTAACTCTTTCCCACACAACATAAATTTTGACTTGTCCAAATTCAAAGCGTCTGCAGACCTTCTAAGGTAAGAAAAAATTGTGGGAAAAGGAGAAAGTACTGATAACCAGCAATTTTTGATCACCAGAGCACAGAGTGCTCAAGGCGAGCTTGTGTGCTCTGGCTGTGTCAGATGTCCATATTGTGTTGTGTGACTTGTGGTCATCTACAATTACCTTGTATGCCCTCTAGATGCCACAGTTTCTTTTGGATACACTTGTGTTATGTCTTGCTGACATATGTTGTCTTTACAGCTGTATGCTGCGATTTGTTAAACCCTTTCCGAAACGACAAATTTTAGACCCTTCCAAAATGCAGCTGCAGACGACAAATTTGAAATAAGTAGAAATGAACTAAAACTTTTTGACAGGGTAGTAAACATAGTTGGAAAAGGAGAAAATGCTGGTCATCAGCATTTTCTCCTTTTCCCACAACGTTTTCAAAAGGCTTATTGCTCAGGGTTGTAAAAACCAGGGATTGTTTGGGAAAGGATTAACCCTTTGGAGGGATAAATTAATAAAAATAAAGGAAAGATTGGCTCTTGATGAATTCTGAGGGCCAAGATTTATAGGAAACATTAGATTGCATGGCCTTTGCTTTCCTTGCAGAATGTAACTCTGGCAGAAGTTAATGTACACGAGCAGAGCTCCAGGAAGACGGAGTGATTTTCATTTCAAAATTTTAAATATGGATTATTCTACACTAAACCCTATAATGTTGGTACCCAATAGAATCGTGTGATCGAGAGGATTCTAATGAGTACCCACAACATAGGGTTTCAAAGAGAAATAATGACTTAAAAATACCATGAATCCCTCTTATCTGGAGCTCTGCATGCGACTTACTTACTTTCCGACATGTGACTCGTCACACGAAAAATGACATCATCGCACGAACAGGGACAATCTGAAAATTCCGTACATCAGTTAGATGTGAACAGATCAAAGATAGTGAGATTCATTGTAAGTGGATAGGTCAAAAATGATTGGATAATAGGGTAGAATAACCACTTTTCATACAGAAGATATCATAAAACCGAAAAGTGTCGACTCTGGTCAGCCTGCGCGGCTTGCGCAGGCTGCCTAGGGTAGACACTTTTCGCTGTTCCCCAATCGTCCCTTTTTGAGTACATCAATTAGATGAGAACAGATCAAAGACAGTGAGGTTTACTGTAAGTTGATAGTTCAAAAATGATTGTATAGTAAGATAGAATGACCACTTTTCATACAGAAGACATCATAAAAAGGAAATGTGTCGACTCTGGTCAGCCTGGGCAGATTAGGCAGGGTGACCATGGCAGACATTTTTCACAGTTCCCAGATGGTCCCTTTTTGCGTGATGGGTCACATATACATATTTTGTTTTTCAGAGTTCATTCAGTGTGCTATCTTTCCTTGAAGTACTTTGGCCAGATTTTACCATTTGGCATCTATATGGGGCCATCATACATTATCAACGCAACTACGATGCTGTTAAGGTATGATGTACCCTTGCCTTGAAAACTTTTTTTCAAGTAAAACCTGTTTTAACCCTTTAGCAAGGTTTAGTCTGAGTCTGGTTAACTCTATACCAAAACAACAAAATTTTAGTCTGATCCAAATTGAAAGCACCTGCAGAAAACAAAATAAATATAACTCATATATGTTTCCAGCAGGGTAGAAAACACTGTGGGAAAAGGAGAAAATGCTGGTTACCAGCATTTTCTCCTTTTCCTACAATGTTTTTGGAAGCCTTTTTTCTCAGGGTTGGTAAAAGTTGGGATTGTTTGATTAAGGGTTAAGCTAGCAGATATTGGGTTTTCAGAGACAGCTATGTGATAGGTACGAGTTTGTCTTAAAAGCAAGTAAGTTGGGGTTGAGCTTTTGAGACTAGATTAAATGAGTTGACCTCATAGATAGTTGAACTTGCTGTTGTTATAACTGGAATATTATTTTGCAGACAACATGGGATACACACATATTATGATCAAACAAACAACATGGGATACATATATTATGGTAAAATATTTATATAAGAAACTTATATCACACAAGGCTTGAATCATTCAATTTGTTTGATAACAATGATAAAATGTAAAAACTCATGTAAGTTCATTTGTATAATCAATCAATCTTATAGCTTTACCAAACAAATCTATCATTTAATCGCTTTTAACCCAGTACCTAACAATCCCTACTTTTGACGACCCTGAGAAAGAAGCCTTTAGAAAACATTGTTGGAAAAAGAGAAAATGCTGGTAACTAGCATTTTCTCCTTTTCCCACAATGTTTCCTACTCTTCACTAAACAAATTTCAATTTTCCAGTCACGTTTATTTTGTCGTCTGCAAATGCTTCCGATTTTGACAAACCTAAAATTTTGTCGTTTGGTAATAAGTTAATGTGTCATCATAAAATACTTTCAAATTGCACTAGTCTACTTGTTTTGTTGTTTGGTAAAGAATTAATGTATATTCCATATGGCTGATAAATTCACATATTTCAGAATGCCAAAGAAAACAACAAGCTTGAGTTAGAACGAATTCAAAACGAGTCAGACTACAAGTGTGCTCTTCAAGAAGGTAACCATAGCAACACAGACAATACTAATGACCTTCACCTTGATAGCACAACATTGCAGGAATGTCTCAAACAATACAGGGAGGAAAGAGAAAAACGTGTACACAACTTTTTGAAGCATTTATATGAGAAGAGACAACAGTTTTTTGAGGACATTTTAAAAGACAAAAATACACAGCATGTGACGGCTGTTTCATAACAGTTCCATACCATTATATAGTGAATTCTTGTTGTACACATGGGTGCATGGCTTAGCAGTGAAGTGTAGGACTCATAACCTAGAAACCTTTGGTTTGAGCTTCACTTGAAGCTCTAGGTTTTTCATGGGAGTGTCCTTAGGCTAGACACTTCAGAGTCATAGGCTAGTAATGGTGAAGTCCAGTACATGCATGAAAATATAAGCTGTAGACGTGATATGACGGAAGTAGTGTTAAATGTGATGATGCAAAACACTACTGAATCAGTCAATCAATCAAATCTTGTTACTTAGTTGTTGTAAATAATAGATATACTTTGTTACAGTGTTACACTGTTTCCTTGCAGTGTTTTCTGAAGGGACCTGGGTGGCTCAGTGGTGAAGGGTGTGGAGCTATATATATGACCCATCATGCAGAAAGGGACCTTCTGGGAACTGCAGAAAATGTAAGCCCTGATTAGATTGCAGGAATTGGCGCAGGCTGACCAGGGTTGACACTTTTGGCTTTAACGACAGTTTCTGTATGAAAGTAGTCATTGTACCTTGTTATACAATCAGTTTTGAATTATCAGCTGAAACTGACCTGCACTGTGGTTGATCTGTTTTTATCTAATTGATGTGCAGAATTCCCAGATGGTCCCTTTTTGCGTGATGGGTCACATATTTGTGATCATTCCTCATGCAAGGCTTTGGGTTTTTTCATGCGAGCAAAACTAGGCAAGACACTTCAGAATCCCAGGCTACTTTGAAACTCAGGGCTAACATGAGTTAGTGAACTATTACAATGATATAAACTTTGGACATTGTAGGAAAAGGAGGATGTACTGGTTATCAGTTTTTGGTGTTTTTTTTTTTCTCACACAATGTATTATCTCTTTTTAAAGAAAAATCAAAACTTTTTCGTCACTTTGAAATTGTAATCTGCAAATTCTTTCATTTTTGTCAAGTCTTAAATTTTGTTGTTTGGTACAGAGTTAAGCTATAAGACATGGTTTATAAGTTCAATTCAAATATTGGTACTTTAATTGTTTGTGAGAATTGTTTTATTTTTTCTGTTCTTAGTTAACAAACAGTAAAACGAATTTGATGCTTGTATTTGTGTTTCCTATCTTGTATGTTTTTAACATTATGCTGCCTAAAAATACAACATTGATGATTTTCATTGCAAAAGAACTTCAAATGCAAGTATGGAAAATTCAGATTGGATTCAGATGTCAATTCACTTGTCTCCTTTTTCGTGTCCTTTACTCTAGATAAATCCCATGAACCATTGCCGTAGCAGATAAGGAATCGTTTTTATATGTTGCGCATGCATAGTTATCAGTCTGCTCATTCCATACACACATGCTTGCTACCTCCATACCTTGACTTTTCTCCTCACCGATGATCACATGACAGATGATTCTGTATCTCGGAAAGTTCAGATCTTTAATTCTGTTCTTGATGATATCAGCAATGTTACATGCCAGTGAGCCACATGTAGATTCATTATAGGTCTTGTTTTGAAGGTAATTTTTTAGAACATCTTCCACCGTATTTTTCACACGCACTTCGGAGAAAATACTGCATCGGTCAGGTTCCATTTTGTAAGTATTTGAATATTTTATCTTTGGCTGTTCATGCTTTGCCTTTGTCATTGTCATACGTCGCATATGAAGCAGCCCCAGGATTCCGTGGCTAAAGGACCTCAGTGTGCTGCGTCTGCGCATGAGTGAAGAAGCTGGACCATTGACAGATGATGGCATGGTACCGAAAGACACGCTTGACTCCCTTCTAGAGCCTCTTCGCCTCAGCTCTGGCATGTTTGACAGACCTCTGGTCAGCTCAGGTTCAGATGTGGTTGGAAAGGACCTCTGTTAAGATGAGAAATATATAATTCTATATATTTGCATTTTCGGATATTATATGAATAAGAATGGAATGATCCATTGTTCCGGCAATCAACCCCATGCCACTTAGAAACATTTGGACTTGTCCATATTGAATGCTCCTAAATGTTGGGGACAAATAGATGCAATGTCTCGCATTCTTAACCTTTTACCCCATAAGGCATTTCTGTGGTATCTCTAATTGACCCTAAGTGACAGCAAGGATGAAGCTTTTTCTCATGTGTATATGAGACCTTTTGATAGCATAGAAAACATTGTGGCAAAAGGTGAAATTGCTCGGCGCGAGCAATTTCACCTTTTGCCAAAATCTTTTCCAAAGGCTCTTACAAGCAATGCGTAGAAATGAGTATCTATGGAGTAAAGGGTTAAATTTGTCTAAATAGGTAGAAAATACTTTGTTGAAAGGAAAAAAAGCTCAACAATTTCTTTTTCCAACTATTTTCAGGTGGTTTGCCTGGTGTATGCTGCATGTATACAAGTATAAAAGTAATAAGATTGAACAACTTTTTTCCTCCAAAACACATTGTATGGATAGAAAATTTTTTGTAAATGCCATGCTCTGCAAAAGGGGGCTTAATGCACCTATGTAATGCTTCGTTCCAAACAAGAAGGACATGACATTTGCTAGGGATCCATAAGATTTACTTTATCTAACAACAGACTGTATCTTGAGGTAGACTGGTCCCTTGGCATGCACAAAATTGACCTAAAAGCAAAATGATTTGACCAAGATCAGCCTGCGCGGGCTGTGCAGGCTGAACTTGGTCTATACTTTTTTCAGATGCGTGCTTAAGAAGTTTGCTTAATGCGTCTGCAAAAAGTATGGATTCATATTGGCCTGCACAGTCCCCGCAGGCTGACTTATAACGTAAAATTTTTGCTATTTATAGATTTTCTGCATGTTCAAGGGCCATTCTACCCTATTTCCATTCAGCTGTCAGACTGAATCAATCTTGTAGATCTCTATTGATGTGATATCTGGCTTTGTGTACAGCATAATGAAGATGTTTAACCCATTACCAAATGGCAGTATTTTAGACTGGTCCAAATTGAAAGTATTTGAAGACGATAAAATAAAAGTGACTGAAAATTTGAAATTTGTTTTGTGAAGGGTAGGAAACATTGTGAGAAAAAGGAGAAAATGCTGGTTACCAGCATTTTCTCCTTTTCCCACAATGTTTTCTACAGGCATCTTTCTCAGGGGCGTCAAAAGTAGGGATTGTGTGGTAATGGGTTAACCCTTTACCACACGATCCCGACTTTTAACGACCCTAAGGTAAAGGCCTTTTTGAAAACATTGTGGGAAAAAAAGAAAATGCTGGTAACCAGCATTTTCTCCTTTTCCCTCAATGTTTTCTACCCTATTGACTACAAATTTCCTCTTTTGAGTTGCTTTTAAATTGCAATCTGTAACTGCTTTTACCCTTTCCCAAACAATCCCTGTTTTTTTTTTAGTCTGGAATTGTAGCCTTTTGAAAACATTGTGGGAAAAGGAGAAAATGCAGGTAATCAGCATTTTCTCCTTTTCACACAATGTTTTCTACCCTATCATAGATAGAAATCATCTTTTCAGCAAGAGCTGAATTGTCGTCTGCAAATGCTTTCAATTTGGTCTGGTCTAAAAGTTTGTCGTTTGTGAAAGGGTTAAATTTGAACAAGACTTAGGGTGCATTTTTCTTGTAAGGGTTCTAGCCCCCTTCTGCCAGGGCCATAGGTCATATAGATATATTCTTTTTATTTATTTCTGAAATTGCGAGCTTGATTTAAATGAACTTACCATTGATGTAACGTCGCTAGTCATTGTTCTGTTCTGCCTGGAATCTAACCAGCTGAAATAGCCTAGTTACAATCTGAAAGTACATATATGTATATGTAATTGAGCCATGCTCTCTTAAAAGGGGGCTTAAGACTTTTCCGTAATGCATGACACCAAGTCACAACATAACCTTGGATTCACAAATTGCATTTTGTCCGTAAAACAGCTGAATCCTGTGGTAGAATGGTCTGTGGACATGGAGTAAACTTTACCAAAGCTACAAAGTTTCGACCCAGTCGACTGAGCCCCCCTTGCAAAATAACAAAAAATATTGACCAATGTCATCCAGCGCGGACTGCACAGGCTAACATGGTAGATACCTTTTGCATATACATAAAAGCCTACGCTTTACAGAGCTTGATTTTTTGCCATAAAAGTTCATGCAATCAGCAAAAGCTACAACTCGCCACGCTAAACAAACTTTAAGCACACTAGACATTTTTTAATTCTTGTAAAATGGTGATTATTATCATAGGTGAATGTAATGTTTCTGACGTAAAAAGGAAAAAAATGTCTGAAAAGGAGAGATAGATCCTAACGAGCGACTTCTCATTTTGCCATAATACTTTCAAGCTTTAGTCTGCTGTAGACGAAAAAATAAATATTGAAATTTTGTTTACTCGCAAACATCCTCAACACACGAAAATTAGTTAAATACACATCCAAACTTTAAGCGTTTGCAGACGGCAGATCGAACTAGACTTCAATGATTGGACCGTATTTGAAAGGGTAGGAAACAGTGTACCAGCAGTTTCCTTTTTTTGTCTACGGGATATTTTTATAAGCCTTTTGGGTACGTAAATCTCGGGACTATTACTCGTACTATGACTTTTTGATGTCATAGATCTATATTTTATACAGAAATAAATCTAAAAATCTATTTAAAGGTTAAAATGCTATATAGATTCAGTGACAGTTTCAAGCAAATGACAGGAGTGAAAAAAAAAATGCAGAATTTCTTTATTACAAGTTCACTTCATCTGAAAAATCTCACGGTATCGGACTTTCAAGATCTAAGATCAGACTGCACGTTCTGTGCAGTCTAATCTTGATATACACTGTCCCTAAAAGCACACGAGGTAGTGCTTAGCAGCCTAATCTTTACCTTTTCTGTCCTGCTGTATAACTACAATTAACTTTGCAATTTGACATTAGTCACTCAAATAGATCTATAACTATTTCAGAATTGTGTTTAGGGGAATAGCATCTTATCGGACAGTGTAGATCCAAGATCAGACTGCACGTTCCGTGCAGTCTGATCTTGATCTACAATGTCCGCAAAAGGTCAGCAAGTCGCGCAAAGCAGCTACGTGGTTAATTTGAGAATGATATTAGATGTCTGCAGAGAGAAAAGATAGAGTATCTCTTACCTTGCCTAGTCCTGCCAAAGCTCGCTGAACAACTGAACTGAAATCTGCAATCGAACCAAAGAGTTAAGAATCCATGCCTAAACCTTTGTCACACAATCCTATGTTTGACGACAGTAATAAAAATGGCTTTTGAAAATATCGTGGGAAAAAGAGAAAATGTTGGTTACCAGCATTTTCTCCTTTTCCCCAGAATGTTTTCTGCCCTTTTAATACAAGTACATGATGTACCACCATTTGAGCGAATTTTAATTTGTCGTCTGCAAATGCTTTCAATTTGGAAGAGTATAAATTTTTGTCGTTAGGTAAAAAGTTGAATAATATAGTATTATTAGAAAGTAAAGTATTATCTAATGTTGGATAACTTTAACCATTAACGGTCTATATAAGTAAGGCATGTAATCACATGTGTCTATGTTGATTGTGATTGTGTTTTTCGGTTACGATTTATTGAAAGTGGGTTTAGCTTCGTACCCTTTCCTATTTGTTACCAATCACTCAAAAAAGGACCATCTGGGAGATCTGTAACATCAATTACATGAAAACAGATCAACGATAGTGAAGATCAGCTTCAGTTGATAAATCAAAAATGACTGTATAACTCATTACCAAATGACAATATGACTGTATAACTCATTACCAAATGACAATATGACTGTATAACTCATTACCAAATGACAATATGACTGTATAACTCATTACCAAATGACAATATTACGGACTTGTCCAAATTGAAAGCATTTGCAGACGACCAAATTTGTTTTGTGAAGGGTGGAAAACATAGTGGGAAAAGGAGAAAATGCTGGTTACCAGCATTTTCTTCTTTTCCCACTATGTTTTCTAAAGGCTTCTTTCTCAAGGGCGTCAAAAGTAGGGATTGTGTGGTAATGGGATAACAAAGGTACAATGACCACTTTTTATACAGAAAATGTCATAAAGCGAAAAGTTTCAGCCTGTACAGTCCGACCAGAGTTGACACTTTTAGCGGTTCCCAGAAGGTCCCTTTTTGCGTGATGTGGTCATTTTTGTTTAACCCTTTCCCAAACGACAACTTTTGGACTCTTCCAAACCAAACGAGTTTGCAGACGACAATTTTAGATTTGAAGAAAATGCCAGAAAGTTCTCAAAAAGGGTAGAAAACACAGTGGGAAAAGGAGAAATTGCTCATTACGAGCAATTTCTCCTTTTCCCACAGTGTTTTCAAAAGACTTTTACTGCAGACACGTAAAAACCAGGGCTTGTTTAGGAAAGAGTTAAGTTTGTTATTCACCCAAATCTAGTCGTGATTGCAGGTGTGTTTTTTAACGCTGTTTTCAACAATATTTCGGTTATATCAACGCGGCCAGTGCACCTATCCACACGTTCATGGAATGTCTGCCAGTACTCTGTACAATTTCCTTTCCAAGCCACCGGCTGCTTTCCCACATAAGCATGGTCAAAATAATGATCAGCGGTGAAAGAGGAACGATTCATGTCGCAATGACTATCTTCAATCAATCCTCGAAAGGAAAGCCGACCCGGAAATCGAACCAGGGATTTTGAAAACACGATTGATTGCATGGTGTTTAATGCAGTTTTCAACATTGGTTCAGTTATACCGCGGCGACCATGCTTTCCTGGAGTTTCTTTTCACCGGTACTACACACAATATACTAGTACTTTCCAAGACTTTGGCTGCTTTTCCCCTCCCCATCCTCCCAAATGGTCCACGGTGAAAGAGGAATGGATCCTGTAGCAATAACTTTCATCAATCCTCGGAGAGAAATTGGACGAGCCGGAGATTGAACCTGCAACTCCCTGTTCTTCCGTCAAGTAGGCTACAGACTGAGATACCACGGTTTGGATTTTTTTTTCTTTTTTTCGTCATCTGAAATCATGTTGGAAAAAGGACAAAGTATTTGTATTAAGCACAGTGCTTTCGAGGCCATTAGCCATAGACCACATGTAGTGAACTATTCTTGATCGTCAGGTTTAAAAAAGCAAATTCCTTGTCTTAAGTGATCGAAAGCGTCAGCAGACAACAACACAAATACGTTTCAATTGATGTCCGTTGTTTTCGTACGAGGAGAAAACATTGTGAGAAAAGGGATGAAATGCTGATTATCAGCATTTTATCCTTTTCCCACAATGTTTTGAACAGCTGTCTTTTTCAGGGCCGTTAAAACATGAAGTTGTTTTGTGAAGATTTAACTTTTTACCACACAATCCATATTTTTAACGACCCTGGGAAAGGAGTCTTCTAAAAATATTGTGGGAAAAGGAGACAATGCTGATAACCAGCATTTTCTCCTTTTCCCACGTTTTCTACCCTTCCAAAAATAAATTTCAATCTTTGATTCACATTTATTTTGTCGTCTGCAAATGCTTTCAATTTGGATAAATCTAAACTTTTGTCGTTTGTTAAAGATTTAAGGGACACTATTTCGTAATATGACGTAAAGGATTATTTTTTCTCACAGTATAGTTGAGGGGTTTTATGACCGTTTAATGTCCTAACGTTACATCACACCTGTTAGACTTGTTTAGCGACCATTTGTTGTTTGAAATGTGTATTGTGCCGTATTTTCAATTCACTCTTTACCAAAAGACAGGAATTAACCCATTACCACACAATCCCTACTTTTGACGCCTCTGAGAAAGAAGCTTTTAGAAAACATTGTGGGAAAAGGAGAAAATGCTGGTAACCAGCATTTTCTCCTTTTCCCACAATGTTTTCTACCCTTCACAAAAACAAATTTCAAATTTTCAGTCAGTTTTATTTTGTCGTCTGTAAATGCTTTCATTTCGGACCAGTCTAGAATATTGTCGTTTGGTAATGGGTTAAGCCTTGTCCAAAATTGAAAGCATTTGCAGACAACAGTTTCAATATGGCTCATATGGTTCAAATTTTCCTTGATAGGGTAGGAAACATTGTGGGATAAGGAGAAAATGGAGAGAACCATGCAGCGTTTTCCTTCGTTTTCCAAAAATGTTTTCTATTTCTTTTCAAACGTCTTCTTCCTCGTGGTCGTTTAAAGTGGATATTAAAGAGTTTGCCAAATTAATACGGCACAACCCCACCCTCATGCTTAACGATCCTCAGGTAAGAGAATTTTCCAAACATTGTGAGAAAAGTAGAAAGTGTTGCTGCCCAGCATTTTCTCATTTTTTTCACAAGGAGAAAATGCTAGGCAGCATCGTTTTCTCATATTCCCATGACATTTTCAACTATTTTTTAAAGATATAAATAATTTTCTGCTTGTCATATCGATGTTTGTATAATTTCACCAATGGATAAATTCAGTTTAACTCATTACCAAACGACAATAATTTAAGCTTGTCCAAATCCAAAGCATTTGCAGACGACGAAATAAAAGTGACTGAAAATTTGAAATTTGTTTTGTGAAGGGTAGAAAAAAATTTTGGGAAAAGGAGAAAATGCTGGTTACCAGCATTTTCTCCTTTTCCCTCAATGTTTTCTAAAGGCTTCTTTCTCAGGGGCGTCAAAAGTAGGGATTGTGTGGTAATGGGTTAAGTAGCCTACCACATGGTAGGCAGCATTTCCTCATTTTCCCATAAAGTTTTTGAAATATGGTGTTGTGGTGCAAGGATATTTTGGTCCCAACCAGGGAACAGGGCAGTAGTGAGATTCACGTCAAAGTTGTCACCCATTCGCTTGCCTGCACACTGTTACTATTTTTGCCAGCGGCTGGTAACCTGCTATTGATCTTCGAATCAACCTGATGCTAACAGGAGATTTAACGTCGCAGATAACTGGGATAATAATTTTTTTAAAGCCTGTAACACAATTTGAGGAAAAACACTTTTGAAATACAAAAATGCAGAAGGAGCATTTTCTCCTTTTACAAAATTAATGAATCAGACAACGACATGCAGGGGTGTAGCTGCCTGTGCAAAACGCCGTTGCGAGCTCTTTGAAAAATAACAAAACAAAGCAAATAAACAAAAAGATAAATTTAGGGGAGAAAAAACGCTAACCAAAGGCAACCAAATACCTTCTGACGTTTGAGCTCAAACAAGATATGTCTTTAAAAAGGTTATATGACGTTGATTTGCCCGCAAACAGGTAAGGACCCCTAGAATAAACATGAATAAATTTTTTGACCAATCACCATTATCTCCCGCTAGATGGCATTCTATAAATACTCATCTATCTAATTTGGGCATCCTGGGTACAGAACCGAGCCACTTTCCTACGCGACAGCCGTTGCTTTGAATTTGAAATTAAAATAAACGTTTATACTCAATAAAACGCTACCTCGTGCAATTCACTCAGCTATGATCAGCAGTTTAGAGAAATCTGGAGCTAAAGCAGATCTCATTTCTCCTCAAACGTATTGATAAAAGCTATTTTCTACATTGCTACTTTACATAGCGTAATATGTACAGTCTGCCCGCTTTCATATGAGACAGGTAGAATTTTCGAAGAATATGACATGCGCAGACAACGACCAATAACAAATTTTTGTTTATTCTTTGTTTTTTTTTTGTCATTAACAAATAGGTCTGGTAGGTCAAAATTCTGCACATTCTGCTTCGCCGAAAAACAAATTCCGGCCCCCCAGACCATTTGTGGAAATCCATTCCTCTAGGTAAAAACCCTAGGTATCGCTTTTGCGTATACTTTAACTCTATATCAAATGACAGAATTTTAGACCCTTCCAAATTAAAAGCCTTTGCAGATGATAAAAAAGTGGCTGAAAATTCGATTTTTTTTTGTGAAGGACAGAGAACATTGTGGGAAAAGGAGGAAATGCTGCTTACCAGCATTTTCTCCTTTTCTTACGATGTATTCAAAAGGCTTTAAAAGGCAGGGTCGTAAAAAAAACAGGGACTGCTTGATAACAAGTTAATTTTATTTAGGCGTCTTAATTCCTTGGCAGCTTGTATTTCGAATTTGTCGTCGACAAGTCACATTTATATTAGATTGGGAAGAGAAAACTGTTTTGCCTTTGGAAAAGGTGTAAAGCAGCAAGGAATCAACCAATCAGATTGCGACTGTGCACACCTCATATCTATATATTAATAGTACACAACCTCACTGGTGTCTCTTCAAACGTTACCATAGGAAACTCTCACATTCGAGCTTGTTCATCAATAAAAAAAAACTAATATTTTTCACAGGTGAGTGTTTCATATAGTTATATACATGTATGTAAAAATATTTGGACAAATAATACCATGATCATCGAAAAAAAAAAAAGGAGATATTTAGGATCTGACATTGGTTGATGTTAGAGATAAGATTTCATTAAAAAAGTCCATGGAAAATGTTATTAACCCTTTACCAAACAATTCCTGTTTTTTATGACCCAGAGGAAAAAGCCTTCTGAAAACATTGTGGGAAAAAGAGAAAATGCTGGTAACCAGCATTTTCTCCTTTTCCCACAATGTTTTCTACTCCTCTAAAGTCAAGTTTACTTTTTTGAGTCGCATTTATTTTGTCGTCTGCAAATGCTTTCAATTTGGACCTGTTGCACATGTATGTTATTTTCACCTAGCATTATTGTTTATTAAGTAAGTGCGCCCAGTATGACCTAAGTTGTCGACGGGCCTTAAAACGCTATTCATTCAATTTGGACAAGTCTAAAATTTTGTCGTTTGGTATAGAGTTCAGCGAGCCTTTTGGAGGGCTTAATAACATTTTTTTCTGGTCGAGTTTAATAAATAGATGATGATAAACTGGTTGTTTGTGATATTAAATTTCTATCACTAGAATTGTTTGTGATGCGATTGAAAAACGAGTCCGAAGGACATTTTACGATTTTATTAAACAAGTCTAGGGAAAATATTAGTAAGCGAGCCTTTTGGCATCTTCGGGAGCCAAGTTTACGATCACTACGTGGATCTTACCTTGACTGATTGAGCCCGATTTCGGGATTCCTTCGATGCGCCCTCTATTGGATGCTGGTTATTACTCCCCTTTACATCATGTTTCTCAAAGCCAATGAAATATCGTTTTACAAACCGCTTACGAATACACATGAAGCGATAAGCAGACATCCACGTTGGCATCCAATGAAAAAGCGTATCGGGTGAACGTAAAAATCAAGCTCGATCCGCCAAGGGTAGAGTAACGTACTGAATCGTCGGCCTTGGCTTGCGAAGATGGCCTTTTGTACCCAAATTAGATAGACGAGTATTTACAGAATGCCATCTAGCGGGAGATAATGGTCCTAATAAATACACCTGATGATCTAATATACACCAGAATTATGGGCTCATGTGCACTTCGCTCAGAGACTGTTTTCACCAAAGTTTAAAATGAATTCTGGTGGTCTGTTTCTGTCGAGCAGACGACCGGCTTTGGAAAGCAGAATAAAAATAATATTTAGATTAATTGTGAGTAGGACTTCGGGAACTAAGTTTTTACGAAAACAAATTAAAAACTTGGACGAATTAGGAATATAATAAATAATATAGTTGATTAACTGGTTGTGTGTGATACTAAAAATCTGTAGCTCGTATGGAGTTTGATGCGGATGAAAAAAAAAATGGTCTTGCGGACTCGTTTTTTCCAACCGCACCACGCTCCATTCTAGTGACAGATTTTTAATATAACACGCAACCATTTGATTATATTCTACACTAGGACGAAAAAGAAACGCAGGGTAACCTTTCAAGGTAGTTTAGATGTGTACAGCTTGATTGAGAATTCTAAATTATGATTTTATGTTTACCACTGATCAGTTTTGAATATTTTGACGAAATGAGAAAATGGGTTCTTATTGACAGTACCCCATCCTCAGTGAAAAAAAAAAAGTATGACTGACTGTATATGGAGACTCAAAGCTTGTTCAATATATGGTATGGTACCCTGCCTTTCTTCGTCGTCCTAGTAGGCCATCTTAAATTTATACGGTCTGTTTTCGTTTGCACAGGGACTGAGCACAAAAATGCAGAATTTAGGGACAGCAGCGCTTCTCTTCCTTCTGATCATAGTCAACATCACACAGGCAGCGTTTATAGCACCGTCTGAAAGCATAACTGGACCTGGAGAAGCTGAAAACAAGGACTACTTTTTTCTCTCGCCTGTATCGAGCTCGAACAAACGAAGGGATAGGAACAACCCACGTGACGAGAGGGAAAGGCGTAAAATTATGTTCCTGCTGTATTTGTTTCCGAGAGGCGCTTTTTGGTTTCCATCATATGGACGCTGGTAAATTTGACAGCGACTGAAAATGGCATCGGCACCTTTAATGTTCTCGAAATTTTATTTGGACATCTTAATTTGATCCATGCTCTGCGAAAAGGGGGATTAATGCGTTTGCAAAAAGCACCGACCCATGTCAGCCTGCGCGGTCCGCGCAGGCTGACATGGATCGACGCTTTTTGATATTGATCAATTTTATGCATGACCGATGACCATTCTACCATATGATTTACCTGTTTGCTAGACTCAAAATAGACAAAATAGATTTACTTGATCCACAATCATTATTTGCTTGATACAGTGGATCGATCGGAGATGCGTTAAGCGCCCCTTTGCCAGAGCATGATTCATTTCTAGTTTACCACATAATAATGTTTTCTCATGCTGTGTTATAATGTTATGTTATGTTATGTTATGTTATGTTATGTTATGTAAATGAAGTACTTCGTGTACCTTGTTTCAACCTTTTTCTTTTGTTATATACTCACAGTTAACTCATTACCAAACGACAAAATTTTAGACTGGTCCAAATCAAAAGCATTTGCAGACGACAAAGTAAAAGTGAATGAAAATTTTGTTTTGTGAAGGGTAGAAACCATTGTGGGAAAAGGAGAAAATGCTGGTTACCAGCATTTTCTCCTTTTCCCACAATGTTTTCTACAGGCTTCTTTCTCAGGGTCGCCAAAAGTAGGGATAGTGTGGAAATGGGTTAAACCTTCGCTAAATTCTTCACAAAGAAACACAATTTTACACTGGTCCAAATTTAAAGCAATTAAAGAGGACACGTGAAATGATACTCAAGTGACTGGATTTATTTAACCTTTTCCCAAACGACAATTGTTTTGAACTAGACCAAATTGAAAGCATTTGCAGACGACAGTTCAACTCTTGCTGAAAAGATGATTTCTGTCTATGATAGGGTAAAAAACATTGTGGGTTGCTGACTGCTTTCCCATATAACAATTGCTCAAACAAAGCTTTCAACATTATTTCAGCTACATCACGGCGATTGCTCACATACATGTAGTTATATCTTCCTGGGTTTCATTAGTACTATGCTATGGCTTTAGAGTGTCTTGCCCAAGGACACTCCGGGCAAAAAAAACGAGTGGAACAAGCGAGGCTTGAACCTGGGGCCTCCGCGTCACGAGTCCAACACTTTTCCACAGGACCCAAAAATTGCGGTGCTTTGAGTGAAGCTCGAATCCGGGGCCCAAATGTTGCGAGTCCAACACTTTACTACTGAGCTATGTAGGACCCCTCCAAGATCAGACTGGCTGGGCCCAGCAGTCTGAAGTGTGATCTACAGTGTTAAGAAACTAATCTGTTTTGAACTGTACTGTTAAAATCCTTGACATTTTCCAGATTGATTATGTCGTCAGTTTACTTCGAAAACCTCGTAACTACAGCTTGTTACAAGCTGTAGTTACGAGGTTTCGAAGTAAACTGACGATATGTTATTTTTTAACATTATTTCAGTCATATTGATCGCGGCGACTAGTGCATCTCTCCATGCTTTCCTCGAACTCCTTTTACCAGCACTCGGCACGATATTCAGTCAAAAGCACTGGCTGCTTTTCCACATTATCATCATCGAAACAATGTTCAGCGGTAAGCGAGGAATGAATCCTGTCGCAACTGCCATCATCAATCCTCGTACAGAAATTTGCCGAGCCGGATCGAACCAGCGACCCCTGTACATAGTCAAGTCCTGCACACCACTGAACGACTTACCCGAACTCGGTTTCTTAACATTCTTAGAACTAAAATATATTCGAGCCTGTTAGAATATTTGTAAATTACGCTTCGACTAAAAAAGGTTCATACCGAGAAATCGGGGTATGCCATGATTTATTTTAACTCTTTACCCCGTAAGGCATTTCTACGGTATCTCTAATTGATCCTAATAAGAGCAAGGATGAAGCCGTTTCTTATGTGTACATGAGACCTTTTGAAAACATAGAAAACATTGTGACAAAAGGTGAAATTGCTCGTCACGAGCAATTTCACCTTTTGTCACAATGTTTTCCAAAGGCTCCTATACAAGCAATGCGTAGAAATGAGTATCTATGGAGTAAAGGGATAACACCCTTCATCGTTGAAAATGAACAAGCAGGATTTTGACCCACGTCTCTGCGGGCCTATTTACGGACTTAATTTACAAGGGTGCCACTGTTAATCGAGACCCAGCAGTGCCTATTCACACCATAGCAAATGAAAAATCCTTTTCTTGTAACAAGCAGTCATTTGGCGTTTTAATATTTTCTTTAGCACTCTATAACCTATATTTGTTAAGTGTCTATATATTGTCAGGTTTTTTTTCAGAAACACCCTTTTTAGCGGCAACTTCTCCTTTTTCAACATTGAGTTCAAAATCTAATCTTGAAAATATGTAAGCCGTGCTCTGGCCAAAGCGAGGCTTAATGCAAAATATTGGTCGCTAAAAGCAATTTCTCTGTCTGCCACACTGTTTTCGTTTGATACACCTTTGAGTTTCAAACCTTACTTTATAGCGCGTATCCCCAACTTTGGGGAGAGTGATGCGTCGTATTAGACAGGTCGAATCTTCGAAGAATATGACATGCGCAGAGAACGAGCAAATGTGGCTCAAAGTCGCCCGGTTGAAAAAGATACCGCTGGTTACTATCTATTGTCCTTTTCCCACTTTATTTTCGGGGTAATTAACCCTTTCCCAAACAATCCATGGTTTTTACGGGTCTCCAATGGTAGCCTTTTGAAAACATTGTGGGAAAAGGAGAAAATGCTGGTAACCAGCATTTTCTCCTTTTCCCACAATGTTTTCTACCCTTTCATAGACAGAAATCATCTATTCAGCAAGAGTTAAATTGTCGTCTGCAAATGCTTTCAATTTGGTCTAGTCCAAACATTGGTCGTTTGGGAAAGGGTTACAGTTGATAGGAATATAGACACAGGCGCTAATATATAATTTAGGATGTGTCGGTGTACTAGCGATATAAATTGCAAAACCATATCAACAAAGTAGGCTAATATCGAAGTGTGAATTTTTTATTTATTGTTCATTTTAACCCTTAACTTGCTGAATAAGTGAAATGAAACTTTTAAACCGATTATAAAAAAAACACCAAATTTTGCTATTTCAAGGGTATTTATTTATTTATTTATTTTTTTGTTTATTCATTTTTTTTTTTTTTTGGGGGGGGGGGGTTTAAGATAATTTCTTATCGGACAGGATACATCCAAGATCAGACTGTGCAGCCTGATCTTGATCTAAAATGTCCGTAAAGAGTCGCGCTTAGCACCTTAAGGTTCAGGAGGCCATAAACTCTTCCTAGAGTGTGACATGAACCCGCTGCCGCCCCGTCGTTCGCAATTAAGGCAGTAGACCCCAAATACCTCTAGTGCTGCACTGCATTTGATAGTTGATAAATTTATACGCTGGATTTCTACAGGTATAATACTTTTGCACAAAAAAATTTACGGACCAGGAATTTTTTATGCCCATCTTGAAATTATTTGTAGATACTTTTGTTAGTTACCAGAAAAGGGAGGTAATTACTATCTCTCTTTGTAATGGTTTTAGACTTATAGATGATAATTCTAGAAAAGACAGAAAGGGAAATGTGGATTGGTTAAAGATGAACTGCAACACTCTTTTTCAGTCATAGCAAATTTTGTATAATATTATTGTGGAAATAGATCTAGCTGTTTTATATTTGGGGTCTACAATGTTAACATTTGTCTTAGACTTGTTACTTGCCGAGGTTATGTATTCCCGTGAGTAATCTCAAAATTAAACTGATTCCCGCATTGGTCTCTATAAACACAGTGCAAGGAAAGCATGGTAAAATCTGCGACAATCCATGCAGAGTGACGTCATTCTATCGAGTGACATCATTCAATGAGTGTGTTATTCATTGAAACATAATCTTCATCCGCTTGTTTACTCCAAGTTTGAACTTGTTTTCCTGTCATTAAAAGAATTGGCCATGTTAGAATCGAAATAATCTTCTTCCTATCGTGGTTTATAGTTCAATAAACCACGCTCTCGTGGTTTATTGAACGATAAACCACGATAGGAAGAAGATTATTTCTTATTTGAGGTATGCTTCGGCAAAAAGGGGTTCAATGTAACCCCGTGATTTATTTTACCAAGCAAGTCATCACATACAAGTAATTATGAATCCATAAAACCCATTTTGCCTAACAACAGACTGAAGCCACGGGTAGATTGGTCCTTTAAAATTCAGAAAATGCAGAAAATTTACTAACAGCAGAAAAGTTCCGACAAAGGGCAGCTAGCGGAGGTTGAACTGTATGGATCCATGTTTGCAAATGCATAAATGCATAAAGCCCCTTTTCACATGACCCAAATATATACTCAATTCTTTAGCCGTATCAGGGGAGGTAATCAATCCATCAGGGGAAGTAATCAATGTATCAGGGGAGGTAATCAATCTATCAGGGGAGGTAATCAATCTATCTCAAACTGAACCCAATTAAATCGACTTGCAGGCAAGTTTCATCGTTCATCTTTTTTCAAAAGAATGCTATAACATGTTTGTGATATATGACTTGCTTGAAAGAAAACATTTGCATTGTTTCAGTTTTAGAAACTTTTTTTCTCCATTTTTTTTTTCAATTGTTTGTCAAGAGGCAGCAGTAACCGGAATTAATCATAGTTTTACCCTTTTGACGACGATATAGTTGTTAGACCAGTAGGGTTCGTATTCACCAACCATTCTCAAGAATATTCTTGTGTCTTCTTCTTTCCTTTTTTTTTTTCAAATGTGAAAGAAATACACCTTCTGATTGGCTAAACCATTTGGTTTAGCCAGTTACAAGTTGTGTAAATTTCAAACTTGGAAAGTCTCGCAGCATAAGACAAAGAACGTTCTTGAGAATGGTTGATGAATACAGATCCACGGTTCGTATTCACCAACCGTTCACAAGAACCTTCTTAGTCTCATTCTTCATATTTTTCAAAACTTGATAGTAACACAACTCCTAATTGGCTTAACCAAATTTAAAAGTAAAACAACTCCTGATTGGTTGAACCAAAATTTGAAAGTGAAACAACTCCTGATTGGCTAAACCAAATGGTGTAGCTAATCAGAAGTTTCTTTATTTTCAAACGTAGAAAATCTTCGAGAATAAAACAGGGAACGTTCTCGAGGATGATTGGGGAGTAATGCACCTAAAACTGCAAATCTGCGCAGATTGATCTTTGATCTACAGTCTTATTGTTTCATCAAGCCTACTGTATAAAAATCTGCCTGAGTTTTGGAAGATTGTAGTTGTACTCGTCGAAAGAGGACGTTTTAACATGAGCTGTGCTCTGGCAAAAGGGGGCTTAATGCATCTCATTGATCCATGTTACCTAGCAAGCAATCACATACTTGTGGATTCACGGTAGCCAGGTCTTGTAACAATCGACGTAATCATGAGGTAGACTGACCCATGTTAATATAATAATGACTAAAAGCGGAAAGGTTCGGCCCAGGTCAGTCTGCGCGGAATGCGCAGGCTGACCTGGGCCGAACCTTTTCGCAAATGCATTAAGCACCCTTTCTACAGAGGACGACACATATTTTGACGCTAAAAGTGCTAAACATACGCCATTGATCGAAGAGTTCAAAGGCCAGAGTCATATCGCTGTATTTTTGATAGTCGCAGATCCTCGAATTTCGAATCCGAGTGAAATCTTGGAATTTTATGACGGTATTTTCCTGTCACCATCCGAGGAAAGAAAATGAAATAAATGAAATCCCATGTTGTACCTATCTTTATTATATACTTTGATATTGTCCCCATGAATTTGCACTGGACGAAAGTATGCAATATATTTTCATATTGAACACTTTCATATTACATACTTTAGAGCCTATTTCACGTGCATTGCTAAGTACGGAACTATTTGAAAACCCGCCAGTTCTCTAAAAATCAAAATATGAACGGCCGCCATTATAAAAAAAATCAGCGTCAGGTATCAAGATTTACAAAATTTTCAAAGAATTGTTCCTAATAAAAACATGAAAAATAAACAGAATATTTGTTACCCGAATGACAGTCACTACCAAGGTATGAAAAATTTGTCTATCGAACATACATATCGACAATGAAATTTTCAAGCGATGAAAAAGGATCCTCGGTCGCCATCTTGTTTGTTTACATACCGTTAGCCAATCTCCGAGCAGAGTTGTCGTTCGTTACTCTTACATACATCTCTGCGATGGGCTAAATGACAAGAATCTTGTCAAACCGAGGAAAAGATGTTTTGTTACTGTTTAACTGTTTCATGTGTAAAATTATACGGTAGACAAAGGAAATATGATTCTGGATACATTATAGGTGCGTTCAAACTGATGAATTTACCTATATAAAATGGAACTATGTTTTTCGAGCCTCTTTACTGATAGGAATCTTACGCCAAGTTTAACCGAAATGGCTGCGCCCATGAATGATGACAACAGTTTTGTCACACCGATAAATCTTAGGTTATAAGATGAAAAAACAAGTTATGGTCCTTTAAAAAACATTTAAGCTTTTCAGAAAATCCGTCTTTTTCACAATTCCAACCACTTAGTCTGATTGGCCGTATGCTGTTTCAACAGCACACAAAGTAATCGATATTGGTCTTTCCTTCACCGGCGTTTGTGTCGCCATTTTGAGTTCTGGTCATCATTCGGAACATCTCGGTCAATTCTACGAATCAAGCCTCGGATGTATGCCGACAGACTACTTCCGGAAGGAACAACAACACCCCCATAACAAGAAATACAATGACGTCATTATCGCGCAAACATTCGAAAATCTCGGCAAATCTTTCGATCCAGCCCAATTTTTCAAGTGCGTAATCAATGCAAGTCCGAAATTCAGCCATTTATGCTGCTATAGTTAGAATTACCGTCATTCTATAGGATTTGTTGCATTCGAAATGGTTACTAGTTGACGTGATTTGGAACATCCCGAGAACTATGTAGTGGGGAGTATCTGTCGAATAACCGCTTCCGGCGATGCATGTCAAGTTTTTTAACATATTATTCCGTCGGCATACATCCGAGGCTGGATCGAAAGATTGGCCGAGGTGTTCCGAATGTTCTGTTCATGTGACGAAAGTATCATGTAATGACGGACTACTTTCTGAGCCCACTACAGAGGTGAATGTGAATGATCCGGAGTGCAAGAGAGTGACCGTTAGCAACGTTGACGTCATCAAAAGCGAAAATTGTAAATTCCGCGAAAGTGCAGCGTGGCGACGAAACAAATTTCTCCTTGCTTTTTTAATAAATAAGACTGTTTTATAAAAAGATAAATCAACGAATTCGACAATTCTTTTTTATTGTTAAACCACTGTAAATTATGTAAACAACATCAAAGTATATAATAAAAAGTTTATTGCACTTGTATGGGAATATATTGTGTTGAACGAGTTCTTTTGGCGTAGTTGCCCTCGCAAGCTCGGACAACTCTGCAAAAAGAACTCGTTCAACACAATATATTCCCATACAAGTGCAATAACCTGTAACATATTTCACCGAGAGAAAACAAGGTATCCCGTACAGTGTAAGATTTAACGCTCACATCCTAATGAATTTTTCTACCAAAATATCAGATTTCTACAAACATTATTTTCATAAATTAGGGTTAGAGACCGGTCTTGGTAGCGAATTAATTATGTATTTGATACCTTACTGTGTTTGTTATTACCCCATCGTACTAATATTCATGTACATCATTTCAACTAGAAAGAAAGACACTGTTACGGTAGGAAACCCCTGATAGAAAGCAGCTATTTCCACAATGGTATTATCCTACAAAATTTGTTGTGATTAAAGATACGTATTATTGTTCTACTCTAACCGAGCCATGCACTTTATTATTGTTTTCTTCTTAGAATAATCATTTATAATTCTAAAACCACTGTGTTCCTATTACATAGGGAGATAATAATTAACCCCCCCCCCTTTTTTCAGGAAACTGACAAAAGTATCAACAAACAATTTCATGATAGCCATTACAGGAATTTTTGGTTGGTCAAAACATAGATAAATGACCAATATATATCGTGAAAGGAATCGAACCCCCACCCCACCCACACATACAAGGGATATGTTCTCATTCAAGTTAGTACCATTCTGATGAAAAACAATTATTTCCACATCATTATTATCCTAAAAAATGCTGTGGTTGAAAATGAGTATTATTGTAATGCTTTGACCGAGCCACTGTTTCCATTTTTTCCTCATTAGAATTATCATTTATAAATCTAAAGCCACTCTATTCTCAATACAAAAGGGGTTAATATTTACCTCCCTTTAAAAAAAAAAAAAATACTAATGAAAATATCATCATATAATTTCAAGACAGACAACAAATGAATTTCTAGTCGGTTAGAAATGTGCAAAGATATTATATCAGTATAAATCCTTATTTATCAACTTATAAGAAATTTTATCCCATGTTGCATTAGAAGCGTTAGGATGCAAATACCTTAAAACCGGAAACGACAATAGTGATTGCTTGGAAGGCCGAAAATTCTGAAATGCATTTCTTATCCATCATAATCTGTGCAATCATGCAACCAGGATGAATTTGGTTAAAAACTGACTGAAAACTGGCTGAAAGCAAATATACATGCACCTTTAACATTAACATAAGTACAGAATGAATTCATTGAGCGATAGCGCACGGTAATGCATGACATTTTCAAAAGAAAAGTAATACAAGCAATTCATCGAGAATTTAAGAGAGTTTTAGTTATCTTAAATGAAATGTGCTTCTAACAAAATCTGCTTCCAATAGGCGGTGGCTTCTTTTTTAAGATGGTTTCAAGAAACTCTTCACTGTAGATTGCATTAATATTCGTACTTGTTTAACAGTATATCAACTCTTTAAAATAAAAATCAAAGCGTTGAGAACGCTGAAGTGGTATCTGTCAAGGACGCCATTGTGTGGAATTGATAATTCGAAAGAAAGAGAGAAGTTTGTATTCAAATAATGGTTTGAAAATCAACCAAGCAAACGAATACCTTTTTTTGGTTGAAGGGAGAGTACTCATGACAAAGTTAGGATAATTTGTGCAATAGTGCTCTCCCTTGGCCATTTAATTCCCACCATAACAATCAATTATATCGGTCTATAAATATTCATACCCTATCAAATGAAGTAGCGCCCAATCATGGGACGAACAAGCCAAGGGACGAAATGGTTTTGGAACAAATAGCCCAGGACCGTAAGACATAATGTTGCTTATCCGCATGTTCTCCCTTCACCCCAAAAGCTTTCTTCGTCCGGGTTGTAAAACTTGGATATAGTTCAGTATTTAGGGATTACTCGTAATCTTTAGGAACGAAAATGTAGCTGACAAGTTCAATAACATTTTTCTTAAAAAAGAATAAGGATGAAAGGATACCAGGACAAATCTGAAACATTGTAGGGAAAACTGTAGATGAAATAAAAAGAGAAAATTTTAGTTTGCAGCGAGTAAAAAAAGGCTTCAGTCTAAGCAATCTGTTTTGGTTCAGGAATAGTGGCATACTTATATTTTAGCCATGCTATGGCAAAAGGGTGTTTAATATACTCCACATAATGCATTGCACCAAGCAATTTGCCAAATAGCTTTGGATCCACAACATCTACCTCGTCTAACAACAGACTAAATCATAAGGTAGTGCAGTCCTAGGACATGCAGAAAATTTACAAGTAGACGAAACCTTTTGGCCCAGATCAACCTCGATCTAGGTGGAGACATTTTACAGATCCTTTACCATACAGTGTCGAATTTTAACGACCCTGAGAAGGAAGCCTTTTGAAAAGATTTAGGGAAAAGAAGAGAATGAGGATTACCAGCATTTTCTCCTTTTCCCACAATGTTTTCTACCCCATTTTTCCTTTTCCCACAATGTTTTCCAAACACTTCTATCTCAGGCTTGTAAAACCAGGGAATGTTTGGTAAGGGTTTAGAGTGGAATTCATTCAGAGCAGTCTGCTTCCGAACTTGTGTCGTACTTAGATTCATAATCCGAAGTGTCTGTAGAATGATCCAAATCATCCTCTGACGAATCCACTATGATCTTATCTGTTCCCTTATAGGTTTCACGTGGCTGTATTACATTTACACTCACTTCAGCACGCTTTACTGTATCTTTACTATGGCTGCTATTTAACAACTCTTCTAGATGTTTTATATATCGAATGGCGTATCTAAGAGTCTCTACTTTACTCAAACGTTTGTCTTTGTTTGCTATTGGTAAGTGTTGTTTCAGTTTCAGATACCCCTCGTTGACACAACGGACCCTGTCTCGCTCTCTCTCATTTCTCCGTCTGAAGCACGTCGAGTCAAAAATATTTATTCCAAAAGGTGATGGCAGTGGAATAAGACAGCTGGGGGAAAATGGATCGGTCTCCCGTTTGGGCACTACTCGGAATCTGAATTCAGGTTTGTGAAGAACATCTATAGTCGAGCTTATTGCGCACGCATCATCACGTGGTATACCCAAATCCTCGCACGTTGGTCCGGAGGACGTCACGTGGTCTATGAAATCATATGGCTGGAACTTTATGCCCTGGGTCATAATTCTGGAAGATGTGAACAAACTTTTAATAGATATATAAAACCTTTATAAGAAAAACATAATTTCATTTTGAATAATTTTGAACTTTTTAAGTCAAAGAAAAATGGCTCTTTGTTTAAAAACTAGTGACTCAATTACATATTCATTATGTGTGAAGCACTTTGTTATATATAATGAAGTACCGATGCACATGTGTACAATGTAATAGAGATTCTGATTCTGACTCTCAATTCGGCAACAAACTGAACCATAAGTACATTAGTCTTTTTTTTTTCCAGAAGTTACTATTTGAAAGTAAGACAACTCCTGATTGGCTAAACCATCCGGACCCTAGTGCTGTCGCCATTCAAGCTTAATTTCAACTGACAAGACTTGCAATCTGATGGCGCAGCCCGAAAGAACATACACGTAGTTTCATGATCAGCTATCTTACTAGCTGAGGCAGACACGTTTCTGGGAATCATGGGTAGTGATCAATATAAAACGTAGTGCATAATTTAAATGAACAATGTTCTGTGAAAAGGAGAATCTACGAAAAGTATCGGTCCCAGACAGTCTGCGCAATCCGCGCGGGACTGTCCTGAGCCGAAACCTTTCGCTATTGCCAAGGTTTCTGTGTGCCTAGCTCTCAGTGTACCTAAAAAAATCAGTCCTTGGTGTCCGTGGTCGTGCTACAGAGCACCAGCCTCATAACCATTAGGTCCTGACTTCGATACCCGGGAGCGAAAATCAGCTTTTCATTGGCCCATACATTTGGTACGAGTACTGGTGTAGTTCCCAGTAAGGAGAATCGAGAGAGATTCATAAAAGAACTTGTTTCTAAATCGATGTAAAATAAATATGTTTAAACTAAGAATCACTCCGTCGATAAAGGAAATGGCTCCAAAGGTATGTGAGGGCTTCCTTGGTACAGTACATCATGGAGATGCAGTAAGCCCCTTTTTGCCAGTATATGGTTCAAATGTAATTCACCAGAATTTTATATACCGGTATCTCTAAATAATGAAAATTCTGACTGGCCAAATTAAATGGTTACAAAACCAATCAAAAATCGCGTTAAGCTACAAATTCAAAATTTGACTGAAGATGCTACAGAGTTGTTTGAAAAACGAGATAAGATGGTTAGTCAGAGAATTGAGAATCAGGCAGATTAATATAATCGGGCATCACATCACTATATGTAAAAAGTTATAGGTTATGGCGTGTTTAAACTGGCCTATATGCACGTGTATACACATTGAAATTTACACGAAGCCTTTTTATTTCTTTGACAGATGTATATAAAACAGAAGAGGAAACTTGCATATACCGGCTTTGTTATATACGGGCTTTGTTTTATAACAAAATGTAGCTTTGTTCACGATCAACTGTTTTGACAATTAATATCGCACTGGAATACGGAAGTCAGTATTTTAGAAATGAGGCATATAATTGCAGATCGGTTGACCAAATACGGCACTATTTTCTTACCTCAAACGTGTGTAAGACTACAAAAAATCATAATGCCTGTATTACAACGAAAACAAGGGGAATATGGGATACTATTACGATCTGAAACAATTGCATATACTAAACCGAGTAAGACTTTATCATCGTTCATCGATAAAAGTTCGTTCTATTTTATGGTAAAGTACTGTATTTATTCCTTTCATCCTTTTTTGAAAAATTTAAAAAAAAAGAACAAACATAAATTAGAATACTGATTGAACAAAACAAATATTACCAACATTCATCGATTAAAAGTGATGAAAATAGGCTTTAGTTTTCTTCCTTAATTTAATCCCCCTTTTTTTTCCTCAAAACTATTTTATTTTTTCAAAACTGCGCCAGAAGTACAACGATGCCTTAACTTTATAAAACGTGGTTGTTTATGTTCTTTTATTTATTTCTTTTTATTTGTTTCTTAGAATTCTCTCTTTTTTTTATACAAACGGTTAGAGCTGCATTTAAAAAAAAGAAACAAACTATGTATATAACTTACGCCACACAGATTACAATATCTATCTATTTTAAACTCTTGAAATCGAAGTAATTTTTATCAAAAAATTGATAAAATTAATACTGTGAATTAATTTACTTTCTACGTACCTGTCAAGTTCCCAGATTTTTTTCATATCGAATTGTTTTCGTTTCCATCCACTATTATCAATCAGTTTCAACAGATTCGGTAATCAGTTAAATATTAGATTGATGACGTCATTGCCCCTTGATATATCTTTTTTTTTCAATCACCTATCAGAGACGAGATAAAAATGACATCGCCGCGTGCCATCTAATCTTCTTTGCCACTTCTTAAATTCTAACCATTATAGACCGTTAATCGTCTTCGACCCTTTACCGGGCGATTCCGTGCTATACAGGTCGTGATAAAGACGCTTTTTGAAAACATTGTAGAAAAAGGAGAAAATGCTGGAAACCAGCATTTTCTCCTTTTTCTACAATGTTTTCTACCCTTTCAAAGAAATATCCTAACATTTAAGTCACATTTAATTTGTCGTCTGCAAATGCTTTATAACCATTATAGACCGTTAATCGTCTTCTACCCTTTACCGGGCGATTCCGTGTTATACAGGTTGTGATAAAGAGGCCTTTTTGAAAACATTGTGGAGAAAGGAGAAAATGCTGGTAACCAGCATTTTCTCCTTTTTCTACAATGTTTTCTACCCTTTCAAAGAAAAAATCCTAACATCTAAGTCACATTTAATTTGTCGTCTGCAAATGCTATCAATTTAGACAAGTCTAAGATTTTACGATCTGGTTAAGAGATGACAAAGTATCACGGTCAAACGACACTTTTTGCAATGCTGCAGACTATCATTAAAAAGATTTCAGCAAAATGAAAGTAAAATTATCGCAACAAGCATGTACTCTTTTTGCCACACTATTTTCACTCGTTTTAAGGCCCACTGTTTTTCCAGCATTTTTTTTTTCACAAAGTCGTGTGCTGCCAGTTTATTACAGGGGTTAAGCGGCCCCTAAAGACTTAATGTAAATATGGACGTTGCGCTCTCTTTTTGTCCTCATGTTTAAGTTTCCACATTGTCCATTTTTTTGCACGTGTCCACTGATAATTGATCATTTTATTTCAAATTTATCGACGAGCCTCATTTTTTGAGAGTTTTTATTTTTCTCCTAGATGCAAAAATTGATGAAATTTTTGTGGAAAATAATAATAATAAAAAAAATAATGACGCAGACAACGAATCTCCCTTTTGTCACATCGTTTTGAAGTGTATTGCAAGCATATACATTTTCCGGTTTAAAAAAAAATCTAGATTTCATTTTCTGTATACTATTAGAACAGAAGTTATCTGCTACATTCTTTCAACCCTTTCCCAAACAACCCTTGATTTTTACCACCCTGGGAAAAAAGCTTCTGAAAATATTGTGGGAAATGGAGAAAATGCTGGTAATCAGCATTTTCCCCTTTTCCCACAATGTTTTCTTCTCTTTCCAAATTTGAATTTAATTATTGAGCAACAATAATTTTGTCGTCTGCAAATGCTTCCAATTTGGGCCAGTCTGAAATTTTGTCGTGTAGTAAAGAATAAATTGAGATAATTGGTTGATTCGGTAGACTAATGGATGAATTCTAAGTGCATAAATCTATGATTAGTAGTTACATCTCTCTTAAATGTTCATTTTGTGCATAAACAAAATTAGTATTATCTGCATCTTACGAGAAAAAGAAGTTATCTGCCGATTTCTTTTATAGGAGACAATTCGTTCATTCGGTAAAATAAAGGTGACTGTTAGTACATAAATCTATCATTAAGTAGTTTATTCCTAAATGTATGTTTTTTTGTGTGTATGAACAAAATTGATATAATCCTATTTAAAAAATCGCGATAAATTCTTGTTTGTCCATTGAAAGTCAATGAAAGGGTATGAACTATCAAAATATTGTGTTCTCTCATTAACCCTTAGGCTGCGAAGCTCACTGACTCCCTGACCTGTTGTGGACAGTGTAGACCAAGATCAGACTGCACAAAATGTGCAGACTGATCTTGGATCAAAACTGTTCGATAAAGATTAATATAATTTCCTCAAAAATACATCTTTGAAATGGCAAAATCGGGGTTTTTACATTCTGTTTGAAAGATTCATTTCACGTATTTGGCTGTGTAAAGCTTAACTCTTTACAAAACGACAAAATTATAGATTGGTCCAAATTGAAAGCATTTGCAGTTGACAAGATGAATGTGACTATATAAGGAAGTGAAATCTGGTTTGCGAAGGGTAGGAAATATTATGGGGAAAGGAGAAAATGCTGGTTACCAGCATTTTCTTCTTTTCCCACAATGTTTTCAAAAGGTTTCTATCTCAGGGGTGTTAAAAATCGGCGATGTGTGGCACAGGATTAATGCTTACTCTTATGAGAGAATATCTACCTTCAATCTAGTCTTAACAGAAAAATGCATTTGTCGAATAAAAGTTTTTTTTTTAACTTTCTGGATTTATAGTGGAAAAAAACAGTTATCTTTAACGTTTAGAATTTAAAAATGAATTTTGCATTTTTTGTGGGAGGGGGGAAGTGGGGTGGGGGGGGGGGGGGGGGCTCCACCCAGTGACAACTTCGTTGCTTCCAAATATTACAAAGATGACGAAATCTGTTTTCATTATGAGTTAATACTGAAAAAATCTAGTAGTTTTAAGATAACAGTTTAGCGATAAAATTATATCTAATTGTGCAGTTATTGCAATGTTTATTTTGACAATGTTTTAACAGCCTAATAAATATTAAACACTTATAGAAAAGGTAATCGCCGGTCCCTTTGATGACTGTGTATTTGAACTCGATTTTCATTGGCTTTATTGCATGGTATATTTTGGTTTAAACCCATTACCACACAATCCTTACTTTTGACGCCCCTGAGAAAGAAGCCTATGGAAAACATTGTGGGAAAAGGAGAAAATGCTGGTAACCAGCATTTTCTCCTTTTCCCACAAAGTTTTTTTCCCTTAACAAAACAAATTTCAAATTTTCAGTCACTTTTATTTTGTCGTCTGCAAATGCTTTCAATTTGAACCAGTCTAAAATTTTGACGTGTGGTAAAGAGTTAAACCCATTTCTAAATAGAATGATATTTTTTGATGTTAAAATCTTTTACCGTACAAACCCGGGTTTAACCAACCTGTGGAAGAAACCTTTTGAAAACATGGTGGAAAAAGAAGAAAATGCTGGTTAAAAAATTTTTCTTCTTTTTCCAACAAGTTTTAAATTCTTAGGCAAACTTTGGCAATTTTAAACTTCAGTTAACCCTTTTCCAAACAAGCCCTGGTTTTTACGTATCTGCAGTACAAGTCTTTTGAAAATACTGTGGGAAAAGGAGGAATTGCTCATGACGAGCAATTTCTCCTTTTCCCACAGTGTTTTCTACCCTTTTTGAGAACTTTCTGGCATTTTCTCCAAATCTAAAATTGTCGTCTACAAACTCTTTTGGTTTGGAAGAGTCCAAAATTGGTCGTTTGGGAAAGGGTTAATCTGTCTTCTGCAAATGCTTCCAATTTGGAAAAGTTCAAAATATTTGTCGTCTGGTAAAAATTTTGATAGTTTGTCTTCTATAACAATAATGGCTTACAACACGCGAAATTGCGTAAAGTGTCGTATCGGATCAGCCTGCGCAGTTTGCGCAGGCTAATCCGAGACGATACTTTCCGATCACGTGTGATTTTCTGTTTCATGCAAGCCTATCGTATAACAAAATCTAGTATTGACGTAAAGTGTTTTCTCGGATCATCCTGCGCGGACTGCGCAGGCTGATCCGAGACGACACTTTACGAAAATGTCTGAATGTCCCCTTTCGCTTGTTGCAGGCCAAATATGAGCCCTACTCTGTAAAAAGAAGGTATTATATAAACTTACAAAAGTATCGACCCGGATCAGCCTGTGCAGTCCTTGCAGGCTGATCTGTGTTGAAATGTTCAGCTACTTGCCAGAGACGTGTCAAAGTACCAGGCTATTTCATAAGGTTAGGCCAGCTATGAGACAAAAATAAAGTTCGGGACTTATCTTTAAAAGTATACAGAGAAAGAAAACATAGACGAAAAAGAAGAAGATTTTCTTTTCCCCTCCAAAAAATATATACATGTACTACCAAACACTGCTTTTTTTCCCCAAGATCAGACTGCACATTCAGGGTCCGTATTCACCAACCATTCTTAAGAACATTTTTTGTCTTATTCTCCTTAATTTTCTGCATTTGTAAATAACACAACTTCTGATTGGCTAAACCATTCGGTTTAGCCAATCAGAAGTTGTGTTACTTACAACTTTAGAAAACCTTGTAGAATAAGACTAAGAATATTCTCAAGAATGGTTGGTGAATACGGGCCCTCTGATCTCGGTCTAAGGGTCTACATATGAGCAAAGACTAATAAGCTGTCGTAAGGTTATAAGCTAAAGTTACGATTTACATCTAAGCCATCAAACATAACAAAGTGACACCTCTGTCTATTATGTTATGTGCTAATAAAAACGTAATATTTTTACACTAAGTTTATCTATAGTGATAGCAATTACATGTAACGGTTCTTTCATTTGTCCAATAATAAGTGATATCAACAAATAAGTGTCTCCCTTTTAGCTTTGAAAACGATGTAAGAAAAGGGGAAAATACAGGTAACTATAGCCGTCTTTAATCTGCAGACCTTTAGCGTTACAATAATAGCAGAACAGAACAGAACAGAACAGAACAGAACAACATTTTATTTGACGTGTACACAGTACATAGTCATGTTAACATCAAAAGGCACATACTAAATTCTAAGGTCACGGTCTCTCCTCTCTCTCTCTCTCTCTCTCTCTCTCTCGTCCTTTCCTTTATCTCCCTCACTTTCGTTTATAATATTAGCGTTATAATCACGCAAAACTGACTATAGTTACATTGTACCAATTATTCATGAGTTTTTGCCAACGAATTATCGTAGTTTTACGCTGCAACCCAGGACCATATTATGACCTGCAACACACGGTAATAGGGCATTCGGACATTTGCGTAAAGTGTCGTCTCAGATCAGCCTGCGCAGTCCGCACAGGCTAATCCAAGACAAAACTTTGCATGAACATTAGATTTTGTCCCACATTAAACTTAGGTAAAATAGAAAATTACACACGATCGGAAAGTGTCGTCTCGGATCAGCCTGCGCAGTCTGCGCAGGCTGATCCGATACGACACTTTACGCAAATGTGCAAATGTCTGAATGTCCCTGCTTGTATGACGACACTTAACGAAGATGTCCGAATGTCACGTTTCGCATGATGTCAAAGGTCAATTTATAGAAGCAAAACAGGCGGAATCAAACTCATATTATGTGATAGAGTTGGGGTAAAACCTGACGTCTTTTGTAAATCAATTTGTCGAGCACAGTAATGATCGAAAGTGAAAAGAAAAAAAAAACCTTTCAATCCAGTGAAAAGAGGATTAAATAGTTGCGTTGTGCTGCTAAAACACCCAGTCGTCTGGCTGTTTAAACATTCGCGTGCCATAAGAGAGCCTTGTCTAACGCGGCCATGTTTGCTCTACGGATGACCAATTTACCGGACGTTTCGAGAGAGAGAGAGAAACAGGCAGGCGATTAAAAAATAATCTCGATTTCTGCTACCAAGGCAATTACATTAACTCATTACCAAACAAAATTTAAGGCTTGTCCAAATCGAACGCATTTTGCAGACGACAATGTAAAGGTGACTAAGTGACTGAAGTTTGAAATTTGTTTTGTGTAGGGTAGAAAACATTGCGGGAAAAGGAGAAAATGATTAGCATAATTTTCTCCTTTTTCCTCAATGTTTGTAAAGGATTCTTTCGCAGGGTCGTCAATAGAAGTGATTACGTGGTAATGGATTTAAAACGGCTTGGGAAGAATATTGTGCCAGGCCCTGGTGATAGAAACTCATGGAAAACATGGATAGGTGTACTGGTTGTCGTAATATAACTGTAACAGCCTTGAAAATCATTATCTCCCGCTAGATGGCATTCTACAAATACTCATCTATCTGATATGGGCATCCTGGGTACAGAACCGAACCACTTTCCTACGCGACAACCGTTACTTTGAATTTAAAAGAAAAAAAAAAGGTTTACCCAATAAAACGCTACCTCGTGCAATTCACTCAATTATGATCACCAGTTTAGAGAAATCTGTTGCTAAAGCAGATCTCATTTCTCCTCAAAGGTATTGATACGTAAAAGCTATTTTCAACATTGCTAATTTATAGAGCGTAATATTACAGTCGGCCCGCTTTCGAGGCTAGTAGTGATGCGCCATATAAGAAAGTCGAATCTTCGAAGAATATGACATGCGCAGACAACGCCTTGAAAATGGCTCATACTGTATCCAAAATTATTTAACCGTAACCAAACGATCCTATATAATCACGACACTGAAGAAGAGAGTTAAAAAAGAAAACTTTGTGGGAACAGGAGAAATGCTGGTAACAAGAAAATGCTAGTTACCGGCATTTTCCCACATTGTTTTCAAAAAATCTTCTCCTTAACCCTTTCCCAAAAGAAAAATTTTAGACTCTTCCAAACTGAAAGACTTTGCAGACAACAATTTTAAATTTGATGAAAATGGTAGACAGTTCTCCTAAAGGGTAGAAAACACTGTGGGAAAAGGAGAAATTGCTCGTTACGAGGAATTTCTCCTTTTCCCACAGTGTTTTCAAAAGACTTGTAGAGCAGACACGTAAAAACCAGAGCTTTACAAGGTGAGTAAAACGAGAGATTATAGCTTGGTAAAGGGTCAATTTGACTATTCAGTTCATCTATTATCTCATGGAATGAATCTAAAGCATTCAATTTTGAAAACATTATCAGAGATATTAGTCACCAACCACACAATCCCGACTTTTAACGACCCTGAGAAAGAAGCCTTTTGAAAACATTGTGAGAAAAGGGGAAAATGCTGGTAAGCAGCATTTTCTCCTTTTCCCGCAATGTTTTCTACCATTCCAAAACCAAAATTTTCAGTCACATCTATTTTGTCGTCTGCAAACGCTTTCAATTTTGACCAGTCTAAAAATTTATTGTGTCGTAAAGATTTTTAAAAGATTTATATATCAAAATCATTTAGTAAAAGGAACTGTTGGACAGAGATTTATCATATTGAAAATTATTTTCAACATTGGCTGATTGTAAGACGTGAAAAAATATCTAAGCTAGTAGACAACATTTCTAGTGCAATATGGAATAAAATTTCATGTTATTTCATAATTAAGGATTTAAAAAGATATAATACACTTTTGCACAATTTTTAACCGACCGGAAATTCCTTTGATGCCTATCTTGAAATTGTTTGTCGATACTTTTGTTAATTTCAAGAAAAGGGAGTAATTATTATCTCCCTTTTTAATGAGGATATAGCTGTTTAAAATTTATACATGATAAATCAAAGAACAGGAAAAAAGGAAAGAATAAAAAGTAGTTTGGTTAAAGAAATACAATAATACTCATTTTTAACCCTTTCCCAAACGACAAATTTTGGACTCTTCCGAACTGAAAAAGTTTGCAGACGACAATTTTAGATTTTGAGAAAATGGCAGAAAGTTCTCAAAAAGGGTAGAAAACACTGTGGGAAAAGGAGAAATTGCTCGTTACGAGCAATTTCTCCTTTTCCCAAAGTGTTTTCAAAAGACTTTTACTGCAGACACGTAAAAACCAGGGCTTGTTTGGGAAAGGGTTAAACATAGCAAATTTCTATGGATAACATTACAGTGAAAATAGTTGTTTTCCCTAAGGCGTCTACTACCTAACAGCTCAGAAGGTTGAGTTGTGACTGTCAGACTAGACGTTCAAAAAATGTATGAAAACAAGATGGTTTCGAGCTGTGTGGGTATGGAAAGAGTCTTACCTCACTGTATCACTGATGCCGATATGAGCATTTTATACCGTATCCATTGAATTGCTAAATAAATCAAAAAGATTTTTTATAAAATAAAACCCCACGCGACTGTGACGAGAAAAATGAATGAATGAATAAATAAATAAATAAATAAATAAATAAATAAATAAATAAATAGATAAATAAATGATGGTAGATTTTGTGTAATCTCTAAAAATATGCAAATGAAATAGGTGAGGCATTTTGAACCTTACCACGGACAGCAATAATTGGCTTTCAAACGCGTTTTATTTGACGCTACGTTTTCCATCAATCTGACGTCATACATTTCGTCACGTGCTTAACAGAATAACAAAAGTAAACTAGTGGACTACAATAATGGTATAGAAGATGGAAACAGAATCTAAACTGTAAGATTTCTTTTTTCATAGTTTTTTTAACGTCTATAAATGCACTTTAAACCTTAACCTGCTGTTTATGTTAGATGGAATTCTTAACCCATTACCAAACGACAAAATTTTGGACTTGTCCAAATTGAAAGCATTTCCAGAAGACAAAATAAAAGTGACTGAAAATTTGAAATTTGTTTTGTGAAGGGTAGAAAACATTGTGGGAAAAGGAGAAAATGCTGGTTACCAGCATTTTCTCCTTTTCCCACAATGTTTTCTAAAGGCTTCTTTCTCAGGGGCGTCAAAAGTAGGGATTGAGTGGTAATGGGTTAAGCCGCTGTTAAAACTCCGAATAGATCTATATCTATTTCAACGTTATTTTTGGACAAAAAATAGCTCCTAATACGACAGTGTAGATCAAAGATCAGAAACGATTTCAGAAAAAAGTAAAAGGATTGCTCAACAATTTATCTAAGATCAACATGTATTTAAGAATAGTACTGGCTCGCGACCAGTGGCGGCCAAGTACCAGTGGCGGCCATTTCTATGATATGGCGTTTGTGCGTACATAAGCATACCAAAGCTCTTGTTCATATTAAAAAAGAAGAAACGGTGTGTTAAATAACGAATAAAAGTTAAAATTTGACGCAATGTAAGTAAAGATATAAACATGTATCCCCTGTTACCCCCCATGTGTCAAAAAATCACTTCCGGGGGACCGACCTCTATCATTTTTATCGCCGATTTAAGCCTCAAATAATCCAAAAAAACAGAGTTTCAGTATCAAAAATGCGACATGTACGATGATTTTTCACTTACCTCATCGATTAGTCCATTATTTATGTGTTAAGGTATTATATCCAAAAAATAAACGAGAGCCACAAATCACACTATGCTTGCAGAAGGCAAGCGTTTAATGACGTCATGCAGAGGCATAGCTATCCAGGTCAGCCAGTAACTATATTCTTTTTCATAATCCTCATCATTGCTTACCAGGTTTCCCCTTGCACGGTACTCAGACAAAAATGATGTTTATAAAAGAGCACTATTCTTGATTATCATATAAGTTTCATTTGTTATCATTTTATATTTTGATTTAGATCATTTAACTAAAAAAAAATACTTGTAAATCCATAACATTTATTGTACTCCTGTACGACTTACCACGGGAATTTGACGTTCAATAACCAAAATAAATGATAACATGTGAAAAAAATCTGCCCTATATATAAGGGAGATTTTTTTTCTTCATATTTTATCATTTATTCTGGTTATAGAACGTCAAATTCCTGTGGACTTACAAATGAAAAAAGGGTATAAAATGAAGTTTTTTCCCATTCTTCAACAGATGCCTGCAATATCCTATTTTAAATAACGGCAAGACTTTACATGGCTATATTAGGCCCATATAAGAATAGAACAAGTAACAAAAAACGTTACATAACGTTTGCTCTTTTTCAAGGACAATGGTCAACAGGGAGGGGGAATAAATGAGCTTGGCCCACTATGTCGTCTAGTGTGGTTATAAAAGTAACATCAGTTTGACCGAGCCAGAATGTTTTTATTTGCATCAGTCAAGTAGATCTACCTAGAATACATGAATATATGAGGTCTTTGAAAAAACAATAACTGGAAAAAGGGGGGAGGGGTCTATATTAATGCAAATAAGTAGTAACCTTGTTTACAGTGCAATGTTGGCCATCCAACAAGTGGTTAAGATTCTTTTTTGAAAGATGTCAAAGTCTCACAGAGGATGTTATTGGTGAAACTAATCAGATAATGATCAAGGATGGTAAATGTTATGAACAAAGACTTCAATTATCCTTTTGAGGACACACTGCATGGTATGGACACACTGCATGGTATTGGACACACAAATACAGAATTGAAGTTTATAGACAGAGAAGTTCTTCTTTAATCAGTTGTTGTATCTTACTCTTTATTACATATACAGTAGAAGTTGTTTCTTGTCCATATTAAAAGCATGTGAATATGACACTGCAGTGTGTTTCCAATTTTGAAAAAAAAGTTTAAGTGAAGAAAACATGGTAGGAAAACATGGCAACACTGATGGCATTCATTTTCTTCTTTCCCACAATTACTCTGAAAGCCTTTTTTTCCCAAATGTTCACCTTTTTTTCCAAAACTGATGAGCTGGAAAAGAAGAAGAAGGAGAAAAAAGACAGTTCAAGCAATAAGACCATTTCTTTTCCTTCCAAAGCAAATTCAGCTATACTTAAGTGGAAATTTTCAGTGATGGCTGTAAGGTTTGGTTTTATTGATAAGAATACAATCATCTGCAAAGCCAAGTTTCCTGCAGTTTGATGCCACACAGTGGAGTATCTGTGTTTCACTGCTCAGTGCTGTCAACAAAGGCATACATCTATTTAATAAAATAGACCCTGAGTGCTTAGATAGTAACTTTTTCCAATATTTGAACCTATTGGAAAAAGTATGAGCTTAAACATCACTAGTGCCACAACATGTAAGAATCTGATTATCTTGATGATAGTAGACTTATTTACAAAAATTATATTAAAGTATCACATACATTTTACAAATTATTACAAACAATTTTGAACATATTTGCTTTTCCTTCCAAAGCTGATTGAATGAAGCAAACTTATAAATGTGTGTGTCAAGGTCAAAGGCACTCATCTAGGGTTTTTAAATAAGTGTGAAATTCCTTTAGTCAACAGACTAGATAGTAGCATTTACATAACACATGTAACTCCATCATGGCTCATAAACAAATGTAGAGACAGATCTGAAGAACAGAGGGAACCAGCTGCAGAAGAAATATTGAGACATACAACTGCAGCAAAGAAAGGACCAATTTGCTTGGCAAGTTTGCACTTTTTCAGTCAATCTTCTTTCAAAGGACGGCCTAATTCCAGAATCCTTGTCACATGTATTTTCACCAGCTTCAGCCAAATCTGGAAAAAAAAAACATGCAATTCTCTCTTACACTTTTTAAAGCTTTTATCATAAAACTGTTGTACTTTTTTCATGTAAATATGAAATAATGAACAGGTATTGAGCAATATTCAAATATGTTCACATGTTGAAACAGTCAAAATATCTATTTCAATTTTAGTTAGATCTACAACAAAGATTATGTCAAATTAACACAATATCTGTTTGGGTTTTCTGAATTTGTAGGAAACAGTGATAAGCTTATGAATTCACAAGTGACTGGAAGAAAAGAGAAATGCTGAAGAAGGCAGATAAGAGCAGACAGAGAGTAGGAGGGCAGAAATGAAAAAGAAGCATTACATGTGTAACTTCTGAATGCACTAACAAGGCTACCAAGTCGACAACAACAAAAAAAAAACAGCAGTCTTACACTATTTTAGAAGCTATAGTGTGATAAATGTGTTTACAAGTCTGTGTTTCCAGACTGTGAACTGCTTGCATTGAATTTGAACAGAAACTTGTTTCTCCAAGAGAGTGTGGGTTTATCCATGTATTTGATTAAAAGTTATTTTGTCTGTAGAACTGTTTTCAGTGAGAGAGTTTGGCTGTAAAAGACGTACATTTATTTTACCACCAAGATCTTTATTATGTGAAATATGATGATTCTACATTTTGCACCATTGAGTTTTCCTGTTTATGCACCTGATCATATGGTGCCATCAGCTAACAGAAGTCACCTGGCACCTTTCCACTTAAAAAAGGCATTTGTGATTATGAAATATTAAATTTGTGATTGTGAAATAAAAAAAATATATATATATATTAATCTATTCAAGAGGTAAGTTTCAACATCAGCATTTTTAATAACTCTTTTTAAATAATTGGCACTATTTTGCCATCTCAGCTAAGTACTTGAACAACAAATGAAATGCTGTCAGAAAACGAAACTGAGCTGATACTCACCCGGGTTCCCTTCGTGTTTTCTCCTTTGTGTTTTCCCCTCTATTCAGGAGAAATAACATATGCAGTTAAATTCTGAAATACTTCCAGAATATACCCTACCCCCTGTTCAACCTCAGCTGCTACAGTGCATATCTATTTTTGGCTCGCGCATGCGTGTATGAATTGTGAAAGTAGAATATGGACCCAGTTGAAGGTTGTTCCTTTTTAACCATCTGTAGGGATGGTTTGAAACCTTAGACCTGCTGGAATATTGCATAATTTCAAGAAAAAATGATTTTTCATTTGATATCTTCCGGCGATTGTGATAATACAGTAATTTTGCGGACAAAATTCAGGTGGCCGCCACTGGTACTCTTCGAGACGTAAGTTCGTCCTATGACCGACCGGGTAATCCATATCGTTCCGAGTTTCAGTTATAGTCTATTTCAGATTTCCATTTGTGAATTTAACAATATTGAACCCTAGTTTGTCCACGTAAAAGCTGCACTGTCAACTTGAAGAGAATTATCTTGTAGCTTAGGAAAGGTTTGGAAAAATGGCCGCCACTGGTCGCGAGCCAGTATAGGCTAATCTTGGAAATGTTGCACGCAGCTCACAGTTGCAAAGTAAGGTTTGAATTATCCATAGATGCTTATATTTATTGGGTTTCCGTCCCGTGGATGGCCAACTTCATAATGGTGTTAGGCATAGGCACTTGGTTTAATTCTTCGTCTTTTACTTTTGTGCCTCACCTCCTCTATTTCTGCTGATCTTAAATACTAGTATTTAAGATATGCAGGAATAGAAGAGGTAAGGTACAAAAGTAAAAGACAAGGAAACCGAGTGCCTGTGGTGTTAGGTTAAAGATGAATCCTAATGAGTTGTGACTTGATGTTTACTATCAAATGGCATTGGCACAGAAAGGTTTTCGTTTCTTCGAAAGAGATATATGTTTATCCGCAACATCTCCTTATATGATAGATTTATAATAGACTGAGTAACTTTATGACAGGGCTTTCAACACGCAAAAAAGAGGCATTCGGACATTTGCGTAAAGTGTCGTCTCGGATTAGCCTGCGCAGTCCGCGCAGGCTAATCCGAGACGGCACTTTACGACTACATTAGAATTATGTTCTACAGTAGATTTGTGCAAAACAGAAATTTACATAAAAACGAAAAGTGTCGTTTCGGATAAGCCTGCGCGGACTGTGCAGGCTGATCTGAGACGGATACTTTACGCAAATGTCCGAATGGCCTTTTTCGCTTGTTGAAGGCCATGCCATGGTAAGTACACTAATTTTCTAAATCCATCTTCACCGTTCACTGTTTCAATATAATTATTCATTATTATCTTTATTTCCTTTTTCGGATCAAATACTATCCTGTTTCGTTACACTTTTTATTACTTTTAAGATACAGAGGCGATATACCAATGCACATATATTAGTTTTAGTAAATGTGGTTGATGTTCCATAAGTGAAAATTTCGGTGTTGGCATAGACTGATGAAGCACCACGGCTTGTGTTTAGGCAGAATCTTGAGAAATCCTACGATAAACTCTCGAGCTGTTTATGCTTACAGGCGGATTCCTCGATACACATAAGATGAACGTCTCTTATATATCAAATATAGAACATAAAAGAAGTTGCAAATCCATAATACTTTCAGGACACAACCGAAAAGCGCATACTCACACAGTTTGGTCGATAGTACCAGTCAGCAAGCGGCTGTTGATAATCCAAGTTCGAACCCAGTATACAGACAAACTCAATGTGATATCGACAATTCAAATGACAACCATGGCGTCACTGTAAATAACATGCTTGCCCTAAACAACGAAGACAAGTTTGAGAGGCACAAAGAAGTGGTAAAGTTCAAGGATATTAATTTCAATTTTTCACCAACAGTGGAGGACAATATGGCATTTCAGGCCGACAGGAACACTGACTCTGCTGAAATCATGATATCTGTAGATATTGAAACAGGTGAATTATATTTTGACATTGTTTCTCAAGACGAACTCAAGTATATTGACAGAGACAAGCAAACTGTATTGGCTTCAACCTTTGACTTCTCGGTAAAGTTCAAATACAGAGACATATTTAGAAATAGTATAATTGGGATGTCTCAGAGTTGCAACTATCAACCAAGTCAGAGTTCCTATTTAGAGAATAGAGGTCGACATCTTGAAATACGTGAACAAATAAGGCAAGATAAAAGTTGCGATACAGAAATGGACAGTGGGTCCAAATTACCATCTGAGATCTCTGGCCGTCCGTCAGGTAGTAGTCCTGGTGGTGGCGATTGTCCCGCTCCTCGAACCGTAGATTGCAATAGCAAACAAAACTGTTCCACTGAAGATGGACCTGCGTCAACAAAGGCAGAAAACAGAAATGATAGAGATAATGATTCAGTCTGGCAAACATGTAAATCTTTTAATAGAGGTACAGAAATAGGTAGAAATGGAAAAGGAATCCCACAAAACCGCCAGGATGGTCGATGTGGCCGTAGTAATGACTATTACTGGTTCGGTGACAAGCAATTTCACTACAGATTCAACAGAAGGTATCAAAGAAGAGACTATTCCCACTTTAATAGGGAAACACAGAATGATATAATCAAATCAAGACATGTGATAAGTTTTTCAGAGAGTGATTTGATTTATTCATCCAAAAGAAAAATGTCTGACAGACACTACTATAAGGCACCAGAGGTCCAGGTGAAGAAACAGATAACCATTCTTAAAAGAGGTTGTACTCTAAACGATATTACAGCTGAAACCCTGGGAGACTTGGACCGCAAGAAGAATAACAAAGACCCAGAGAGTGAACAAGGTTCTTTCAATAGCTCAGAAATACAAACAGATGGAGAGAGCGTACCTTACGGAAATTACAGTATGACCATTACAAGTGACAGAAAATACTACAGTACAAAATATGCTAGTCAGGACGAAGTTATCGCAGATGACAAAGATTTGACCAATACAGAGACTTGGACGACGGTAAAGAAACAGAAAAAGGCAAGGAGTCATAAAGGGTCAAAGCAGAAGGCCAAAAAGCCGAAGAAAAAAGTCCCAAAGACGAGAATGGAAGCGCTTCAGTGCCTGATACAAGCCGGTCAGTTAAAGTCAGTGTTCAGCAAATGGAAAACAGAGTCCCTAAAACGTATCAAGTTTGTTGAAGAACTGCATAATGGTACTTTCGCAATCAAGTACAAGGTATTGTAATAAAGTGGTCTACAACGTGCGAAAATGGGCATTCGGACATTTGCGTAATGGTTCGCGCAGGCTAATCCAAGACGGCATTTTACGATTATACCAGATTTTTTTCTTACAGTAGACATCCGCAAAACAGATAATTACATAAAAACAGAAAGTGTTGTGTCGGATTAGTCTCTGCAGACTGCGCAGGCGGATGCGGGACACCATTTTAGTTTAAACATGTTTTATTTGCAAAATCAACTAAAATGTACAAGATGATTTACAAATACAGTTAAAAATTTTTTATGCAAAATGGATAAGAACGAAAGCAATGCTTATAATGTTCTTCTCCAATTGAAAATGCCATTTTACGCACATGTCCGAATGCCCCTTTTCGCGTGCTGCAGGCCAAGTAATGTTTGAAAAGAATTTTATATCGCTTATAATCAAGTGCTGTACTGAATCTTTCTTATTACAAACCAGAAATGATACAAATTTCGCAACGGGCGACCGTATGACAGAAAGGATATAATTGCCTTATAAAAGTATTGAAAAGTATTGTAAGAAAAAGAACGGTTGCTTAGTAGGCCCCTACAAGCAATTACAGCATTTCCTACAATGCTTTAACCCTTTACCACATGACAAGATTTTAGACCTGTCTGTATTGAAAGCATTTGCGGATGACAGTTTCAGTGTGGCTCATATGTAATTATTTTTGTTTGATAGGGTAGAAAACATTGTGGGAAAAGGAGAAAATGCTGGTAACAAGCATTTTCTCCTTTTCCCACAATGTTTTCAAAAGCCTTTCAGGTGCGTTAAAAGTCGTCATTATGCGGTTAAAGTTTTTAAAAAAGCTGTCTTATGTAGGGGCGTAAACGCCGTTTTTCATCGTTTCAGTGCATCATTGAACTAGATGGTCTGCCCGCTGGAACACTGGTCTTGGTGTTACACAAAAACACAAAATGCCATGCACTGTGAAAAGGGGAATTCAATGCATTAATAGAAGAAGTATCGAGCTAAGTCAGCCTGCGAAGTCCGCGCAGGCTAACCTGGGTTGAAAGATTTTGCAATGGACAATTACTGCACGTTCAAGGACTAGTCTACCTTATGATTCAATCGGTTTTTGTTTAACAAAATGGACTGTGCGAATCCATCATTGTATGATGACTTGCATGATATAGTACATCGCGGAAATGCGTGAAACATCTTTTTTCCTACAGTATGGCTCCGCAGTAGACGTATGCTGGCATCGATATAAAGCATAGAGTCATTTCTGTATATGGTTGCCATTGGAGGTCTCCTTTAAATTGGTCAGAGAATGAAATCTGCATTATATTGGAGCCGTGCTCTGGCCAAAGGGGGCTTCACGCACCTTTGGAATACATTGTACAAAGCATTGCATCAGTTAACCCTTTCCCAAACGACAAACTTTTGGACTAGACCAAATTGAAAGCATTTGCAGACGACAATTCAACTCTTGCTGGAAAGATGATTTCTGTCTATGATAGGGTAGAAAACATTGGTTACCAGCATTTTCTCCTTTTTCTCACAATGTTTTCAAAAGGCTACTATTTCAGACCCGTAAAAACCAGGGATTGTTTGGGAAAGGGTTAATGAGGGATCTTTAAAACTTATCTTGTCTGAGAAATGGCCCAATCATAAGGTTGGTCGGTCCTTTGACATGTACAGAATTGTGCGGACTGCTCAGGCTGACCTGGGTCGATTCCTTCTACCAGATGTATTAAGACTCTTTTCTCAAAATATGGCTCATTTACCAAGTTTTAAGCCTTTAAGCACAAGATACCAGTGGTTCTGTAGCGTCTGATCATGGCCTACCCTATCTGCAAAAGCAAGTCAAGTTTCGTTCAAGGCTCTCTTGAGTTAGTTTGTAAACAATGAATTCTATTTCAGGCCATATACAACAACGAAATGGTTGTACTCTCTGTTTACATTGACCAAGATACCAGTGATATCAATGCCATTGACATGGTCCATTTGAGGCATTCAAAGTTCATTGATGGGTAAGTAAAAACAGCATAACTGTTTCTTCTCTTTCCGTGTCTGTGTGTCTGTCTGCTTTTTGCTAGCCTTCACGCTAGCCTGTCTGACAGCCTGCCTGCCTGCCACTAGCCTGTCTGGCTGCCTATTTCTTCTTTCTTTCTTTCTTTCTTTCTTTCTTTCTTTCTTTCTGTCTTTTTTTTCTTTCTGTCTTTCCTTCTGTCTTCCTTCGTTCCTTCGTTTCTTTCTTTCTTTCTTTCTTTCTTTCTTTCTTTCTTTCTGTCTTTTTTTTCTTTCTGTCTTTCCTTCTGTCTTCCTTCGTTCCTTCGTTTCTTTCTTTCTTTCTTTCTTTCTTTCCGCCCCTCTATAAAAGGTAAAAAAAAAAGTTCTTTCAATTGTTTAATAAAGATGAACGATTTGTCATACTGTTTTATGTCTTTTGAATAAGGTCACTCTGTGCCTTAGACGGGGATTTTGAAAGCTTGATATCTTCCAGCAACGCTGGTTGTGTAGGTGACCCGGTTCTTTGTATCACAGGGCCTTTGAATCTCTATTAGTCTATCACGAAACATTAAAATTTTCCTTGGTCGATCATCAAACATTTATCAAACACTTATTGCACATTGGTGCATTGCGTTTATATATCAGAATGTACGCAGATTTTCATTGACGCAGTTTCTATACATAAAAAGAACGTTGGCGACTCCCTCTCTATTGTAAATACATGAACATGTAGTACGACCTTGTCTTACTATATACGATTAAAAAAGAATCCTCCCCCCATTGTGCTATTTATAGTAACGGTGTCCGATAAAGAGAATTGGTTATCTCTTGATATATCAATTAAGTTTCAGAGGCCTATGCATAAGCCTAGAATACACGCAAATCCCATAAATATATGAATGACTTAGATATGTACATGTATATAGCCATACTTAAAATGCTTGTAAAAGTGACGTTACACGCCATTCAAACAAAACATTCGAAAAATAAGAACAGAATAGAACCTAGATTTTATTGGATTTAAACATAAACGTTTCTCATCCATACATGATTATTTGAACATTACTCGAAGGTCTGTATGAATAAAAAGATAAATGTGAAATAAGAAAAAAAAAAAACTATTATATTTAAAGTGCGGCTTTTATTCTTCAAAGCATTTCATGAAATCGTTGACATATTTTGAATAACTGCACGTTTGTGACGATAAATGCAATTGACGTAAAAAAGAAATGCATTACTTACAGAATCAGAGATTGTATGACAGGACCCTTCTCCAGCCTGTGGCTTCTTTCCCGTTATTATCCCAATGGCGATCTGCAAAAGCTTCTCTTCAAAGACCCAGATCGTCGTGTGATCGGCGAAGTCCACTCACAGTTTATTACAGCTGGCCTCATTTTTGCTGTGGACTATCTACACCAGCATGGAATCGTACACGGAAACATCAAACCGTCAAAAATACTCATTTCTAGAAATGGGTTCCCCGTTTTGGTGAGTAGGCCTATTCTTCACCAGTAAAATACCAAATAGGTTAAAAGTCTATATTTTGCCGATAGAAGAGCTGGGTCGGTATATACCCTTTACTCCATAGATACTCATTTCTACGCATTGCTTGTAGGAGCCTTTGGAAAACATGGTGGCAAAAGGTGAAATTGCTCGTGACGAGCAATTTCACCTTTTGTCACAATGTTTTCCATGCTATCAAAAGGTCTCATATATCCATAAAAAACGGCTTCATCCTTGCTGTTATTTAGGGTTAATTAGAGATACCATGAAAATTACCTATGGGGTAAAAGGTTAAAAAAGCCCAAAATGCCATAGTCTTGTTCTCCAAGATTTTCTAAATTTGAAAGAAACACAACTTCTGATTGGCTAAACCATTTGGCTTAGCCAATCAGAAGTTTTGGAGTTTTGTTACTTTCAAAGTCGAAATATCCTGAAGAGCCAGACTGAGTATTCGTGAGAATGGTTTGTGAATACGGATCTGCAGAATATAGATTCAGGCCATGATTTATGATCCATATTGATCTCGATGTAAAATGTCCGCAAAGGCACAAATGGTTCAACCTGGCGCTTCATTGGTAAAGCCATACACTGCAAAGCCTGACTACATGCGTTTCTGCGGGCATTGTTGATCAAGATCAGACTGCTCAGACCATGTGGTCTGATCTTTGATTCACATATTCCGGAACTGTGATGAGAGTTGTCACGGTGAAAGCGGGGTTCGAATTCACATAACATTGCCAGGATCACTGTAAGTCTTATTGTCGCGAATCATTTGAATGTGACCAATCACGCAAAAAGGTACTTTCAACTGCGAAAAGTGTCAACCCTGGTCAGACTGCGCGAATTGCACAGGCTGACCAGGGTTGACACTTTTCACTGACATTTTCTATATGAAAAGTGATCATTTGTACCTTGTCATAACACTCTTTTTTGAATTATCAACTTAAACTGACTGCACTGTCATTGATCTGTTTTCATCTAATTGACGTACAGAATTCTCAGATGGTTCCTTTTTGATTATAAAGGTCACAAATTTCAAAGCCATGCAGTTTCTAAATGGCTAAAGTAAAATGATCCAAGTTCTGGCAAAAAAGGGATTAAATGTTATTATCATTATTTCATTATTTTTCCGCAAAGATGACGAGCATCTCTGTGATACATCATACCATACAAGTCATCTCGCAATGCACTCATCTTCGCAAGCCAAGGTTGACGATTCACTACGCTACTCTACCCTTGGTGGATCGAGCTTGATTTTCACATTCCCCCGATACGCATTTTCATTGGTTGCAGCTAGCTCTAACTGCATCAAATTATATCGCTCGTAGCATTTCATCTTTGATGAAAATAGAACAAGGTCGCGACCTTTCGGATTAAAATAGAAGGTAAGCATGAATACCTCCGTGGATGTGTGCAGGATCTGTAATGATTTATTACCGGAAAAAAATAACATAGACGAACAATATTCACAGAAAAAGGCTATATCCCAGCACCTGACCACGGAATGTCGAAGTGCGTTTGTGGTTATTGCTTCATGTTGAATTATTGTATTCGAAAGCGGTTTGTACAACAATATTTCATTGGTTATAAGAAATATGATGTAAAGGGAAATAATAGGCAGCATCCAATAGGGGGCGTATCGCTGGAATAAGGAAATCGGGCTCGATCTACCAAGGTAAGATCCACGAAGTGATCGTAACCTTGGCTCACGAAGATGCAATGCACTGTTCAAATCAAGTTATTATTTTTAACCATGAAATCCATTTTTGCAAAGATTGACTGTGTCTAGAAATAGAATGGTACTTATCATGCAGACACTTGACCTATGGCAAAAGGTTTTCGACCTATGTCAGCCTGGACAGGGTGACATGGTTCGATATTTTTTTTTAGCGATCACATTAAGTCCCCTTTTCACAGAGCATGGATCACTTTTTTCTTTTGACAGACTGGTTATGTGATAGTAGACGAGACGATCCTGGAAGAACGTCGAGATGTTTATACTCCGGCCTATGCTGCTCCGGAACGATTCCGCGGTCACCGTGGGACGGCCATAGACATATTCAGTGTGGGATGTGTGGGTTACGAAATAGTAACGGGAAGGTAAAAATATGAATGGACCATACTATGTGAAAAGGGAGCTTCATGCATCTGTGGAAAAATATCGACCCAGGTCAGCCTGCGCAGTCCGCGCAGGCTGACCTGGGACGAAACTTTTCGCTATATCCAATTTTCTGTATATCCAGTAAGCCTCATAGCTGTTAAAGATCCATAAGTAAATGATGGCTTACTTGGTATCAGGAATGTATAATGTATATTTTGCTGTAGTATGGCTCAGATGGAAAAGGAAAACATTTTATGACATAACCTCCCTTGTTTTCAGTGCAATACACCCATTACGAATTTTGTTATCTTATTAGTATCATTATTTTGTCATGTCATTCTTTGACATCATTTTCTTTGTATTTCATAAAGAATGGAAAGGAGTTTATGATAGATATATTACCGCCTGAGCATCTATAGATGGTTTTGTATCTTCTTATCAATAATTTGTAAACTATTATTATGCGATAAAACAATCTGACATTCGTTAGCGTGTTAGATAAAAAAAAAAATATTCGTCAAGAAAAGAAATGTTATCAAGCTCGCCAAGGGTTTCTTAATAACATTTTCCCTAGACTCATGTAATAATTTCTTATATCACATATCTTCCCTTGTTTTCAATCTAATAAACCAATCACGAATTTTCTTGTCTCACACACGTATGAGATAAAGAAATAGTGCTGTATTTGGTCAACACTCTGTAACTATACCCCTCATTTCTTAAACATTGCTTACCTAGATTTCTGAAGGAACCTAATGATCAAAATTCTTTATTTTGTGAAATATCGTTATGTGATAAAAAGAATCTGACATTTGTGGGCGTGCGAGATACGATTTTATCAAACTCCTCAAGAAAAATGTTTTTAAACTCGTAAAAGGCTCGCTTAATAACGTTTCCCTAGACTCATCTATATTGAAACCCCATATCGAAAGCCAACTCATGTCAGATCGTATATATCTACTCATATGTTGTAAAATACAAAAAAGGTGAACCTCGTCGATCAAATGCTTTGTTTGTACCTATTGCAGAACTCCCTTCGATGATGGCAACATGAATGCACTCAGATCTAACATACTAGATAAGTCTTACAGACCTCTGTTTGAGCCGGAACTATTTTCATTTGCTGGAGAGATGTTTATTGACAGTTGTCTGCGGTAAGAATATTCTTTTTTTGACAAATTAGATAAGGGGGCGCGAGCACCATCAGAATAAAAGAGAGGACAGTGTAGGTCAATGATCAGTTTTTTTACCTTGCGGTCTGATCTTGATCTACGCCATCTGCAAACTTCACACTAATCTAATTTCAATTTTTCTGAATATTTTCTTTCTGCAGACTAAGAAAAACTGTTTCAAATTTAAGCTCTACATGTCATATAGTCTAATTCAAGAGGAAGGGAGACAACTTTGTAATTGACAGAGATTTGGGGCTAATTAATGTGCCATTATGTTTTACTGAAAACATTCTAGTAATAGAAGATGAGGTTCAGTTTCATTGACTGCCATGCATAGATTAAAATAATCTCACTGCGATGTACTTTAAACAAAGATTGATAAATAAGAGCACAGATACTAGAGCGCGGTTACTTTTAACAGCATACTATCCACAATTAAAAGAGATGAAATAATTAGAATAAACAACTTTTACGATTAAGCATTAAATACCGTAAAGCATCCCTCACAACGTACGTCAGTGTGAGGTAACAGGTAGTGATATCGGACCCTTGTTATAAAGTCAATGTGCGTGTTTGGTAAGACTTTTTTTTTTTGTAATCGTTCCTTTAAATGATCTGAAAAAGTCTTTAGACCTCCAAAGCGTACAATGCCTAGGGACTTTGTTTTTTGTGAAAGCTTTTGTTAACTACTTATAATAATGGGATAGACTTCGACCAACTATTAAAACCCAATCACTTTTTGATATTTGGTCAAAGTGTTTGTGCATATAGACATCTGCTTCCTGTCTAAAACATCAGAATATTAAATGTATTCATCTAATGTCTTTGATAAATACATGATAGTCTTTGTAGTCCGTTTGTATCCACCCAAGCTAGCCTCATTCTATCTTCATATCGTACTTACTTTTCAATATGGCTGACGTAAGTTATGAAAATGCCCAGGTCTGATATCACTTCCTGTGACGTAGTTGTTACCCTTGGTAAAGGGCTTATTGAAAGTACTTCGTAGTGCATTCATTCTAAAATCTTCTTGTTAAATTGTTCAATCTCTATCTACCTGTAGATATTTTATTCTTTACACCAGATTTGTTGCTATTGTTAAGATGCGAATGCGTGATGATGTAGTTCTAATGCACAATATATATTATAATTATATAATAATGCATATCTATAAAGCATTCTTATTTTCAAAAATGTATGTGTGTTTTTAACCCGGAGACTGGTTAAAAAACAGGAAAGTGCAGGGTTTATAGACTGAGATCGAAGATCAAGACTGCTGGTCGTGTTGGCAGTCTTTGCTCCTTGCTGGATGCAATTATACTTTCAAAAAATAATGGACCTTTGGCCCTAGTATTAAATAGAATAGCGTATTGTATTGTATTACTCTTCATAGCAATTTAACGACGGAGTACCATAATAAGCTCTAGAACATAAATATTAAGCGATTTAGCTCTAGAACATAAATATTAAGCGATTTAACGATTTAGCAGTCCGCGCAGGCTGACATGGGTCGAAACTTTTTGATTTTCGTAATTATATCGCATGTCCAAAGAACAGTCTATCGCTACCTGTAGTTAATTGTCAGAATAAATGGATCTTACGAATCCATTCTTATAAGATGTTTTACTCGTTTTATTATTATAGTGCAAAGAAATTTCTCGTGATCTGATTGGTTAACATGCTGGGAACATATATCATGTTCCCTGGCAAAAACCACGTAAAACCAGTTTCTCTTTTGAGTGCCCCGTAAACATCACTACACGTGCAACACAACATCCAAAATGGCGGCGTCGATCGATCACCAAACTGCACATTTATGCACTGAACTGCAAGTTTTAGCGACGTCAGTTTCCAGTGACGTCAGTTTTCATTGAATTGGGGCACACAGAAGGGAATTTCTATTTCGTCAGCATACTCGATTCATGAAATCATAAAAACAGGAAAACTTCGCTTAACGCGCTTTGAAAGGGTAAAACTTTGCAGTATAATAAATTCGTTGTATGATCAGGTGGCAGGGGACTTGGAAACTTCGGCTCGGGGCGACATGATTAACCACAGCCATGAACAAGTTTCCAAGTCCCCTGCCACCTCATCGTACAACTTATAATGTACACGGAGGTGCATAACGCCCCTTTTGCCACAGCATGATATAACTCATATATTTTTCTATTTATAGATATGGCCCATATATTTTTCTATTTATAGAAAGTCTCTGAAGTCAAGGTTCACCATTGGAAAGTACCGTGAAAACTTTTTGTGTGAAGAGTAAGTTGTCTTTATTGTTTGTTTCTCTCCAAACAGAACGTTTAAGAAATAATCTTCTTTCTATCGTGGTTTATCGTTCAATAAACTACAGTTGTGAGTTATGTGGTACAATAAATAATCATTTATTCATTGTGCCTGATAACTCACAGCGTGATTTATTGAACGATAAACCGCGATTGAAAGAAGATTATTTCGATTCTAGCATGATTAATTCTTTATGAAAGGAAAACAAGTACATACTTAGAGTATAAACGCGGATAAAGATTTTTATGTTCCACTAAATAAGTGACTCACTTCCTTTTTACAGAATGACGTCACTCGATATAGAATGACGCCACTCTACATGGAATGTGTCAGATTTTACCACACTTTCGTTGAACTGTGCCGAATTTGTGTGTCATGTTAGAATGAGCTATAAAGCGTGGAATCTCGATTTCAGATGGTTCAGCACTTTAGATTTGTACCAACTAGAAAGACAGAGCACATACTCTCCGATCCTACATGTAGTAAGTTTGCCTATATCCACAATTTTATAGTAAAACAAAATGTATATTATTCTATCTAGACAGTATTGAGACTTCGAACGGGTTAGCTTAGAACATTTGGTTTAGCCGATCAGAATTGATCGGTAACTGACACGGCATTTGGCGACTACATTATTATTTGTACGATCAGGTAACAGGGGACTTGGAAACTTGTTCACGGCTATGCTGAATCATGTCGCCCAGAGCTAAAGGCCAGGTGGCGACATGATTCACCACAGTCGTGAACAAGTTTCCAAGTCCCTTGTCACCTGATCGTACAACGAATTTATTTAACTGTAAAGTTCTTATCATTCCAACATTTGTTAAGCTAATTTTACCTGTTACTTTTTTTTTTTAAATTGAATACGTTGACGAAGTATGATTTCCCATCTGAGTGCCCCAATTCAACGAATACTGACGTTACTGGGAAATGGCGTCATTGAAACCTTGGTAATACGCGCTAAAACATGGAGCTTGGCACATAATCTTGATCGACACCGCCATTTTGGATGTTGTGTTAATAGTCATGTATACGGGGCTCCCGAAAGGGAAACTTCTTTTACATAGGTTTTTGCTAGTGTACATGATATATACGTTTGGGACATATTATCCAATCAGATTACGAGCAATTTCTTTGCAGTTTAATACTAGATTTTGCGCTACAGTAGACTTGCACAAAACAGGAAATTACAAGGAAAAAAGGGAAATTGTCTTTTCGGGTTAGCCTGCGCGGTCGCAGGCCATATAACAATTATTCATGCCATTTTCTTTCAGATGAAACAAATAGACAGCTCCAAGTCAGCACCTTTACCTTGGTGTGAGAAGACGGTCGAGTTCGACTGGGGTCGTGCCCTAGATATCACGTGTCCAAATTTAGAACCTGTTGACGCCTGTGAGCTGCAGTCCACGGAGGATTTTCTTTTACAATTTTTTTGATAGATTTGATTTTCTTGTTGTTTATTTTTGGAAGTCTGAAATTCATTATGCGAGTGTGTATTTTTTTTAACACACATGATCTTTTTTGAAAACATTTTCATAGTGTTTTGGAATGCATTTTTTAGCCATGGATCGTGTGGTAGACATTTTCGTTCAGTTGTTTTCGAACTAGTCTTCAATGTCATTCATTTTTGTTGTTTACATTTCATCATTTATTTCATATTTGTAAGAAAATAAGTGAGAAAAAGAAATAAAAAAGTGTTACCCAATTTTCTTACTTAACAGTTTCCTTTTTATATTTGAATTAGCAACAATGGCCAATAAGGAATTAGTTAACCCTTTACCAAATAATCCCAGGTTTTTACGACCCTGCCAAAGAAGGCTTTTCAAAACATTATGGGAAAAGGAGAAAATGCTGGTAACCAGCATTTTCTCCTTTTCCCATAATCTACCCTGCTGGAATCAAATTTCAATTTTTGAGTTACGTTGATTTTGTCGTCTGCAAGTGCTTTCAATTTGTACTAGTCTAAAACTTTGTCGTTTGGTAAAGAGTTAATCGTATAACCCAATGCGAATGTTTTCTACAACGTACATGTAATAAATGACGGTCTGATAAGAAGGATGTAAACGAGTTGTCTCCCTTACTTCTTGATTTCGCAGCCATATGGAAATTACAATCTTTACGGACTAACATACATTTAATTAAGTATAATTTAAGCCCCACTCAGTGCATCTTCGTAAGCCAAGGCTGACGATTCACTACGCTTGGCGGATCGACCTTGATTTTTACATTTCCCCGATACGCTTTTTCATTGGATGCAGCCAGCTCTAACTGCAACGAATGAAATCGCTCGTAGCATTTCATCTTTGATAAAAATAGAAAAAAGTCGCTACCTTTGGAATAGAAGGTAAACATGGAAACCCACCTGGATGTCTGCTTATAACTCCATGTGTATTCGTTAGCAATTTGTAAAATGAAATTTCATTGGCTGTTAGAAATATTATGTAAAAGGGGGGGGGGGTTTAATAACCAGCATCCAATACAGGGCGCATCGCACGAATCTCGAAATCAGGCTCAATCAGCCAAGGTAAGATCCACATAGTGATCCTAACCTTTGCTCGCGAAGATGCACTAAGTGGGAAAATGAGGCTAAATGCATTTCTGTGATAAATTGTACTAATTAAGCAATCACATATTCCTGAATCCATAATGACCACTTTTCTTTTCACAACCAACTGAATCATGAGGTAGAGTGATCCTTGGATATATATAGAACTCACCAACAGCGAAAAGTTTCGTCCTAAGTCAGCCTGCGCGGTTTGCGCAGGCTGACCTTGGTCGATTCTTTTCGCCGATGCATTAAGCCTCTTTTTCACAGAGCCTGGCTCGTTTGTATGGTGTTTAGTCACTTGGTCTCATGCTGTGCAAGTCGACCCTTGGTGGAAGTGATTGGAGTTGAGTTTGTTATGAGTAGTTTGCAGAGACGAAAATGTTTAGGCTATAAATGAATACAAAGTCTTGACATCGAATTTCGAATGATTTTACTGGCAGATTATGTCGAATTATGATTCAGTTGCCTTAAAGAAACATCTCAAAGGAACCTTTTTTTTTTCAAATCATAAACAGAAATGCCATTAATCATATACAGTTGTTGTTTAATTCTTGCTGAAAGTACACGTACCTAATTTTTACCAAATAAAGGGTCGTGTTTTTTAACCTAGAATTAATGAAATTGTGCTCTGAGAGCTGATAGTGTAACTTTTGACATCGGGACAAACGAAACAAAAAGTATCGTCTATCATTAAAAAAATGACAGAGCATTAAAATAGAGATAGATATCCTTTTCAAAATATGTCAACCATTCTTGATTTCTGACTTCACTTGATCAACAACAGGTATGCTCTTGATAATCAATCAAATGAAAATGTATTGAATGTAATCAGTTTTGTTGAAATTTCATCCTTCCATCCAACAGCACGTCTATCTATTTGCAAATCCACGCGCCCAACCACCAACTTATCCATCCATCCATCCATCCATCCATCCAACCAACCAACCAACCAACCAACCATCAATCCATTTTTTCAATGAAATGGCCGATGACAAATCCATCAAGCTATCAGTTACAGACATATCATCATATCACTCCGCTGTCAATTTTCCATAAACACCTCTCTGACATCTACTCGTATTATTATTTCTTTTACTTCAAAATATATCTGTATAAATAAACAGTTTATTGTTTCCGTAATATATACTAGAGAGATTTGCTTTAGCACGTTGTCAATCACCTGCACAAACACCCTGAAGAAAACAGCCCCTAAAACTAAGCAGAAAGAGGAGAAAATGTTGGTTATAAGCATTTGTTCCTTTTCCCACGAACTTTTTAATCCTTTTCTAGACTTGATATATTATTTTATCATTCGGTAAGAGAGGGTACCTTTACCCTACGAAAAAAAAACCCCTAGTGTCAACCACCTTAAAGAACAACGAAGCTTTTGAAATCACAGTGAAAATGAAAACAGAAATGTGCTCATACAAATGATTAGAGTTGTCTCTAAAAAAGTGTAGAAAACACCGTGGAAAAAGGAGAAAATGCTGTTAACCAGCATTTTCTCCTTTTTCCACAGTGTTTTCTACTCTTATAGAGAGAAATTTTATTATTTGAGATATATTTGAATTTTTTGTCTGAACCTGTTTTGAATTTTGATGAGTAAAAAAGTTCGTCGTATGGTAATGAACTATGGACAGAGAATAAGCAGATCTAAACATTAATTCACAACAACTGCCTCGTCGTTATTGATGAAAACGTCTTCAGATGCCTTTGTTTCACCGTTCTGTTCTTCCTCAATGGAATCTTTTGGATGAAGAATTCTCTTTTCCAGCTGTTGAACTCTCCGCAAGGCGTCGCTGACAATGCAAAGTTCACCTTTGACCTCACTGACAAGGTAGGCGATACACCTAGTGTTGTCCAACACGTCCACACTTTGGGTATACGGGTTGTATCGAACTGCAAACGGACGCTTGATGGTACTGGCGAATTGCCTGTTAAAAGAAAAGCGGGGAAGTTATTAGTTCCTCGTAAGAATCAAAGCGTTGAGAACGCTGACATGGTATTTGTCAAGTAAGCCCATTGCGTGGAATCAATAGTTTGAAAGAAAATAAGACATATTGTTCAAATATTGGCTTAAAAACAAATGAATACCTTTTCTGTAGAAGGGAGAGTACTTGTGTACCTTAAAACTATAATTTTGAAATATCTTTAGACTTTTACATTTAATTTCCAACATTACAATCAATTACTTCGATCTATAAATATTCATGAGCAATCAAATAGAGTAGCGCGCAATCATAGGACGAACAAGCCATGGAACGAATTGGTTTTGGAACGAAAAAGCCCAGTAGGCAAATTTGTATCATTGCGCCAATAAAAGGCTATGACCGAGAGAAGCTATTTTCAATAAAAAATAAGTATCTCAACGACCGATGGCCTCGCCCAATGTATTTTAAAATGCCATTTCAAATTACATATCTGTGTGCCACCGAAAAATTCATTTGCTTGAGAAAGAATGGGTTTTACTGGGTATATTTCCTTCGGCTTTGCACAAAATAAGATACATGGTTATCAAAATTCAATCTTGAACTCATAGTGGTATCGTCTTCGACAAATACCACAAAAATGGCAAAAATTTCAATGTCCTATCGTACATATAAAAAGCAATGACATACAACAAATCAAATATCGTATAAAAGACGGGATTTCATTTTTGAAAAGATGGACCACATAGTAGCAAATTTAGTATAATATTTAAAAAAAAAAAAACATGACTGGATGGTAAAGGTTTCACCCCATTATGCAAAACTATCAACTGAACTATCCGCACAACTTGACATCTTGCCTGTTTAAATCGTCTTATCCCTAGTTAGGTTTTAACATTAAAGCAGCATTATCTCCCGCTATTTGGCATTCTAAAAATACGCATCTATCTAAATTTGGGCCTTCTGGGTACAGAACCGGACTACTTTTCAAAACAACCGATACTCTGAATTTAATAAAATAAACGTTTACTCAGTAAAACGCTACCTGGGACGATTCAGAGAATAATAATAAAATAAAATGTTAAAATCAAACTTACTTCTGGCTTCATCGGAAGCTCTGATCACGAAGATCCAGTTACCCCTTACCAGATCCCATTTTTTTTTTAATTCTAAAGAATGTAGATGAAAAATCGATGTGGCTCAAACGATGGAACTTGTTCCAGAAAACATAGTTGGAAAAGGAGAAAATGCTGGTTACCAGCATTTTCTCCTTTTCCCAACTATGTTTTCAAAGACCTTCATTGTTAAGCTCGTTAAAACTCGGAATTGTTGGTTAAGAGTTAAATGCCCTTTTCACAAAAACCGACTCATGTTCAATAGGTACCTCATCTGTTCCTTGGCTTCTTCGAAACTTTCTGTGTAGAAATATGCATCTTGGAAGGTTGTGATCAAACATTCCTGTTGGCAGGTTGTCAGTGGCTCGAACGGTAGCTTCTTTGCCTTGTCAGTGAGAGCGTGCTGAATGAAAACATGGTCTGTAGGTAACATTTGTTTTTATTACATTGCAAAGAAATTTCTCGTGATCTGATTGGTTAGCATGTCGGGAACATATATCATGTACCCTGGCAAAAACCACGTCAATCCAGTTTCCCTTTTGAGTGCCCTGTAAACATCACTTCACTTGCAACAAAACATCCAAAATGACGGAGTCAATCGATCACCAGACTGTACGTTTTAGTGACGTCTGTTTCCAGTGACGTCAGTTTTCATTGAATTGGGACACTCAGAAGGGAATTTCTATTTCGTCAGCATACTCGGTTCGTGAGATTATTAATCAGGAAAATTTTGCTTAATACGCTTTCAAAGGGTATAACTTTGCAGAATGATAAATTCGGCTTGGGGCGACATGATTCACTACAGCCGTGAACAAGTTTCCATGTCCCCTGCCACCTGGCCATACAACCAATATTGAACACATTCTGCTTCTTTTAAACATCGTAATTTCTTGTAACGAATTTCCTTTCTTTTAATTTTTTTCGTTTTCGAATATATATCAATCATGTTACCGAGGTTAATGTATCTAAACAATACTATAAAATCAATGCACATCACTGTTTCGGCTCGGGGTGACTTTATTCACCACAGCGGTGAACAAGTTTCCAAGTCCCCTGCCACCTGACCACACAGAATCGAGAGAGATTAGCATAAGTTGTTAGAACTTGTTTCTCAATCGATGTAAAATAAATATGTTTACACTAAAAACCTGACCATACAATTAATATCGTTTCATTTTCAATATATATTTGTTCTACAACCTCACAGATTCCAGATCAAATTGCATGGACTGTGCATTCTACAAAAGCGTACAGTTGCCGTGCCAAAGATCTTAAATCTTACTTGTCTCAAAATATATGTGAACAAAGATTGTGAAAAGGAAAAAAAAAACACAGACGAGGCTTCATGTCGTATGGAATAATTGATGGGATAAGTTTAATGAGGTCAAACATACCTTTAGTTCACTTATAGACGAAAGTAGTCCCGCTCCAAACACCTTCAGTGCACCTTCCTGCTTACACAACCCAAATTCAACAGAGAAAAAGTAGCACTGCAACGAAACAGGATATATCAAATTTTAAAGTACAATTGCATGAATAATTGCCAGTACTTTGTATCACACAGTACTTTTAAACCTTTGCTACCAACTAAACACATCCGACATTGTTTAACCCTTTACCCCATTAGACATTTCTACGGTATTTTAAATTGACCCTAAATGACAGCATGGATGAAGACGTTTCTTTTGTGTATATGACACCTTTGATAGCATAGAGAACATTGTGACAAAAGGTGAAGTTGCTCGTCAAGAGCAATTTCACCTTTTGCCACAATGTTTTCCAAAGGCTCCTACAAGCAATGTGTAGAAATGAGCATCTATGGAGTAAAGGGTTAAGGTTTTATTTCACTCTTTACCACACAATCCCGACTTTTAACCACCCAAAAAAGAGGCCTTCTGAAAACATAGTGAGAAAAGGAGAAAATACTGGTTACCATTTTCCAAAAGCAATTTTCAGTTTTTGAGTCAAAGTAATTTTGTCGTCTGCAAATGCTTTCAATTTGGACAAGTCTAAATTTTGGTAGTTCAGGTAAAGAGTTAAAGTAGATTTTAGCTGCAAATGAAAATGGCCTTGCTCATAGATTTGCATCAGGTAGCAGGTGGCGTAGATCAAAGATCAGGTTGCACATTCTGTGCATCTTGATCTATTCCGTCCTAAAATTATATGAACTATACTCTGTAAAAACGGGTCTTAATACATCTGCGAAAAGTATCGCGGATATACAGTAGGCTCTCTTTTTCCAGAACATGGCTTATATTCAAGTTACCGCTGGAAGTGAAAGAGCGGGTAATCCAACCATAGGCTATACTCACTACAATTGAGCCAAGCTCTGGCAAAATAGGGCTTAATGCATCAATCGATACTTTTTTTTACAAATGCAATTAAGCCCCATTTTCACACAGCATGTCTCAGTTGGTTATTTCAGTATCTGCAGAGCCATAGATCTATGACCTTTTAGTTTGACCTTTTTTGGTTTCTTCGCTCTTTTCAAAGAAACTTTTGAACTTAAGGTAGTGGACCCGTAACAGTTCTGGTGAAGCATGGTCTAAAATTTCTTGACAGATAATAAAGAGAGATTTATACAGATCCAAATACTTTTGCACTTTTTTAACCGGCAAGAATTTCCTTTGATGTCTATCTTGAAATTATTTGTTGATACTATTAGTTTTCAGAAAAGGAAGGTAATTTTCGTATTCTTTTGTAATGAGAATATAGTAGTTTTAGATTGATAAATGATAATTTTAGGAAGGACAAAAAGGAAAAAGTGGCTCGGTGAAAGAAGTACAAAGATACTCATTTTTAATCTTATCAAATTTGCTAGGATAATATTATAGTACAAATAGTAGTTTCTATTACGGGTCCACTACGTTAACAAAGTAGGCTACACCATTAACACTTTACCGAACGAGAAAAATTTAGTTTGTCTAAATTGAAAGAATTTGCAGACGAAAAAATAAAAGTATCTGAAAATTTGATATTTGTTCTGTGAAGGATAGAAAACATTGTGGAAAAAGGGAAAAAATGCTCGTCACCAGCATTTTCTTCTTTTCCCACAATGTTTTCTAAAGGCTTCTCTCTCAGAGTCATCAAAAGTAGGGATTGTATGGTAATGAGTTAACAACAGAACATGCCATCTCTTCACCAAACGTCAAAATTTGACGCTAGCACATAATGCAGGGGTTTACAAACAACAATTAAATGTGTTTGAAATCATTGGGTTTGTCCGTCTAGGGTATCAACATTTTGTAAAAGGAAGAAAATGTTACCAACTGATATTATTTTCTCCATTTTTTTACGCTTAAAAACCAGCATTTTCTCCTTTTCCCACAATGTTTTCAACCCTGCTGACAACAGATTTCAATTTTTTTGAGTTATGTTTATTTTGTCGCTTGAAAAAGCTTTCAATTTGGACGACAAGTCTAAAATTTTGTCGTTTGTTAAGGAAGTTAAAACACAGGCTTCTTCGATAATGGTTATAATTGAGGTGCAAATAAGCTTTGACCATCAACAGTTTAGCGACTTCATTACCGGAAGCTAGAAGGGATCGGAAACCTACTTCCTCTGTCACTAAGGCAACGTTCGGATAGGTTTACAGCTGAACGTGGTCCAGTTTCTCATGGCCTTGGGAATATAGTAGAACGCACATTTTCTTTTGGCTAACATGAGTTAATACTTTTTGCAGATACATAAAAAACCCTTTTACCATGGTACGGTTCCTACTTATAGTAAAATATGCACGTGTACATTTGAAGCGCGAAAACCAATGACTTTCGCGACTTCATCGGTCGATGAAGATCCGTTTTCATGTAATTTCTTGTTTTGTAAAAGTCTATTGTTGCACAAAATCTGATGTTGTCGTAAAGAGTCGTCTCGGATTAGCCTGCGCGGATTGCGCAGGCTGATCCGAGACGACACTTTTCGCAACCTGATGTCCGAATGCTCCAATTCCCGAATAGCAAGCCATATTATTTTAGACATTTTCTTGATTCTATAGGTCACAGATTTACTTTCTAGTTTGATTGATTTTATAGTACGTCTTCTTGTCATACAAAAGCATTTTATATGCGTAGCATAACATTGGTGTATTATGAAAACAAACAAACAAACAAAAAAAGAATAAGTTTCAGTGCGAGTAAAGATTAAAGAATAGAAAAAACGTGATCTGAATATTACCGTGGACAGTTTAGCGACTTCATCATCGGACGCTCCAAGGGATTGGAGCCCTATTTCCTGTGAGAATTGGGCAAAACTGGGATCGGCTAAGAGTGGAACGTGGCCCAGTAACTCATGGCAGCAATCACTAAAAATAAATAGTTCTAATCGCTTATAAAAAACCAGTGTTTAAACGACCGTTAGAAGAAAAGCCTTAGGGAAAAAAATGTTGAATAAAGAAAGAAATGCTACCAGCCTTTTTTTCCACTTTCAACATATGTTAAGATTCCGTATTCACCAAATATTCCTAAGAACCGTCTTGATCTTGTTCACCACGACAGTTCATAAATTTGAAGTAACACGTCTTGTGATAGGCTAAGCCATCAGGTTTAGCCAATCAGAAAAATGTGTTACTTTCTGTACCAAAAAGCCAGTGTCTAAACGACCATCAGAAGGAAAGCCTTCGGAAAAAAATGAATATAGAAAGAAATGCTGATAACCAGCCTTTCTTTTTCTTTTCCAACATCAGCCCAGAATAAGACGTACATATTCATCAACTGTTCCTGGGAACAGTCTTGATCTTGTTCTTCGCGATTGTTTATAAATTTGAAAGAAACACATCTTCTGATTGGCAAAACCATCAGAAGCCAATGAAGGATGAAACAAAAGCAGTATACATAAAATGAGAAGGACTTACAAGATCTTCAAAAAGAAAATAAATTGCCATTGCGAAAATCACCGAGTCGTTTTTTCCTTTTAAGTTCTATACGGATGACGATAATAGTGATGGTGATAGTGATAATGATGATGATGATGATGATGACGATGAAAATGATGATATTTACTCACGGTTCCGGTGTGTAGAATGGGTCCGAACTATGACGTATATACTGAGTACAGTGAAAAACTCGGAACGCCAGGCCAGCCAGGAAGTCACGTGACGATAAATATCCGGCAACAGGTCTGAGAACAAATCCAGTACGTTCTGAAAGTGAAGCATCGAAATGAACGGTTGCTAAGTGCGACTAAATATGCTATTGTGGAGAGTGCAGATCAAAGATCAGACTGCAAAAAACGTGTAATATGATCTTCGATTTTCATTATCCCATACGGTAGGAATTTAAAAACCGCAACATTTTGGCTTTTTTATTGACAGGAAATATCTATCGAACAATTAACCCTTTACCACATAATCCCTACTTTTGACGACCCAGAGAAAGTGAACCTTTGAAAACATTGTGGAAAAAGGAGAAAATGCTGGTAACCAGCATTTTCTCTTTTTCCCACAATGTTTTCTACCCTTGCCAAATCAAATTTCAATTTTTGATTCACACATATGATGTCGTCTGAAAGTGTCAGTTTGAACTAATTCCAAAATTTCGTCGTTTGGAAAAGAGTTAAGCACATTGGGGTTTTAATGTTGGAAACTGAAGGCGTCTTAGCCGAAACTTTGAACTGAAATATTTGATGTTAAATGTTAGGTATTAACGACGTATTTTACAAATGTTCGTGTGCATCCAAATGAATATATGTTTTTGTCATGGATAGTGAATCCAAATTGCATCTACGTTTTTTCGTGCATGTGTTAATACTATTGGTGCATCGGAACAAGTGGCACTGTCATCAGGTAGTATTAGTTAAGAGAGAGAGAGAGAGAGAGAGAGACAGAGAGAGAGAGAGAGAGAGAGAGAGAGATGTTATGCCTTGGGGGAAATATCTTCTTATCGGATATGTGGATTAAAGATCAGACTGCACGTTCTGTATAGTCTGATCTTGATCTACACTGTCTGCAAAAGGTCAGCAAATCAAGCATAGCAGGCAAAGTGTTCAATACCGCTGATATAGAGTTTATTTCATCAGCTTGTGGTTAATATGGGGAAATATTTGCCAAAAAAGCGAAAGGTATGCGAAAATAACGAGTGCCGTAAGGCACGAGTTATTTTCGCAGACCTTTCCCTTTTGAGGCAAATTTTACCCCGTATTAACCACAAGCTGAGGAAATCAATCATATATTATATTTCCTCTGATTTTTTTGTCAACGAATGCCACTTTTAACACTATTGATCTCAAGTCAATTAACTTGATTTTCGGCAGGAGGAAAATATTCACTGTAACTGGGAAATAATCCCCTCCGCTTAAATTAAATTTACCCATAACATTTCCAAACATAGACACATGAAATATAATATACGGTGTTACTCACCATAAAAGCAAACACAAGTGCTATTTTAATGTGAAAACAGCTATACTTCTATAGCTTTGAATTTCCTATAGGAAATTCAAAGCTATAGAAGTATAGCTGTTTTCACATTAAAATAGCACTGAAATTATTCATTCCTCTGTCACTGCTAAACGTTTTGTTATGGTATTTATATGAGAAAATAGCCAGTGTCTTGAAAAAAGTGTTGTTTTAAATATAAGGAAAAAAATTCCATGGATGCATAGGTGAATTGGGCGTTGTGGTACGAATGGGAATAGTAATGAAAGCGCCGAACACACACAAAAAAAAAACGATATTTTTTTTGCCAGCAAAATTTGTGAAAGTTGTATTCCACACACATGCAGTAGGCTGCAAATGTTTCATTAAGTGTTTTGTCTCTCAACAAATTCATTTTCGAAAGCAATGATGCTGTAAGAGAACTTGCTTGTAACGAGCAATTTCTAGTTTTATCACATTGTTTATCACAATGTTTTCATATTTTTTCACGATTTTATCTTTAAGACTGTTTCTGGAATGAATGAGCCAATATTGACACGGATATCTATCTATCTAATTAGGTATACCTTAGCGGATAGAATACCGTGACATCATTTTCGCCTTTCTTTTTTACCATTTCGCTATTTAAATGAGACGAAATTCCCACGTTTATGAGATAGCGATATCAATTTCGTACGTCAATCAAAAGCAGTGCGACTTATCTTTTCAATTATCCATTCAATAATGTAATATTTGCCACAGTAATGAGAAAAATCAACGTTTTCTCGTAACTATATTTACAAACACCCTAAACAAATAGTATTCTCGCTTTTGTTCAAGTGTTGACATGACGCACTGATGTTCAATAAATAGAGGCGCGTGTACATGTAACTAGCGCCAACTTGCGCAATGCTGTAACTTTATTATACTCTCTTTGCGCCTTAGCGCCATCGGGAAAAAACTGGGCCGTTTTTGGCGGACGATATAGATCAAAGATCAGACTGCACAGAACGTGCAGTCTGATCTTTGATCAATATCGTCCGCTTATTATTCCAATCCTGTAAGATAAAACAAAAAAACGCTGTCTAAGGTCAAAGGTCCAGTGGGTTGAATTTAAGCAGTCGATGAAAGTCGAGTTTATAGATCTACCGCAATATTCAATTTCAAAACCAGTTTTGCCCAATAGTTCAGCCATTTTTGTAAGATTCAACAAATATCTGACAATATTCAGCAAACTAACCTTTAAGAAATTCTGATACATCTTGTAATTGTGGTATGTTATCGTATCTGGAAAAAAAAATAGTTGTTAGCTCATTATGTAAAAGACTTTTTTGTGTGTCTTCAAGAAATCAATTATTTTGAAATACTAAGGCCTTTTTTTCCTCTTTAGCAGAAAAGGCGTATCTTTAAAAGACGGATCATGGAAAAATCATGGAAGAGAAAAATGCTGGTATACTTTTCCAACAATACTTTCTATCCCTTTAACCCATTACCACACAATCCCTACTTTTGACTCCCTTGGAAAAAAAGCTTTTTGAAAACATTGTGGGAAAAGGAGAAAATGCTGGTAACCAGCATTTTCTCCTTTTCCCACAATGTTTTCTACCCTTCACAGAACTAATTTCAAATTTTCAGTCACTTTCATTTTGTCGTCTGCAAATGCTTTCAATTTGGACCAGTCTAAAATTTTGTCGTTTGGTAATGGGTTAAAGAAAACATCTATCAATTCGGTTAAAATTCTTGAAATATACACATGTCCATTTATTTTTTGAGGATTTGTAATCCATATTCCCACAGGACTCATTTCTCTCTCACTGCTGGTCATTGTTTCGACAATGGTTGTGTGGAAAAGCAGTCAGGGATTTGTCCAAGAATAATGAGCGGAGTACTGGTGAAAAAAAGCATGGATAGGTGCACTGATCAATGCAATAACATTGAAAACGGATTTAAACACGATTAAAAAAAGAAACGTATGCATACCGATATCCACAATGTTCCACCAACAGTGGGATGTTTCTCAGGTATTCACGGCAAGCGTGTGTTGGGTACAGCTTCATCAGCTCACCGAATACTCTACCCCTGCGATAGTAAATCATGTTGGCTTTTGAATAATGTACTCTCGGTAAAGAATGAACAGAATGAACAACGTTTATTTCTTGCTTTCTGGTTGGTTATAGAGAAATATTGGTGACATATCTTTTTCGATATTTCATAGCGTACGACCAGAGAAAATACAAAGTTTGGTTCGAAAACAAATCTGTTTGGTATACAAAGGATTAGATTTTTTATTATTTCTTGCAAAATTCTGTGACAGGTCCACCAAAGAAACCGATTGCCCCATCTTTTTTTAAAATAACTTTCCCAAAAGTTCAACATGTAGACTATACATCTCTGTTACAGAAAGCAAGATATGTGACTCGTTCATTATCATAAAGTACATTTTCAGACGACAAAATTGAATGCGCCTCAAATTATCAGGTTTGTCTTTTGAATGGAAGATGTGAAACCAGTCCTACATCGAGCTAAATGGTTGAACTTTTAAACGAATGTTTATTCAAGATACACGAATTGTGAAAAACAGGGAAGTCAAAAGAAAGGCAACGGTTAAAAAGGGAGAAAAAAAATAGACCAGACGGAAACCTAGGCTAACCTGAGCTCTAAAACCACTTTACCCAGCTGTAGTATATACTGACATATATCAGATCAGCATAAACGCTTTTATCGTGGTATAAGTAATTTATAACTGATAAAAAATGCACGAACAATACAACGTATCCAATTTTAAACCGTTCAAATTGTATATATGCAACAAATTGCGCAAAATAGGACCTTCTGGGAATCCTATGCATCAATTAGATGACTTCTTAATAGATACTGATAAACCGGAGCTTGGAGAGGAACTATATCAGCTTAGCTTTCGTTTCGATCCATTTCATAGAATTATTCTTGTTAATTTGATTGATATATATTTCTTTGTAATACTATCTAATTCTATGAATAAAATATGTTTAAACTAATTAGATGAAAACAGATCAACAACAGTGTCGGTCAGTTTAAGTTGATAATTCAAAAATGATTGTATAACAAGGTACATTGACCTCTTTTCCAACAGAATATGTCATTAAAGCGAAAAGTGTCAACCCTGGTCAGCCTGCGCAATTCGCGCAGTCTGACCAGGGTTGACAATTTTCGAAGTTCCCAGAAGGTCCCTTTTTCCGTGATGGGTCACATATTATATATATGCTTGTATATCATACCACGTTTGACATTCCTCTTTTGTATATTCAGCTCTTGGGATGGGTTGACCTCTGAAATATACATGTAGTTTTTTTAATAAATTGAGAACAGCTAGACGTGATATATGTTAAAAGGTGTGCATGATTTTATAACGTACGGTACGGTACATATATCTAAATCACATTTTGCGATATAAAATTATTATTGGACAATGCTGAGTAATAAAGTGAAAATACGGTCTGATCTTGGATCTGCACAGACCGATGAGGAGATATTTTTCTTCAAAAATGCATTTGAAAAGAAAAAAGCATCGATGCATTAAAGATACAGTGTAGTATCACTTGAGTGTTTACTATCAAATTGATATCCACTGTTTACTTCAAAGACCTCGTAACTACAGCTTGTTTCAAGCTGTAGTGACGAGGTTTTTGAAGTAAACTGACGATATGTCTCATTTATTTTATTCAGCATGATGAAGGTTACGTGAATTATTTTCTTATCAGTTGATTAACAGATGATTAACAATGATCTAAATCATTAGAGTAACAAAACAAGAAATAAAAACTTATCCTTACTGTCTGTAGTTTAATGCTATATTCGAGAAATATTCTCTTCGTTTGCGGTATACTTTGTCCTTGAATCCCTGTTGAATATTACAAAAAAGTAACGTTTACAAATCAAGTTTGTTTATATTTGCTGAAAAAAGCAGAGGTCAAGTGTTTTAAAATCTTATAAACAGTATTTCTTTTTTCACTCGTGCCCATTTTGTGGATACTCATTAAAATTCTCGATATAATTAGCCGAATAACACACACAAAACAGCTGTTAGAAGTAAAACAGAGCTGTGGACCTCTTCTGAAAATGCTTTGACAAATGGAGGAGTAGCTACTGAAAAGCATGTTGAAAATAAGTCAATTATTTTCGTAATTGAAACCTTGATTAATTTATATTACCCATATCGTTCTGGTATGTTTGCTTCATGAGTTACGAAAACAAAAGTCACTAGAGGTCATCTTGGGTCTTTGGCCTAACTTAAAGGCAACCCAAAATTTATATCATTGATTGAAAGCGTTTGTAATTTACGACGGATTACTTTTTCGGCGGATGTTTACTGTCGCGTGGGTAATGATGATGCCTTATTTGCATATTCATAGCCTGCGTGTAGGTTGTCTGCAGGGAGTGTTACCAAACGATTTTATAGATCTCTCAATAGTTTTTCGTCCAGGATCCGTACGCATCAAGCGTTCATAATTTCATTTCAAGTCTTTTGCTAGATTTAGACTGACCTGAGTTACCGACTAGTAGCGCGCAGGACTTGAGATCAAGAGGTCGTGGGTTCGATCCCTGGCTAGGCCAATTTCTTTCCAAGGATTGATGATAGTCACTGCGACAGGATTCACGCCTCTCCAAGCGCTAACAGTTGTCTCAATGATAGTTATGTGGGAAAGCAGCCAGTGCCTTGGAAAGAAAATTTGTGCATATTACTGGTAAAAGAGACTTTAGGTATAAGTATGGATAGGTGTACTGGCCGCCGCGGTATAACTGAAATAACTCACAACTGTGGTTTATCGAATGATAAATCACGATAGTTCTAAGAAAGTTCTGTCTTAACCTTCGGGCTGCTAAGCGGGGCTTACTGACCTTTTGCGGACAGTGTAGATCAAGATCAGACTGCACAGAACGTGCAGTCTGATCTTGGATCTACACTGTCCGATAAGGAGATATTATTTTCCAAAGTATTATTTTGAAAAAAAAAAAAAAAACCAAAAACATTTAGTTTTTCACTATCGAATTGAATATTTCATTTAAGTTATTTAAACAGGATAAGGGTTAAATAATGTACAGTTATTACTGACCGGATGGTCTGCGTCAAGTTCGTTCCCATACATCAACACCCTGTTGGAAGTTCTGTCCAAGTCTGACACCTTTTGTGGGAACCACGGAGCCAGAGCAAGCGTGTCTGTGTGGAAAAAGGAATAAAAATCGTAAATAATCTGGTTTATTTTCATTGTTAAAAGGTGGCTTTGAAAAGAGAAGACGTATGGTAGACTTATTAGGACTAAGTAACTCTATGCAAAGTCATACCCTGTGGATCCATTAAGACATTTTTCTTTTGTCTAGGAGGGGATGCCTTTGTGATAAGATTTTTAAAAAATCTTTGCTAGTTCGCTAATAAGACCATTCGTTTAATTGCGAGGCTGAAGACTTAGCAAATGTGTAAAAGGCAAGACTGTTTCAGCCAGTCGTACTAAGGCAAAAATCAGAGTTACAAACAGCAAGGACAGTAGCAAACCAAACACAGTGAGGCAGGTGACTTACATGTAGTAGGCCTACTGCCCTTGCAAAAAGAACAGGATCCGTATTCAGCAACCATTCTTCAGAACGTTCTGAGTCTTATTCTTCAGATTTTCATCAATGTAAAAGTAACAGAACTTCTGATTGGCTAAACCATTTGGTTTAGCCAATCAGAAGTTGTGTTACTTACTAATATAGAAAATTCTGGAGAATAGGACAAAGAACGTTCTTAAGACTGGTATGTGAATACGGGCCAAGGTATATTAGGAAGCATAAAACACACAAGCCCTGGCCTTGCACTGAAAATATCAGTAAGAAGAAGAATTTCTACAAATGAAAATGTCTATCCGTTCCTCTGCCCATATGCCCAAGAGATATTGCTCTTTCTCGACGAAGACAGATTAAAAGGGAATAAAAAAGAACAAGTAAAACATGTCACAAAGAAAAAAAGGAGGTCTTCTCAGAAGGGTTTCTTTTTCAGGTTTAACCCTTTACCACATAATGACGCCTTTTAACGACCTAAACAAGACACCTTTTGATAACCATTATGGGAAAAGTAGGAAATGCTGGTAACCAGCATTTTCTCCTTTTCACACACAATTTTCTACCCTATCAAAGAAAAATTGTGTCATTTTAGCCGCTATGAAATTGTCATTTGCAAATGCTTTCGATTTGGATTCGTCTAAAATTATACTATGTGGTAACGGGTTAAAACATCCGTCTCCGTCGAGAAAGCACAAATAAAGAAATCTGTCCTAAAAGGCGTTCAGTCTTCACCCTAGGCTTGCATTAGTATGCTACTCTGTTCCAGATACTTACTTGTCGGGTTCATAGCATTGTTCATTGATGCCGGTGACTGGGGTACCGGTAGATCATTTAGAGTTATGCTGGCCACCTGCTTCTTTAGACGCTTGATTAGCTCCTGTAACCGGATGTGGTCTGTTTCAAGGTCAACGTAAATGTCAAACATGGAGTCAACTTTCAGGCTTTTTCTCGACTCAATATGGACGACATTGATGTTTTTCTCCTTGAATTGACAAAGGGTAGAATATATCTTTAATTAAAGGATATGAAATTACAAATGGTGAACATAAGTTTAAGGTCTACGGTCTCTAACTCATCGGTAAATATCGTGTAACATCGAAGTTTTCGTAAAGGCTTTTCGGTCATTTCGGCATCTGCCGTCCTTTAATATGAGAGATAGGGGCCGTAGACCTTAAGATTTGATAGTTACAATTCTAACAGTAAGATATATCTCGGGTCCCTGTCTTAGGTTTAATTATAACTTTTAAGCATTTTTTCAAAGCTTTAGTCGGTTTTACAGCCTGAGTAAATCAAGATCAGACAGCACAAAACGTGCAGTCTGACCTTAATCTACACTGTCTTTACTGGTACCTTCTGAACATTAGCAACCTTGAAATCGCGATGATTTGGGTCGGTCTAATTTCTTGACTGAAAATGTCTTTAGGTTTAACAAAGCACTGCAAGCGAACATTTAAATAGCATTCTTTGTCTAATTCTTCTAGATTTTCAGACAGTGAAAGTAATAGAACTTTTGATTGGCTAAACCAAACGGTTTAGCCAATCAGAAGTACTATTACTTTCACGTTGACACAATTCTGAATAATTAAGACTAATAATGTTCTCCTGAATGGGTTGTAAATACGGACCCTTATCTGGGTTCTTATTTATTAAAAATACTTAACAAAATTCTTTGACTTATTCTCATGAATTTGAGTCTAAATCTGAAAGAGAAACAACTTCTGATTGGATAAACCAAATGGTTTTAACAAAACAAAAGTTGTGTTACTTTCTAAATCTAGAATTAGACTTAAAATGAATTTCAAAATAGTTGGTGGATAGGACTCCGTTTTGTGTTCAGTGAGGAATTTCTAAAAGTTTCAACTCAATTCTGTTATAAGTGTCTATTTAAAAGAATGCATACTAGATCTGTTACAAGTTTTTTGCTTTCTTTCGAATTCAAGCTGTGATCAAAGATATGATCTTCAATTTCATTTCTTCTTATACGTTAAATACCCCAGAGCATTCAATATAGCCGAATTTTATGAATATGCAAATTTTGTTAGATGACAGAATGTACAATGAGAATGTCTTGCAGTTAAATTGAACACTCCGTTATGTGACTTTGAATAGATCTACGGTGCAAACTCTGGGATATCAGTAATCATAGCATATATGGCTTGTACAACGTGAAAAGGGGCATTCGGACAATTGCGCAAAATATCGTCTCGTCTCAGGCTATGCAGTCCGCGCAGGCTGATCCCAGACGGCACTGTACTACTAATAAGACTTGCGCAAAACAGAAAACTACAGAAAAACGGGAAGTGCCGTTTCGGATAAGCCTGTGCGGACTGCCCAGACTGATTTAAGACGACAAATGCCCGTCATTTTACGCAAATGTCTATTTGCGTGTTGCAGCCCACATATGAGCCACGATCTCCATGGTGCATGATTCTAACGAAGTTGTCACATAAAAATGGATACATGAAATCCTTATTTCATATCAACCGACTGTATTATGAGGCTCAGTGTTCCTTTGAGCAGCACAAAATTGACCAATAGCAGACGGTTTCGTCCAGGTCATCCTGCGCGAACAGCGCAGGTTAACCTGGGTCGATTTCTTTTCATTTAGCCTCCTTTTTTTTAACAAAGCATGGCTCAAATACATCCTTTTTCTAATAATGGTTTCAATATCTCCTCGCCAAATAAAAGTTTACAGTACAAATCTTATTCAATACAATCACATTTTGTTCGTATAAAAAGGATTGGTGCGCTGGCAAAGAGCTTCAAAAATTCTCTTTATCAGTTACGTAGAAGGTAGATCTATAAAGAATATTAAAAAAATCAGATATAATAAAATCTTTTGAAAGTTATCACAAATACAACCTGTCACAAGAAGACTTACTTCAAATATTTTCAGAACATTGACCAAACAACCAACAGTATTTCGTAAAGAGAACACCATGGATGTTGTTTTACCGAGGCCGGATGGGCTGGCAATCCCCATACTCTTAAGGTTATCCTGAAACGATACAGAAAAATATCCTGAAATTACGTAGAACATATCCTGAAATTATATTTAAAATATCCTAAATTATAAGAGTTAAAATATCCTGAAATTATGCAGAAATATCAAAAAATGATATAGGATATATATCCTGAAATCATACTTAAAATATCCTGAAAGTATAAAGAAATATCCAGAGATTATAGAAAGAATAGATTATATAAAGAATATCTTGACATTGGGAAGAATATATACGGAATTTATACTAAAAGTATCCTAAAATTATACGAAAAAAAAAAAAATGTCCTGCAGTTATACAGAAATAATAAAGCCGAACGGTTCGGATTCATCTACAGTTTTTATGGTGTTAGTATTTTATAATCCAATACTAGCCGTCTGATTCCCCGGATTAGAACTTAACCCTTAAGCTTCTAAGCTAGACTCGCTGACCTTTTGCGGACAGTGTAGATCCAAGATCAGACTGCGCATTCTGTACAGTCTGATCTTGAATCTACACTGTCCGATAAGGAGATATTTTCTAGTCTAAAAGGTAACTATAAAATAACATTATTTCGGTTTTCCCTATCGGCCTTAAAGTTTTATTCAACCTACTAAGCAAGATATAGGTTAAAACTAAGAAGCCTATATGGCCTCCAACACACGAAAAAGGGCCATCGGATATTTGTGTAAAGTGTCGTCTCGGATGAGCCTGTGCAATCCGCGCAGGCTTATCCGAAACAACATTTGCCGCTTTTATATTATTTTCTGTTTTGCGCAAGTCTACTAAAGGACAAATTCTAATGTAGACGTAAAGTGCCGTCTCGGATTAGCCTGCGCGGACTGCGCAGGCTAATCCGAGACGACACTTTACGCAAATGTCCGAGTGCCCCGTTTTGTGTGCTGCAAGCCATATTAACTACACGGTATAGTTCACACTCGTCGTCAAAGTCTCACAATTCTGGTTTGTTTAACAAAATGGTTTGGCCAATCAGGTACTGCTTTGCTCCATGAATCTAGAATTTGAATAAAGATGTAATTTAGAAAGGTTCGTGCATATGGTTTATCAAATATTAGAATGGTGATAGAATGGCTGTGATCGGTTGGTAGATTATTTCAAGCAAAATGCAATATATATGAGCGGATTAAATATGATTTACCGGAAGACAAACCACGTTCAAAATGGTCGGCAATGAGCGAAAAGGGGTTTTCGGACATTGGCTTAAAGGGTCGTCTCGGATCAGCCTGCGCAGGCTAATCCGAGACGGCACTTTATGACTACATTAGATTTTGTCTTATAGTAGACTTGCGTGAAACAGAAAATCATACACGTTGGGGTGTGTGGTCTCGCATCAGCCTGCGCGGAGTGTGCTGGTTGATCCGGAACGACACTTTATTCAAATATCCGAATGTCCCTTTTCGCATGCTGCAGCCACTTAATAAGATTATTTTCAAAATCAGGTGGAATTTGACTTAAATCAGATCAATGGAAATTGTCTCTTAGAGGTTACAAATTATTGTGGGAAATGGGGAAAATTATGGTTTCCGGCATTTTCTCTTTTTTCACAATGTTTTCGAAAGTCTAATTCCATAGGGTCAATAAAAAACAGTGAGATTTTTTGGTAAAGGATTAACACTACTCTATATGGAGATAGAAAAACATTTCTGGCAAATAAGGCAATCCGTCGCACGTATAATAGAGAGCGGAAAGGATACAATTTACATGGAAATGTAATTGTCTATTGGACATCCTATTTCCAATTTCGGGGGATTATTCATTTTCTGTCTATTTTCCTTTTTATATGTTCTACAGCATGTGAATTGTCTTTCCTCGTTGTTTTATGAGTTGTAGTATTTGTAAGTACATATAAGACTAGATACGGTATGGCTTACAAGACGCGAAAGGAACATTCGGACATTTTCGTTAAGTGTCGTCTCGGATCAGCCTGTGCAGTCCGCGCAGGCTGATCCGAGACGACACTTTACGACTTCATTAGATTTTGTGCTACAGTACACTTACGCAAAACAGAAAATTACATAGAAATGGAAAGTGTTGTCTCGAATCAGCCTGCGCGGAGTACGAAAGCTGATCCGAGATGTCACTTTACGTAAATGTCCGAATGCCCCTTGTCCGTGTTGCAGGCCATATACGACCAAAAGGAGTTTTTGTGGTATTTGTCGAAGACAATACCACAATGAGATCAATATTGAACTCTGAAGACCATGTTTCGTATTTTGTGCAAAGCCGAAGGAAATAAACCCAATTAAACTAATATTTTCTCAGGCAAATGATTTTTTGGTAACACTCAGATATGTAATTAAGAAATGGCATGTTTAAAGACACTGGGTGAGGCCATTGATCGTGGAAATACTGCTTTTGATTGAAATAGCTTCACTAGCTCATAGCCTTCTATTGGCGCAATGATACAAAATTCATCTACCGATTCTTTGATCATCGGCTTTTTCGTTCCAGAACCAGTTCGTCCCATGGCATTTTGATCCCATGATTGCGCTACTCCATTTGATTAAGCATGAATATTTATACAACGATATAATTTAATGTAATGTAAGGGAATTAAATGTTAACGGCCAAAAACATTTCAAAACTTTGTCATGAGCATTCTCCCTTCAACCAAAAAGGTATTCATTTGCTTAGATGGTTGACTTTCGAGCCAATATTTAAATAATATTTATCTTTTTCAAATTAGTATTCCACACAACGGCTTCCTTTACAAATACCACTTCAGCGTTCTCAGCGCTTTGATTTATATCCTTTTTGCAACAATATATTGAGGATAATCAACTGGTGTGTGATCTGTCGGTAGAATTGAGTGTGATGCGGTTGAAAAAACTAGTCCGAAACATCTGTAACTAGTTTATGAGGAAGATTTTGCTGGGGCCGGGAAAATCGGCTGTCAATGGTTGAGATGTGGCATTTAGCCCTGAAAAAAAAGGTGGTGTCCCAGTTGCAGAGTTGTGTCCGACTTGCGAAACTGACCCTAATTTGCTCGATATCTCGATCTTTGTCTTCGGTAGTCGGATTTATTATGGTTATAATCTGCTGCATCATCGAAGGACGTATTCATTTAGCTGTGATTTAGTACATTTCACGAAAAAATTGAATCGACTGTTGACTTTGTAATTGGGCCTAAATTCGAACCAGGTAATATTTGCCCTTTGGTCAAATTTGACCCCTTGTATATATTTACTTAAAAGAAAAAAAATACTGGATCGAGTCCCTGAGGCTGCAAATGTCAACAAAGACAACGACGATGACAATGATGATGATGATGATGATGACACTATCATTTTATTATTATTGTTGTGATGACTGTCAAAGTCTTGGCAGTGGTCTACCGATAGTTATATAGATGGTGGAAGTGATGATGATGATGGTCGGAATGATGATAATAATTCCGTATTCATAATTGAGCTACTATATTAATGGAAATGTTGTCAATTGCTCGATCGGAATGAACAGGTCACTGCTTTCTTTACTTCAAAAGTTAAATAAAAGTAAGGAAAATGAAACCATTGGCGCTGTACATGTGTGAAATCTTTGTCAGAAACTATTAGCAAGTTCATCAGTGAGCCATGCTCTATAAAAAGGGGACCCAATAAATCTGCGAAAAGTATCGACCCAGGCTGACCTGGGCCGAAACTTTTCGTCATGGTCAACTTTCTGTATGTCCAAGGACCATTCTACGTAGGTTATAAAAATACTATATTAAATCCATAATAATATGATAGCTTGATTGATATTAAAGATCACAGAGACATTAAACCATCTTTTTCCAATTTAAGGCTCATATATATCACAGAACGACATTTATAAATACTGTGTAATATTCCGCATAATTATAATGGTGAGGTGAATATTTGCCGTTTCTTTGACTGCAGCCGAAACTTAAAGTTGGGTATGTGGATTTTTCACATTAAACCAAATTAAGAAATATATTTGTCACTGAAATTTATTTGAAAAAACAATACAAATCATAAATAATTAAGAATCATAAAATTATACAAAAAAAAAAAAAAAAAGAAATTATTGGTGGTTTTTCCTTTAAAAGCCTACGTAGCCTCTTAAGCTATTTTTAGATTTCCCGCAAAATAATAATAAAAAAAAAGCAGTGCGGGAATTTTAAGTGATTGGCACGTGACAAACATAACCAACATGTAATTATTTTCCATAATCTCTTCTTCAGACGCTATGTATGAAGCTTCATTTGTATATTTCCGGTAGGTAAATGAACAAGCTGCTCATGTAAAAATAGACCGTGTTTCCCGTCGGTGTCAACCTGGGCTGTAGTAAATCTCTAATTTCTCTTGTTGTCCGATGATTTTCGACTACTGGGGTTTTATGAATGAAAATTATAAGGCTTTGGGAGTATGAGGATGATTTTTTTGCATTTTTGTACAATTTTCGTCCCAAATTCTAAAAGGCCACCTTTAAAGGTGGGTATTTAGAATTTTCACCTCACATCAAATTAAAAGATACATATATCATTGAAATTTATACGAAAAAACAATACAAATTATCAATAATTAAGAACCATGAAATTACAAAAAAAAAAAAAAAAAAATTGTGGTATTCCCTTAAAAGGCTACGTAGCCTCTTAAGCTATTTTTAGATTTTGCCCCAAAAATTAATAAAGCATTGTGGGAATGTCAAGTGACTGGCACGTGACTAATAACGCTTAAATTCCATTACATAACGAACATGTAATAATTATTTTCCATAATGTCTTCTTCGGACGGATGTTTGAAACTTTGTCTGTGTTTTCCTGTATTTAAATGAGAGAATTGAGAATCTAAAAATAGAACGTGGCTCTCGTTGGTGTCAACCTGGTCCGTAATAAATCTCTAATTTCTCGTGTTATCGGATGGTTTTCGACTACTGGGGTTTTATGAATGCAAATTAAAAGGCTATGGGAGTATAAGGATGATTGTTTTTGCATTTTCGTCCCAAAATCTGAAGGGCCACCTTTAAAGACTAGATTACAGAATGACAAATAGACACACAGCACAAAGAAATCTAATAAAAACGGGATACCTCATCATTAAATTGAACAAACAAGGATAAAGTGCATTGTCACAATACAAGATCTTAACTCTTATCCTACTGAATAAGTTAACTCATTACCACTCAATCCCTACCTTTGACACCCCTGGAAAAGAAGCCATTCGCAAACATTTTGGGAAAAGGAGGAAATGCTGATAACCAGCATTTTCTCCTTTTCCCACAATATTTTCTACCTAATCAGCAAACAATCGCACCATTTGAGTCACATTAAAATTATCGTCTGCAACTGCTTTCAATTTAGACTGAGCCAAAATTTTGTCGTCTGCTACAGAGTTACGTGATACCTTCAGTGTCGATAGTTAAAACCCAAGGGTTGCTTTGTCAAAGTTATTTCTGGGGAAAAATATCTACTAATCGAACAGGGTAGGTCCAAGATCAGACTACATCGCCTGCGCAGTCTGATCTTGATCTACACTGTTCTCAATCGTTCAATGAGTTCATGATTAATCTACATGGGTGTCGACTAACTTTTTTATTTTTATCGTAAGCAATTTAAAGGGAAGCTAAAGTAAATCGCATCTTTTTTCTAAATTCCCAATAGAGGACAAATGTAAACAATTCTGTGCAAGAAAATCAGACAAGTTTCACCCTTATCATTTAGATAAATAGTTTTTTATCGTAAGTCTGATTAAATGGTTTTTAACGCCGTTTTTCAACATTATTTCAATTATACCGCGGAGGCCAGTGCACCGATCCATGCTTTCTTGGAGTTTCTGTTCCCAGACCTCAACATAATATTCTGTCCAAGGCAATGGCTGCTTTCCCACATAACCATTGCCGAAAGAATGGTATTAGTGGGAGAGGAATGAATCCTGTGGCATGGACTCAATCATCAATCCTCGGAAAAAAATTGGCCGGGCCGGGATCAAACCCTCTACCTCCTGTTCAGAATTAGAATGATTCAAATATTTGGGGGGAAGGGAGGGGCAAAATGGTCTTTGCCCCCCTACCCCCCTCTTTCCCCTGTCCATCTCTTAAAGTCATTGGGGGGGGGGGGCAAGGATGTACCAAGCTCGATGCCTCATGTATAAGCAATGCTCTTTAAAAAGGGATTTAATTGCAACTGCAAAAAGTTTCGAACTATGCTAGCATGATCAAGCTGCACAGGCATACATGGGTAGAAACATTTCGCTTTTCGTAAATTTCCTGCTTGTCAAGAGACCTTTCTATCTCAGAATTCAGTCGATTCTCAGTCAAAGAGGAGTCTATGGATACATTGTGATGTGATGACTTACTTGGTGTAATACATCATTGAAATGTGACCCATTACGCAAAAAGGGACCTTCTGGGAACTGCGAAAAGTGTCAGCCCTGGTCAGCCTGCGCAATCCGCGCAGGCTGACCAGGGTTGACACTTTCCGCTTTTATGACATTTTCTGCATCAGAAGTGGCCATTCTACCCTACCATACAATCATTTTTGAACTATCAACTTTAATTGACCTGCATTATCATCTCTGATCTGTTTTCATAAAATTGATGGATGGAATTGCCAGATTGTCTCTTTTCGTGTCATGGGTCACATATGCATTCCTCTTGTGCCAGAGCATGCACCCTGATGTGTGCATGTGTTAAAAGATATTATGTCACACCAATGAAAGAAAGTATCTGTGACTCACCTCGAGATTTTGAATATCCTCGTCATTTTCAATCTTGATGCTGTTACACCTTCTTTTCAGCCTAAACACTTCATGCTTCCCATAATCCCTCTTCTCCTCTCGGTCGTCTGCCTTCGAGAGGTTTCTGCCGGCGGTGTTACGGAGGTAGGCAGCACCGCGACTTGTCTGCGGTTCCATACCGACTATACCCCGAATGTTTGCAACACCTCTATGTATCGGTGGATCCACACACCGAGAGGTAGGACGTTCCATTGTCTTATTTGCAGGAGCAGGGTCTTTCGACTGCTCCATCATGAAACCCTGCGCCTTGGCGTGCAGCAGGGCCAATTTATAGGTCTCTAAACAGTTCCCCGTCTTGAAAAAGGAGGTTAGCACCGACTAAGGTAAATGATATCAAACTCGTTCGAAAATAGTAAGTTCACTGTTTAATATATCCTTCTATATCTTCTGTACCTTTGAAAAGTTGCTCCTATTGACAATGGAGGTTAGCACCGACTATAGCAAATTATACCAAACTCGTTTGAAAATATTACGTTCGCTGTTTATCTTATAATATTATATCTTTTATATGTCTTGTTATCTGTTGTTAAATAGAATCTGTAATAAAGTGAAATTGTTATTTTTGGTTCGTTTGTTGTCTGCCTTTCTACTAATCGTATAATATGATATTTCAAAAGTAAAGAGCAGTTTCTTCTTTTTGCACCATGTTTTGAAATCCTAAATTTCAAACCTTAAATAAGCCGTCCGCTAGAGGTACCGAATTAAAGAGAACTATTTTTCGAAGAATACGTAAGACAATGTCCAAGAGAGTGAACGCCAGCCCATGTTTTATAATACTGTACTATGCTAATTAATAGATTACGTCCATCGACCGTTGCTATTGAAATTCGCCTTCTGATTGGTCAGTTTGGATAACAACAATAACTCTGCCGCACGAAGCGAACTAACGTGGGATTGCCTGTAGTGTCCTTTCAGATATAAAACAAAATGATTCCATGTGGGAGTATTGGTTGTTACAATGTCAAACATTTGTCATTCAGTTACGAAATGGACTCAACACTTCTCTTCCAATTAACAGGCAAACAATAGGATAAACATTTTCTGAACATAACAGTTCCGGCAGTTCATTTTGGTTTATCTATTTCAGGAATCCCTATGTACTGCATGAACAGACTTCATTATAATTCAAGTCCAGGTAAACAGGCCTTCAACACGTGTTAACAATGCAAAAAGAGATGCGTACGTAATCAGATTCCATCATTGTAGTACAATTCATCATCCAATTTTGTGTACATGTCATATATATGTGTCAGGATTTTGGTCTAGATAAATGCGTAATAAAAACAGTATTAAATTTTGGTTTGATAGGATGGTATAGAAATGTCGGAAATTGTCTTAGGCGAGACATATGAATTAAATTATCGAATCTAGATCTTTTTCAGTATTTAAGTAAAACTGAAACGATGCTCCGTGCAAGAACTTCGTTTTTAAAGCGACTGGTTTATTCAAAATAGGTAGACATTCTGAATTAACCCATTGACGCACAATGCCTACTTTTGACGACCCTGGGAAAGAAGCCTTTAGAAAACATTGTGGGAAAAGGAGAAAATGCTGGTTAGCAGCATTTTCTCCTTTTCCCACAATGTTTTCTACTCATCACAAATTTCAAATTTTCAGTCAGTTTTAATTTGTCGTCTGCAAATGCTTTCGATTTGGACAAACCTAAAATATTGTCTTTTGGTAATGATTAACCATTTTGTTTGAAGAAGAACGCTTGTAGACCATTTCATGCAATTTGCGTGAAGTAAAGAAAGAGACGCGATATGTTAAAGCACACACATACACACAAACACTGTACATCGAACGGTCGAGCAAGAAATGAAGCAGCACAGAGGTGATCTCTCAACAAAGCTGGGGGCAGAGAGAGAGAGAGAGAGAGAGAGAGAGAGAGAGACAGATAGACAGATAGACAGGAGGGAGGGGACGTGGTCCAGATGCAACACCGTGTCTATGTGACTACGAATGGTATACGTGCCGTTAAGAAAATAGAGCTAGTTCATAACAATCCTGCAGTTAGTGCAATGTACAGTCTACGTACGACATAATTTGCGGTATGGATGTGATAATTATCAGAGCTCGCCGAAGTACGTAAATTTTAAAATGCCAAAAGTTACTGGATCACTTAATTCCCCCCAAAAAAAATCACCGTATTTTTTCACTTTTAGTGAAGAAAAAAAAAAAACCAAGCATTTCCAACGGCACTCTTTTCTAGGAAGGTCAACTTCAAACAGTATTCCCCCTTTCCCTTCCCTGTTTTGTCTGAATATGTCATGTTGTAGAAGTAATACTTATTAGATTTTAATTATCAGTAGAAAGCACAGCGTGATATCTTTCTGTTTGTGCAAGTTAAAGCAATGAGCGTATCCCACTTCGTAGCTTCATGGCATTTTTTCGTGGACTGCATTAACGCACTTCTCATTAATATGCATAGAATTCGGCCGACCTTTGACGTTGTCCTAATGCTTCCATAATCCTGCAAGAATCCCTTTGGATTGGGCCGACGATCAGAATCGAAGATACATCTCTTATGCAAGCTTCGGTTTTTTCCTTCATGGCATAGGAGTAGCAAGAGACTTTTAACTCTTTAACTCTTTACCAAACGACAAAATTTTAGGATGGTCCAAACTGAAAGCATGATTGGCAGACGACAAATTCAACCAGACTCAAAAATTGAAATTGGTTCTGGGAGGGTTGAAGACATTGTGGGAAAACTAGAAAATGCTGGTTACCAGCATTTTCTCCTTTTTCCACGATGTTTTCAAAAGGCCTCTTTTTCAGGGTTGTGAAAAACGGAGATTGTTTGGGAAATATAATTTTCTTCGGTTGATTGGGTATGAATTAGAAGGAAATTTAGTGATCGACCTAATTTTTTGTCCAATCAGAGAGGAGTATTTGTGGAAATTTTCTACCTCTTAAAAGTCCATAAAATTTTGTCTGCTTGAAATAAAGACAGCCGTTCCGCACGTATGAATTCTATTGGTTCCTCCCACATCTACATAAAATTAATTCATGCTCCTCCCAACCATTTAAAGCACGATTTGAAACTTGTTACAACACGACCTACATGAACCTAAACCCCTTTACCAAGTAATCCTGTATGTTATCGGTGAAAGTTTGACTTTAGAAAATATTGCAGAAAAAGGGGAAATTGCAATAGAGGAATTGAGTAATAAAACAAAATCTGATTTTCCTTCTCTATATTTTTACCCCCAATAAATTTTACACCCAAATGGACGACCCAAGTAGCTTTTGTGTACTTTAACGATCAATCTGCAGATAAAGTGTAGTCTGATCATGAATTGAAACATTGTGCTAAACAGCGCAATGTTAAAATTTATGGACTGATTGCACGTTGTCCGTTCTGTATCATGACAAAAATTTGAAAACAAAGAAATAACATTTGAAAATCTCGAAAGTAAAAAAGATTATCTACAGCAAGAGCCAACTGATTAGTATTTAGAGACGTTCAACTTGTCTTTTTGTTTTCTTTTAAAAATAACCCTAAAAAAGATAGTATCTAGCAAGTACAGGTATAAAGGAAAGTCCGAAAATGCTTGCTTGCACTCTTTACAAGATGCCAAAACTTTAGGCTCTAGCATATTAAAAGCAGCACGTACAATGGTTAGTGTATCTGACTCGTAACCTGGAGGTCACGGGTTCGATACCTGGTTGCGATAAACTTTTGCATCTCACCTCTGATGCATGTGAGAAAATTAGTCAGTGGCTTTGGAAAGAAAGTTGTGTCAGTGCAGGTGTGAAAAAGCAAGGAAACAGAAGCGGTGTGAAATAATAATCATCAATAAATTAACCAATTATTCAATCTCTTAAACTGTCGACCTCATGTGATAATTGATAACGAGGAACAACAACAATTGAGATGGTAGATTGTTTACAAATGTTTGTTTGTTATTTCCATTTATTTATCGTCGCTACCGGTTGCCCATCTGAGCGAAGCCCCCAGAAGACGGTTAGTTGTTACGGGGGATAGTGCAAGGATACAGGTCGACACTACTGAGAGCTTCGTCTGGTTCTTTAACGTGCTCGGCGTATAGCATCGTCACACGGGACCTCGGTTAATGTCTCATCCGAAAGACTATTAGCAATTTTAGTTGGCCAGTTGACAAATGTCATACCTAGATTATCTTATATATCCAAGGACAACGCATTTATAAATGAAAAGTGGATACATTTGTGGTACCTAAAATGTTGACATTGAACAATCAACATATACTAAAATTAATAGTGTTTTGCATGTACCCTAAAGAACGAAATTTACTGATAAACATGTGAACTTGTATTATTTGAAAAAAGAAAAAAAGAGGACTGCAACCATAAATCATATCAGTTACCTGTTTTTACAAGTTCTTGTGTGGGCAATTGCGTACATGATATATCCTTGAAAATTTCGTCTAAGTCATTTCCTAAGAAAAGGTCAAAATTTGGTTTGGCTTCCGCCATTGTAAAGACAGCAATGCCATGCACTTTTCTTTCGCAAAATTTGGGCTTGGAGACACGCATAACATGAGGGGACTGTGCATAAGGAAATACACGTGATAGTGTTGTTTTCTCGTGTTTCGGGTGTGTCTTTACAATAAAACAAAACAATGAAATTTGATGAAAGTCATGTTTCTTGATATATTTATGTCATGTGGGCGTGTTTATAGGGTCATGCGGTAATGAAGGCATGTCTTTGCATAATATCTAGGACAAACTTTATAGAGAATGCAGTCTCTATAAAATGATTTATATAAAAACCCAGTCGATCACTAAGTTGGTTAGAGCACAAAAAGAGAATTCTTCGAGAAAATAAAAGCTACGGCGCAGAGCGCCTTCGCTTTTTTTTTCTCGAAGAATTCTCTTTTTTGTGCTCTAACCATTACTTATTTCCCTTCACTGTGCATGTAATGTCCGGGTTGTAGTTAGTGCACGTGCTTTACGTGTTTCTTGCTTACGCGTTGTCATTCAGCTCTGGATGACTGGCCTCTGTGGACGTGGCAAAATTATGGCTGAAGATAATGGCGAATTACGGCTTCAGCTCAGCACAATTCTTTCGGAGTTAACCAGTTTAAAACGAGAGGTGCATGGTACAAATCAGAATGTTGCCACCGAGGTGAAAAAGCTTAAAACAGAAAAAGATTTGCGTTGGAAATTTCAAGGAAATAAGTCGCAATACGACTTCAATTGTGACATTGTGGACACTCTCAAACAAGCGGAGTGGGCGATTGAAAACCACAAGCTCGAACATTGCTCTGACCAGTTAAAGGAGGCTCTGGATAAGCTACATACCCGGAACAAACACATTCGTATAGCTGACACTTCAGCCGGAGGTTGGGAAACCGTGAGGCAGTACGAATCCAATCCCATTGCCAGTAACAGCGAGGATGAGTCCAAAATTTTCAAAGCAGAGAATAGAGCGCTCAAGAAGAAGAAGTCTTCTCGTACTAGGAGCAGTACTAGTGTTTCTGTGGCTGGCACTTCTACATCCAGTACTCCTGCGATTCCATCTCTCGGTGCAGGATTTCCACAGTCTTTTGGCCGTGGGCGTTTTTTTCGTGGCCAACACAGCCAAACCAGTAGCTACGGTAACATTGGGGGCTTTGGAGCAGCACCAGGTCCTTGCTTCGCATGTGGAGAATACTCTCACTACCGGAGAAACTGTCCCTATACCAGACCAACAGGATGCGCAACGGGTCAGCCCGCAGCGCAGCACACTAGCAAGTGATTCAACGAAAGATGAGTATTTTGATTTAAACAGATTTACCCATGACTTTTATGAGTATGAACAAGGTCAGAAAAGTATTATTGTCAGAAATAGATTAAAAGACAATATTAGTTTCTGGCGTACTATAGGGGCCAGTGATTTCATTTTAGATGTTATAGGTAATGGATATAAGCTCCCATTAATAACAACTCCAAGTATAACATTTTGTTGTAATAATAGGTCGGCTATTTTAAATGCAGACTTCGTTAGTGAAGCCATTCAAGACCTTTTGGATAGAGCTTTGATAGAAAAATGTAATTATTCTCCTTTGGTTGTTAATCCATTGACGGTTTCAGTTCAACATTGCGGCAAAAAGAGATTGATCTTAGATCTTAGGGTTGTTAATAAACATCTTTGGAAACAAAAAGTTAGGTTCGAGGATATTAGAATAGCATTGTCCTACTTGGAAAAGGGGTTTTATCAAATAAAATTTGATCTCACTAGTGCTTACCATTTCGTAGAAATTTATAAGCCTCATACAGAATTCTTAGGGTTTTCTTGGCCCGATAAATCGGGTAATATTATATATTACAAGTTCTTGGTACTTCCTTTCGGCATTTCTACTGCATGCTATTTATTTACGAAGCTTATGAGGCCGCTTATCAACAAATGGCGAGGAGAAGGTAAATTAGTCACAATGTTTTTAGATGATGGCTACGGATGCGCAAAAGATTTCGAAAACACGGCTTTACTAAGTCAAGAAGTCAAATCGGATTTACTTCTGTCAGGTTTTATACCGAATATTTCAAAATGTATTTGGGTTCCAGTCCAGTTATTAGAATTTTTAGGCATTTTGCTAGATTCAATGCATAACAGAATTTATATACCTGACAGAAGGGTGGAAAAGGTATTAAGTACAATTGAAAACATTTTTTCAAGCCTAAAAGGGCACCGACGTGTTCATGTGAGGACAGTCGCAAGTCTTGTAGGCCAGATCATTTCTATGAGTGTTGTTATTGGTCATATAGCACAGATTATGACATGCAGTCTGAGCATGGATGTACTGTCTGCTAAGCACTGGGATCAGTTCATACCGCTCTCGGATGAGAGCGTCCAGCAGCTTCACTTTTGGAAGTCTAACTTGGCCTCAATTAATTCTAGAGACATATGTGAGTCTTTTAAATGTACAAAAGTGGTCTATTCGGATGCCAGTAGCACTGGCTATGCAGGTTATGTAGTAAATACACTGTTCGGTATCAGTCATGGTATGTGGACAGCAGATGAGGCTAAACGTTCCTCTACGTGGAGAGAGATGGTTGGTATTTATAGAGTACTGCAATCATTGTTGCCCTTTTCGAAAAAACACAGCATTAAGTGGTACACAGATAATCAGGGTACAAAATCTATTATTTCAAAGGGTTCTATGAAGCTTGACTTACAGGTTGTTGCCATAGACATATTCAAGTTATGTATGCAAAATTCCATCCGTATGGAGGTAGAATGGATTCCTAGGTCGGAAAATGAAAAAGCAGATTATCTATCTAAAATACAAGATTCAGATGATTGGGGAATATCATTTGATATTTTACAGATTCTGATAAATGAATTTGGCCATTTAGAAGTAGACTGGTTTGCTTCTTCTACTAATGCAAAACTTAAAGTTTTTTATTCAAGATTTTGGAATCCTCACTCAACGGGGATGGATGCTTTTTCAGAAAATTGGGGTGGTAAAAATGGTTTATTTGTTCCCCCAATTTCAATTATCGCTCGGGTGATTAGAAAAATGCGAGTAGATGCAGCAAAAGGGGTTTTGGTGCTGCCATGCTGGAGGTCGGCTTCTTTCTGGCCATTAGTATGTGAGAAGGGTTTTTTCATTGACCCTGTAAAACATTGGATAGATTTACCAACACAGAAGGAATTTTATGTTAAGTGTAGAAGTGGTAAAGGCATTTTTGGTAATGAAGATTTACAATTCCGTATGTTGGCGATGTTTTTAAATTTCTCCCTGCAGTAGAAGGGAAACGACTCTTACCGTGAAAAAGTTAGTATGGTACTAGTTGTCTCCCTTGTTGTCTAGCAGTATTGCGTCAGTTATATCTCATCTTTGTGGTTTAAAAGCAGGATTGCTATAACTGTGCACGATTTCCATTTTTGTATAAAAATTTTTTGACAAGGCAGTATTGCTCCAATTTATTCATAGCTTTGCAGTATGAAAGCAGATTTGTATGTGGTTAAATGTTGCAGGATTGCACAAAAAGTTATAGAAGAAGCAGCATTGCTTCAGTTCAGTCACAGTATTGTGGTTCTGAAAGCAGGATTGCTAGATCTCATTGTATAGTGCACAGATCGTTTTTGTTAGAAATCTTTGGTTTTGTTAGACTATGTTGTTTATACATATGAAGCAGGATTGCTCTATTTAATATGTTGTATACATGTGTTTTTCCAGATTCACGAGAATGATATCAAGATGCTACCGGAAGCTATGGTTGGTGGAGCATGTCTTCTCCCGGAGCTGTTACAGAAATCAAGAGCGGACAGCACTGTTAAGAAATATGGACACGCTTTTGAAAAGTTCCGTAAATGGGTAATTTGTAACGGTTTAGGGAGCAGTGATGCTTTGCCTGCCAAAGCTTTTATGGTTGCAACCTATTTGGCTTCTTTAATTCAAGAGTCAAATTCTGCTAGTCCGGTTATCTCCGCTTTTTACGCCATTAAGTGGTATCATGATATAAATGGCTTGTTTTCACCTACTGATTCAAAGCTTGTAGTAAATGTACTGGAGTCTGGAAAACGCATTTTGGGAAAGGAGACGATAAAGAAACAGCCAGTGACAATAGAAATAATATCTTCTGTATATAAAACTTTGTATGAGTATGGAAACATAAAATCTCAGCGCATCATTTGTGCTATTTTAGTTGGGTTTTCTGGTTTCATGAGAAGTGCAGAATTACTGAATATCAAAGTCTCGGATATTGTCTTTAATCCAACTTATATGTCGATTTTTGTTGAAAGCAGCAAAACAGACAAATATAGAGACGGTGCATGGATTATGATTGCCAAAACGGGAACCGAATTATGCCCAGTTGAAAATGTATCTAAGTATTTATCATGGACTAAGCTGTCCGGTAATGATTTCATGTTTTGTAATATTTGTGCAACTAAAACAGGCTATGTTGTTAGAAAAACAAACAAACAAATGTCTTATACGAACTTAAGAGAATTATTTCTTGAGGCTTTATCTCCTCATGTTACAGATATAAAGAAATATTCATTGCATTCTCTAAGATCAGGTGGCGCAACAGCAGCAGCAAACAAAGGTGTCAAAGATCGAATGTTCAAAAGACATGGACGTTGGATTAGTGAAAGTGCAAAGGACGGTTATGTTAAAGACAGTGTTGATGATAGGTTACAAGTTTCTCTTAATTTGGGACTGTAAACATTTGTTTTTTATTTGTCGTTATTACATTTATTCTTCGAATTATTTGTATAGTTCAGTGAAAACGATCCATCGATGCTTTCTACATTCCCCGTTCTTTGTTTTCACGGGCCACTAGTCCAGGTGCTACCAGGCATTTCAATAAAACATTTATTGAACTTGTTGTTGTTTAGTTTGTTACGGACATGGAAGTAGGTTAAGGGAAATATAATTTTCTTCGGTTGATTGGGTATGAATTAGAAGGAAATTTATTTCCCTTCACTGTGCATGTAATGTCCGGGTTGTAGTTAGTGCACGTGCTTTACGTGTTTCTTGCTTACGCGTTGTCATTCAGCTCTGGACGACTGGCCTCTGTGGACGTGGCAAAATTCACTCATTTCTCGATATAAGAAAAAGCATCGATGGTTCGGGACATATAAAGATACATTCCAAATTCATTTAAAACCCTTGCAATTCACGGGCCACTAGTCCAGGTGCTACCAGGCATTTCAATAAAACATTTATTGAACTTGTTGTTGTTTAGTTTGTTACGGACATGGAAGTAGGTTAAGGGAACAGAAGGTTAAAAGCTGACTGTATAAACCATGTACCACACAGCTAACTATTTAGACTCGAACAGATTTTAATCATTTGCATACGACAAAATATATTTGACCTAGAAACTGTAACTTACTTTTAAGGTAAGACCTGTGTAATGGAAAAGAGCTATTTCCACTAAAATATCATCATGCAAAATTAGCTATAATTAAAAATGAGTATTACTGAGCTACTTTCACCTTTTCATTTTTTCCCATTTTTTCCTTCTTTGAATTATCATTTATAAATCTAAAACCGCTATATTCTCAATTGAAAAAGTGATAATAATTACCTCCCTTTTTAGAAAACAAACAAAAGTATCAAAAAATAGTTTCAAGATAGACATAAACAGAATTTCTGATCCGTTAGAAATTTGCAAAAATATTATTCCTGCATAAATCCTTATTTATCCTTATTTAACAATCAATTAGAATTTTTGCCAAATGTTCACCGGAAGTGCATTACACAGGTCTTACCTTAAAAGGGTAGAAAACATTGTAGAAAAAAGGAGAAAATGTTGATTTCTCCTTTTCCCACAATGTTTTCCAAAAGCCCTCTTCTCAGGGTCGTTAAGAGTCGGGATTGTGTGGTAAAGAGATACCTGGACTCTTTCGATGGCTCAGAATACAACCCGCTTAATCCAAGAAACGTTTTGATGTAATATACTTTATCAAAAGCGGACAATAAATACAGAATATTTTTTTTCGGTGAAAGATCGAAATTTATTTCATCGAGTGGACACCATCGGTAATATTTTCACGAGTGGCGCGCTATTTTCACTGGTGGAACCAGTGTAAGATCGAAAAATATTTTCACTGCTATTTCTCGATATCCTACCGGGAAGCATGAAATAAAGACTAAATGTCAACCAGCACAGATCTCAATCTTTACTTTCTGCAATTTAAGCCATTGTTTTGACCAGGGATGGCTAAAGCTGTCTAAAACCTGTTGCATTCTAAATTGCAAGATCAGCTGATTAGCTGCAACAGAAGGCTTAAACCAATCAGATTAGTCTTGAAATTCATAATCCGAACTATATTTAGCGATATAAGCATTGAAAAACTCATGTTTGTGTTGTTGTTTACTGTGCGTGTTCAACCAAACAGGATGTTTTCGTTTTGCAGTTAATCAGCTAATTCATTTGTCTTATTTTTTTTTTTTCGTGCTGAATAATATCATTAATGTTAAACGATATTTCAGAACTACACTTCATGGCAGTCAGTGGACTTATCCATGCTCCAAAATTTGAGCCAAGCTCAGTGAAAAGGGGGCCTATTGCATCTGCGAAATGTCTCTACTCAGGTCAGCCTGCACAGTCTGCGCAGTCTGACCTGTGCTGATACTTTCCTCTATTCGTCAATTTGCTATATGTCCAAGGACCAGTCTACCTTATGATTAAGTGGATTGTTAAAAAAGTAGCTGCCATAGGTCCATCATTATCTGATGATTGGTGCCATGCACCTGGAGATGCTTTAAGCCTTATTTTGTCAGAGCACGGCCCATTTATTATACCCTCGCAAAACGAATGTTTTCGGGGCTATACTGGAATCAGCCTGTCTGTCCGTGTGTACGTCCGTCCGTGTGTCCGTCCTTACGAGCCCGACATTGTGGGGTTAGGGTAACTGTACATTTAGTCTCTATGCGGTTCATCCCGTCCATCTGGTAAGTATGGGGTTAGGGTTAGGTCTAGTGGGGTTAAAAAAGGTGTTTTTGTGGATTTGTTTGGGAAGCATTGAATAAAGAGCAATTCAACCTCACAAGGTCCGTCTCGTAAGACAGTCCGTTCATGTGTCCGTACATGTGTCCGTCTCTGTACAAAATACTAGTAATTTCGTGTGGCGAACTCCTCCTACAGTTTTCCTTCAACTGTATCGCAACTTTGCACATATACTGATCATATATTGAAGATTTGCAAAACGCGGTTTTCAAGTGTCAACTCCTCCTGGTTGAGGAATTATCTTCTCCTGATCTTGACACTATTTTTTGTCAAAGCGCTGGCGGGGGTATTAAGTTACATTCAATGACAGCTCTAGTTAAAACTAGACTGTACACTGCCTTCATCCCAAAAAACTTCCTCTTCCTCTGTACTTTATCAGAACGAGAAATTCATTTGTTGTATCATGCTGATTTACATAAAGTACAGCGTTGAGAAATGGACCAGTCTTGTCGCTAAACCTTTAACCATTCTCGGGAAAGGACCCAAACGACAAAACTTTAGGTTTGTCCAAATCAAAAGCATTTGCAGGCGTCAAAATAAAAGTGACTGAAAATTGGAAATTTGTTTTGGGAAGGATAGAAAACATTGTGGGAAAAGGAGAAAATGCTAGCTACCAGCATCTTCTCCTCTTCCCACAGTGTTTTCTAAAGGCTTCTTTCACGGGGTCCTCGAAAGTAGGGATTGTGTGGGAATGGCTTAACTATTCTCGGGAAAGGACCCAAGGAATTATAGAAAATATCATACAAAAAAGGAACTGTCTGGGAATTCTGTACATCAATTAGATGAAAACAGATCAACGATAGTGCATGACAATTTAAGTTGATAATTCAAAAATGATTGTATAACAAGGTACAATGACCACTACTCATACAGAAAATATCATTAAAGCGAAAAGGGTCAACCCTGGCCAGCCTGCGCAAGGGTTGACCCTCTTCGCAGTTCCCAGAAGGTTCCTTTTTGCGTGATGGGTCACTTATCATTCGAAAATGACTATGTAATAACTTCTTCAATTTCTCCCCATTCACACTGCAACTGTCTGTCGTTCCTCTTGACCCTTTCCCTTCTGAAGATCTGAAAAACAAACGAGTGTTGTTTAAAAAGATACTTATCTTACATCGATTGAGAAACATGCTCTTACAACTAACACTAGGTTCACTGTATATGGAGTGGCGTCATTCTATATGAAGTAAGTAATAGAGGATATTTGTTATTTTCGGTGAAAGATCGAAATTTATTTCATCGAGTGGACACCATCGGTAATATTTTCACGAGTGGCGCAGCCACGAGTGAAAATATTACCGATGGTGTTCACGATTCTATTTATTTCATGCTTTTAACCCTTTATGGGTGGAGTTTTATTAAAATCCAGTACAGTTCTTTTCCGTTATTTCCTGTGGCGTACACCTCCCGCATAGCAATTTCTCATGCGCGAGAAATCTAAGGTAAATGACGTCATATTTCCCATCTGGTTGTCAGGCACTTGCAATTTACCTAGGCGACAAGAACATGAAAATCGGTATTTCCACTGGTGATACCAGTGTAAGATCGAAAAATATTTTCACTGCAATTTCTCGCCTGCCGGAAAGCATGAAATAAAGCACGATATTAAATACAATATAATCTGCAACCGCGTTTTAAAGTATTTATTTATTTTCCTTTCGGAGTTGGTCATGTTAGAATAGGAAAAATCTTCTTTCTGTCGTGGTTTATCATTCAATAAACTACGCTGTAAATTATGAGGTGCAATGAATGAACTACTCGGGCAATTGCCCTCGTGGATTCTTTATTGTACGTCATACCTCACAACTTTGGCTTATTGAACGATAAACCACAACAGAAAGAGGATTATTTCTTAATTATACCGCAAAGAAATTTCTTGTCATTTGATTCGATAAACACATATATCATGTACACTGGCAAAACCAACGTAAAAGTAGTTTTCCTTTCAGGAGCCCGGTTCAGATGACTACACCATCAACAAAACATCCCAAATGGTGACGTCGATTAAGATAACCATCCATATTATGCGCCAAGTTGCACGTTTTAGCATGTATTACCAAGGTTTCAATGACGTCAGCTCGCAGTGACGCCAGTTTTCGTTGATTTTAGGCATTCAGAAAGGAAATTCTACTTCGTCGGCGTACTCAATTTTCTAAACCAAAAAAACAGGTAAAATTTGCTTGACGAACGTGAGAATGGTAAAACTTTGCAATGTAATAAATTCCTTGTGCGACTTATCTGAGACGACACTTTACGCAAATGTTCTAATTAAGAAATAATTTTCTTCCTATCGTGGTTTATTGTCCAATAAATCACAGTTGTGAGTTATGAGGTACAATAAATAATCCACGAGGGCTATATAGCCCGAGTGGTTTATTTATTGAGCCTCATAGCTCACAACGTGGTTTGTTTATTTATTTAGCCTCATAACTCACAACGTAGTTTATTGAACATTAAATCACGATAGAAAGAAGATTATTTCGATTTTAACATGGCCAAATCTTAATGAAAGGAAAACAAGTTCAAACTTGGAGTAAACACGCGGATGAAGATTATGTTCAAATGAATAACCCACGCAATGAATGACGTCAACGTCACTCTGCATGGATTGTCGCAGATTTTACCACGTTTTCCTTGCGCTGTGTTTATAGAGCCAGATTCGGGTGTCATTTTAGAATGCATCTTTTCGCATGTTGCAGGCCATATGGCTTGCAACACACGAAAAGGGGCGATAAGACATTTGCGTAAAGCGTCGTCTCGGATCAGCCTGTGCAGTCCGCACAGGCTAATCCCAGATGGCACTTTATGACCTCATTCGAATTTGTACTAATCTACATAGACTTGCACAAAACAGAAAATTACATAAGATCGGAAAATTTCGTCTCGGAGTGGCCTGTGCAGACGGCGTAGGCTGATCCGAGACAACCTTTTACGCAAATGTCCGAATGCCCTTTTTGGCGTGTTGTAAGCCGAATTGTGATAACAGCTATCTTCATCGATAATTGAGCCCCGTAGATCAATTGGTAACGCATGGGACTGAATTGAAAGGTCGCTGGTTCGATATTTCGGCAAATTTTTTAGGACTGATAAAAATTAGTACGAATGAATTAGGTTTACGGTCGCTAAGTCATCGGTAAACATCAACGTATTCGTGAAGGCTATTCGGGCAATCTTGGCAGCTTCCATCTTATGATATGAGAATCAGGGACTGAAGACTCACTAACTCGCCGGTAAATATCATGTAGCATCGACGTTTTCGTAAAGGCTATTCGGCCACTCTCGGACGTTTCGTAAAATCTATTCGGCCAATCTCGGTAGTTTTCGTCTCTAATATGAGAGTTATGGGCCTTAGACCTTTTTTTTTCCTCTCACAGTTGCTCAACGAAAGTTATGTGGGAAAGCCCTCCTTCCCCACTGTGGCCTCGTAAGAATCACAAGGTTCTGATAATTTTCAGGAAAAACATGGACAGGCTCTCTAGCTGTCGCAGTGTAAGTAAAAAAATGTTGAAATCGATATTACAGAGAGAGAGAGAGAGACAGACAGACAGACAGATACGGAGAAACAGAGACAGACAGAGGCAGAGAGACAGAGACGGAGAGACAGAGAGAGACAGACAGAGAGAGACAGAGACAGAGAGACAGAGACAAAAAGAGACAGAGAGACAGACGGAGAGAGAGAGAGAGAGAGAGACAGAGAGACAGACAGACAGACAGACAGACAGACAGAGACAGATAGTGACAGAGACAGAGAGATATGAACAAATATCCCATGCTGGAACTTATATTTTCACAACCTTAAATAGTACTAGTATCTTTTTATTTTGTCTATCGCTTTTTTTCGGAACTACTTTTTGAAATCATTATTTACGATCTCATGAATGAAAATACTTTCAACTAAATCTCTGAAAAGCCCATGACAGATAAGTCTGTCTCTGCATTTAAAGACGTGGCTCAATTTTATGGCTTTTGACATACTTTTTGTTACTGATAAAAAATGAATAATTGGAGGTTCGTGACTGGTGAAAAATGTAGACATGCGTATTTTATAAGCCCTTTTCTATTTGGCTGGTAAAATTATCCCCCTTTTTTAAGATACTTTTTGTTACATTTGGCTTTATTTGTTTATGCACACCCATCAGTTTACACCCCCTGCACACAATCAAGTATTCGCAGTTAGGCTTGCAGAGTGAATGTGTTAGAGCTTTCTCACCATATAGCATGTGTATTAATATGCTAAGAACGGACTGGTCGTAACGATGACACCCAAAAGGCTTTTCAGGAAGTTGTAAACAATATTTGAAATCTGTAGGTCTTTGGAGTGGTACCATGCACCCAAGTTTAAGTGCACAAGAAACCCATGGCCGCACAATATAATGTGTTATGTATGGCGTTGCTCGCAGTACAACGAAACCACAATGGAAAATGGGGCGATCTTCATATAACAAGGGATCTGTATTCAGCATTTTAAAGGTGAGTTCTAATGTATGATTAACCATTACATTCTTCACTCTTTGCATTGCTAAAACCCCTTTACGCCTTCCATTACTAACAATTCCGTCGATATTTGAGGTAATATATCTGATTGAAGCATCCTTCCAAATGACAAACGGGTGTTCCCGGATGACCAACTAGTTTAAAAAAAAGAAAGAAGCAAAATCATAACTGAACCATGCACTGTGAACAGGGTATTTCTGCATTTGCAAAATTGCAAAAAGTATTGACCCGTGTCAGCCTGCGCAGTCGGCGCAGGCTGATATGGGTCAAACCTTTTGCTTCTTGATATATTCCTCTTGTCCAAGGACCAGCCTACACAATTTTTCAGTCGTTGTTAGACTTCAGGCCTCTAAAAATTCCATTGGTATATCACGAGACAAAGAATTTTTCATTCATTTCTCTATCACGGGATTTTTCATCCTCCGACACCGTTACTATAAATTGCACATTAGTTACCCCCTCCTTTATTCTTCTTTGATGGATCAATGGAAATTCAAAGGACTGTGGTTAGACAGAATGGATGTCATGCATCTATAATTATATGGTGTCGTGCTTGGCATGAGGTATCACAGAGATACATTAAGGCCCCATTAGAGGCTTTATGTATCTTTGGAAAAGCATCTAAATAAAGAAAAGTCAAAGTACATCTTTGGCCATAGCATCTAAATAAAGAAAAGTCCAATTATCTTCGGCCAAAGCATCTAAATAAAAGAAAGTCAAAGTATCTTTGGCCAAAGCATGTAAATAAAGGAAAGTCAAAGTATCTTCGGCCAAAGCTTCTAAATATATGAAACTCAAAGTATCTTTGGCCAAAGCATCTAAATAAAGGAAAGTCAAAGTATCTTCGGCCAAAGCATCTAAATAAAGAAAAGTCAAAGTATCGTTTGGTTAAAACATCTAAATGAAGAAAAGTCAAAGTATCTTTTGGTCAAAACATCTAAATAAAGAAAAGTCAAAGTAGCCTTGGCCAAAGCATCTAAATAAAGAAAAGTCAAAGTTTCTTTGTTCAAAGCATCTAAGTAAAGAAAAGTCAAAGTATCTTTGGCCAAAATATCTAAATTAAGAAAAATCTATTACGTGTATCTCTTTGATAAGGGTAATAAAGGTGAACTCCGGAAATACTAGCTTAGACTCTCATATCGCCTTGTTCAGTTTTTTCTAATTCGGTGGGCCAAGTCCCGGTCGCTCAATGGATCTTTCTGCCGATTGGTAAGTGTTCCAACGTCTTATCGGCCAGTGAAAACCCAGCATTGGGCGTCATGTAAACAAAAAAGTCTGACACAATTTGTTATAGACACGCAATAATTTGATCGTGTCTATTTAATCATCATAACAGCCATCTTTATTCAAATTGATAAGAAAGTTCCGGAAAAAAATGTTGTATTTAATCTAGAGCGAAATATCAGCTAGAATAATACTGAAATAAACGCTCTTTCTCTTTGTATTAGACGCCATTTTCTGGATAGCTTGTCATTTTTGACAACCGATATACCACATTACTAAGGGGGGCGTGCCAAACTCGCGTTTACAGAAAGGTCAATTGGTAGCGCACAGGACCTGAGCAGGGAAGCGCTGGTTCTATCCCCGGCTTGGTCATTAAAGTCATCGTCATAAGATTTATTCCTCTCTCACCGCTGACCATTGTTTCGACCATGGTTATTTGGGAAAGCAGCCAGTGGTATGGAAAGAATATTGTGCCGTGTACTGGTTAAAGAAAAGAAAGGAAATCACTAATAGGTCTGTTAGAACCACTTCGAAAATTTTGTTACAAATAGCCGTTTTATTACAAATAGAATTTATTTTATCAGCTTTGGTTAATATAGGGAAATATTTGCCAAAAAAACGAGAGGTATGCGAGAATAACGAGTGCCGTAAGTGCACGAGTTATTTTCGCGGACCCTTCCCTTTTGAGGCAAATATTTCACCATATTAAGCACAAGCACATATATTATGTTTCCTCTGATTATTTTGTCAACGAATGCCAATTTCAAAACTAGTGATCTCAAGTCAATTAACCAGATTTTCGGCAGGAGGAAAATATTCACTGTGACGGAGAAATAATTCCCCCCAGCTTAACTGACTTCATTTTTTATCCATAACATTTCTAAAAGTAGACACATGAACTAGAATATAAATGGTTCAAGCACGACATCTTGCACTCTTCAAGTGAATAATCGTGTTTATCATGTGCCAAATGTTGTCTCTAAAGGTAGAAAAAGTCTTGGGTTTGTTGAAATTTAAATCTCTTGCAGATAACAATATGAATTTGACTCAAAGACTAAAAATAAAAAAGAAAATATTGTTGAAAAAAAGCAAATGTAGGATATCAGCATTTCCTACTTTTACAGTAATCTTTTCAAAGTAATTTTTGAAAGTTTGTAAAAACCTGGGATTGTGTGTGATAACTGGTTAAACAACCGACAATTTCTCAAACTGATTATCTTTACATATATGTGATAAAACTGTACAACCATTTGGCATGCAACGCGCGAAAAGGGACATTCAGACATTTACTTTAAGTCACGGTTGTCTTAGATCAGCATGGGTAGTCCGCGCAGGCTATTCTGAAACGACACTTTCCGTTTTTATATAATTTTCTGTTTTGTGCAAGTCTGCTGTTGTACAAAAGCTAATGTAGTCGTAAAGTGCAGTCTAGCATTAGCCTGCACGGACTGCGCAGGCTGATCCATGTCGACACTTAATGCAAACGACCGGATGTACCTTTTCGCGTATTGCAAGCGTTACCTGTATGGCGATCGGTTTCCATGAGTATGCTTTCAAGATCTGCACATGGCTTGGGAACTCGTCAAATTGAAATGGCCTGTAAGTGCACTGACATATGGTTTTGATCTAAAAGAGAGAGAAAAAAAAACGGATACTGTTGCGTGATTCTACCTCAATCTTAGTCCCGTGGGATAGCTGAGTAGTTAGCGCACCTGACTCATCCCTTAGTGGTTGCAGATTCGACACCCGGTTGAGATAAACTTTCTACTCGACGGTTTTTCGGCTCTCACCACTGGTGCATATGAGAAAGTAGTCATTGGCTTAAAAAAGAAATTGTGTAAGTACATGTGTGAGGAAGCCAGGAAACACATCCGTAGTTACACTAACCGCCGTGATATCACTTAAGTTGTAAAAGGGCGTTTAACTTCAATGTAAACTAGCGCTATCACTAAAAGTGATTATACCCCCGTAAACTCCTTGTCACAAAAGCAGGTCTTTGTCACAGAATGCAGAATAGTTTAGTAAAAAACTAAATGGTGAAAAAAGTTTAATTAACGGGAGATAATTCCATAACAAATAGCAGCAGGGTCATGAAAACTGCACATGCACAACTTCATATATATAGAAACCCTGTGTGTAAATTCGAGTTCAGTACGTGACAAACTGTAGCAGTATTGCTCCGGACAAATTTGAGTCAACGGACAGACGTACAGACGAGCGGACGTACAGACGGATAAACGGACGGACAGATGGACAGACAGCCATGGCGATTCCAGTATACCCCCTTCAATACGTTGTGGGGGTGGGTTTATCACAAGCAAATCAATCACTGGTCATTGCAACAGCAGTACACAATTATTTTCTTGATTTCCAAATCTGCCATCCGGGGCGGTCTTCGTTAATCGATTAAAATGAGCCACGTTCTGACAAAACTGGGTCTTTGACTCATTACCAAACGACACAATTTTAGGTTTGTCCAAATCGAAAGCATTTGCACACAACAAAATAAAAGTGAAAATTTAAAATTTGTTTTGAAAAAGGTAGAAAACATTGTGGGAAAAGGAGAAAATGCAGATTTCCAGCATTTTCTCACCATATTTTCTATAGGCTTCTTTCTCAGGGGTGTCAAAAGTAGGGATTGTGTGATAATGGGTTAATGTATCTCTGTGCTGCACGGTACCAAGCAAGCCATCACATATTGATGAATCCATAATATTCAGTTTTTAACAAACAACTTAATCACGGGATAGACTGGTCCTTGGGCTTACAGAAAATTGTCCAACATCGAAAAGTTTCGTCCGAGTTCAGGCTGCGGCCACTGTACAGGCTGACCTAAATCGATACTTTTCGAAGATGCACTAAGCCCATTTTACATAGAGCAGGACTTATTAATAGATTTGCTGTTTCAGCTTTAAGCCAAATCTCCCACAGAGTATGTCTCATTTATCTATCTATTTATTTAACATTTTATTTGACTCTGACCGGAGAGTTCATTTTCAGTACTACTGTACTGTTTAAACGGGAAAATGCCGTGAAAACACCTGCCTCCATTGCTTGTTGTTTTCAGCTTTAAGCCAAATCTCCCACAGAGTATGTCTCATTTATCTATCTATTTATTTAACATTTTATTTGACTCTGACCGGAGAGTTCATTTTCAGTACTACTGTACTGTTTAAATGGGAAAATGCCGTGAAAACACCTGCCTCCATTGCCTGTTGTTTTGAGAGCCCAATGTCGAAGAAATATACTTTTAACTTTGGGTATCTTTTCCTGAGTGTTTCGTTGATGTTATAAAGCATTGCTCGACCTTCTTCAAAATGATTGGAAGAAAACGCTGCGACAATAGCTGGCATATCTGGTATCGGTACTGTATCTCGAGAGGGAAACAAACCTGATTGGTATAGTACAAATGGTATAAGTTGGCCAACAACACGTGAGAACGGGCATTTGGACATTTGCGTAAAGTGCCTTTTCGGATCAATCTGGTCAGCCCGCAGAGGGTCATTAGAAACGACACTTTCCGTTTTTATGTAAATTTCTGTTCCACACAAGTCTACTTGAGGACTAAATATGACGTGGTCGTAAACTGCCGTCTAGAATAGAATTTTTGTTTTTTTTCGGTGAAAGATCAAAATTAATTGAACACAATCGGTAACACCATCTTGAATATTTTCACGAGTGGTAATATTACCGATGGTGTTCACTCGTTGAAATAAATTTCGATCTTTCGCCATAAAAAACAAATATCCTCTATTTATTTCATCTCGTGAACATCATCGGTAATATTACCGATAATGTTTACGAGATGGAATAAATTTCAATCTTTCACCGAAAAAGATATGCTCTATTTATATTTTATGTTTTGAACCCTTTCTGAAGGGAACTTAATCAAAATCCAGCACAATTATTTTCGATTATTTTCCTGTGGCGTACCCCTTCCGCATAGCAACGCATTAAAATGTTAAGTCTAGCGCAAGAAATGTAAGGTAAATTACGTCATATATATGTCCATCTGGTTGTGAGGCATGCGCATTTCACCTCGATAATTAGTGCGCAGAAATTTTCGCCTTCAATTGAGAAGTAGGAATATGAGAACCCGTATTTTCACTGATGGTAACCATGAAATATCGGCAAATATTTGTCCAATATTTCTCGATAACCTACAGGAAAACATGAAATAATTTGTTATAGCTATATAAGTGAAGATTTTTACTTCAAACTTAAAAAACTTGTTAACTGTCAAAACGGGGACCTATATTCAAAGCTCGAGATAAGAGGGAGTGATGGTATTCTAGATCTTTTATTTCTCTTCCAAACCCTATGTTGTGGGTATTCATCGGAATAGTGTCGATGAGATGATTCCTATGAGTACCCACAACATGGGATTTAGTCGAGAATAATTAATACTTTCAATTTTGAAATCAAAATTACCCCTCTATCTGGAGCTCTGTATAGTACCAGCAAATGCGATCATCAAAGTGTTTTCAAAAAGTTATGCTCCCTTTTTTTACTTAAAATTTTCATTCAAAACTGAGCACTTGCAATCGAGCCTTGGAAAAAGCAAGCGATACTTTTTTTTATGATCGTAATAGTCTTCCCTTTTTTTCCCTGTTCAATTGAACACTTTGACACATCGAATAGATAACGCCGTTTTGATAAGCAATTTTGCTCTAAAATGAAGAAATACCCGGTTGTTTTTTATTTCATCACGAAATGTAACAAGCTTCACACGTTATACATTTCACTTTAAATCCTTTTCTTCTTTCTAAATAGTTCGTTAACCATGTACCAAATGATTCTGTAAGTTTAAACCCCCCCAAAAACAACTGGCTGTCAAAAAGATTATGGTTAAAGTAGAAAATGCCGGTGTAGTGCAGAGAAATGACCCCCATTGCAAAATGACCCACGGTCATTTGTCGATGTAGAGGAATGACTCATGGTTCATTTCTCTACGTCGAGAAATGACCCATGGGTCATTTCTCGACGTGGAATAATGACCCTGGTCATTCCTCTACGTCGAGAAGTGACCCGTGGGTCATTTTGTAATGGGGGTAATTTCACTGCATTACACCGGCAAAGAGCATGTAAATGTTTATTTTTTTGGAAGACAAATCCATCGTCATAGCCATATCCTATTTATCCTCTATGCTTTCAGTATGGATAGATATTTTTCATCTTCTAAGATTTAACTTATTACCAAACGACAATATTTTAGACTTGTCCAAATCGAAAGCATTTACAGACGACAAAATAAAAGTGACTGAAAATTTGAGATTTGTTTTGTGAAGGGTAGAAAACATTGCAGGAAAAGGAGAAAATCCTGGTTACCAGCATTTTTTCCTTTTCCCACAATGCTTTCCAAAGGCTACTCTCATAGGGTCGTCAAAAGTAGAGATTGTGTGGTAATGGATTCAAGATTTTCATTTTTTCTGATTTGAAAGAGCACTTACGATCAAGATATTTTTCTATTCCACTGAAGTTTAGCGATGAAATAATCTTTTCCCCATCTTGACTAGGTATCATCAAGCTCGGCCAAGACCAACTGCGAAGTGTAGGAAATTGTTCTCCTAAAGGAATAGATAGAGAATAATTGTTTTCTTTGGGCAAAAGATCGACATGAGCCTTGCTCTGGCAAAAGGGGGCTTAATGCATTTCCACAATCCATCATACCAAGCCAAATATCACATAATAATGCATCTATGACACTGAAATTAAATGACCAGCTTAATTATGAGGTAGACTGGTCCGTGGACATACAGAAAATTGACGAAAATGAAAAGTTTCAGTCCAGGTTGGCCTGCGGGGACTGCGCAGGTTGACCTTGTCAATACTTTTAGCAGATACATGAAGCCTCCTTTCTATTTCACCGAACGGGCATCTTCGATAATATTTTCACGCGCCGCACAGCCACAAGTGCCACAAGTGAAAATAACATCGCATGATGTTCGCGAAATGAAAAAGAGTTTAATCTTTCACTTAGAAAAAATTCTCATTCATTTCATGCTTAGATCCATGTTTTTAGGGCTTTAATAAAGATTCAGTGCATTTGTTTTCAGTAAAAAAATAACAACATGTGTTTCTCATATGTCCAATCTTCCGTTTGTCTCCCCCACACCACCCCGACAATTTAAAATGACATTCCCCAGCAACGTAGTTATAATCACTGTTAGGTTGTACCTCAATTACCCTTATTTTGCCCTCTGAAAATGTTCGGAAAAAAACATTGTCTTAGTGTTTTACAGAAAACTAAAACAGTTAAGATTATATACTAGATTTGGTAGACATTGCAAAAGTATGAGGAATTTGCGATACGACAAACATCACTAGAGTTATCTGCCCTTGAAATAGAGAAAAATGTTAATTTTCATTTTTTTCAAATGTCCTGATACAGAGTATACATTCAGAAGATTTTAGTGGACTAAACTCGTACAAATCTACATTGTATAGATGTTTGTCAGGATTAAGTATAGAAAAAGTCATGGCATGGTGACCTTGACCTTTGTCAAGGTAAAAGTGAGACCCAGATAGCCAATCTATAACTGATAATTCCCGTAATGAGTTGAATTCACAAACTTTTAAATCATAATTTAGGATTTCGCATTTGCAGCATACACAAAACTTTAAACTTGATGGTGAGGTTTGATACTGGTGGCCTGACAATAAATTACACATTGGTGACCTTGACCTTTTTTTACAGTCACAATGAGACCCAGAGAACTTTTCTAGGTGACCCTGACTTTTTGTACAGTCACAATGAGACCAAGAGCTCTTTTCCAGGTGACCTTGACCTTTTTTTACAGTCACAATGAGACTCAGAGCTCTTTTCCAGGTGATCTTGATTTTTTTTACAGTCACAATGAGACCCAGAGCTCTTTTCCAGGTGACCCCAGCCATTTTTTTACAGTCCCAATGAGACCCAGACCTCTTTTCCAGGTGATCTTGACCTTTTTTTACAGTCACAATGAGATCCAGAGCTCTTTTCCATGTGACCTTGACCTTTTTTTTACAGTCACAATGAGACCCAGAGCTCTTTCCAGGTGACCTTGACCCTTTTTTTACATTCACAATGAGACCCAGGGCTCTTTTACATGGTGTAAGTAATTTTATCCTCATCATTTTAATCTTTGTCATTTAACTTTCATATTTCTCAAAGTTTGCTGAGCACTAAGAATATTTAAGTGCATGGGTTACATAGTTGCCATGATTTGGTGATTTTGTTTTACATATCCCAGTTAGTAATTTCGATATTGATGTATATAATGTTTCCTTGTTTTCCTTTTTAATTCATTTGACAGAGATTTAAAATTTTCAGCTGAATAGAAATTTAAAAAAAAAAAGAGAAAAAAAACTTCTGATGTAAGCCAGTTGAGGATTAAGACTAAGTATGTGTTTTATTGCTTAATGTCAGCTTGAAACAATCTACTACGATCCCTATCAGGTTCCTTATAATTCTTTTAGAACTCCGCTCTTGCACAAAAAAAGCTCCCACATGCTTCTGGTCAGATATGAAAAGCAATCATCTAGACCTCCTGTCTATTACACATATGCTTTGTGGTATTATGGTGAGGGAAATATACTTTTTATTCCAGACGTGCAATCCCATCGTTTCTAAGCTCCTTTGCACATCATTATGAGTATGGGGATAAGCTATATTATCAGTTAGAGCAATCGCATAGCCTGCAGCAGTATATAAGCCTCTCTGGGTATAGTGAACCTCATTTCAAAACTGTTGGGTAGTCAGTCTGCATTTGTCAACAATGATAAGCTCATTCCACCTCACCATAGCTGATTTCACCCACAAATGTAACAATTTAACAGCAAAAATTGAACAGCCTCCAAAATTGCCATGTTCACTTATGATGGATGCATTACTGCATGAAATCTCATCATTGGCATTCGTCATACCCGAACGAGTTTTTTTCATTGTACACAGTAGCTAGGCTCATCTGTGAAATGTAGTTCAGGTCCAGCTGACTTGGCCCAAGGTCTACTCTAACCCTAGCTGCTAGAAAAGGGGTCTGTTTGAGTGAAGACCACTTTAGTTCAACCATTTGTGGATATTTTCCTTGGATGTAAACAAGCTGTGAGTCAGTATAATGCTGTCATAACCATGTAATAAACCCTTAAGATACACTCCGGGAGTATTACTAGTATTTTGACTTGAGGTATGCTTGTATGAGCCCATTGGAGGGGTTTTATTCATGGAGTAAAGGTCGTGGGTCGCACTTTGACATTGAAAAAGGTCAAGGTCACCAGGCCTCCATTCACTTTATACTTAATCCTGACCAACATCTGCATAGATTAGATTTGACTGAATTGCATAAAATGTTTCAACACCATAAGAAGAGAATAACAATTTTTGGAATACAGATCTAGGTCTCATTTTGACAGTGAAAAAAAAGGTCGGGGTCACCAAACCGTAATTTATTTCCATTTCACCGATATTAAAGGTTGTCAATGGGCTTACAAAGTTGTTGTATCTTGTAAATATGAGATCCTAAATTGTGGTATAAAAGATATGTGAACTCATCCCAAGTAACAGGATTATCAGTCAAGAATTGGAGCCATGGTTTTCACTTTGACCTTGAAAAAAAGTCAAGATCACCGTGACACGACTTTATTTATACCTAATCCTGACAAAGATACAATGTAGGTTTGTATGAGCTTGTCCTCTGAAATTTTCTGCAGGTATAGTCAGTCTTAGAACATTAGAAAAAATAGCATTTTTCACTTTTCAAGGCCAGATAATTTAGGAGTTTGTGGCAGAGCAAATTGCTCGTAATTTCGCAATATCTATTAAGTTCAGTATGTGTTCTCAACATGAATTAGATCTATTTTCCATAAAACATTAAGACAATATCGCAGTATTCGGCGAAGTTGGAGAAGACAAATTAAGCGAAATTTAGATAGTGATTATAGTTACATTGCTGGAAGATGTCGCTTAGAATTGTCTGCATTATAGATACCCTCTTATAGGGTAAATACCAACAAGAAATGAATAAAATTGATTACAGGTTCAATGGGGAGATGTAGGCTATACAAGTTAGTCTCAGAGGCTGAAATAATATCAAATAACCTTACCCAATTTTCTCAAGCATAAAGCATTGAAGACATGACCGTTGCATCTTAATACTTCACAAAATGAAAGCCAATACTTAGTAGTATAAATCAGCAAATTTTGAAAAAACAATCTGCCCTAGCAAAAAGAAAAAAAAAAAAATAAATAAATGCGTAATGGATCCTGTTCCTTCTTTTTACGATACATTTTTAGGGTTTAAAACCGAATGATATTAAACATGATATTTTAATAACAAGATAAGCATAACGTGGGGATATAGTTGGTTTAAGAAATAATCTTCTTTCCATCGTGGTTTATCGTTCAATAAACCACAGTTGTGAGTTATGAGGCATAATAAATAATCCACGAGGGCAATAGCCTGAGTGGTTTATTCATTGCGCCTCATAACTCGCAACGTGGTTTATTGAACGATAAACCACGACAGAAAGAAGATTATTTCGATTCTAACATGACTAACTCCTAATCAAAGGAAAATTAGATCATACTCAGAGTAAAAACGCGGAAGCACAATGAATAACTAACTTACTTTATGCAGACTGACGTCACTCAGTACAGAATGACGTCATTCTATATAGAATCACGTAGATTTTAACACGCTTCCGTTGCACTGTGTTTACATAGCTCTAGCCGAATTCTGTTGTCAAGTTAGAATATAAAATAATTTATTACCGTTTACAGTTAAAAATATTGCCACTGCAGTCACCGTAGCTAACAATAATAAAATCAGCACTTTCAATCTCCTCCTATTCATAGCTTTGGCTAAAAGAATGCTATTTAAAAGACCAGTACTGACAGATTAGTAAAGGTTTTCAATATTCATCCGTTAACTATGGGGAAACAGTTTTGACTAGTGGATCGCGATAGCCCTATCTCGTTCACCTGATCGAACGGTTTTTGATAATGTTTCGGATTAAATATTTCCGACTCGGAATCCATAGGGCAGTTTTGTGCTACACACAAACAATCATACCGGTATCGAAAGTATGGTGTTCCAGAACGCTTACAAGTTTACTTTATAGGATTCAGCGACGGTCCGCCCGCCAAGGTTGCTCAGTGGTTATCGTATCAAACTTGTGACATTGTGGTTATGAGTACTATACCCAAATTGAGGGAAACATTATTTCCGGTGATTTTTCGCCTCTAACCTCTGATGAATGTAAAGAAGAGGTCAGTGCCTTGAAAAAAATAAGTTGTGCAAGTACTGGTGTAAGCCAGGATACACATGCGTGGCTGCACTGACCGCCGTGATATGACATAAGCTATTAATACAGCATTAAACTCTACTCAACAAGAGACACTCCGGAAAAGGAGTTTTAAGCCTGTACCGCACTATCTAGAGCTTTAAAGATCCTCAGAAAAAAGTCGTTTGAAAATAGCATTCTCTCCTTTTCCAAAATGTTTGTGTTTTTTTAATGTTAAGAAGACAATTTCGATTTCAGTACCTCATTAATTTTGTTTTGTTATCTTTAGATTCAGTTAGTTTGAACCAGGTTTTTTTCTAGATAAAAACCCAGTTATTATATACGAGCTATGTTTTATTGAACCCTTTCCCAAACGACGAAGTTTTGGTCTCTTCCAAACCGAAAATGTTGGCAGACGACAATTTTAGATTTTGAGAAAAATGACAGAAAGTTCTCAAAAAAGGTAGAAAACACTGTGGGAAAAGGAGAAATTGCTTGTTACGAGCAACATCTCCTTTTCCAACATTGTTTTCAAAAGACTTTTACTGCAAACACGTAAAACCCAGGGCTTTTTTTGGAAAAGGGTTAAAATGGGTTTAATGTATCTACGAAAAGTATCGACTCGGGTCACTCTGCACAGACCGCATAGACATGAATCTAAACCCTTTGCTTATTCAGTCGGCTGTCATCCAAAATGTATTTCTAGGCCTATGAATCTGTAATAACGTTACTGTGATAGCTTGTTTCGTATCATGCATCACGGAGATACGTGAAATTCCTGTTTGCCACTCTTTTAACCCTTTACCAGACGACAAAATTTTTAGCTTTGTCCAAACTGAAAGGATTTGCGGACGACAATTTCAGTGTGGCTCAGATAGTGTGATTTTTCTTTGACAGAGTAGAAAACATTGTAGGAAAAGGAGAAAATTCTGGTTTCCAGCATTTTCTTCTTTTACGACATTGTTTTCAAAAGGCTTCTTTTCCAGGAGAGTCAAAAGTCGGCATAGTGTGGTAAAGGGTTAAATCTATCTCCCAATTAACCGAATATGCACTCAAGAACTAATGCGATATATAATTTAGCAATACCACGAATATTGATAGAGATACATACACCCGGGATAATTACCGGATATGGAATAATTTTTTATGGGTACATGTCACGTTGTGACGTCACTATAACAGCTAATTCGTATCCATCTTGCCAAAATCAAGCTCGATCCGCCAAGGGTAGAGCAGCGTAGTGAATCGTCAACCTTGGCTTGATGTCTATACCCGGGATATCTATCGAATATGGATGAATTTTCTGTGGGTACATGTCACGTTGTATGACACTGAAAACGAGTTGTGACGTCACTATAACAGCTAATTCGTACCCATCTTGCCAAGGCTCGACATTGATCAATTCTCTCCAAACCTCATTAAATACTTTCGATATTCGACTCTGTACGTATTACTATTCAATGCGAAATTTGTGACTGCTAGATGAGTCAATATAGTAACATGGGGCAGAACGCCTACCTTAAGCTTCTTTCTGTGATAGAACTGTCTACATTTGGTCTGTTCAAGGGAAAAATGAATCAGTGAAGTATATACTTGAAAAGCTTTATATGTACGCCTTTAAAATCTTGTTAGAAGTTAAGAAAAAGATGCAATTCTCTCCCAACCTCATTAAATACTTTCGATATTCGACTCTGTATGTATTACTATTCAATGCGAAATTTGTGACTGCTAGATGAGTCAATACTTGCCCTTACGGATATATACAATGTAAGTTCTAACAATAAACATTATGGTTAAAGGACATTCCGACTATAATACCCACAGGTATTCAAACTCCTGACTCGATAATGCAACCAGAAACAGTTCGGTTTGATGTATTTTGGATACATTTTCATCGATAAAAGGATCTACAGATGGTGGTTGATCATAAAAACCTCACAGACCTCATTTTGCTCAGTGGAGCTAAAATGTTAAATGATTATTTTGACCAAGTACTTAATTAGTCTGCTAACATTTGCTACTATTGATATGCAGCTAAATGGATCGATCTTTCTTTATCTACCTTTTTCTTATACCCAATTACTTGAACACGTTTAGAATTTTCATCAACAGAATCTGCGAACTCTTGACTGAACAATACGATTAAGACTCGTTCGCACTGAAAGCATATCTAGACAAAAATTTAGATGTGGCTCAAGTAACCCTTATGCTACTCTCTGACCTTTTACGGACGGTGTAGATCAAGATCAAACTACACAAAACGAGCAGTCTGATCTTGGATCTACACTGTCCGATAAGGAGATATTTTCCCCACAAACAAATGAGTTGAAACATCATTTACGTTTTTGTGATCGACTTGAAAGTTTCATTTCATTTATTTGGCAGGATAAAGGTTAATTAATGGAGTCTTTCTCTAAAACAATAGATAATATAGGCCTAGTGGCAAAGGAGAAAATGCTGTCAAATAGCCTCCTTGCAATCCACTGTGTTTTCTGGGGTCGTTCTCCCATGGGTCTTCAACACTAAAGATTGCTTGATATGATGTTAAACTATTACTTCAACTCGTGCTGAAGTTACAGCCACATTGATAAAGCCCAGTAGCTTGTTTTCGAGGATTTTTTATTGAGACGGTTAAACAATTTCATAAAAAATGAGCATATTTCAAGATAAATAGAGGATATTTGTTTTTTTTTCGGTGAAAGATCGAAATTTATTTCATCGAGTGGACACGATCGGTAATATTTCCACGAATGGCACAGCCACGAGTGAAAATATTACCGATGCTGTTCACGAGATGAAATAAATTTCGATCTTTCACCAAAAAAAAAAAAAATGTTCTATTTATTTCATGTTTTAACCCTTGGAGGAGCTTTATCAAATTAAGTACAGTTCTTTTCCCTTATTCCCCGTGGCGTACCCCTCCCGCATAGCAACGTTACGTCAAGCGCGAGAAATGTAAGGTATATGACGTCATATTTCCCATCTGGTTGTAAGGCACGCGCAATTCACATAGGCAACAAGAACGTGAAAATCGGTATTTTCACTGGTGTCACCAGTGTAAGATCGAAAAATATTTTCACTGCTATTTCTTGATATCCTACCGGAAAGCATGAAATAATTAGGCGTATCTTTTGTTACGGGAGACCTATCCTTCATGCATGGTTTCATCCCGTTTTAGATATAATACTTTTGTTTCATGCTTTCCGGTAAGATATCGAGAAAAAGCAGTGAAAATATTTTTCGATCTTTCACTACCAGTGAAACTGCCAATTTTCATGTTCTTGTTGCTTAGGTTAATTGCGCGTGCCTCACAACTAGATGGAATTATGAAGTCATTTACTTTACATTTCTAGCACTTGACGTAATATTGTAATGCGTTGCTATGCGGGAGGGGTACGCCACGGGGAATAACGGAAAGGAACTGTACTGGATTTTGATAAAGCTCTTTTCATAAAGCGTTAAAGGCATTAAATAAATAGAATTTTTTTTTTTTTTCGGTGAAAGATCGAAATTCATTTCATCTGGTGTTCATGAGATGAAATAAATTTCTATCTTTCACTGAAAACAAACCACAAAGTATCCTCTATATCAACTGCGTTCAGGGAGAATTCTCCTAAGCTCAGTGGTCATGGTGTAAACCTTTGGTCCGGGCGTTCTAGTTTCGATTCCTGTCCGGTTGGACTTTATTCGTAGGATAGGAACTCGTCTGGGATTGGCCATCGAGTAATTCAAACGATTTGTTGTCCAAAAACGGAATTCGTGTCATGAATAATGAGGTGGTATGTTACAGGAGACCACTCCGTCGTGTATAGCTTCATCCCTGTTTAAATACAATACCTAACAACTGCGTTGGGGATAATTCTCTTTAGCTCACTGGTTATGGTGTTGGCCTTTGGTCCGGGCGTTCTAGTTTCGATTCTGTCCGGTCCCTGTATTTCTGATGTGCATTTGTTCATTTGTTTCTTTGTTACGGACTTTGTTCGTAGGAATATTTGGTCTGTGCTTCAAACATGACTGAGCATCGCTTTGGGAAAATGGGGTTTAATCCTTTCTTGTAATTTCATGATTATAGATTCACAGACTCCGCTTTTGTGCACTTTCTGTGCAGCCTGATCTTAATCTATTCTGTCCGCAATAAGCCATTAAATCTCGCATGACAGTCCAAGAGTTGAATAGTTCCTCTTTGTCCTTGGTGGCTACACACTACCTCAAACTTGGCCCGATAGCTCAGTCTTCAATGCTCAGGGCTTGATACCAAGTGGTCGGGGTGTTCGCTATTTGTAATCCCCTTATGGTCTGCAACACTCGAACATTTGCGTAAAGTGTAGTGTCGGATCAGCCTGCGCAGTCCAAGCAGGCTTATCCGAAACGACACTTTCTGTTTTTATGTAATTATCTGTATTGTGCAGGTCTGCTGTAGCACAAAATCTATTATTCAAGCATGACACGTGAATTTGGATCTATAAAAACAGTGCAACGAAAGTGTAGTACATACTTAAAATCCACGTTATCTTACTAATATGTCAAGACAAGTCACTCGATAATATGGAGTGGCGTCATTCTGTATGAAGTAAGTAAGTTATTCAATGCAATACAATCTGCAACCGCGTTTTTACTCTAAGTAAACTTTAACTTATTTTCCTTTCGGAGTTGGTCATGTTAGAATCGGAATAATTTTCTTTCTGTCGTGGTATATCATTCAATAAACCACGCTGAGTTATGAGGCGCCATGAATAAACCACTCGGGCAATCGCCCTCGTTGATTCTTTATTGTGCACCATAACTCACAACTTTGATTTATTGAACTATAAACCACAATAGAAAGAGGATTATTTGTTAATTATACCGCAAAGAAATTCCTCGTGATTTGATTCGATAATATGGTCCAAACATATATGTCATGCACACTAGAAAAACCAACGTAAAAGTAGTTTGCCTTTCGGGAGCCCCGTTCAGATGACTACACAATCAAGAAAACATCCCAAATGGTGGCGTCGATCAAGAATAACATCAAGATTATGCGCCAAGTTACACGTTTTAGCACGTATTACCAAGGTTTCAGTGACGTCAGCTCGCAGTGACGTCAGATTTCATTGATTTTGTACATTCAGAAGGGAAATTCTACTTCGTCAGGGTTCTTAGTTCCTATCATAGTTCCCGAATCGCCTTGCACATGAAAAAAAATGTTTTTAATGTATTTGATTATTTTGTAAATCTAAATAACTAATGTTAAACTGTTGTGTTGTACTGCCAGGCTATATAGATTTTTCGAACGGTGTGGACCGAGATCATACTACACATAAAGTGCGGTCGGATCTACGGTCAACACTACGAGATGAAACATAATTTTCGAATTGATAAGAAAAATGAAACTGCAGCATTTGGTTTTTAATTTTTGTTTTTACTTTTGGCAGAAATGATTAAAAACTTACTTCTTTTTTTAAACTTTTGTTCCATTAGTAGTTTAGGCGTTAATAATGATAGCTATATTCACTCTCTAAAGTTGGATTTAAAAGAAAAAAAATGTACGAAAAGACAAGTAAAACATATCTATAGAAGTCATTTGAAAACATTGATACAGAAATTATACCAATCTCAACAAGATCATAAGAAATTAATTATTTGAAATATAGAGTAGATTTTTCCACGTCTATATGAATATACATGCAACAGTTCTTGATTTACTGTCGGTTGTTTATATTTATCACGTATATATTATATTGTATGAGACGAGATACATGTATTTGTATAAGTCAATAAAATCTATCTATCTTAATTTTCTAAACCAAAAAATCAGGTAAAATTTGCTTGACAAACGTTAGAATGGTAAAACTTTGCAATAAAATAAATTCGTGGTGCGACTTATCTGAGACGACACTTTACGAAAAAATTCTAATGTATCTTTTTTACAGCCAATACGGCTTGCAACACACGAAAAGGGGCGTTCAGACATTAGCGTAAAGTGTCGTCTCAGATAAGCCTGCACAGTCCGCGCAGGCTAATCCGAGAAGCGACTTTATGACCTCATTCGAATTTGTACTACAGTAGACTTGCACAAAACAGAAAATTACATAAGAACGGAAAATTTCGTATTTCGGATTGGCCTGTGCGGACTGCGTAGGCTGATCCGAGACGACATTTTACGCAAATGTCCGAATGCCCTTTGTGGCGTCTTGCAAGCCAAATTATGATAACAGCTATTTTCATGGATAATTGAGCCCCGTAGATCAATTGGTAACGCATGGGATTGAACTAAACGGTCGCTGGTTCGATATTTCGGCTCGGCCAATTTTTTAGGACTAATAAAAGTTAGTACGAATGAATTAGGTTTACATCGGTAAACATCAACGTGTCCGTAAAGGTAATTGGGGGCAATCTTAGCAGTTTCCATCTTATGATATGAGAATCAGGGACTGAAGACTCACTAACTCGCCGCTAAATATCATTTAGGGTCCACATTTTCGTAAAGGCTATTCGGCCAGTCGCGGAGGTTTCCATAAAGGCTATTCGGCCAATCTCGGACGTTTTCGTCTTTAACATGAAAGTTATGGGCCTTATACCTTTATTTTCCTCTCACAGCTGCTCAACGATAGTTATGTGGGAAAGCCCTCCTTCCCCTTTGTGCCTTTGTAAGAGTCACAAGGTTCTGATAATTTTCAGGAAAAACATGGATAGGCTTTCTAGCTGTTGCAGTGTGAGTGAAATAATGTTGAAATCGATATTACACAAAGAGAGAGAGAGAGAGAGAGGCAGAGAAACAGACACACATAGAGACAGAGAGAGAAACACAGAGACACAGAGAGACAGACAGAGACGGAGAGACAGAGACAGACAGAGGCAGAGATACAGAGGCGGAGAGACAGAGACAGAGAGAGAGAGAGAGAGAGAGAGACAGATAGAGACGGAGAGACAAAGACAGACGGAGACAGAGAGACAGAGAGACAGAGAGAGACAAACAGAGACAGACAGACAGACAGATCGAGACAAAGAGACAAAGACGGACAGAGACAGAGAGACAGAGACAGACAGATAGAAACAGAGAGATATGGACTATTACCCCATGCTGGAAGTTATATTTTCACAATCTACAATATTTTTTTTTATTTTTTTGTCCAACGCTTTTTTCGGAACTACATTTTGAAATCATTATTTACGCTCTCATGAATAAAAATACTTTCAACTAAATCTCTGAAAAGCCCATGACAGATAAGTCTATCTCTGCATTTAAATACCAGGCTGAATCTTATGGCTTTTGACATAGTTTTTGTTACTGATAAAAATGAATGAATAGAAGTTTTAGCTTGTTAAAAATGTAGAAATGAGTATTTCATAAGCCCTTTTCTATTTGGCTGGCAAGATTACCCCTTTTTTTAAGATACTTTTTGTTACATTTGGCTTTATTTGTTTATGCACACCCATCAGTTTACACTCCCTGCACACAATTAAGTACTCGCAGTTAGGCTTGCAGGGTGAATGTGTTGGAGCTTTCTCACCATATAGTATGTGTATCAATATGCTAAGAACGGACTGGTCGTAACGATGACACCCAAAAGGCTTCTTAGGAAGTTGTAAACAATATTTGAAATCTACAGGTCTTTGGACTGGTACCATGCACCCAAGTTTAAGTGCACAAGAAACCCATGGCCGCACAATATAATGTGTTATGTATGGCGTTGCTCGCAGTACAACGAAACTACCACGGAACATGGGGCGTTCTTCATATAACCAAGGATCTGTATTCAGCATTTTAAAGGTGAGTTCTAATGTATGATTAACAATTACATTATCCGCAGTTTGCACTGCTAAAACACCTTTACGCCTTGCATTACTAATAATTCCGTCGATATTTGAGGTAGTATATCTGATTGAAGCATCCATCCAAATGACAAACTGGTGTTCCGGGATGACCATCTAGTTTAAGAAAAAAAAGAAAGAAGCAAAATCATAACTAAACAATGCACTGTGAACAGGGTGTTTCTGCATTTGCAAAATTGCAAAAAGTATTGACCCATGTCAGCCTGCGCAGTCGCCGCAGGCTGACATGGGTCGAAACGTTTTGTTTCTTGATATATTCCTCTTGTCCAAGGACCAGCCTACACAATTTTTCAGTCGTTGTTAGACTTCAGGCTTTTGAAGTTTGCATTGGTAATTCACGGGACAAAGAATTTTTTATTCATGTGTCTATCACGGGATTAAAAAAGTTTTCATCCTCTGACACCGTTACTATAAATTGCACATTAGTTACCCCCCTTTATTCTTCTGTGATGGATCAATGGAAATGCAAAGGCCTGTAGTTAGTTAGAATGGATGTCATGAATCTATATTCATATGGTGACGTGCTTGGTGTGAGGTATCACAGAGATACATTAAGCCCCCATTAGTGGCTTTATGTATCTTTGGCCAAAGCATATGAATAAAGAAAAGTCAAAGCACATCTTTGGCCAAAGCATCTAAATAAAGGAAAGTCAAAGTATCTTTGGCCAAATCATCTAAAAAAAGAAAAGTCAAAGTATCTTTGGTCAAAGTATCTAAGTAAAGAAAATTCAAATTATCTTTGGTCAAAGCAATTTAAGTAAAGAAAAGTCAAAGTTTCTTTGGCCAAGATATCTAAATAAAGAAAAGTCTATTACGTGTATCTCTTTGATCAGGGTAATAAACTTGAACTCCGGAAATACTAGCTTAGATTCTCATGTCGCCTTGTTCAGTTTTTTCTAATTCTGTGGGCCAGGCCCCGGTCGCTCAATGGACCTTTCTGCCGATTGGTAAGTGTTCCAACGTCTTATCGGCCAATGAAAACGCAGCGTTGGGCGTCATGTAAACAAAAAAGTCTGACACAATTTGTTATAGACATGCGATAATTTGATCGTGTCTATTTAACCATCAAAACAACAGTTTTCACATTGATAAGAAAGTTCCGGAAAAAATTGTTGTAATAAACCTAAAGCGAAATGTCAGCTAGAACAATATTGATATAAACGCTCTTTCTCTTTGTGTTAGACGCCATTTTCTGGTCAGCTTGTCATGCTTGACAACCGATATACCGCTTTACTAAGGAGGCGTGCCAAACTCACGTTTACAGAAAGGTCAATTGGTAGCGCACAGGACAAATAGCCATTTTATTACCAATAGAATTTATTTCACCAGCTTGTGGTTAATATGGGGAAAAAAGCGAAATGTATGTGGAAATAACGAGTGCCGTAAGGCACGAGCTATTTTCGCAGACCTTTCCCTTTTTGAAGCAAATATTTCCCCATATTAACCACAAGCTGACGCAATAAATTATATATTGTGTTTCCTCTAATTATTTTGTCAACGAATTCCAATTTCAAAACTAGTTATCTCAAGTCAATTAACCAGATTTTCGGCAGGAGGAAAATATTCACTGTGACGGAAAAATAATTCTCCCCAGCTTAAATGACTTTATTCTTTACCCATAACATTTCTAAAAAATAGACACATGAAATAGAATATAAATGGTTCAAGCACGACATCTTGCAGTCTTCAAGTAAATAGCAGTGTATATTATGTACCAAATGTCATCTCTAAAAGTAGAAAAAGTCTTGGGTTTGTTGAAATTTAAATCTCTTGCAGATAACAATATGAATTTGACTCAAAATCTAAAAATAAGAAAGAAAACATTGTTGAAAAAAGCAAATGTAGGACATCAGCATTTCCTACTTTTACAGTAATTTTTTCAAAGTATTTTTTGAAAGTTTGTAAAAACCTTGGATTGTGTGTGATAACTGATTAAACAACCGACAATTTCTCAAACTGATTATCTTTACATATATGTGATAAAACTGTACAACCATTTGGCATGCAACGCGCGTAAAGGGACATTCAGACATTTACTTTAAGTCACGGTTGTCTTAGATCAGCCTGGATAGTCCTCGCAGGCTATTTTGAAACGATACTTTCCGTTTTTATATAATTTTCTGTTTTGTGCAAGTCTGCTGTTGTACAAAACCTAATGTAGTCGTTAAGTGCAGTCTCGCATTAGCCTGTATGAACTGCGCAGGCTGATCCATAACACTTTACACAAACGTCCCAATGTCCCTTTTCGCGTATTGCAAGCGTTACCTGTATGGCGATCGGTTTCCATGAGTATGCTTTCAAGATCTGCACATGGCTTGGGAACTCGTCAAATGGAAATGGCCTGTAAGTGCACTGACATATGGTTTTGATCTAAAAGAGAGAGAGAGAAAAACGGGGTACTGTTGCGTGATTCTACCTCAATCTTAGTCTCATGGGATAGCTGAGTAGTTAGCGCACCTGACTCATCCCTTAGTGGTTGAAGATTCGACATCCGGTTGAGATAAACTTTCTACTCGGCGGTTTTTCGGCTCTCACCCCTGGTGCATGTGAGAAATTAGTCATTGGCTTGGAAAAGAAATTGTGTCAGTACAGATGTGAGGAATTCAGGAAACACATCCGTGGATACACTAACCGCCGTGATATCACTTAAGTTGTGAAAGGGCGTTTAACTCCAATGTAAACTAGAGCTATCACTAAAAGCGATTATACCCTTATCAACTCCTTGTCACAAAAACAAGTCTTTGTCACAGAATGTAGAATAGTTTTGTAAAACAGTAAGAGATGAAAAAAGTTTAAGGGGAGATAATTCGATAGCAAATAGCAGCAGGGTCATGCAAATTGCACATGCACAGCTTCATATATATAGAAACTCTGTGTGTAAATTCGAGTTCAGTACGTGACAAACTGTAGGTGTATTACTCCGGATAAATTTGTGTCAACGGAGAGACGGACGGACGAGCAGACGGACGGACGAACAAACGGACGGACAGACGGGCGGCAATTCCAGTATACCCCTTTCAATACGTTGTGGGGTTGGGCTTATAACAAGCAAATCAATCAGTGGTCATTGCAACTGAAGAACACAATTATTTTTTTAATTTCCAAATCTACCATCCGGGGCGGTATTCGTGAATCGATTAAAATGAGCCACAGTCTGACAAAACTGGGTCTTAACTTATTACCAAACGACAAAAATTTAGTTTTGGCCAAATCAAAGCATTTAAAGACACCAAAATAAAAGTGACTGAAAATTTGAAATTTGTTTTGAGAAGGGAAGAAAACATTGTGGGAAAAGGAGAAAATGCTGGTTACCAGCATTTTCTCATTTTCTCACTTTATTTTCTAAAGGATTCTTTCTCAGGGGTACCAAAAGTAGGGATTGTGTGATAATGGGTTAATGTATCTCTGTGCTGCATGGTACCAAGCAAGCCATCACATACTGACGAATCCATAACATTCATTTTTTAACAAACAACTTAATCACTGGATAGACTGGTCCTTGGGTCTACAGAAAATTGACCAACAGCGAAAAGTTTCGTCCGAGTTCAGGCTGCGCCCACTGTACAGGCTGACATAAAACGATACTTTTCGAAGATGCACTAAGCCCATGTTACACATCATCGTTGACCCAGTTTCGATTCAGACTGTAATCGACCCTTGGTTATTTTGCTTGCGTTTTCTCGTTCTCATGAATTATTCATGAATCATTTTGATTGGTAATCTCAGTTTTTCTTTGAGAAAATTTAAACTATTTTTTCACAAATATGCCGTCATTTCTATTTTTCGTAACTGACGAAATGAAATTGCTCTCCCTACAAGAGAGAATGAATATGTTATTGATCTTTAGATTGGCTATTAGGGTACTTTCCGATCATATGAATATTCATATAAAGCGAAGATTTGCTAGTCATGGAGTGTTCACAACGTGATGCTTACACTTGGGTTCCGAGGATGATTTTATACAGAGCAGGACTTATTAATAGATTTGCCGTTTCAGCTTTAAGCCAACTCTCCCACAGAGCATGCCTCATTTATCTATCTATTTATTTAACATTTTATTTGACTCTGACGGGAGATTTCATTTTTAATACTACTGTGCTGTCTAAATGGGGAAAATGTAGTGAAAACACCTGCCTCCATTGCCTGTTGTTTTGAGAGCCCAAGGTCAAAGAAATACACCTTCAACTTCGGGTATCTTTTCCTGAGTGTTTCGTTGATGTTATAAAGCATTGCTCGACCTTCTTCAAAATGATTGGAAGAAAATGCTGTGACAATAGCTGGCATATCTGGTATCGGTACTGTATCTCGGGAGGGAAACAAACCTGTGTGGTACAGTACAAATGGTGTAAGTTGGCCAGCAACACGTGAGAACGGGCATTTGGACATTTGCGTAAAGAAACCCTTTCGGATCAATCTGGTCAGCCCGCACAGGGTCATCCGAAACGACACTTTCCGTTTTTATGTAATTTTCTGTTTCAGACAAGTCTACTTGAGGACTAAATCTGATGTGGTCGTAAACTGTCGTCTCGGATTAGCCTTAGTCTAGGCTGATCCGAGACGACACTTTATGTGAATGTCCGAATACCCCTTTTCACGTGCTGCAGGCCATATTTAGAACTTGGAAATCTATCATTTGGCTTGCAACACACGAAAAGGGGCATTCGGACATTTGCGTAAAGTGTCGTCTCGGATCAGCCTGCGCAGTCCGCGCAGGCTAATCCGAGACGGCACTTTACAACTACATTGCATTTTTTTGCTACAGTAAACTATTGCATAACAGAAAATTCCATGAAAACGGAAAGTGCCGTTTCGGATTAGCCTGCGCGGACTGCGCAGGCTGATCCGAGACGACGCTTTACGCAAATGTCCGAATATCCTTTTTCCCGTGTTGTATGCCATTTAATCTTTAGCTCGGCTGTCTTCGAAGAAAGCATAACGGTATCGTCATAGACTAGAGGGCATCGTCATCGTGGGCGGTATAGTCTACGTCACCGTCGAACGAAAATTTTGTTTTTTACGGTGAAAGATTGAAAATTATTTCATGCTTTCCGGTAGGATATCTAGAAATAGCTGTGAAAATATTTTTCGATATTACACGGGTACCATCAGTTAAAATACCGATTTTCATGTTTTTGTTGCATCGGTAAATTGCTAGTGCCTCGCAACCTTATGGAAATATGACCTCATTTACCTTACATTTCTCGCGCTTGACGTAATGTTGTAATGCGTTGTTATGCGGTAGAGATATGCAACGTGGAATAGCGGAAAAGAACTGTACTGGATTGCGTAAAAGCTGCTCCCGAAAGGGATAAAAGCATAAAATAAATAAAATATTTTTTATTCCGTGAAAGATCGAAATTTATATAGAACACCGTTGGTAACACCATCTTGAACACCATCGGTAATATTTTCACTCGTGGCTGCGCCACACGTGAAAACATACCGATAGTGTTCACTCGTTGAAATAAATTTCGATCTCTCACCGTAAAAAACAAATATCCTCTATTTATTTCATCTCGTGAACATCATCGTTAATATTACCGATGATGTTTACGAGATGAAATAAATTTCAATCTTTCACCGAAAAAGAAATGATCTATTTATTTCATGTTTTGAACCCTTTCTCAGGGTAACTCAATGAAAATCCAGCACAGTTCTTTTTGATTATTCCCCGTGGCGTACCCCTTCCTCATAGCAACGCATTAAAATGTTAGGTCAAGAGCAAGAAATCTGAGGTAAATTACATTATATATATATGTCCATCTGGTCGTGAGGCATGCGCATTTTACCTGAGTAATTAGTGCGCAGGAATTTTCGCCTTCAATTGAAAAGCAGGAATATGAGAATCCGTATTTTCACTGATCGTACCCATGAAATATCGGTAAATATTTGTCCAATATTTCTAGATAACAACATGAAATAATTTGTAATAGCTATATAAGTGAAGATTTTTACTTCAAACTTGAAAAACTTGTTAACTGTCAAAAGGGGGGTCCTATATACAAAGCTCCAGATAAGAGGGAGTAATGGTATTTTACATCCCTTATTTCTCTTCCAAACCCTATGTTGTGGATACTCATTCGATGAGACGATTCTAATGAGTACCCACAACATAGGATTTAGTTGAGAATAATTAGTATTCTAAATTTTGAAATCAAAATTACCCCCTGTATCTGGAGCTGTAGGAGCTGTATATATTACCAGGAAATGCGATCAGAAAAGCATTTTCAAAACGTTATGCTCCCTTTTTCGACCTAAAATTTTCTTTCAAAACTGAGCACTTGCAATTGATCCTTGGCAATAGCAAGCGATGCTTTTGTTTATGATCATAATACTCTTCCCTTTTTTTCCTGTTCAATTGAATATTTTGACACATCTAATAGATACCGCCGTTTTGATAAGCAATTTTGTTCTCAAATGAAGAAATACCCAGTTGTTTTTTATTTCATCACGAAATGTAACAAGTCTATAGCTTTGCATCTTATACCTTTCACGTTAAGTCCTTTTTTCTTTCTAAATAGTTCGTTAACAATGTACCAAATGATTCCGTGAGTTTAAAATCCCCCCAAAACAAGTGGCTGTCAAAAACATTATGGTTCAAGTAGAAACTGCCAGTGTAATGCAGAGAAATGACCCCCATTACAAAATGACCCACGGTCATTTCTCGACGTAGAATAATGACCGTGGGTCATTTTGTAAGGGGGTCATTTCTCTGCATTACAACGGCAAAGAACATGTAAATGTCTATTTTTTTGAAAGACAAATTCCATTGTTATGGCCAAATCTTATCTATCCTGTATATTTTCAGTATGGATAGATATTTTTCATCTTCTAAGATTCTGACTTATTACCAAACGACAATATTACGACAAAAACACTTACAGACCACCAAATAAAGTGACTGAAAATTTGAGATTTGTTTTGTGAAGGGTAGAAAACATTGTGGGAAAAAAAGAAAATGCTGGTTACCAGCATTTCTTCCTTTTCCCACAGTGCTTTCCAATGGCTTCTCCACAGGGTCGTTTAAAGGAGAGATTGTGTGGTAATGGGTTCAAGATTTTCATTTTTTCTGATTTGAAAGAGCACTTACGATCAAGATATTTTTCTATTCCACTGAAGTTTAGCGATGAAATAATCTTTTCCCCATCTTGACTAGGTATCATCATGCTCGGCCAAGACCAACTGCGAAGTGTTGGAAATTGTTCTCCTAAAGTAATAGATAAAGAATAATTGTTTTCTTTCGGCAAAAGATCGACATGAGCCTTGCTATGGCAAAAGGGGACTTAATGCATTTCCACAATCCATCATACCAAGCCAACCATCACATAATAATGCATCTATGACACTGAAATTAAATGACCGGCTTAATTATGAGGTAGACTGGTCCGTGAACATACAGAAAATTGACCAAAACGAAAAGTTTCGGTCCAGGTCAGCCTGCGGGGACTGCGCAGGCCGACCTTGGTCAATACTTTTAGCTGATATATGAAGCCCCCTTTCTATTTCATCGAATGAGCATCTTCGATAATATTTTCGAGCGTGGCGCAGCCATAAGTGCCACAAGTGAAAATAACATCGTATGATGTTCACGAAATGAAAAAGATTTTGATCTTTCACTTAGAAAAAAATACTCATTTCATGCTTAGATCCCCTTTTTTGTTAGGGCTTTAATAAAGATTCAGTGCATTTGTTTTCAGTAAAAAAATAACAACATTTGTTTCTTATATCTTCAATCTTCCGTTTGTCCCGCCCTCCCCGACAATTTAAAATGACATTCTCCAGCAATGTAGTTATAATCACTGTAAAGTTGTACCTCTATTACCCTTATTTTGCCGTCTGAAAATGTTCGGAAAAACAACATCGTCTTAGTGTTTTACAGAAAACTAAGACAGTTAAGATTATATACGAGAATTGGTAGACATTGCAAAATTACGAGGAATTTCCGATACGACAAACATCACTAGAGTTATCTGCCCTTGAAATAGTGAAAAATGTTAATTTTCTAATTTTTCTAATGTCCTGAAACAGAGTTTACATTCAGAAGATTTCAGTGGACTAAACTCGTACAAATCTACATTGCATAGATGCTAATCAGGATAAGGAATAGAAAGAGTCATGGCATGGTGACCTTATCGTTCAATAAACCACCGTTTTGAGTTATGAGGCACAATGAATAATCCACAACGTGGTTTATTGAAGGATACACCACGACAGAAAGAAGATTATTTCTACTCTAACATGACCAACTCTTAATCAAAGGAAAATTAGATTATACTCAGAGTAAAAATGCGGATGCACATATAGAGGATATTTGTTTTTTTTCGGTGAAAGATCGAAATTTATTTCATCGAGTGGACACCATCTGTAATATTTTCACGAGTGGCGCAGCCACGAGTGAAAATATTACCGATGGTGTTCACGAGATGAAATAAATTTCGATCTTTCACCAAAAAAAAGAAATGTTTTATTTATTCATGTTTTAATCCTTTCTGGGAGGAGCTTTATCAAAATTTAGTACAGTTATTTTCCCTTATTCCCTGTGGCGTACCCCTCCCGCATAGCAACGTTACGTCAAGCGCGAGAAATGTAAGGTATATGACGTCATATTTCCCATCTGGTTGTTAGCCACGCGCAATTTACCTAGGCAACAAGAACGTGAAAATCGGTATTTTCACTGGTGGTACCAGTGTAAGATCGAAAAATATTTTCACTGCTATTTCTCGATATCCTACCGGAAAGCATGAAATAATGAATAACTAACTTACTTTATGCAGACTGACCTGACGTCACTCTGTACAGAATGACGTCATTCTACATAGAATAACTAGATTTTACCACGCTTTCGTTGCACTGTGTTTATAGAGCCGAATTCTATTGTCGTGTTAGAATATAGAATAATTTTTTACCGTTTACAGTTAAAAATATTGCCACTGCAGTCACCGTAGCTAACAATAATAATATCAGCACTTTCAACCTCCTCTTATTCATCGCTTAGGTTAAAAGAATGCTATTTTAAAGACCAAGTACTGACAGATTAGTAAAGGTCCTCAATATTCATCCGTTAACTATGGGGGAACAGTTTTGATTAGTGGATCGCGATAGCCCTATCTCGTTCACCTGATCGAACGGTTTTTGATAATATTTCCGATTAAATATTTCCGAGTCGAACCATAGGGCAGTTTTGTGCTACACACAAACCATCTTACCGGTATATCGAAACCATGATGTTCCAGAACGCTTGTTTACTTTATTTGATTCAGCGACGGTCCGCCCGCCAAGGTTGCTCAGTGCTTATCGTATCAAACTTGTGACATGGTGGTTATGTGTACTATACCCAGATTGAGGTAATCATTATTTCCGGTGATGTTTCGCCTCTCACCTCTGATGAATGTAAAGAAGATGTCAGTGCCTTGAAAAAAAAAGTTGTGCAAGTACTGGTGTAAGCCAGGAAATACATGCGTGGCTGCACTGACCGCCGTGATATGACATAAGCTATTACAACAGAAATAAACTCTACTCAACAAGGGACACTCCGGAAAAGGAGTTTTAAGCCTGTACTGCACTATCTCGAGCTTTAAAGATCCTCAGAAAGAAGTCTTTTGAAAATAGCATTATCTCCTTTTCTAAAATGTGGGTGTGTTTTTTTTAATGCATAAGAAGACAATTTCGATTTCAAAACCACATTTGTTTTGTTATCTTTAGGTGCAGTTAGTTTGGACCAGGTTTTTTTCTAGATAAAAACCCAGTTATTATATACGAGCTATCTTTTATTTAAAATGGGTTTAATGTATCTACGAAAAGTATCGACTCGGGCCACTCTGCGCAGACCGCATAGACTGAAACGAATCTAAACCCCTTGCTTATTCAGTCGGCTGTCATCCAAAATGTATTTCTAGGCATATGGATCTGTAATAACGTTACTGTGATAGCTTGTTTCGTTTCATGCATCACGGAGATACGTGAAATCCCTGTTTGCCACTATTTTAACTCTATACCAGACGACAAAATTTTTAGCTTTGTTCAAACTGAAAGCATTTGCAGACGACAATTTCAGTGTGGCTCCTCAGATAGTGTGATTTTTCTTTGGTAGAGTAGAAAACATTGTGGGTAAAGGAGAAAATTCTGGTTTCCAGCTTTTTCTTCTTTTCCGACGATGTTTTCAAAAGGCTTCTTCTCTAGGAGCGTCAAAAGTCGGCATTGTGTGGTAAAGGGTTAAATCTATCTCGCAATTAACCGAATATCCAGGCAGGAACTTATGCAATATATAATTTAGCTATACCACGAATTCCACGATATTTATCAAATATTTAATCGAATGTGGATGAATTTTCTGTGGGTATATGTCACGTTGTATGACATTAAATACGAGTTGTGACGTCACTATTTGCAAAATTTTTGACTGCTAGATGAGTCAATACTTGCCTTTACGGATATATACAATGTAAGTTCTAACAATAAACATTATGGTTGAAGGACATTCCGACTATAATACCTACAGGGTATTCAAACTCCTGACTCGATAATGTAACCAGAAACAGTTCGCTTTGATGTATTTTGGATACATTTTCATCGATAAAAGGATCTACAGATGGTGGTTGATCATAAAAACCTCACAGACCCCATTTTGCTCAGTTGAGCTAAAATGTTAAATGATTATTTTGACCAAGTACTTAATTGGTCTGCTAACATCTGCTACTATTGATATGCAGCTAAATGGATCGATCTTTCTTTATCTACCTTTTTCTTATACCCAATTACTTGAACACGTTTTGAATTTTCATCAATAGAATCTGCGAACTCTTGACTAAACATTACGATTAAGACTCATTCGTATTGAAAGCATATCTAGACAAAATTTAGATGTGGCTCAAGTAACCCTTATGCCGCTCACTGACCTTTTACGGACGGTGTAGATCAAGATCAAACTACACAAAACGTGCAGTCTGATCTTGGATCTACACTGTCCGATAAGGAGATATTTTCCCCACAAACAAATGAGTTGAAACATCATTTACGTTTTTGTGATCGACTTGAACGTTTCATTTCATTTATATGGCTGGATAGAAGTAAATTAATAGAATCTGTCTCTAAAACAATAGATAATATCGTGGCAAAGGAGAAAATGCTGTCAAATAGCCTCTTTGCAATCCATCGTGTTTTCTGGGGTCGTTCTCCCATGGGTCTTAAATATCTCTTTATCCAGCAGTATAGATCAAGATCAGACTACACTTTATATGCAGTCTGATCTTGATCTATTCTGTCCGCAATAGGCCATTAAATCTCGCAGGACAGTCCAAGAGTTGAATAGTTCCTCTTTTTTCTTGGTGGCTACACACTACCTCAAGTCTAGCCCGATAGCTCAGTCGACAATGTTCAGGGCTTGAAACCAAGTGGTCGGGGTGTTCGCCGTTTCTAATCCCCATATGACCTGCAACACTCCAACATTTGCTTAAAGCGTAGCGTCGGATCAGCATGTGCAGTCCACGCAGGCTTATTCGAAACGACACTTTCTGTTTTTATGTAATTATCTGTATTGTGCAGGTCTGCTGTAGCACAAAATCTATTATTCAAGCATGACACGTGAATTTGGATCTATAAATACAGTGCAACGAAAGCGTAGTACATACTTAAAATCCACGTTATCTTGTGTAAAGAGAAGTATAGTGTGGCGTCATTCTGTACGAAGTAAGTAATAGAGGATATTTGTTTTTTTTGGTGAAAGATCGAAATTTATTTCATAGAGTGGACACCATCGGTACCGATGGTGTTCACGAGATGAAATAAATTTCGATCTTTCACCGAAAAAAAAAAATCTATTTATTTCATGCTTTTAACCCTTTCTGGGAGAAGTTTTATCAAAATCCAGTACAGTTCTTTTCCGTTATTCCCTGTGGCGTACCCCTCCCGCATAGCAATGCATTGCAGTATTACGTCATGCGCGAGAAATCAAAGGTAAATGATGTCATATTTCCCATCTGTTTGTCAGTCACGTGCAACTTACCTAGGCGACAAGAACATGAAAATCGGTATTTCCACTGGTGATACCAGCGTAAGATCGAAAAATATTTTCACTGCTATTTCTCGATATCCTACCGGAAAGTATGAAATAAAGTAAGTTAGTAAATACAATTATAATCTGCAAACGCGTTTTAAAGTATTATTTTATTTTCCTTTCGGAGTTGGTCATGATAGAATAAAAAAAATCTTCTTTCTGTCGTGGTTTATCATGCAATAAACCACACTGTAAATTATGAGGTGCAATGAATAAACCACTCGGGCATTGCCCTCGTGGATTCTTTTTTGTACATCTTAACTCACAACTTTGGCTTTTTGAACGATAAACCACAACAGAAAGAGGATTATTTGTTAATTATACCGCAAAGAAATTTCTCGTGATTTTATTCGATAATATGGCCCAAGCACATTTCATGTACACTGGCAAAACCAACAAAAAAGTTGTTTTACTTTCAGGAACCCCGTCCAGATGACTACACCATCAACAAAACATCCCAAATGGTGACGTCGATCAAGATAACCATCCATATTATGCGCCAAGTTGCACGTTTTAGCACGTATTACCAAGGTTTCAATGACGTCAGCTCGCAGTGACGTCAGTTTTCATTGATTTTGGGCATTCAGAAAGGAAATTCTACTTCGTCAGCGTACCCAATTTTCTAAGTCAAAAATTCTGGTAAAATTTGCTTGACGAACGTTAGAATGGTAAAACTTTGCAACATAATAAATTCGTTTTACGACTCATCTGAGACGACACTTTACGCAAATGTTCTAATGCATCTTTTCGCATGTTACAGGCCATATGGCTTGCAACACACGAAAAGGGGCGTTAAGACATTTGCGTAAAAAGTCATCTCGGATCCGAGACGGCACTTTACGACCCCATTCGAATTTATACTACAGCAGACTTGCACAAAACAGGAAAGTACATAAGAACGGAAAATTTCGTATTTCGGATTGGCCTGTGCGGACTGCGTAGGCTGATCCGAGACGACATTTTATGCAAATGTCCGAATGCCCTTTTTGGCGTGTTGCAAGCCAGATTATGATAACAGCTATCTTCATCGATAATTGAGCCGCGTAGATCAATTGGTAACGCATGGGATTGAACTGAAGGATCGCTGGTTCGATATTTCAGCTCGGCCAATTTTTTAGGACTGATAAAAGTTAGTACGAATGAATTAGGTTTACAGCCGCTAAGTCATCGGTAAACATCAACGTATTCGTAAAGGTTATTTGGGCAATTTTGGCAGCTTCCATCTTATGATGTGAGAATCAGGAACTGAAGACTCGTTAACTTGCCCGTAAATATCATGTAGCATCGACGTTTTCGTAAAGACCATTCGGCCAATCGCGGACTTTTTCGTAAAGGCTATTCGGCCAATCTCGGACGTTTTCGTCTCTAATATTAGAGTTATGGGCCTTAGACCTTTCCTTTCCTCTCACAACTGCTTAACAATAGTTATGTGGGAAAGCCCTCCTTCCCCCTTGTGCCTTTGTAAGGATCACAAGGTTCTGATAATTTTCAGGAAAAACATGGATAGGCTCTCTAGCTGTCGCAGTTTAAGTGAAATAATGTTGAAATCGACATTACAGAGAGAGAGAGAGAGAGAGAGAGAGAGAGAGACAGACAGACAGACAGACAGACAGAGACGGAGTGGCAGAGACTGACAGAGGCAGAGAGACAGAGACGGAGAGAGAGAGACAGAGAGAGATAGAGAGACTGAGACGGACAGACAGAGATAGAGAGACAAAGACAGAGAGAGAGAGAGGGAGAGAGAGAGAGAGAGAGAGAGAGAGAGAGAGAGAGAGAGAGACAGACAGACAGACAGACAGACAGACAGACAGAGACAGACAGAGATATATGGACCAATATCCCATGCTGGAAGTTATATTTTCACAATCCACAATAATATGTTTTTATTTTTTTGTCCAACGCTTTTTTCGGAACTACATTTTGAAATCATTATTAACGATCACATGAATACAAATACTTTCAACTAAATCTCTGAAACACCTATGACAGATACAGAGGATATTTGTTTTTTCCGGTGAAAGATCGAAATTTATTTCATCGAGTGAACACCATCGGTAATATTTTGACGAGTGACGCAGCCACGAGATGAAATGAATTACGATCTTTTACTGGAAAAAAATATTCTATTTATTTCATGCTTTTAACCCTTTCTGGGAGGAGCTTTATCAAATTCCAGTACAGTTCTTTTCCGTTATTCCCCGTGTTGTACCCCTCCTGCATAGCAACGCATTACAATATTGCGTCAAGCGCGAGAAATGTAAGGTGTATGACGCCATATTTACCATCTGGTTGTGAGGCACGCGCAATTTACCTAGGCAACAAGAACGTGAAAACCGGTATTTTCACTGGTGCTACCGGTGTAAGATCGAAAAATATTTTCACTGCTATTTCTCGATATCGTACCTGAAAGCATGAAATAAAATTCAATCTCTGCATTTAACGACGGGGCTGAATTTTATGGCTTTTGAATCACTTTATGTTACTGATAAAAATGAATGAATAGAAGTTCGTGATTGGTGAAAAATGTAGACATGCTTATTTTATAACCCTTTTCTATTTGGCTGACAAAATTACCCCATTTTTTAAGATCCTTCTTTTTTTTACATTTGGCTTTATTTGTTTGTGCACACCCATCAGTTTACACGCCCTGCACACAATCAAGTATTCGCAGTCAGGCTTGCAGGGTGAATGTGTTGGAGCTTTCTCACCATATACCATGTGTATCAATATGCTAAGAACGGACTGGTCGTAACGATGACACCCAAAAGGCTTCTCAGGAAGTTGTAAACAATATTTGAAATCTACAGGTCTTTGGACTGGTACCATGCACCCAAGTTTAAGTGCACAAGAAACCCAAGGCCGCACAATATAATGTGTTATGTATGGCGTTGCTCGCAGTACAACGAAACCACTAAGGAACATGGGGCGTTCTTCATATAACCAAGGATCTGTATTCAGCATTTTAAAGGTGAGTTCTAATGTATGATTAACAATTACATTCTTCACTGTTTGCATTGCTAAAACCCCTTTACGCCTTGCATTACTAATAATCCCGTCGATATTTGAGGTAATATATCTGATTGAAGCATCCATCCAAATGACAAACGGGTGTTCCCGGGTGACCAGCTAGTTTAAAAAAAAGAAAGAAGCAAAATCATAACTGAACCATGCACTGTGAACAGGGCGCAGGCTGACATAGGTCGAAACTTTTTGCTTTTTGATATATTCCTCTTGTCCAAGAACCAGCCTACACAATTTTTCAGTCGTTGTTAGACTTCAGGCCTTTGAAAATTCCATTGGTCTTTCACGGGACAAAGAATTTTTCATTCATTTGTCTATCATGAGATCAAAGAATTTTTCATCCTCTGACACCGTTACTGTAAATTGTACATTAGCTATTCCCTCCTTTATTCTTCTGTGATGGATCAATGGAAATTCAAAGGCCTGTGGTTAGACAGAATGGATGTGATGAATTTATAATTGTATGGTGACGTGCTTGGTATGAGGTATCACAGAGATACATTAAGCCCCCATTAGAGGCTTTATGTATCTTTGGCCAAAGCATCTAAATAAAGAATAGTCAAAGTACATCTTTTGCCAAAGCATCTAAATAAAGAAAATCAAAGTTTCTTTGGCCAAAGCTTCTGAGTAAAGAAAAGTCAAAGTATCTGTGGCCAGAAATATCTAAATAAAGAAAAGTCCATGACGTGTATCTCTTTGATAAGGGTAATAAAGGTGAACTCCGGAAATACAAGCTTAAATTCTCATGTCGCCTTGTTCAGTTTTTTCTAATTCTGTGGGCCAGGCCCTGGTCGCTCAATGGACCTTTCTGCCGATTGGTAAGTGTTCCAACGTTTTATTACAAAAAATGGTTCAAGCACGACATCTTGCACTCTTCAAGTAAATAACAGTGTATATCATGTGCCAAATGTCGTCTCTAAAGGTAGAAAAAGTCTTCGGTTTGTTGAAATTTAAATCTCTTGCAGATAACAATATGAATTTGACTCAAAATCTAAAAATAACAAAGAAAACATTGTTGAAAAAAGCAAATGTAGGACATCAGCATTTCCTACTTTTACAGTAATCTTTTCAAAGTAATTTTTGAAAGTTTGTAAAAACCTGGGATTGTGTGTGATAACTGATTAAGCAACCGACAATTTCTCAAACTGATTATCTATACATACATGTGATAAAACTGTAGAACCATTTGGCATGCAACACGCGAAAAGGGACATTCAGACATATACTTTTAGTCACAGTTGTCATGGATCAGCCTGGGCAGTCCGCGCAGGCTATTTTGAAACGACACTTTCCGTTTTTATATAATTTTCTGTTTTGTGTAAGTCTGCTGTTGTACAAAACTTAATGTAGTCGTAAAGTGCAGTCTCGCATTAGCCTGCAAGGACTGAGCAGGCTGATCCATGGCAACACTTTACGCAAACGTCCGAATGCCGCTTTTTGCGTATTGCAAGCGTTACCTGTATGGCGATCGGTTTCCATGAGGATGCTTTCAAGATCTGCACATGGCTTGGGAACTCTTCAAATGGAAATGGCCTGTAAGTGCACTGACATACGGTTTTGATCTAAAACAGAGAGAAAAAAACGGATACTGTTGCGAGATTCTCCCTCAATCTTAGTCCCGTGGGATAGCTCAGTAGTAAGAGCACATGACTCATCCCCTGGTGGTTGCAGATTCGACACCTGGTTGAGATAAACTTTCTACTCGACGGTTTTTCGGCTCTCACCTCTGGTGCATGTGAGAAAGTAGTCATTGGCTTAAAAAAGAAATTGTGTCAGTACATGTGTGAGGAAGCCAGGAAACACATCCGCGGATACACTAACCGCCGTGATATCACTTAAGTTGTAAAAGGGCGTTTAACTTCAATGTAAACTAGAGCTATCACTAAAAGTGATTATACCCCCGTAAACTCCTTGTCACAAAAGCAGGTCACAGAGTGCAGAATAGTTTAGTAAAAAAGTAAGAGGTGAAAAAAGTTTAATTAACGGGAGATAATTCCATAACAAATAGCAGCAGGGTCATGAAAATTGCACATGCACAACTTCATACATATAGAAATCCTATGTGTAAATTCGAGTTCAGAACGTGACAAACTGTAGGAGTATTACAAATTTGAGTCAACGGACAGACGTACAGACGAGCGGACGTACAGACGGATAAACGGACGGACAGATGGACAGACAGCCATGGCGATTCCAGTATACCTCCTTCAATACGTTGTGGGGGTGGGTTTATAACAAGCAAGTCACTCAGTGGTCATTGCAACTGCAGTACACAATTATTTTCTTGATTTCAATATCTACCATCCGGGGCGGTGTTCGTTAATCGATTAAAATGAGCCACGCTCTGACAAAACTGGGTCTTATACTCATTACCAAACGACACAATTTTAGGTTTGTCCAAATCGAAAGCATTTGCACACAACAAAATAAAAGTGAAAATTTAAAATTTGTTTTGAAAAAGGTAGAAAACATTGTGGGAAAAGGAGAAAATGCTGGTTACCAGCATTTTCTCCTTTTCTCACTATATTTTCTATAGGCTTCTTTCTCAGGGGTGTGAAAAGTAGGGATTGTGTGATAATGGGTAAATGTATCTCTGTGCTGCATGGTAGCAAGCAAGCCATCACATACTGATGAATCTATAATATTCATTCTTTTAACAAACAACTTAATCACGGGATAGACTGGTCCTTGGGCATACATAAATTTGACCAACAGCGAAAAGTTTCGTCCGAGTTCAGGCTGCGCCCACTGTACAGGCTGACCTAAATCGATACTTTTCGAAGATGCTTTCAGCTCATTTTACATAGAGCAGGACTTATTAATAGATTTGCCGTTTCAGCTTTAAGCCTACTCTCCCACAGAGCATGTCTCATTTATCTATTTATTTATTTAACATTTTATTTGACTCTGACGGGAGAGTTCATTTCCAGTACTACTGTACTGTTTAAATGGGAAAATGCCGTGAAAACACCTGCCTCCATTGCCTGTTGTTTTGAGAGCCCAATGTCGAAGAAAAACACTTTCAACTTCGGGTATCTTTTCCTGAGTGTTTCGTTGATGTTATAAAGCATTGCTCGACCTTCTTCAAAATGATTGGAAGAAAACGCTGTGACAATAGCTGGCATATCTGGTATCGGTACTGTATCTCGGGAGGGAAACAAACCTGAGTGGTATAGTACAAATGGTGTAAGTTAGCCAGCAACACGTGAGAACGGGCATTTGGACATTTGCGTAAAGTGCCCTTTCGGATCAATCTGGTCATTAGAAACGACACTTTCCGTTTTTATGTAAATTTCTGTTTCACACAAGTCTACTTGAGGACTAAATATGACGTGGTCGTAAACTGCCGTCTAGAATAGAATATTTGTTTTTTCGGTGAAAGATCGAAATTTATTGAACACAATCGGTAACACCATCTTGAACACCGTCGGTAATATAACCACTCGTGAAAATATTACCGATGGTGTTCACCCGTTGAAATAGATTTCGATCTTTCGCCGTAAAAAACAAATATCCTCTATTCATTTCATCTCGTGAATATCATCGGTAATATTACCGATAATGTTTACGAGATGGAATAAATTTCAATCTTTCACCGAAAAAGAAATACTCTATTTATATTTTATGTTTTGAACCCTTTCTGAGTGGAACTTAATCAAAATCCAGCACAATTCTTTTCGATTATTCCCTGTGGCGTACCCCTTCCGCATAGCAACGCATTAAAATGTTAAGTCTAGCGCAAGAAATGTAAGGTATATATATATGTCCATCTGGTTGTGAGGCATGCGCATTTCACCTGGATAATTAGTGCGCAGGAATTTTCGTCTTCAATTGAAAAGTAGGAATATGAGAATCCGTATTTTCACTGATCGTAACCATGAAATATCGGTTAATATTTGTCCAATATTTCTCGATAACCTACAGGAAAACATGAAATAATTTGTAATATCTATAAGTGAAGATTTTTACTTCAAACTTGAAAAAACTTGTTAACTGTCAAAACGGGGACCTACATGTATATTCAAAGCTCGAGATAAGAGGGAGTGATGGTATTCTAGATCCTTTATTTCTCTTCCAAACCCTATGTTGTGGGTATTCATCAGAATAGTGTCGATAAGATGATTCCTATGAGTACCCACAACATGGGATTTAGTCGAGAATAATTAATAATTTCAATTTTGAAATCAAAATTACCCCTCTATCTGGAGCTCTGTATAGTACCAGCCAATGCGATCATCAAAGCGTTTTCAAAAAGTTATGCTCCCTTTTTTTACTTAAAATTTTCATTCAAAACTGAGCACTTGCATTCGAGCCTTGGCAAAAGCAAGCGATACTTTTTTTATGATCGTAATACTCCTCCCCGTTTTTTCCTGTTTAATTGAATACTTAGTCACATCGAATAAATAACACCGTTTTCATAAGCAATTTTGCCCTCAAATGAAGAAATACCCGGTTGTTTTTATTTCATCACGAAATGTAACAAGTCTATAGCTTTGCACGTTATACAGTTCAAGTCCTTTTTTTCTTTCTAAATAGTTCGTTAACCATGTACCAAATGATTCTGTAAGTTTAAACCCCCCAAAAAGCAACTGGCTGTCAAAAGGATTATGGTTAAAGTAGAAACTGCCGGTGTAGTGCAGGTAATGACCCCCATTGCAAAATGACCCACGGTCATTTCTCGACGTAGAGGAATGACCCATGGGTCATTCCTCTACGTCGAGAAATGACCCGTGGGTCATTTTGTAATGGGGTAATTTCTCTGCATTACACCGGCAAAGAGCATGTAAATGTTTATTTTTTTGAAAGAAAAATCCATCGTCATAGCCATATCCTATTTATCCTCTATGCTTTCAGTATGGATAGATATTTTTCATCTTCTAAGATTCAACTTATTACCAAACGACAATATTTTAGGCTTGTCCAAATCGAAAGCATTTACAAACGACAAAATAAAAGTGACTGAAATTTGAGATATGTTTTGTGAAAGGTAGAAAACATTGCAGGAAAAGGAGAAAATGCTGGTTACCAGCGTTTTTTCCTTTTCCCACAATGCTTTCCAAAGGCTTCTCTCATATGGTCGTCAAAAGTAGAGACTGTGTGGTAATGGATTCAAGATTTTCATTTTTTCTGATTTGAAAGACCACTTACGATCAAGATATTTTTCTATTCCACTGAAGTTTAGCGATGAAATAATCTTTTCCCCATCTTGTTTAGGTATCATCAAGCTCGGCGAAGACCAACTACGAAGTGTAGGAAATCGGTCTCCTAAAGGAATAGATAGAGAATAATTGTTTTCTTTGGGCAAACGATCGACATGAGCCTTGTTCTGGCAAAAAGGGACTTAATGCATTTCTACAATCCATCATACCAAGCCAACCATCACATAATAATGCATCAATGACACTGAAATTAAATGACCGGCTTAATTATGAGGTAGACTGGTCCGTGGATATACAGAAAATTGACGAAAATGAAAAGTTTCGGTCCAGGTCAGCCTGCGGGGACTGCACAGGCTGACCTTGTCGATACTTTTAGCAGATACATGAAGCCTCCTTTCTATTTCACCGAATGAGCATCTTCGATAATATTTTCACGCGCCGCGCAGCCACAAGTGCCACAAGTGCCACAAGTGAAAATAACATCGCATGATGTTCACGGAATGAAAAAGATTTTGATCTTTCACTTAGAAAAAAATACTCATTCATTTCATGCTTAGACCCCCTTTTTTGTTAGGGCTTTAATAAAGATTCAGTGCATTTGTTTTCAGTAAAAAAATAACAATATTTGTTTCTCACATCTTCAATCTTCCGTTTGTCTCCCCACACCTCCCCAAGAATTTAAAATGACATTCTCCAGCAATGTAGTTATAATCACAGTTAAGTTGTACCTCAAATACCCTTATTTTGCCGTCTGAAAATGTTCGGAAAAATAACATCGTCTTAGTGCTTTACAGAAAACTAAGACAGTTAAGATTATATACGGGAATTGGTAGACATTGCAAAATTATGAGGAATTTGCGATACGACAAACATCACTAAGGTTATCTGCCCTTGAAATAGTGAAAAATGTTAATTTTCTAATTTTTCTAATGTCCTGATACAAAGCATACATTCAGAAGATTTCAGTCGACTAAACTCTTACAAATCTACATTGTACAGATGTTGGTCAGGATTAGGTATCGAAAAAGTCTAGGTAAAAGTGAGACCCAGATAGCCAATCTAAAACTGATAATTCCCGTAATGGGTTGAATTTACAAACTTTTAAATAACAATTTAAGATTTCGCATTTGCAGCATACACAAAACTTTAAACTTGATGGTGAGGTTTAATATTGGTGGCCTGATAATAAATTACACCTTGGTGACCCTGACCTTTTTTTACAGTCACAATGAGACAAAGAGCACTTTTCTATGTGACCCTGACATTTTTTACAGTCACAATGAGACGCAGGGCTCTTTTCCAGGTGACCTTGACCTTTTTTTATAGTCACAATGAGACGCAGGGCTCTTTTCCAGGTGACCTTGACCTTTTTTTACAGTCACAATGAGGCCCAGAGCTCTTTTCCAGATGATCTTGACCTTTTTTACCGTCACAATGAGACCCAGAGGTATTTTCCAGGTGACCTTGACCTTTTTTTTTTTTTCAGTCACAGTGAGACCCAGAGCTCTTTTCCAGGTGATCTTGACCTTTTTTTCACAGTCACAATGAGACACAGAGCTCTTTTCTATGTGATCTTGACCTTTTTTTTAAAGTCACAATGAGACCCAAAGGTCTTTTCCAGGTGACCTTGACCTTTTTTTACAGTCACAATGAGACCCAGAGCTCTTTTACATGGATACATGTACTTAACATTGCAAGATTATTTTTTTTACAAAAAAAAAAAACAAACTCTTTTTACAACAGTGTATCTCTGTGTAAGAAATTTTATCCTCATCTTTTTAATCTTTATGTTATTTAACTTTCATATTTCTCAAAGTTTGTTGAGCACCAACAATATTTAAGTGCATGGTTTTTATAGTTGCGATGATTTGGTGATTTTGTTTTACATAACCCAGTTAATAATTTCGATATTGATGTATATAATGTTTCCTTGTTTTCCTTTTTACTTCATTTGACAGAGATTCAAAATTTTCAGCTGAATAGAAATTCAAAAAATAAGAAAAAAAAAAAACTTCTGATGTAAGCCAATTTAGGATTTAGGCTAAGTATGTGTTTTATTGCTGTTTATGTCAGCTTGAAACAATCTGCTACGATCCCTATCAGATTCCTTATTATTCTTTTAGAACTCCACTATTGCGCAAGAATAGCACAAAAGCTCCCACATGCTTCTTGTCAGATATGAAAAGCTATCATCTAGACCTCCTGTCCATTACACATATGGTTTGCGGGATTATGGTGAGGGAAATATACTTTCCAGTCCAGACGTGCAATGCCATCGTTTCTAAGCCCCTTTGCACATCATTAGTAATATGGGGATAAGCTATATTATCAGTTAGAGCAATCTGATAGCCTGCAGTAGTATATAAGCCTCTCTGAGTATAGTGAACCTCATTTCAAAACTGTTGGGTAGTCAGTCTGCATTTGTCAACAATGATAAGCTCATTTCACCTCATCACAGCTGATTTCACCCACAAATGTAACAATTTAAGAGCAAAAATCGAACAGCCTCCAAAATTGCCATGTTCACTTATGATGGATGCATTACAGCATGAAATCTCATCAATGACATTCGTTATACCCGAGCGAGTTTTTTTTTCAGTCTACGCAGTAGCTAGGCTCATCTGTGAAATGTAGTTCAGGTCCAGCTGGCTTGGCCCAAGGCCTACTCTAACCCTAGCTGCTAGAAAAGGGGTCTGTTTGAGTGAAGACCATTTTAGTTCAACCATTTGTGGATATTTTCCTTGGATGTAAACAAGCTGTGAGCCAGTATAATGCTGTCATAAGCAAGTAATAAACCGTAAATATACACTTCCGGTGTATAACTTGTATTTTGACTTGATGTATGCTTGTATGAACCCATTGGGTGGGTTTTATTCATGGAGTAAAGGTCGTGGGTCGCACTTTGACATTGAAAAAGGTCAAGGTCACCAGTCCTCCATTCACTTTATACTTAATCCTGACCAACATCTGCATAGATTGGATTTGACTGAATTGCATAAAATGTTTCAACACCATTAGAAGAGAATAACGATTTCTGTAATACAGATCTAGGTCTCATTTTGACAGTGCTGAAAAGGTCAGGGTCACCAAACTGTAATTTATTTCCATTTCACCGATATTAAAGGCTGTCAATGGGCTTACAAAGTTATTGTATCTTGTAAATATGAAATCCTAAATTGTGGTATAAAAGATATGTGAACTCATCCCAAGTAACAGGATTATCAGTCAAGAATTGGAGCCATGGTTTTTCACTTTGACCTTGAAAAAAGGTCAAGATCACCGTGACACGACTTTATCTATACCTAATCCTGACAAAAAATACAATGTAAGTTTGTATGAGCTTGTCCTCTGAAATTATCTGTATATATAGCCAGTCTTAGAACATTAGAAAAAAATAGCATTTTTCACTTTTCAAGGTCAGATAATTCAGGTGTTTGTGGAACAACATATTGCTCATAATTTTGCAATATCTATCAAGTTTAGTATGTATTCTCAACATGAATTAGATCTAGTCTACTTTCCATAAAACATTAAGACAATATCGCAGTATTCGGCGAAGTTTGAGAAGACAAATTAAGCGAAATTTAGATAGTGACTATAGTTACATTGCTGGAAGATGTCGCTTAGAATTGTCTGCATTATATAGAGTAAATACCAACAAGAAATGAATAAAATTGATTACAGGTTCAAAAGGGAGATGTAGACAATTTAGCCTAAGAAGCTGAAATCATATCAAATGACCTCACCCAATTTTAAAGCATAAAGCATTGAAGACCTGACTGTTGAATCTTAATACTTCACAAGATGAAAGCCAATACTTAGTAGTATAAATCAGCAAATTTTGAAAAAAATCTGCCCTAGCAAAAAGAAAGAATGCCCAATGGATACCCCTCCTTTTCCTGCTTTTTTACGATACAATTCTATGGTTTAAAACCGAATGATGTTAAAAATAATATTTCAAAAACAAGATATGCATAACGTGGGGAAAGAGTTGGTTTAAGAAATACTTTTCTTTCCATCGTGGTTTATCGTTCAATAAACCACAGTTGTGAGTTATGAGGTGCTATCACCCTCGTGGATTATTTATTGTGCCTCATAAATCACAACTGTGGTTATTTCTTAATTTAACCACGCTTTCGTTGCACTGTGTTTATAGAGCACAATTCTATTTTCATGTTAGAATATAAAATAATTTTTTACCGTTTACAGTTAAAAATATTGCCACTGCAGTCACCGTAGCTAACAATAATAAAATCAACACTTTCAATATCCTCTTATTCATCGCTTTGGTTAAAAGAATGCTACTTAAAAGACTAAGTATTGACAGATTGGTAAAGGTCCTCAATATTCATCCGTTAACTATGGGGAAACAGTTTTGACTAGTGGATCGCGATAGCCCTATCTCGTTCACCTGATCGAACGGTTTTTGATAATATTTCGGATTAAATATTTCCGACTCGGAATTCATAGGGCAGTTTTGTGCTACACACAAACAAAGATTACCAGTATATCGAAACCATGATGTTCCAGAACGCTCGTTTACTTTATATGATTCAGCGACGGTCCTCCCGCCAAGGTTGCTCAGTGCTTATCGTATCAAACTTGTGACATGGTGGTTATGTGTACTATACCCAAATTGAGGTAATCATTATTTCCGGTGATTTTTAGCCTCTCACCTCTGATGAATGTAAAGAAGAGGTCAGTGCCTTGAAAAAAATAAGTTGTGCAAGTACTGGTGTAAGCCAGGAAACACATGCGTGGCTGCACTGACCGCCGTGATATGACATAAGCTATTAAAACGGCATTAAACTCTACTCAACAAGGGACACTCCGGAAAAGGAGTTTTAAACCTGTACTGCACTATCTAGAGCTTTAAAGATCCTCAGAAAGAAGTCTTTTGAAAATAGCATTCTCTCCTTTTCCAAAATGTGTGTGTGTGTGTGTGTGTGTGTGTGTGTGTGTGTGTGTGTGTTGTTTTTTTTTGCTTAGATGTGTGTGTTGTGATGCCAAAATGATAGTGTTTTTTTTTTAATACTATAATGATAGAGCATTTTTTCGATACGTATTACCTGGGATATTTGTCGAACATGGATGAATTTTCTGGGGGTTTAAACGTCACATTGTATGACAGTCAAAGTGATTTGTGACGACATCATAACAGCTAATCCGTATCCATCTCGCCAAGGCTCGACAATGATCAATTATCCAAAGCTCGTTAAATATTTTTGACATCGGCCTCTGTACTTATTAGATATAACTCAATAACTCAAATTTGTAACTGCTAGATAGGTCAGTGCTTGCCCTAACGGACGAACAATGTAAGTTCTAACGTTGGGGTTAAAGGACGTTCCGACTGTAATACCCACCGGGTATTCGAGCTCCGTGGCTCGATAATGCATGAAGAAACTGTTCTGTTTGATGTAGTCAGGTACTTTTAGGTATAGAAATTTTTTATCGATATAAGGACCAATAGATGGTGTTTGATGATGATCTTAATGATACTCTCTCACAATTGCGTATCAGCGGTGTATGCAACAAAATTTCTTTAGGCGGGTCAAACGTCAAGACCAGAGGCGTATTTTGTTCAAAACTAAAGTCACAGAGTATCTACGACGTTTCTGTGGTGTTCCTGTGGCGTGTCTGTGTTGGTATGGAGTTCGAGGGACGTTAAGTGCGGTGTATTGAGGCGTAAGCGTGGCGTATGACGCATTGCCATGGCGTAACCGCAACGTTAGCTGAACATTCCTTTTCTATGCGCAGCCTTGCTGTTGCGTAAATATGGCGGTCGCTGATGAAAAACAGTTCTGCTCACTTCGTTGCTGTCACTCGTACAAAAGAAGTCAAACGTTTCAAGTTTAACCAATACGTTTGGTTGACGCAGGAAGTGTTCGAGTTACGTTTCCGCGGTGTCACTGATACATTGTTTTCGCTTTTACAGCGTATGTGTGACGTAAGCCTGACAAATCGGAGCTGCTACATACGTGCTACGTATTTTTAAGTGCTGGCTTAAAAAACAAACAAACGCCAAACCTCTGCGTATAAGGAGATCTACGTATCAAGGAGTATTGGCTACGTAAGTTGGCGCTATTGCGGCGTTGTCGCCGCTTTCCTTTCTTACCATGCAGTGCGTGTATACGCAAGCTGATATGCAGAAGTGAGAGAGCGTCTTAAAAACCTAGTGGACCTCACTTTGCTTAGTTGAGCTAAAATGTTAAATGATCATTTTGAACTAGTACTTAATTAGTCTACTAACATCTGCTACTACTGATATGCAACTATATTGATCTTTCTGTTTTTATCTAACATTTTATATAAAACCAATTACTTGAACACGTTTTGATTTTGTCATCCACAGAATTTACGAACTCTGACTAAACAATACGATTTAGACTCATCCCTATTGAAAGCACATCAAATCAAAAAGTTAGATGTAGCTCAATTTACCCTTAGGCTGATCGGATTGAAACTTTCATTTCATTTATTCAACAGAATAAAGATTAATGGATTTTTTCTATAAAGCAAAAGAAAATATCGTGGCAAAGGAGAAAATGCTGTCAAATAGCCTCTTTGCAACCCACCGTGTTTTCTGGGGCCGTTATCCTATGGGTCTTTATCTCTCCGGATTACTTTATATAATGTTAAACCATTACTTCAACCCGTGCTGAAGTTACAGCCACATTGACAGAATCCAATGGGTTCTTTTAATATGTTCCGAAAGACGAATGAGATTATATCTAGATAATTAGGCGTATATATTGGTACGGGGAACCACTCCTTCATGCATGGCTTCATCCCGGTTTAAAAACAATACCTATCAACTGCGTCAGGGAGAATTCTCCTCAATTCAGTGGTTATGGTGTAAGCCTTTGATGCTTGCGTTCTAGTTTCGAATCCTGCACGGGTCTTGTATTTTTGTTATGCGTTTGGTCATATGTTTCTTTGTTATATACTTTGTTCGTAAAATAGGGGCTTGTCTGGGAGTGGCTATTGAACCTATTAGTTGTCCAAAAATGGACTTGTTGCCGAGGTAAATTTGGCGTATCTCAAAACCAGATGGAAATATGACGTCATTTACCTTACATTTCTCGAGCTTGACGTAATATTAAAATGCCTTGCTATGCGGGAGTGGTACGGCACGGAGAATAATGGAAAAGACCTGTATTGCATTTTGATAAAGCTCCTCCCAGAAAGGGTTAAAAGCATGAAATAAATAGAACATTTTTTTTTTTCCGGTGAAAGATCGGAATTCATTTCATCGAGTGAACAATGTCGGTAATATTTTCACGAGTGGCGCAGCATGGCTTCATCCCGGTTATAATATAATACCCAACACCTGCGTCGGCGAGAATTCTCTTTAGCTGTAAGTGGTTATGGTGTTGGCCTTTCGTCCGGGCGTTCTAGTTTCGATTCCTGTCCGGTCCCCGTATTTCCGCAATGCAATTGTTCATTTGTTTCTTTGTCACGGACTTTGTTCATAGGAATATTTGGTCTGTGCTTCGAACATGACTGAGCATCGCTTAGAGAAAATGGGGTTTAGTGCATTTCCATAATTTCATGATTATGGATTCACAAACTTTGTTTATAAGCCGACTGTTTCCCTAGACATGCACATCACTGACCATTTATAGATACAAAGATTTAACCCTTATCAGCCTGCACAGCCTAGCATGGGTCGATAATTTTTGTTAATGCATGAAACGCTCTTTTCGGCACGACTCAATTTTACCCACCAGGTTGATAAGCGCTGCTCACTGACCTTTTGCGGACAGTGTAGATCCAAGATCAGACTGCACTGAGGGTGTGTAGTCTGATCTTGGATCTACACTGCACGATAAGGAGATGTGATTCCCCGAGTCATAATGACACCTTTTGATAGCATAGAAAACATTGTGGCAAAAGGTGAAATTGCTCGTCACGAGCAATTTCACCTTGTACCACAATGTTTTCTAAAGTCTCCTACTAGCAATGCATAGAAATGTGTATCTATGGAGTAAAGGGTTAAAGTAATCAGCTTTGTGTTTCAGCGCGGGATTGAATTCGCTTTTATGTAACCTCTTTTCTTTTTCCGTTTCAGAATTGCGCCATGCTCTGACAAAAGGGGGCCTAATGCATTTCCGTTGTCCATTATACCAAAAGAATCGTCACCATAATCATGGATCCATTAAATCCATTTTTTTCCACGACCGACTGAATCATGAGTTAGAGTGGTCCTTGGACATACAGAAAAATGACCAACAGCGAAAATTTTCGGCCCATGCAGGTCAGCCTTATAAAAATAATTACGTTCCTTTCTAAATTTAAAAGTAGACTACGAATCCATAGTTATTGTATATATTTGTGATTACGGACTTAAGATAAGTAATAGTTCACCAATTCTGAATAATTGGCTTGCAACACGCGAAAAGGGGCATTCAGACATTTGCGTAAAGTGTCGTTCCGGATCAGCCTGCGCAGTCCGCGAAGGCTAATCCTAAAAGACTATTTTCGTTTCATGTAATTTCTGCGTTGTTCAAGTTGACTGTAGCACAAAATCTAATATACACGTAAAGTGCCGTCTCAGATTGGCCTGTGCGGACTGAAAAGGTTGATCCGAGACGACACTTTACGCAGATGTCCGAATGCCCTATTTGGCATGTTGCAGGCCATATGATAAAAGCTATCTTCATCGATAATTGAGCCCAGTAGATCAATCGGTAACGCATGGGATTGAACTGAAGGGTCGCTGGTTCGATATTTCAGCTCGGCCAATTTTTTAGGACTGATAAAAGTTAGTACGAATGAATTAGGTTTACGGCCCCTAACTCATCGGTAAACATCAACGTATTCGTGAAGGCTATTCGGGCAATTTTTGGCAGCTTCCATATTATGATATGAGAATCAGGGACTGAAGACTCACTAACTCGCCGGTAAATATCATATAGCATCGCCGTTTTCGTAAACGCTATTCGGCCAGTCTCGGTAGTTTTCGTAAAGGCTATTCGGCCAATCTAGGCAGCTTTCGTCTCTAATATGAGAGTTATGGGCCTTATACCTTTATTTTCCTCTCACAGCTGCTCAACGATAGTTATGTGGGAAAGCCCTCCTTCCCCCTGGTGGCTTTGGAACAATCACAAAGTTCTGATAATTTTCAGGAAAAACATGGATAGGCTCTCTAGCTGTCACAGTGTGAGTGAAATAACGATGAAATCGACTTTACACAAAGAGAGAGAGAGAGAGAGAGAGAGAGAGGCGGTGAGACAGAGACACATAGAGACAGAGAGAAACTGAGACAGAGACATAGAGACAGAGAGAGACAGAAAGAGAGAGAGAGACAGACAGATATGGACGAATATCTCATGCTGGAAGTTATATTTTCACAAGTTACAATATTTTTTTTTTATTTTTGTCCAACGCTTTTTTCGGAACTGCATTTTGAAATCATGATTTACGATCTCAACTAAATCCCTGAAACACCTATGTACAACAAGATAATCTATCTCTGGATTTAACGGCGTGGCTGAATTTTATGGATTTTGACATACTTTTTATAACTGATAAAAAATGAATAAATAGAAGTTCGTGATAGGTGAAAAATGTAAACATGCGTATTTTGTAAGCCCTTTTCTATTTGGCTGGCAAAATTACCCCTGTTTTAAGAAACTTTTTGTTACATTTGGCTGTATTTGTTTATGCACACCCATCAGTTTACACGCCCTGCACACAATCAAGTATTCGCAGTCAGGCTTGCAGGGTGAATGTGTTGGAGCTTTCTCACCATATAGCATGTGTATCAATATGCTAAGAACGGACTGGTCGTAACGATGACACCCAAAAGGCTTCTCAGGAAGTTGTAAACAATTTTTGAAATATACAGGTCTTTGGACTGGTACCATGCACCCAAGTTTAAGTGCACAAGAAACCCATGGCCGTACAATATAATGGGTTATGTATGGCGTTGCTCGCAGTACAACGAAACCACTACGGAAAATGGGGCGTTGTTCATATAACCAGGGATCTGTATTCAGCATTTTAAAGGTGAGTTCTAATGTATGATTAACAATTACATTATTTACTCTTTGCATTGCTAGAACCCCTTTACGCCTTGCATTACTAATAATTCCGTCGATATTTGAGGTAATATATCTGATTGAAGCATCCATCCAAATGACAAACGGGTGTTCCCGGTTGACCAGCTAGTTAAAAAAAAAGAAAGAAGCAAAATCATAACTGAACCATGCACTGTGAACAGGGTATTTCTGCATTTGCAAAAAGTATTGTTCCGTGTCAGCCTGTGCATTCCGCGCAGGCTGACATAGGTCGAAACGTTTTGCTTCTTGATATATTCCTCTTGTCCAAGGACCAGCCTACACAATTTTTCAGTCGTTGTTAGACTTCAGGCCTTTGAAAATTCTATTGGTCTATAATGGGACAAAGAATTTTTCCTTCATTTTTCTATCACGGGATCAAAGAATTTTTCCTCTGACACTGTTACTATAAATTGCACATTAGTTACCCCCCCCCCTTTATTCTTCTGAGATGGATCAATGGAAATTCAAAGGCCTGTGGTTGGACAGAATGGATGCCATGAATCTATAATTGTATGGTGACGTGCTTGGCATGAGGTATCACAGAGATACATTAAACTCCCATTAGAGGCTTTAAGTATCTTTGGAAAAGCATCTAAATAAAGATAAGTCAAAGTATCTTTGGCCGAAGCATCTAAATAAAGTAAAGTAAAAGTATGTTTGGCCGAAGCATCTAAATAAAGAAAAGTCAACGTATCCTTGACCGAAGTATCTGAGTAAAGAAAACCAAAGTTTCTTTGGGCAAAGCATCTAAGTAAAGAAAGGTCAAAGTATCTTTGAACAAAATATCTAAATTAAGAAAAGTCTATTATGTGTATCTCTTTGATAAGGGTAAGGGGTACCCCCTCCTTTATTCTTTTGTGATGGATCAATGGAAATTCAAAGGCCTGTGGTTGGACAGAATGGATGCCATGAATCTATAATTGTATGGTGACGTGCTTGGCATGAGGTATCACAGAGATACATTAAACTCTCATTAGAAGCTTCATGTATCTTTGAAAAAGCATCTAAATAAAGAAAAGTCAAAGTACCTTTGGCCGAAGCATCTAAATAAAGGAAAGTAAAAGTATCTTTGGCCGAAGCATCTAAATAAAGAAAAGTCAACGTATCCTTGACCGAAGCATCTGAGTAAAGAAAACCAAAGTTTCTTTGGCCAAAGCATCTAAGTAAAGAAAAGTCAAAGTATCTTTGGCCAAAATATCTAAATTAAGAAAAGTCTATTACGTGTATCTCTTTGATAAGGGTACTAAAGGTGAACTCCGGAAATACTAAGTAGAGCTTAAATTCTCATGTCGCCTTGTTCAGTTTTATCTAATTCTGTGGGCCAGGCCCGGGTCGCTCAATGAACCTTTCTGTCGATTGGTAAGTGTTCCAACGTTTTATTACAAAAAATGGTTCAAGCACGACATCTTGCAGTCTTCAAGTAAATAACAGTGTATATCATGTACCAAATGTCGTCTCTAAAGGTAGAAAATGTCTTGGGTTTGTTGAAATTTAAATCTCTTGCAGATAACAATATGAATTGACTCAAAATCTAAAAATAAGAAAAGAAAACATTGTTGAAAAAAGCAAATGTAGCATATCAGCATTTCCTATTTTTACAGTAATTTTTTCAAAAAGTATTTTTGAAAGTTTGTAAAAACCTTGGATTGTGTGTGATAACTGATTAAACAACCGACAATTTCTCAAGCTGATTATCTTTACACATAATTATGTGATAAAACTGTACAACCATTTGGCATGCAACGTGCGTAAAGGGACATTCAGACATTTACTTTAAGTAACGATTGTCTTGGATCAGCCTGGGTAGTCCGCGCACGCTATTTTGAAACGATACTTTCCGTTTTTATATAATTTTCTGTTTTGTGCAAGTCTGCTGTTGTACAAAACCTAATGTAGTCGTTAAGTGCAGTCTCGCATTAGCCTGCACGGACTGCGCAGGCTGATCCATAACACTTTACGCAAACGTCCGAATGTCCCTTTTTGCGTATTGCAAGCGTTACCTGTATGGCAATAGGTTTCCATGACGATGCTTTCAAGATCTGCACATGGCTTGGGAACTCGTCAAATGGAAATGGCCTGTAAGTGCACTGACATATGGTTTTGATCTAAAAGAGAGAGAAAAAAACGGATACTGTTGCGAGATTCTCCCTCAATCTTAGTCCCGTGGGATAGCTGAGTAGTTAGCGCACCTGACTCATCCCTTAATGGTTACAGATTCGACACCAGGTTGAGATAAACTTACTACACAGCTGTTTTTCGGCTCTCACCTCTGGTGCATGTTAGAAAGTAGTCATTGGCTTAAAAAATAAATTGTGTTAGTACAGATGAGAGGAAGCCAGGAAACACATCCGTAGATATACTAACCGCCGTAATATCACTTAAGTTGCAAAAAGGCATTTAACTCCAATGTAAACTAGAGCAATCACTAAAAGTGATTATACCCCCATTTATCTCCCTGTCACAAGAACAGGTGTTTGTCACAGAATGCAGAATAGTTTAGTAAAAAAGTAAGCAATGAAAAAAGTTTCAAGGTGGGTATTTAGAATTTTTACATCTCACCAATCAAAAAAATATATATATATCACTGAAATTCATATGAAAAAATAATACAAATCATCAATAATTAAGATTCATAAAATTACAAAAACAATTTTTTAATGGTATTCCCTTAAAAGGCTACGTAGCTTCTTAAGCTATTTTTAGACTTCGCGCCAAAAATCAATAAAGCATTGTGGGAATGTCAAGTGACTGGCAGGTGACTCATAACGCTTAAATTCCCTCTCATAACAAACATGTAATCATTATTTTCCATAATGTCTACTTCAGACGCTATGTTTGAAGCTTCTTCTGTGTATTCCTGTAAGTAAATGAGCGAATTGATCATCTAAAAATAGAATGTGTCTCCCGTTGGTGTCAACCTGGGCCGTCGTAAATCTCAAATTTCTCGTGTTGTCGGACGGCTTTCGACTACTGGGGTTTTATGAATTAAAATTAAAAGGCTTTGGGAGTATAAGGATGATTCTTTTTGCACTTTTGTAAAATTCTCGACCCAAAATCTGAAGGGCTACCTTTAACGGGAGATAATTCCATAACAAATAGCAGCAGAGTTATGAAAATTGCACATGCACAACTTCATATATATAGTAACCCTATGTGTAAATTCGCATTCAGTATGTGACAAACTGTAGGAGTATTGCTCAGGACAAATTTGAATCAACGGACAGACGTACGGACGAGCGGACGTACAGACAGATAAACGGACGGACAGACAGCCATGGCAATTCCAGTATACCCCTTTCAATACGTTATGGTGGTGGGTTTATAACAACCAAATAAATCAGTGGTCATTACAACTGCAGTACACAATTATTTCTTGATTTCCAAATTTTACCATCCGGGGCGGTATTCGTTAATCGATTAAAATGAGCCACGCTCTGACAAAACTTGGTCTTAAACTCATTACCAAACGACACGTTTTAGGTTTGTTCAAATCGAAAGCATTTGCACACAACAAAATAAAAGTGACTAAAAATTTAAAATTTGTTTTGAGAAGGGTAGAAAACATTGCGGAAAAAGGAGAAAAAGCTGGTTACCAGCATTTTCTCCTTTTCTCATTATATTTTCTATAGGCATCTTACTAAAGGGTGTGAAAAGTAGGGATTGTGTGATAATGGGTTAATGTATCTCTGTGCTGCACGGTACCAAGCAAGCCATCACATACTGATGAATCTATAATATTCATTCTTTTAACAAACAACTTAATCACGGGATAGACTGGTCCTTGGGCATACAGAAAATTGACCAACAGCGAAAAGTTTCGTTCGAGTTCAGGCTGCGCCCACTGTACAGGCTGACCTAAATCGATACTTTTCGAAGATGCTCTCAGCCCATTTTACATACAGCAGGACTTATTAATAGATTTGCTGTTTCTGCTTTAAGCCTACTCTCCCAAAAAGCATGTCTCATTTATCTATCTATTTATTTAACATTTTATTTGACTCTGACGGGAGAGTTCATTTTCAATACTACTGTGCTGTTTAAATGGGAAAATGTCGTGGAAACACCTGCCTCCATTGCCTGTTGTTTTGAGAGCCCAATGTCGAAGAAATACACCTTCAACTTCGGGTATCTTTTCCTGAGTGTTTCGTTGATGTTATAAAGCATTGCTCGACCTTCTTCAAAATGATTGGAAGAAAACGCTGTGACAATAGCTGGCATATCTGGTATCGGTACAGTATCTCGAGAGGGAAACAAACCTGAGTGGTACAGTACAAATGGTGTACGTTAGCCAGCAACACTTGAAAACGGGCATTTGGACATTCGCGTAAAGTGCCCTTTCGGATCAATCTGGTCAGTCAGCACAGAGTCATCCAAAACGACAGTTTCCGTTTTTATGTAAATTTCTGTTTCACACAAGTCTACTTGAGGACAAAATCTGATGTGGTTGTAAACAGCCGTCTCTGATTAGCCTGCGCGGACAGCGCAGGCTGATCCGAGACGACACTTTATGCAACTATCTGAGTTCCCCTCTTCGCGTGTTGCAGGCCATATTTAGAACGAGAAAATCTATTATCTAATCTTTAGCTCGGCTGTCTTCGAAGAAAGCATTACGGTATCGTCATAGACTAGACCGGGCATTGTCATCGTGGGCGGTATAGTCTACGTCATCGTCGAACGAAAACTTGAATATATAGAGGATATTTGTTTTTTAGGATGAAAGATTGAAAATTATTTCATGCTTTCCGGTAGGATATCGAGAAATAGCATTGAAAATATTTTTCGATATTACACGGGTGCGACGAGATAAAATACCGATATCTATGTTCTTGTTGCCTTGGTAAATTGCTAGTACCTCGCAACCAGATGGAAATATGACGTCATTTACGTTACATTTCTCGCGCTTGACGTAATATTGTAATGCTTTGTTATGCGGGAGGGATATGCCACGTGGAATAAAGGAAAAGAACTGTACTGGATTGTGAAAAAGCTTCTCCCGAAAGGGTAAAAGTACAAAAGAAATAGAATATATTTTTTTTTTTCGGTGAAAGATCGAAATTTATTGAACACCGTCGGTAACACCATCTTGGACACCATCGGTAATATTTTCACGAGTGGCTGAGCCACTCGTGAAAATATTACTGATGGTGTTCACTCGTTGAAATAAATTTCGATCTTTCACAAATATCCTCTATTTTTTTCATCTCATGAACATCATCGGTAATATTACCGATGATTTTTACGAGATGGAATAAATTTTAATCTTTCACTGAAAAAGAAATGATCTATTTATTTTATGTTTTTAACCCTCTCTGAGGGGAACTAAATCAAAATCCAGCACAGTTCTTTTCGATTATTCCCCGTGGCGTACCCCTTCCGAATAGCAACGCATTAAAATGTTAAGTCAAGCGCAAGAGTGTAAGGTAAATTACGTCATATATATGTCCATCTCGTTATGAGGCATGAGCATTTTACCTGGGTAATTAGTGCGCAGGAATTTTCGCCTTTTAATTGAAAAGTGGGAGTATGAGAATCCGTATTTTCACTGATCGTAACCATGAAATATCGGTTAATATTTGTCCAATATTTCTCGATAACCTACAGGAAAACATGAAATAACTTGTAATAGCTATAAGTGAAGATTTTTACTTCAAACTTGAAAAACTTGTTAACTGTCAAAACGGGGACCTATATTCAAAGCCCCAGATAGGAGGGAGTGATAGTATTATAAATACTTTATTTCTCTTCCAAACTTTATGTTGTGGGTACCCACTAGAATCGTTTCGATGAGACGATTCCAATGAGTACCCACAACTTAAGATTTAGTTGAGAATAATTAATATTTTCAATTTTAAAATCAAAATTACTCCGTCTTTCTGGAGCTCTGCCAGGAAATGCGAACATCAAAGCATTTTCAAAAAGTTATGGTCCCCTTTTCGACTTATAATTTTCATTCAAAACTGAGCACTTGCAATCGATCCTTGGCAAAAGCAATTGATACTTTTGTTTTATGATCGTAATACTCTTCCCTTTTTTTCTTGTTTGCTCTCAAATGAAGAAATACCCAGTGAATTTTAATTTCATCACGAAATGTAACAAGTCTATAGCTTTGCACGTTATACATTTACTTTAAGTCCTTTTTCTTTCTAAATAGTTTGTTAACAATGTACCAAATGATTCCGTAAGTTTAAAACCCCCAAAAAACAACTGGCTGTCAAAAACATTATGGTTTAAGTAGAAACTGTCGGTGTAAGGCAGAGGCATTACCCCCATTACAAAATGACCCATGGGTCATTTCTCTACGTAGAGGAATGGCCCATGGGCCATTTCTCTACATGGAATAATGACTCATGGGTCATTTTTCTAAGTAGAATAATGACAACCAGGTCATTTTTCTACGTCGAGAAATGACTTTTGGGGTCATTTTTTTACGTAGAATAATGACCCAGGTCATTTTGTAGGGGAGGGTCATTTCTCTGCATTACACCGGCAAATAGCATGTAAATGTCTATTTTCTTTTTGAAAGACAAATTCCACTGTTATAGCCATATCTTGTTTGTCCTCTATGTTTCAGAATGGATAGATATTTTTCATCTTCTAAGATTTAACTTATTACCAAACGACAATATTTTAGGCTTGTCCAAATCGAAAAAACTTACAGACGACTAAATAAAAGTGACTGAAAATTTGAGATTTGTTTTGTGAAGGGTAGAAAACATTGCGGGAATAGGAGAAAATCCTGGTTACCAGCATTTTTTCCTTTTCCCACAATGCTTTCCAAAGGCTTCTCTCACAGGGTCGTCAAAAGTAGACATTGTGTGGTAATGGGTTAAAGATTTTCATTTTTTCTGATTTGAAAGAGCACTTACGATCAAGATATTTTTCTATTCCACTGAAGTTTAGCGATGAAATAATCTTTTCCCCATCATGTCTAGGTATCATCAAGCTCGGCGAAGACCAACTGCGAAGTGTAGGAAATTGGTCTCCTAAAGGATTAGATAGAGAATAATTGTTTTCTTTGGGCGAAAGATCGACATGAGCCTTGCTCAGGCAAAAGGGGACTTAATGCATTTCTACAATCCATCATGCCAAGCCAACCATCACATAATAATGCATCTATGACACTGAAATTAAATGACCGGCTTAATTATGAGGTAGACTGGTCCGTGGATATACAGAAAATTGACGAAAATGAAAAGTTTCAGTCCAGGTCGGCCTGCGGGGACTGCGCAGGCTGACCTTGTCAATACTTTTAGCAGATACATGAAGCCTCCTTTCTATTTCACCGAACGGGCATCTTCTATAATATTTTCACGCGCCGCGCAGCCACAAGTGCCACAAGTGAAAATAACATCGCATGATGTTCACGAAATGAAAAAGATTTCGATATTTTACTTAGAAAAAAAAAAAGGTACTCATTTTATCCTTAGACCCCCTTTTTTGTTAGGGCTTTAATAAAGATTCAGTGCATTTGTTTTCAAAAAAAAACCCAACAACATTTGTTTCTCATATCTTCAATCTTCCGTTTGTCTCCCCCCCACCTCCCCAACAATTTAAAATGCCATTCTCCAGCAATGTAGTTATAATCACTGTTAAGTTGTACCTCAATTACCTTTATTTTTGCCGTCTGAAAATGTTCGGAAAAACAATATCGTCTTAGTGCTTTACAGAAACTAAGACAGTTAAGATTATATACGAGAATTGGTAGACATTGCAAAATTATGAGGAATTTGCGATACGACAAACATCACTAGTGTTATCTGCTCTTGAAATAGTGAAAAATGTTAATTTTCTAATTTTTCTAATGTCTTGAAACAGAGTATACATTCAGAATATTTCAGTAGACTAAACTCGTACAAATCTACATTGTACAGATGTTGGTCAGGATTAAGTATAGAAAAAGTCATGGCATGGTGACCTTGACCTTTGTCAAGGTAAAAGTGAGACCCAGATAGCCAATCTATGACTGATAATTCCCGTAATGATTTGAATTTACAGACTTTTAAGTCACAATTTAGAATTTCGCATTTGCAGCATACACAAAAACTTAAACTTGATGGTGGGGTTTAATATTGGTGGCCTGATAATAAATTACACCTTCGTGACCTTGACCTTTTTTTACAGTCACAATGAGACCCAGAGCTCTTTTCTAGGTGACGCTGACTTTTTACAGTCACAATGAGACGCAGGGCTCTTTTCCAGGTGACCTTGACCTTTTTTTTACAGTCACAATGAGACCCAGAGGTCTTTTCCAAGTGATCTTGACCTTTTTCTACAGTCACAGTGAGACCCAGAGCTCTTTTCCATGTGACCTTGCTCTTTTTTTTCAGAGTCACAATGAAACCCAGAGCTCTTTTCTAGGTGACGCTGACTTTTTTACAGTCACAATGAGATGCAGGGCTCTTTTCCAGGTGACATTGACCTTTTTTTTACAGTCACAATGAGACCCAGAGATCTTTTCCAGGTGACCTTGACCCTTTTTGACAGTCACAATGAGACCAAGAGCTCTTTTCCAGGTGATATTGACTTTTTTCTTAACAGTCACAATGAGACCCAGAGCCCTTTTCCAGGTGATCTTAACTTTATTTTTACAGTCACAATGAGACCCCGAGCTCTTTTCCAGGTGACCTTGACCTTTTTTTTACAATCACAATGAGACCCAGAGGTCTTATCCAGGTGATCTTGACCTTTTTTTACAGTCACAGTGAGACCCAGAGCTCTTTTCCATGTGACCTTGCCCCCTTTTTTTTTCAGAGTCAAAATGAAACCCAGAGCTCTTTTTTAGGTATTCATTCTCTTGTGGCGTGTTATTTCCTATCATATCAAATATGGATACATGTACTTAACATTGCAAGACTATTTTTTACAAATGAAAAAAAAAAAAAAACTTTTTACAACAGTGTATCTCTGTGTAAGAAATTTTATCAACATCATTTTAATCTTTATGTTATTTAACTTTCATATTTCTCAAAGTTTTCTGAGCACCAAGAGTATTTAAGTGCATGGGTTACATAGTTGCCATAATTTGGTGATTTTGTTTTACATAACCCAGTTAGTAATTTCGATATTGATGTATTTAATGTTTCCTTGTTTTCCTTTTTACTTCATTTGACAGAGATTTAAAATTTTCAGCTGAATAGAAATTAAAAAAAAAAAAAAAAAAAAAACCTCTGATGTAAGCCAATTAAGTATTAAGACTAAGTATGTATTTTATTGCTGTTTAATGTCAGCTTGAAACAATCTGCTACGCTCCCTATCAGGTTCCTTATAATTCTTTTAGAACTCCACTCTTGCGCAAGAGTAGCAAAAAGGCTCCCACATGCTTCTGGTCAGATATGAAAAGCAATCATCTAGACCTCCTGTTCATTACACTTATGCTTTGTGGGATTATGGTGAGGGAAATATACTTTCTAGTCCAGACGTGCAATGCCGTTGTTTCTAAGCTCCTTTGCACATCATTAGTAGTAGGGCGATAAGCTATATTATCAGTTAGAGCAATCTCATAGCATGTATTAGTATATAAGCCTCTCTGGGTATAGTGAACCTCATTTCAAAACTGTTGGGTAGTCAGTCTGCATTTGTCAACAATGATAAGCTCATTCCATCTCATCACAGCTGATTTCACCCACGAATTTAACAGCAAAAATCGAACAGCCTCAAAGATGGCCATGTTCACTTATGATGGATTCATTACTGCGTGAAATATCAACAATGGCATTAGTCATACACTAGTGAGGTTTTTTTTTTTCAGTCTACGCAGTAGCTAAGCTGCTAGAAAAAGGGTCTGTGTCAGTGAAGACCATTTTAGTTCAACCATTTGTGGATATTTTCCTTGGATGTAAACAAGCTGTGAGTTAGTATAATGCTGTCATAACCAAGTAATAAACCGTAAATGTACACTCCCGGAGTAGTACTAGTATTTTGACTCGAGGTATGCTTGTATGAGCCCATTGGGTGGGTTTTATTCATGGTTTAAATGTTGTGGATCGCACTTTGACATTGATAAAGGTCAAGGTCACCAGGCCTACATTCACTTTATACTTAATCCTGACCAATATCTGCATAGATTGAATTTGAATGAATTGCATAAAATGTTTCAACACCATAAGAAAAGAAAAGCAATTTCTGGAATACAGATCTAGGCCTCATTTTGACAGTGATGAAAAGGTCAGGGTCACTAAACTGTACTTTATTTCAATTTCACCGATATTAAAGGTTGTGAATGGGCTTACAAAGTTATTGTATCTTGTAAATATGAGATCCAAAATTATGGTATAAAAGATATGTGAACTCATCCCTAGTAACAGGATTATCAGTCAAGAATTGGAGCCATGGTTTTCACTTTGACCTTGAGAAAAGGTCAAGATCACCGTGACACGACTTTATCTATACCTAATCCTGACAAAAATACAATGTAGGTTTGTATGAGCTTGTCCTCTGCAATGTTCTGTATGTATAGTCAGTCTTAGAACATTAGAAAAAATAGCATTTTTCACTTTTCAAGACCAGATAATTCAGGTGTTTGTGGCACAGCATATTGCTCATAATTTTGCAATATCTATTAAGTTCAGTATGTATTCTCAACATGAATTAGATCTAGTCTACTTTCCATAAAACATTAGGACGATATCGTGGTATACCGCCAACTTGGAGAAGACAAATTAAGAGAAATTTAGATAGTGATTATAGTTACATTGCTTGAAGATGTTGCTTAGAATTGTCTGCATTACAGATACCCTCTTATAGGGTAAATACCAACAAGAAATGAATAAAATTGATTACAGGTTCAAAAGGGAGATGTAGACTATGCAATTTAGTCTAAGAAGCTGAAATCATATCAAATGACCTCACTCAATTTTCTCAAGCATAAAGCATTGAAGACCTGACTGTTGAATCTTAATACTTCACAAAATGAAAGCCAATACTTAGTAGTATAAATCCGCAAATTTTGAAAAAACAATCTTCCCTAGCAAAAAGAAAAGAAATGCGTTATGGATACCCCTCCTTTTCCTTCTTTTTACGATACATTTTTAGGGTTTAAAACCGAATGATGTTAAACATAATATTTCAAAAACAAGATATGCATAACGTGGTAATAGAGTTGGTTTAAGAAATACTTTTCTTTCTATCGTAGTTTATCGTTCAATAAACCACAGTTGTGAGTTATGAGGCACAATAAATAATTGCCCTTGTGGTTTATTGAACAATAAACCACGACAGAAAGAAGATTATTTCGATTCTAACATGACCAACTCTTAATCAGAGGAAAAGAGGAAAACAAGATCATACTCAATACTCAGAGTAAAAACGCGGAAGCACAATGAATAACTAACTTACTTTATGCAGACTGACGTCACTCTGTACAGAATGACGTCATTCTACCTAGAATAATGTTGATTTTTTACTACTACGCTTTCGTTGCACTGCGTTCATAGAGCGCAATTCTATTTTCATGTTAAAATTAAGAAATAATCTTCTTTCTATCGTGGTATATCGTTCAATAAACCACAGTTGTGAGTTATGAGGCACAATAAATAATCCACGAGGGCGATAGCCCGAGTGGGTTATTCATTGCGCCTCATAACTCACAATGTGGTTTATTGAACGATATACCACGATAGAAAGAAGATTATTTCGATTCTAACATGGCCAATTCTTAGTGAATTGAAAACAAGTAAAAACGCGGATGAAGATTATGTTCCATTGAATAACTCTCTCATTGAATGACGTCACTCGATATTGAATGACGTCACTCTACATGGATTGCTGCAGATTTTACCACGTTTTCCTTGCACTGTGTTTACAGAGCCAAAGTCGCGTGTCATGTTAGAATATAAAATAATTTTTTACCGTTTACAGTTAAGAATATTGCCACTGCAGTCACCGTAGCTAACAGTAATAAAATCAGCACTTTCAATCTCCTCCTATTCATCGCTTGGGTTAAAAGAATGCTAGACTCTATTTAAAAGACCAAGTACTATTGACAGATTAGTAAAGGTCCTCAATATTCATCCGTTAACTATGGGGAAACAGTTTTGACTAGTAGATCGCGATAGCCCTATCTCGTTCACCTGATCGAACGGTTTTTGATAATATTTCGGATTAAATATTTCCGACTCGGAATCCATAGGGCAGTTTTGTGCTACACACAAACAATCTTACCGGTAGATTGAAACCATGATGTTCCAGAACGATTGTCTACTTCATTTGATTCAGCGACGGTCCTCCCGCCAAGGTTGATCAGTGGTCATCGTATCAATTTGTGACATGGTGGTTATGTGTACTATACCCAAATTGAGGCAAACATTATTTCCGGTGATTTTTCGCCTCTCACCTCTGATGAATGTAAAGAAGAGGTCAGTGCCTTGAAAAAAAAGTTGTGCAAGTACTGGTGTAAGCGAGGAAACACATGCGTGGCTGCACTGACCGCCGTGATATGACATAAGCTATTAAAATAGCATTAAACTCTACTCAACAAGGGACACTCCGGAAAAGGAGTTTTAAGCCTGTACCGCACTATCTAGAGCTTTAAAGATCCTCAGAAAAAAGTCTTTTGAAAATAGCATTCTCTCCTTTTCCAAAATGTGTGTGTTTCTTTAATGTTAAGAAGACAAATTCGATTTCAGAACCACATTTGTTTTGTTATCTTTAGATGCAGTTAGTTTGAACCAGGTTTTTTTTTCTAGATAAAAACCCAGTTATTATATACGAGCTATGGTTTATTGAATCATTTCCCAAATGACGAAGTTTTGGTCTCTTCCAAACCGAAAAAGTTGCAGACGACAATTTTAGATTTTGAGAAAATGGCAGAAAGTTCTCAAAAAAGGTAGAAAACACTGTGGGAAAATGAGAAATCACTCGTAACGAGCAATGTCTCCTTTTCCCACAGTGTTTTCAAAAGACTTTTACTGCAGACACGTAAAACCCAGGGCTTGTTTGGGAAAGGGTTAAAATGGGTTTAATGTATCTACGAAAAGCATCGACTCGGGTCACTCTGCACAGACCGCATAGACTGAAATGAATCTAAACCCTTTGCTTATTCAGTCGGCTGTCATCCAAAATGTATTTCTAGGCCTATGGATCTGTAATAACGTTACTGTGATAGCTTGTTTCATTTCATGCATCACAGAGATACGTGAAATCCCTGTTTGCCACTCGTTTAACCCTTTACCAGACGACAAAATTTTTAGCTTTGTCCAAACTGAAAGCATTTGCAGACGACAATTTCAGTGTGGCTCAGATAGTGTGATTTTTCTTTGACAGAGTAGAAAACATTGTGGGAAAAGGAGAAAATTCTGGTTTCCAGCATTTTCTTCTTTTACGATAATGTTTTCAAAAGGCTTCTTTTCCATGCGAGTCAAAAGTCGGCATTGCGTGGTAAAGGGTTCAATCTATCTCCCAATTAACCGAATATCCATTCAAGAACTTATGCGATATATAATTTAGCTATACCACGAATATTGATAGAGATACATACACCCGGGATATTTACCGGACATGGAATTTCTATGGGCACATGTCACGTTGTGACGTCACTATAACAGCCAATTCGTATCCATCTTGTCAAAATCAAGCTCGATCCGCCAAGGGTAGAGCAGCATAGTGAATCGTCAATCTTGGCTTGATGTCTATACCCGGGATATCTATCGAATTTGGATGAATTTTCTGTGGGTACATGTCACGTTGTATGACATTGAAAACGAGTTGTGACGTCACTATAACAGCTAATTCGTATCCATCTTGCCAAGGCTCGACAATGATCAATTCTCTCCCAACCTCGTTAAATACTTTCGATATTCGACTCTGTACGTTTTACTATTCAATGCGAAATTTGTGACTGCTAGATGGGTCAATACCTGCCCTTACGGATATATACAATGTAAGTTTTAACAATAAACATTATGGTTAAAGGACATTCCAACTATAATGCCCACAGGGTTTTCAAACTCCTGACTCGATAATGCAACCAGAAACAGTTCGTTTTGATGTATCTTGGATACATTTTCATAGATAAAAGGATCTACAGATGGTGGTTGATCCTAAACCTCACAGACCTCTTTTTGCTTAGTTGAGCTAAAATGTAAAATGATATTATTTTGACCAAGTACTTAATTAGTCTGCTAACATCTGCTACTGTTGATATGCAGCTAAACTGATCGATCTGTCTTTATCTACCTTTTTTTTAGATACCCAATTATTTGAACACGTTTTGAATTTTCATCAACAGAATCTGCGAACTCTTGACTAAACAATACGATTAAGACTCGTTCGTACTGAAAGCATATCTAGACAAAGATTAAGATGTGGCTCAATTAACCCTTAGGCTACCCAATGAGCTTTTGTGGACGGTGTGGATCAAGATCAGACTGCACAGAAAGTGCAGTCTGATAATGGATCTACACTGTCCGATTAGGAAATATTTTCCCCACAAACTAATAAATTGAAACATCATTTATGGATTTTGTGATCGACTTGAAAGTTTCATTTCATTTATTTGGCACGATAAAAGTTAATTAATGGAATCTTTCTCTAAAACTACAGAAAATATCGTGGCAAAGGAGAAAATACTGTCAAGTAGCCTCCTTGCAATCCACCGTGATTTCTGGGGTCATTCTCGCTTGATATGATGTTAAACTATTACTTCAACCTGTGCTGAAGTTACAGCCACATTGTTAAAGCCCGGTAGTTTGTTTCAACATGTTCTGAAAGACGAATGAGGATTCTTTATTGAGACAGGTAGTTCTTTATTGAGACAGTTACATAATTTCATAAAAAATGAGAGTATTTCAAGATAATTAGGCGTATACTTTGTTACGGGAGACCAATCCTTCATGCATGGTTTCATCCCGGTTTAAATATATAATACCTTTGTTTCATGCTTTCCGGTAGGATATCGAGAAAAAGCAGTGAAAATATTTTTCGATCTTACACTGGTACCACCAGTGAAACTACCGATTTTTATATTCTTGTTGCCTAGGTTAATTGCGAGTGCCTCACAACCAGATGGAATTATGACGTCATTTAACATTTCTCACACTTGACGTAATATTGTAATGCGTTGCTATGCGGGAGGGGTACGCTACGGGGAATACCGGAAAAGAACTATACTGGATTTTGATAAAGTTCTTTCCATAAAGGATTAAAAGCATGAAATAATTCGTGAAAATATATATTTGCTCTGACTGGTTGCCGTGCTAGCTTAAAGCAAGTAATGGATTTTGTTCTGCATTTTCCCTTCTTTTATGTGTGTGATATAAATATGCAGAGAAAATAGGTATACACATTAAATAAGGTATGTATTATATTGCATAATTCAAACAGTATATAACATCAAAAAATGACTTTGGTATGACTGTGGGTTTAATAAAGAAATGAGAACTTCGACGAAAATAGCCTTTATTTACTCTTTATTTTTTCATATTTTACACTAAAAAGCCTTTATTTTCATACATTGGAGCCTTTATAAAAACCTTTATTTTTGTTTTTGCCTGCTAGGAGGCCTGGATGGTGTTCATGACTGAAAACAAAACACGTCGTGCATAGCTTCATCCCCGTTTAAGTACAATACCTAACAACTGCGTTCGGGATAATTCTCTTTAGCTCACTGGTTATGGTGTTGGACTTGGGTCTGGGCGTTCTAGTTTCGATTCCTCTCCTGTCCCTCTATTTCTGCTGTGCATTAGTTCATTTGTTTCTTTGTTACGGACTTTTATTCGTAGGAATATTTGGTCTGTGCTTCAAACATGACTGAGCATCGCTTTGGAAAAATGGGGTTTAATCCTTTCTTGTAATTTCATGATTATAGATTCACAAACTCCGCTTTTGTGCATTTTCTGCGCAGCCTGATCTTGATCTATTCTGTCCGCAATAGCTAGGCCATTAAATTTCGAATGACAGTCCAAGAGTTGAATAGTTCCTCTTTTTTCTTGGTGGCCACACACTACCTCAAGCTTGGCCCGATAGCTCAGTCGACAACGTTCAGGGCTTGATACTAAGTGGTCGGGGTGTTCGCTGTTTCTAATCCACATATGGTCTGCAACACTCGAACATTTGCCCAAAGTGTAGTGTCGGATCAGCATGCGCAGTCCACGCAGGCTTATCCGAAACGACATTCTGTTTTTATGTAATTATCTGTATTGTGCAGGTCTGCAGTAGCACAAAATCTATTATTCAAGCATGACACGTAAATTTGCATCTATAAACACAGTGCAACAAAAGTGTACTACGTACTTAAAATTCACGTTAACTTACTCGTATGTAAAGAGAAGTCACTCGATATGGAGTGGCGTCATTTTGTATGAAGTAAGTAAGTTAATCAATGCAATATAATCTGCAACCGCGTTTTTACTCTAAGTATTAACTTATTTTCCTTTCGGAGTCGGTCATGTTAGACTCAGAATAATCTTCTTTCTGTCGTGGTTTATCATTCAATAAACCACGCTGAGTTATGAGGCGCAATGAATAAACCACTCGGGCAATCACCCTCGTGGATTCTTTATTGTGCGCCATAAATCACAACTTTGATTATTGAACTATAAACCACAATAGAAAGAGGATTATTTCTTAATTCTAACATGGCACGCGACTTTGGCTCTATAAACACAGTGCAAGGAAAACGTGGTAAAATCTGCAACAATCCATGTAGAGTGAGGTCATCCTATATTGAGTGACGTCATTCAATGAGTGAGTTATTCAATGGAACATAATATTCATCCGCGTTTTTACTCTTAAGTTTGAACTTGTTTTCATTTCACTAAGATTTGGCCATGTTAGAATCGAAATAATCTTCTTTCTATCGTGGTATATCGTTCAATAAACCACGTTGTGAGTTATGAGGCGCAATGAATAACCCACTCGGGCTATCGCCCTCGTGGATTATTTATTGCGCCTCATAACTCACAACTGTGGTTTATTGAACGATATACCACGATAGAAAGAAGATTATTTCTTAATTATACCGCAAAGAAATTCCTCGTGATTTGATTCGATAATATGGCCCAAACATATATATCATGCACACTAGAAAAGCCAACGTAAAAGTAGTTTGCCTTTCGGGAGCCCCGTTCAGATGACTACACAATCAAGAAAACATCCAAAATGGTGGCGTCGATCAAGAATAACATCAAGATTATGCGCCAAGTTACACGTTTTAGCACGTATTACCAAGGTTTCAATGACGTCAGCTCACAGTGACGTCAGATTTCATTGATTTTGGACATTCAGAAGGGAAATTCTACTTCGTCAGCGTACTTAGTAAACTGTTCCCATCTTAGTTCCCGAATCGCCTTGCACATGAAAAAAATGATTTTCATGTATTTGATTATTTTGTAAATCTAAATAACTAATATTAAACTTTTGTGTTGTACTGCCCGGCTATATAGATTTTTCGAACGGTGTGGATCGAGATCATACTACACATAAAGTGCGGTCGGATCTACGGTCAACACTATGAGATGAAACATAATTTTTGAATTGACAAGAAAACTGAGACTGCAGCATTTGGTTTTTGAGGTATTTGTCGAAGACAATGCCACAATGAGTTCAAGATTGAATTTTGATAACCATGTATTTTATTTTGTACCGTGAATCTAATACTCCATCGCGTTTAGGTACACAGCAGTAGAAAGAGATTGAGTTCAAGTAGTTCCCGCTTAAATTTTGCCGGAATATCCTGCATGTTTGTAGCTTAAAAATGCTTCAAACGCTTTGGAATATCATTGCTACGTTCTCTGTCCTAACCACATACAAACAGACAAAGCAATGATTATATGTTCTTTTATCGCAAAAAAAGCCAGGTGGGCTGAAAAACGTAATTTCAAGTGTAATAACTCAGCCCTTTATAAGAAATGTCGGTCGTCAATGACACTGATAAATCAATCAACATCCGAAAGGTCCCGGGCTTTAACGCAAGAATATAAAACTTGGCATAAAGTAGTTCGATTAAAATACATGAATATTGCCATTTTCTTCATAATTTGCAGCTATCTAGGACGACAGTTCAATTTAAATCTTGATTTGCAGATCTTCTATATGATACATATTTCTACATATGCCAGCGTATCCATTTTGTCATAGCGTAGCCAAACTCTTTAGTCTATACCGAGTCTATACGGAGGCAGCGTACGCAAGCTTTGTAGAGTTTTAGTTCAACCATTTTGTGCAAAACCGTAGGAAATAAACCCAGTTAAACTCATTTTTTCTCAGGCAAATGACTTTTACTTAGGTATGTAATTTGAAATGGCATATTAAAATACAATGGGCGAGGCTATGGATTGTTGAGATACTTATTTTTGGTTGAAACTAGCTTCTCGCGAAATGACACAAATTTGCCAACTGAACTTGGGCTTTTTTGTTCCAAAACCAATTCGTTCCATGGCTTGTTGGTCCTATGATTCCACGCTACTCCATTTGATTGTTCATGAATATTTATAGATCGAGGTAATAGACCATTTGCCAAATGCCGTTACTGACGCGTCACCACGAGTTACTTACCTTTCCACCCTGAAAGCATATCTAGACATATTAAGATGTGGCTCAATTAACCCTTAGGCTACCCAATGACCTTTTGTGGACGGTGTGCACAGAAAGTGCAGTCTGATCATGGATCTACACTATCCGATTAGGAAATATTTTCCCCACAAACAAATAAATTGAAACATCATTTACGTTTTTGTGATCGACTTGAAAGTTTCATTTCATTTATTTGGCACGATAAAAGTTAATTAATGGAATATTTCTCTAAAACAACAGAAAATATCGTGGCAAAGGAGAAAATACTGTCAAGTAGCCTCCTTGCAATCCACCGTGTTTTCTGGGGTCATTCTCCCTTTTTCCCAATCCTGTATATACCCGAATAGTGAAAGTGTCATACTTTTTAAATGGATTACATACTAAACGCGATAAATAAACAACCTAAAACGGCCGTGCCGTTAGTTTCATCAATTATCTTTTTCGAAGACACACACAAACAGGAACTGTTGTTTTGTCAATTTTTCGGTAGACTTCAGAGAGTAGAGCGGTATCATTTATAAGCGTTGTCTCCTGCCGGGCATGTTGATAGAGCTTTTTGTACGCAGACTGCATTCTCCCTTTGGCTACCAAGTGTGACTCATACATGGATCCGTGGATTTCGATATTTGACCAATCAGGTTATCGCATTTATTCTACCCGATGTGCATCGTTGTGTTCTGCCATTTCGGCTCACAAATAAACGATTGTTAACATTGGGGGGATGCGATACTATTTATCTATTTTGTGTTTTTAACGTTTTAATTTAAGAAAAACCTTAAAATATGTGCTTTGTGAGCGTGTACCACTGACGTGAGATCACGCAGAGGCTATAGACAAGTTTGAATTATGATAATGACTGAAAATTTGGACTAATGTAAAGAGTTCTGATGAGCCCTGGAAAATGGATTAATTTAAATACTGCTTACCCCTCTGAAAGAGAAAAATTGAAAACAAAGGTAAAAATAGACCTATATGAAATACTAATAAAAAAGAAAATACGTTTACTTTAATATCTAACCTTGTTCAATAACCTATGCACATCCAAAAAGTGGCCGCGTAACTTGTCACCAATGTTTCAGTTTGACATTAATCTTAACCCATGGTGCATGAAGAATATGCTAAATGTGTAGATATAGATCAGACTGAAAATTACATGATGTTTAGTCTTACATTTAACTACTGCTATTTACAATAAGCACTTCAAATGACGTGTACTTCCTCACTAAGAGTAGATTTCAATTTTAAAAAGGTTTATCTTATGTACTGGTGGAAGTTTAGCTTAATGGGCAACATGGTAATTTTTCTCTTGACTTATATTTTTCAACCGTTAATCAGATAAACCTGAGTTTTAACGACCCTTAGAAGGCTGTTAAAAGCATCGCGGAAAAAGGAGAAAATGTTTGTAACATCCATTTTCTCCTTTTTTGACAGTGTTTTGAGCTCTTTCAGAAACAAAGTTCAATTTTTGCATCATTTATTTTCTTGTCTACAAATTTTTGAGATTGGGTTGTTCTAAAAATTTTGTCATTTGGTGAAGAGTTTGATTGGATCAGCACATCTGCACATTAGCACAAAGGGTGAAGCGTGTTTGATTGCAAAACAATTTGCCGCTCTAATCAACTTGACGACCCATTGTCATCAGTATATCATAAGATAAAACAAACTACCGTCAATGATATTAACAATTTTTATAATTGACAACACACTTAACACATTTTATAATCATCAGACAACCCTTTTCCCCTTAACCTGATATTGAAAATTTTCATTAATTTAAACCTCTCTGTTGAATCAGACAGCCTATAAATTTTTCGAAAGTTTTGTAATTCAGTGTTATTTAATTTGGTATGATGCTAAAATGACTCTACTAGCCAAACGAAAGCAATCAGTATCTGTAATTCTATAATTCTGTGGCAGAACGGAGATTTTTTTTTTCCTTTCGCATTGGAGTCCCAAATTTTGTTTAAACATGTATATCTGTTACATTGTCCGTTGACCCGATAATTCTCCCTTTTAGTACATATCTGTGTTTCAATTCTTTCAAGCATCTATTAAATTACTTACCGAGAATTTATGATGGACAGAAATATACGATTAAAATATTTTTTCCGGAATTTTATAGAGAGAAACATTCATGACAGCACGATTTAAGTAGCCTATCTGCTATACTGTATATGTATTGACAGCGTTTGTTTGTGAGTCCTTGGCAACAGTAACTAAGGTAGTCGGTTTATCTTATCGCCACGGATCCATGTACTGACCTTTTGAAGACAATATAGATTCAGATCACTCCAGGAAGAATGTGCAGTCTGATCCTAGATCTACACTATCCAATACGGGGATATTTTTCCTCGAGATATTCCTTTGAAATAACTTTTGAGGTTTTACTATCGGCTTTAAAAGTGGCATTTAATATATCTAGTAAGATAAGGTTTAACTTAAAGAAATATCCCACTCCATTTCTAAAGAAATTGGTGCAAATATACCGTTTAAAGTGGGACCTGTTAACCCAGTTTACATAATGCATTTGAAAAAAAATGTTCAGGCAGAAAAATGCATCTTTTGGCACCAGCAATTAGAACAGACTTACCCTCCGTCACAGCTTTTAACAATTCCAAACCTTTACAAGTGATCAACGTAAGACTAAACGGGATAAACATTTAATTATGACACGTGTGTGTTAACTAGTCGGTGCCTAAAAAGAACGCAACAGCTTTTCAAATAGATCATCCACTTTGACGGTGAAACACCGAGACCAAACGTATACACAGCTAACCCTTGACTAGCTTTTCAATGAAAATAGAACAGAACAGAACAGAACATATCTTTTATTTACACCCAGGTATAGCAAATATACAACATGGGCAAATGAGATAATAAACATGAATATGCCCTTTGTCCGAACTGCGTATGTTGTTGCATTAATCAGAAAAAAACAACTGTAGATTCAGTGGATTTAAATAACAATGCAGTTAGGACAAAGAGCTGTTAATTGTATATACATGACTTCAAGGTATCAATTTTTCAGAGAGAGCAAGACGGGGGAGGAAGGTAGTGGTAGAAAGGGAGAGAGAAACAAAGATAGAGAGAGCGTTTGTGGGTGCAGCATCCTTATGGAAACTGCAAACACAAAGACACTCCCGTCTATTTATGGGGGATAGAATTTTATAATTTCAATAAACCTTTTTGGGAGCGAAAACGGGATTTATATATACTTGAACATTTGGGAAAAAAACTTATAAACCAACGAAATAATGCAGATATTGATTTCTACAAGATCTTTCATAACAAAGATCAGAATGAAGTATCAAAAAACCTGCTCTGAATATTTACACGTCAAATGCTGCACGCCTGTGCCACACACTAGAGCGATTCCGTAGGTTTATTCAGAGCAGGGAAGAGTGAACAAAAAAAAAAAAGTGGGACAACAGTAAAATGAAAATTGATTGATCAATTGCCGGATAGAACGTTCATAAAAAAAATATTATAATCTTTTTGGGAAATTATATATACATGCTAAGTCAGACAGTTCAAATAAGTCTCATGTGCATCACTTGACCGCAAAGTAAACCAAATGTCACACACGATTGGTCAGTTAAACCAGTCACAACATTGCGCGGAATGATCTGTAACCGACCAATCGTGCGAAACTACTCATCAGATATTTACAGTAAGCCTGTATCAACACGTTCGGTCTGTCAGTGCATGCGTATCCCGTTAATTATGTCTAGCTTTGAAACAGTGTGACAAAGGTAAGTTAACAAAGGTAAGTAGGAAATGTTGTTCTCTGTCTATGTGAAAGTTTCTTGGAAAAAAAATATAATAAATTGGACGTAATCCTGTATTTTTGTCTAAGAGTTACATTTTAAAAATTGGATAGGTCAAGGGGGTTGAGTGCATATACAATGTACTAGCTATTACGGCGGTCTTGCACCGCTCAAGATATAGACATGATTTAACGATATAATACATTATAGGAAAACGACAAAGGGAGACATCAAATGTCGATTAACTTGTGAAGTTTTGCATAATACAGTTAACGTACTGGCATAAATGTTTGAGTTTCACAACTGATTTGAGGTTGAACATATCTTTGACATTTAATTCATGTCGATTAGAATTATTTAACAAAAACATTTCACGTTTATCGTTGAAAAAAGAGCAATAAAAAAGAAAGTGTATTTCTGAACCAACAGCGTTTGAGTTACATAGAGTGCATGTTCGATCTTCCATGGGAGTACCGTCATAACGTCCGGTCTCAATCGGCAGTAGATGATTTGCTGTTCTGAATTTGAAAAGTTGTAGGTACTGGCGTCGGTTTAGTTGTGTCAAATAGTCTTCAAATTCGTGATTCATTTTAAAGTTACTATATATTTTGCCTTTATTTGATTGTTGTAATTGATCGTGCCAGTTTTGTTTGAACTGGTCGATTAAAATTTGCTTTACGCCTTTGTGTATGTTTTTTTGTTCGATTAGGAACTGGTTTACCCAAAGATCAAGTCTTCCAACCGAGGTAAGTATTTCTTTAATTCTATTCAGCCATTTGAAGCTTCCTTCGGGTAATGATAACATATACTTATATATTTTTGTGCAATATTTTTCACTCTTGCCAAGTAATATGCGATTCCAGAAAGAGATCATTCGGGATTTTATAACGATAGAGATTGGGTATCGCCCTAATTCACCGTAAAGAAAATGTAGTGGAGTAGATTTCCTACTGTTAGTAATTTTCCTGAGAAAGTTAGTGTGTACTTTTTCAAGAATTTCTAAGTTTTCAAATCCGAACACTTCGGAACCGTATGTTAGAATAGGTAAGACTGTATGATCAAATAACTTTAGTACTAAATCAAGAGGAAGATCAGATTTATTTATTTTTGTGTATAGAAAATGCATTGCTTTATTTGCTTGTTCCACTAAATGCTTACGTGCATGCAAGAAAGAACCATTGTTGGAAAACGTAACACCCAAATAATGATATTTGCTGGTTATTTCAAGAGAACTTTCTCCAAGTTTAAAATTATATTGACTTGTTTTTCTCGCTCCGAATACAATTACTTTTGTTTTATTGATATTAACTTTGAGATGCCAATTGTTACAATAGTTATTGAAAGTATTTAAAATGTTTTGAAAGTCGGTCTCATTATCGGATAAAATAACGGTATCGTCCGCGTAAAGCATTATTAATAGTTTTAGCCATACAGAACTGTCAACAGGTTCATTTAACTCTACACCGACGGCACCGTTAGATCTCATGTGCGTTTCTAAATCATTGAGAAAGGGAGAGAATAGGATAGGTGACAGATTTTCCCCTTGACGCACGCCCATTTCTGACACAAAATTTGGAGAAAAGTATCCGTCTAGCTTTATGCAAGATTTGATATTATTATACATATTTGTAACGACATTGAAAAATTTACCATTTATGTTGTTTTGCAACAACTTATACCATAGCCCTTTTCTCCAGACTTTATCAAAAGCCTGCGAGAAGTCAATGAAAGCTACAAATAATTTCTTTTTTCGTTTCTTTATGATTTCGAAAAGAGAATGGAGGGTGAAGATATGATCAGTGCATGAATAATTTTTTCGAAAACCAGCTTGATTTTCATTCAAAATATTGTTTTCATTCAAATACGAGGTTAACCTATCATTTAGTACAGATGTGAATAATTTTCCGAGACAGCTGAGGATTGTTATAGGTCTATAATTGGAGGGCTCTTTTGGGTCCCCTTTGTTTTTGTAAATTGGTATGATAACCCCTACCAGCCATGACTTTGGTATGTAACCGGTATCGAGAATACAATTAAATAACTTGCAATACAGTGGCATGAAAATTGTCTGTGTTGCTTTAATGTATTCATTTAAAACGTTGTCAAACGGGCCTGGTGTTTTAGAATTTTTTAACTTTGATATGCAGCGACAAATTTCACTTTCAATAATTTCTGGATTCAATTGAATATTTACATTTTCACCATTTTCAAAAACAGCCTGATATCTGTTATCATTTATTGTACTTTGATTAATTTTATGAAAGTGGTCGAAAAAATCGTCTAGTGAGGGATGCTCAGTAACTTTTTCTTTTGGCTTTAAATTATTTAAAAATTTCCAATATTTCTTGGGATTTTTTTCACTCATTTTTCTTAATTTTTAAGATTGATTTTGTTTGTGTTTTTTGATGTAGAATTTCATTGTTTTTTTGTACTCTTTACTTGCGAAATTTAATTTTACTTTATTCTCAATAGTTTTGTTCCTTTGATAATCGCTTTTTGCTGCATTATATTTTTCTCTTGCTTTATGACATTTTGGGCCAAACCATTCTTTGTTATGAGGAAACCGTTGATTAAAAGACTTTTTATCTATTGCAGGGAATGTTAGTGTTGCAGAATTATGAAAGAGATTACGGATTTCGTCTGTGATGTATTCGATGGTGTTCGAGGATTGGGGGTACGTATTTAATTGATTTATAAGATTATTTAACTGTTCGTAGTTAATATTTTCAATAAAGCTTGTCTGCATACTAGGAATCCAGATTGGCCGTGTGTAATTGGCTTCTGGTGCCTCACTGTTTGGCTGAGGGATCGATTGGACAAGATCTATCTTCCATGATAACAAATTATACCCATCTGAGAAGAGGGGATCTGTATCGATTATGTCAAAGTCAGATAGGTATTTAAAGCAATCTGCTGTAGAAATTACATAATCTAAAATGGATTTATCCCTAAATGTAAATTTACCTTCATCTTTATCTTTAAATGATCTACCATTTACTATAAAAAGATTATTGTTTTTGCACAATTCAATTAATTTAAAACCGTTTGTATTAATCTTTTAGTCACGTGAGTTTCGTTCTAGGTTGAAGTATAAGTCTTCGAGAATTTTGTGTTTATGGAGATTAAACTGGATTTCATCGTCAATTTCGACGGCGTTGTTTAAATGAGGATCAGAAAGGACAAAGTCACACATAGTTCCTACTCGACCGTTTGTATCTCCTACCAGGTAAACATACTTGTTTTCGTCACATTGCTTACTGATTTGGTTTTCTAGTAAAGAAAAATGTTCTTCAGTAAAGCCCCGGTCACATATTCACAGAAGACCGCCACGGAAGAGCTACGGTCTAATCGCTCACGGATGACTACAGAAATGACAAATTCCGTAGTCCGCTACGGTTCCAATACGGATACACAACGGTGTGAGTACGGAGTTCGACTAATCTACAGCCAAAATGTAGGTCACAGTTCCAGGAGTGATACGGACTGTTACGGTTGGACACGGTTTAATACGGAGCGACACGAATCAGGACGATTGTAGTACGGATACACTACGATTTGCTACGGTACAGGTACGGATTAGTACGAATAAGAACGATCCGATACGTAGTAGTACGAATCGTCACGGATCGATACGGACCTACCACGATTTAGCATTCCGTCCAAATGCTCTAGCCCGCTAACTTTCAAAATGCAACAAGTTCGGCAATGAGAGCCTCATACTGGCCATGGACGGGTCTTCGTAAAAGCCAATCTCTAGTCCACATGATGAATTAGTCTCTGTCTTTTATTACCTGATTATTATAATCAATAACCCATCACAAGTTGACAAATTTTGGCCTCCACGAAATTGAAAGCATCTGCAGACAACAACTGTAAATTTGGTACAAATGAGCTTCAGTTCTACAATAAGGTAGAAAGCATTGTGGGAAATGGAGAAATTGCCCATTTTGAGCATTTTTTTCGATTTCCTAGAATCAAAATGTTTTCTTGACTTGTCTGTTGCAGACCCACAAAAAGAAGGGAATGAATGGCAAAAGGTTAAATGAAAATATTGATCAATAACGTTTCTCTTATGTTCATAAAATCTGCTGTTTATTCCACAATTACACTGATTATCGTGAATGTTTATTTTTTAAAAGTAGAAGTGCTTTTCTTTATAGTTAGTATCACCCATTTCGAAAGGGCCAGCCTGGCACCAGGCAGGCAACCAGTAACCATACATTTAACTAGCTGGCGGTTCACCAACCAGCCATATCAGAACAAGCTCCTGGTGGGGCTCGAACCTGTGACCTCCTGTTTCGTTGGCGGTTGTCAGAACCACCAGAAACGGTGACAGTTTTATGTACTCGCTTTACTTGCATGTCTAGCATCGTTGTTTGGACAGAATGTCACATTATAACATTGATGTTTATTCATTTTCGTACAATGTTTTGTAAAATATTTAACCATAAATTAAAGGTATTATTAGTAGTACGATGAAAATATAATTATTACATCTATGTATGTCATCAAGCTGCTGGACCAGTGCCTTGACATTTTGTGCAATACCAATATCCAGTTGCCGCCAATTTATTGCAAACATCATTTGTTGACGGTTAATGATTGTGAACTCGACAACAAAACGCAATTGCGTTGTATTCTACAAAGATAGAGTAAAAATACCCTCGATGAAGTACATGATTTTGAATTTATCCTACCAAACAATAGTGGTCCTTACAATTCCTTGATGTGTCGTGTTGCAACGTAGTAAACCGTAAAAGACCGTGCGAATCCCTGCCTCTCCGTAGTACAACGTATTAAGGTCGTGACTTTCCGTGACAAATCCGTATCATAAAGTAACTAAAACGTTGTGAAACCGTGCTAATACGTAGTTCTCCGTATCAAATCCTGAAAAAAAATTGGACCTACGGATAACTACGGACTAATACGGTTTTAATACGGACCAGAACGTATCAGTACGGTCTAATACGGACTAGTAAGGATACGCTACGGTCGTTTGATCCGTAGCGAATTTTTGTGCATCTTCAAAAATTGTCAAGGACCGCTACTGATATACAAGGACTACTACGACCGACTACGGTTACAATACGGAGAGCTACAGACTAGTACGAGTTGTCACGGACAATGCCGGAACGAATCCGTAGCTCTTCCGTGGCGGCCTTCCGTGAATATGTGACCGGGGTATAAAGAAACGCGAGTTTTCAGGTGGGACGTAAAGCGTACATAAGATCAGATTTTCATCATAATGATGAAGTCTTTTGAAATTGAGAGCCATAATCCATATTCTGATTCATTCTGCAAAACTTGTACAAAAGGAGTTACTTCATTTCTGACATAAACACCGACGCCTCCCGATTTGCGTTTATAGGACTGCTTTCTATTTTTAGCAATAAAGTTGTAATTATTGATATCGACAATGTCGGTATCATCAATATGTGTTTCACATAGACAGAAAACATCATAGCTACTTACAAGATCGGTAAAGTCCGGATAGTGTAAACGTTTTTTAAGTCCGTTCACATTTAAACAAGCTAATTTCAATACTTTTTTTTTCAGATCAGAGTCTATCCCCCCATTGTCCTAGTGGCGTGAATTGCCCAACAAAGATTGTGTATGAAAGTTCTGTGACTGTTGACTGGAGTCGGACGCTGTTGGTACCGATGGTGGATTGGCCCATGGTCGCTGGAAGTTCTGGGTCGATGGATGGTTTTGAGATCGCTGAGATACAGGGGCGTGGCTGCGGCGTCTGCTGGGGTGAGGTGACTCAGATTGGACTCGCCTAGACCTTCGTTGTGTATTTCCAGATTGCCTAGTGTGTTGATCACGTGATTCAGTGTTTATATTATTGACACTGGATGTATTTTTAGTAGTGTTCACACGTGCGCGTTGTTGTTTTGGCGAGACATTAGGCTGCTCTCTTGGGCATTCGGCCTTTATTGTTGGTAACCTGCTGGATTGCATCAAAAGGTTCCACTCAGGGAATTCGTCTGCTACTGTCCGTCCGTTGGAGACAAGTCTGGCAGGATAAACGATACTCGTCTTGCTATCGGGGGCAGTTTGTCGCAATCGTTTATATTCAGGCCATAGTCGTTTGCGTGCATTGGTGATTTCTTTAGGAAAATCCCTATTGACACTGAATTTAGTCCCTTTCAGTTTGTTAGCTTGTGACAAAATGTGCACAGTGTCCCTATAATCAAGGAAGTATACTATAATTGGTCTAATGGAGTCCCGTTTATATTTTCCAATACGATGAGCACGTGGGATTTGTGGACAGTTATCTATTTGAAGTTGTTCACGTAAGAACTGTTCAATACGCGATAAGCAATTTTCATCCCTTGACTCAATTATACCATTAAAAAGCAGGTTGCTGCGACGGGATCAGGCCTCTAAGTCAATAGATTTGTATTCAAGGACTCTCAAACGATGATCATAATCTGACAAGGAACGTTCCATGTTATGTACTTTACAATGAAGTAAAAGACTATCATCTACCTTCTGGCTGATACATTTCATCTCTTTAAACATAACTGTTAATTTATCATATGTGCTCATTTCACTGTATTCACTGTCACTAATGTTTTGCGTACTTTTTCCATCAGTATTTACACGTTTCCTTTTAACTGTTGTGTATCCATGTTCACAATTGTTTAATAAATATATTCCATTTTCAACATTTTCAACATTTTCAACTTCACTTAAATGTTTATTTTGACCTTCTACCATCATCTCACTGATTGTATATAATCCATTTTCTTCTTTGTTCGGGTTCCCGCCATTGAGTAGTTCAAAACGATTTTGCGTAAAAAACACGTTTTCATGCGAATCTTCATCAGATTTATCATCCCCGTAGGTTAAATCCATTGATGCCATTGTTAAGTGATAGAAATAAACTAATAGCTCCTCTTTTTTTATATGAATTTAAATATTCCTTAATTTTTTCCACTCTCTGTAAAAATGGTGGCCATTCACATTCAACCGGAAGTCCAAAGTGATATATAAGTATAGCACGTATTCGCTTCCTAAAAATGAATCTGTAAAATCTTTTCTTCTAGAGGGAATGGAAGGTTTGAAATTTGAATTAAACTTAGTTATTACGATAGTCAACTTATAAGGTAGTTCAAACAAGTACATGGCAAACATGCAACTATACAGATTTTTAAAAATGTTATTTCAAAGTTAAATTTTTTGCTATAAATTCAAGATGTTTGATGTCCCAGTTCTATGTTAGTAGACTGTCTCTGTCTTTTAGCAGATACTGGAACGATTTTCTGGAAAAATTATCACATTAATAATTTAAATAAATCAAACCACAGATTCCTGGACTTCGAGCCTGTACGTTACAAACTTAGCTACAGAATTACGCAAATATTGGTTGAATAATCAGGCATAAAATTAGGAAAGGTCTATTGCAGGTATATTGATGTTATCCCCCCACACCCCATTTTTTATAACACTGAATTTTTCACCAACTCTTAACGAAACAAAAATTTGAGACTTGCCCAAATTAGAAGTCTTTGCAGATAACAATTTGAATATGGCTTAAAAATGAAATTTTCTTTAGGAAGGATAGCAAGGGAAAAGGAGAAAATGTTGGTTACTAGAATTTTAACCCTTTTCAACAACATTTTTTAAAAAACAATATTTCTAAGGGTCGTAAAAATCTTGGGTTATGTGGCATAGGGTTTTAAATAGTTACTACGAATGTTTTCACCCGACGCCAACACTTTGGGCTCGTCCAGATACTTAGCACATGGAGGCAATAGAATAAAAGTGGGCCAAATGGTTGTAATTGTCCTTGAAAAATTAAAAGAATATTGATGGAGCAGGAGAAGGTGCTTATTGCCAGCCCTTCCCTTTTTTTACCACAATATTTTCTCTCACACTTTGAAAATTCATTTTTCACTTCACAGATGTCTCTGAACTGTATTGATTACTTTTTTTTTTGGGGGGGGGGGGGGGGTGGGTGTTAAGGTTGAGGAAGTGAGACTGGGCAAAATCAGCATATCCCTTTTTTTCCGGATCCCCAAAACTCGGAATACTTTTGGTAAAAGGTTAAATACCTGTCCAGTGTCTTCAAAAGGACAGGGACAGTCCATTTACTGATATCATAGCGCTATATATTATCAAACGTCTTTGTTGCACTTTCAGGCATGTTCCTATTGACGAATAATTTCATATTATAGATCATGAACAAAAGAAACGTGGCTTCAGATCAAAATTCAAACCTTCCATACCTTCTTCACAAAATAATCATTCAAGCTTCATTTTGAGTATATGTATTTAAAAATATGCGCCGAATGAAGTTTTACCAAAAAAAATAATGGGTGAAGGGTTAACTCGGTGTTCCTTTCATCTCGGTATCGCACTGTGCTGGACAGGGCGAAAGACTTTTAGAACTGCTGCAATGTACTTACTTCTTACAGATTAACACACACGTGTCACATTAAATTGACCCTTCTTATCTTTTGTTTCATATTTATTCACCCGTTTGGTGATCATTAGTGGACGGTATTATGAATTTATACAGGTTACAGAGGGTAAGTTCATTCTTACTTTCTACATGCTCTTTATTTCTATACGATCTCATAAAATGCGTATTTTGTCAGTTCCTAATTATTTTTTGCAAAAGCAATGTCATGAAATATGAATAAATTGTGCTAGAATTGATTTCATATAAATTTCTTACTATGTCACTTTTTTTTTCAGTGGTGAATTTGTCAAAATTTAAAGAATTTGTGAACGGGACATACGGCATTTGTCAAAGAAATAATGCTTTGATTGTCCGGTGTCACGTGATACTTCCGGTGAGCCGCTTACGATAAAATGGAAATATCGTTTATATCAAATTTAATTGGCAAATCGTCTATTGATTAACGAGTGTTTACTTTATACGTATGCAAAAAATGCAACTATTAAAACTTTGAGCGACTCGTTAGGTAAATAAACTATTAATTTTGTACGAATTCGTAAGTTATAGTCCGAAATTGTAATATTATGGTACGAAATGGTCAATGCACGGTACGAAATGGTAATATAATATATGGTACGAAATCGTTATGGAACTAAATGACCGTATACCCTTCAGTTGTATCCCAGGTAATGATATGGAACAAATTCTCAATTTATCACAATGTTTCCTACAATGCCAGATTAAAATAAAATTTTGTTGTCTGCTTTAGGAGTAACCATTCATCAAAAGAGACTATGGCCTAAAATTTTTCATGCATCATGCAGACATTATGGAAACAGGAGCACTAGCCCAGAGAATGGTATAAAGCAAATTCTCCAAAAGAGACACACATGTAGTATGAAACTATGAGTTAAAACTGGAGTTTGCTCAATGCGACACACAATGCCCACAATGGCATAACTGCGTGCGTGTCTTTTTTTTAACCAACTGTGTGCATGTTTTATTTGAGTGATTAAACAACACTTAACGACAACCGAGGGAAGTTGAATTTTTATCTGGATTTTCATGAAAATTTGACATCGATACTTTTCTTGAACAGAGAAATACCAGCACACAGGCTGGGTAGGAGGGTCTGTAAACCATTCAGGAGTTAGCAGACGATGAAATCCAGATCAAACTTCAACGTCTGAACACCGTCATCACACATAAACAAGCAAACACCGATTTGCAACAGCCAGACAGAGACGCTTTATTGGGCAGCACAGGCAATCCATACAAAAAATGTTATATTTACCACAATGTTACTTACATGAACTCAATACAAAACATGAAGTAATTTCCTATTAAGGATACTGGCCGTCCATATAGAACCCCTCAGTGAGAGGAACCGTGTATCCTCAACATGCACGAAACAACGTAGTGTTTCTCAGACTATCCAGAGGAAATCAGGGTTGGCGGATTTCAACCTACTACAGCCGTTTTACTCCCTAAACATTTATCGGCTAGAGACAATATCTCAAAAACCCTCAGCAATTCGAATGGCATTGGTAATTTGCTGCCTGTCTGTCGGACGTTTGACGTGGAACTGACCGAATATATCCCAATACAACATGAAAATCCCGCCACTTCGTGCTTCATGCGCACGGAGACACACAATACATATGTGTGCATTAACCATGTTAAGACAAACATTCTCCGCTATACTACGTACCGCGGAGAATTTGTAATTTCCACCGTTTGCGGTAAGTCTTGTCTAATCATTCTTTTTATCGTCTGCTTAACTCCGTAAAAAATAAGTAATAAAAAAAAAAACACGTTTAACAATATTTCATATTTTATCCAATGTTTCGGCATAATGCCTTCTTCAGGAATAACATTTATTAACGGACATGACGTCACGTCAAAAAACATTGATTAATATACAATAAAATTGGGCGGAAAAACACTGTTTCGCGGAAAAGTGATTAAATAAAAGAATGTAAAGGGAAAAAAAATCTAGATTGGATTCTGTATCAGCGAAATGTTTTCCGATCAAGGTGTGTCTCCCGTGAAATGAACATATTAGACTATATAGATAGTGTAGATTCTGATCGGCTGTCTCATCAAAGGCAGAACCCACGAACGAGGTCTACACTATTACTTTTGAAATTTAAACGTTTGAATCATTCTGAGTGTCATCGGATCATTAATGTACTTAATTTCCTGTATAAATTGTCAATCTCCGAGCAGATTTGTCGTTCGTTACTCTCACCATGCATCTCTGCAATGGGCTAAATGAGAAGAATCTTGTCAAACCGAGGAAAACACGTTTTGTTACTGTGTAACATTATAAAGTAGACAAAGGAAATATGATTCTGGATACATTATAAGTGCATTCAACCTGATAAATTTACCTGTATACAATGGAACTATTTTTTTCAAGCTTGTTCACTGATCTGAATCTTACGCCAATTTTAACAAAAATGATTGCCCCCATGAATTATGACAACAGTTTTGACACACCGATGGATCTAAGTTGTAAGATTCAAAAACAAGTTATCGTCGTTTAAAAGACATTTAATCTTTTCAGAAAAACCCCCCAAACACTCTTTTTCACACATCCAACCACTAAGTCTAATTGGCCGTATGCTGTTTGAACAGCATACAAACAGTCGATATCGGTCTTTCTTTCACCGGCGTTTATGTCGCCATTTTAAGTTATGGTCATGTGACGAAAATATCACATAATGACGGACTATTTTCTGAGCCCACTACAGAGGTGAATGTGAATGATCTGGAGTGCAAGAGAGTGATAAATTGAAAAAGAAAATCCGTAAAGGCTTCACAGAGACTTAAGAGAAATTTCTCTGCTCAAGCTTTTTTCTTGAATGGTTATAATTTTGTTCACAAATAATTAACACACCTAATAGGCTATGATATTCTATTTCTGCTACTTACATACATCATTACAGCATATAGTCTTGATCTATTACTTCCATATCTAAATAACCAATAAAATGTTTCTCCTTTCCACACAATGTTTTCAAAAGCCGCCTATCTCAGTGTTGTTCAAACTCTGGTTTAAGAAGTGTTTTGTTACATTTCGCTTTATTTGTTTATGTACACCCATCAGTTTACACGCCCTACACACAAACAAGTATTCGCAGTTATGCTTACAGGGTGAATGTGTTGGAGCTTCCTCACCATATAGCATGTGTATCAATATGCTAAGAACGGACTGGTCGTAACGATGACACCCAAAAGGCTTCTCAGGAAGTTGTGAACAATATTTGAAATATACAGGTCTTTGGAGTGGTACCATGCACCCAAGTTTAAGTGCACAAGAAACCCATGGCCGTACAATATAATGTGTTATGTATGGCGTTGCGCGCAGTACAACGAAACCACTACGGAAAATGGGGCGTTCTTCATATAACCCCTTTATGCCTTGCATTACTAATAATTCTGTCGATATTTGAGGTAATGTATCTGATTGAAGCATCCATCCAAATGACAAACGGGTGTTCCCGGATGACCAGCTAGTTCGAAAAAAAAAAAAGAAAGAAGCAAAATCATAACTGAATCAGGCACTGTGAACAGGGTATTTCTGCATTTGCAAAATTGCAAAAAGTATTGACCCATGTCAGCCTGCGCAGTCGGCGCAGGCTGACATGGGTCGAAACGTTTTGCTTCTTGATATATTCCTCTTGTCCAAGGACCAGCCTATAATTTTTTTCAGTCGTTGTTAACTTCAGGCCTTTGAAAATTCCATTGGTGTATCACGGGACAAAGAATTTTTCATTCATTTGTCTATCACGGGATTAAACAATTTTTCATCCTCTGACACCATTACTATGAATTGCACTTTAGTTATCCCCCCTTTATTCTTCTGTGATGCATCAATGGAAATTCAAAGGCCTGTGGTTGTACAGAATGGATGTCATGCATCTATAATTGTATGGTGACGTGCTTGGCATGAGGTATCACAGAGATACATTAAACCCCCATTAGAGGCTTTATAAATCTTTGGCCAAAGCATCTAAATAAAGAAATATCAAAGTACATCTTTGGCCAAAACATCTAAATAAAGAAAAGTCAAAGTACATCTTTGGCCAAAGCATCTAAATAAAGAAAAGTTCAAGTATCTTTGGCCAAAGCATCTGAATAAAGAAATGTCAAGGTATCTTTGGCTAAAGCATCTAAATAAAGAAAAGTCAAACTTTCTTTGGCCAAAGCATCTAAGTAAAGAAAAGTCAAAGTATCTTTGGCAAGAAATATCTAAATAAAGAAAAGTCTATTAGGTGTATCTCTTTGATAAGGGTAATAAAGGTGAACTCCGGAAATACTAGCTTGAGATTCTCATGTCGCCTTGTTCATTTTTTTTCTAATTCGGGGGGCCAAGTCCCGGTCGCTCAATGGACCTTTCTGCCGATTGGTAAGTATTCCACCGTCTTATCGGCCAATGAAAACGCAGCATAGGGCGTCACGTAAACAAAAAAGTCTGACACAATTTGTCATAAACATGCGATAATTTGATCGTGTCTATTTAATCATCAAAACAGCCAACACTATTCAAATTGATAAGTAACACACTGATCAACGTGAGCCGCGGACACCATGTGTTCTCAGTACACCAGATCGAATTTTCCATGGAAGAACCGGAGGTAGTGTAAGTATTTTCATTTTTATGGACCTGATTAACCTAGATAGAAATGTTGATTTACAGCAATGTCAAGACGAATGATTTATCTGTTTACACACATACTAGGGAATAATAATACCATCATATAAGCGAGCTGTGGCTTTATGAGCAACTGGGGTCTTGTTGTTTTGAAGTTTGTTGCCGATTTTCGGACAAAATCCCCTACCCATTGTTCATTTTACAAGTTTGTATGATAAGATAAATGTATTCCCTAAAGGAACACAAAATTTCACTTAGAAATGTCCATCCAAAGCGAAGATATACGTTTTTGAATGGACCTGAGTAGAGGAAAATATGCTAACAAGACACCATTTTCATTTCAGAGTATGTACATGGACACCAGATCAGAAAAAGCTTGTGGTAACTGGACACCAACCTTTAAATCATCAATATTTCTGCCTGAAACTCGATGCATGGGCTGTATACGAAGACTATTTTTGTAAACATTATGTCCATTACCTGCGGTCCATTACGCAATTTCATTACTTGTAGCACTTGCTTTTTTTAAATATTTGCAATAATACGGCAATTTACGAAGTAGACCTACGATGCTTGATCACAATTGACCGGTCATTGCCTCCAATGTTCGTGCAAGATATGTTCTTTTTTTACAGCATTTCAGTTTTATGAATGGCGTATTAACCCATTACCACGCAATCGCGAGCTTTAATGTCCCTGGGAAAGATGGCTTCGAAAAACATTGTCTATAAAGAAAAACACCTATTAACTAATACAGAGTGTACATTATTTACCACATTTGGCCTGATTCTTAGTTTAAATAATTTTCAAATCCGCTTGGCCAACTGCCAGCGGGCTCTTAGAATGGCGTTCTACATACCTTCGTACATTTGCATGCGTGCGTTTGTTCGTCTACGCGTTTATTTCTAAAATTTTCATTTAATTGACTTCTCCTCAGAGACCACCAAGTGGAAATCAACAAAATTCAACGTGGATGATTCCATAAATTTCTTTCAAGATACTTCGATCCTTTAAAAAAGATGGCGAGTTATGTGGAAGGAGCTTATTTTCCGTGTACGGCGCGTTGTGAAAATTGTAAAATTTGTCCTCTCAAAAGAACTCAACCACGAGATTGGCATCGGGTAGCTTTCTATCACATTCCTTCAATAAATTTTGATCTGCTGAAAAACGTGGCTTTTGTTGGTGGGACTTATTTACTCTTTGTGTCATAAAGCGAAAAGTACTTGCAGCTCTTTAAATAAATTCATTGATAATACATGTATGTAGATCTACACGTATTTCATAACACAGATGATCACTGATAAAGTTTCATTTTATCCAATTTGCTGGGTGATCAGGATATATGACATATTAAATTTTATTGTTACAAACTTACATAGCTCTTGGAAATGCAGCATTAGTGCTCAGAAAGTTATAGTTCAACCTATATTAATCAATTACCAAAGTGATGGTCAAAAGAGCTTGCCAAAGGCAGGTGCTTGCTTGATACAGACGAATGTCTGTGCATTGCTATTTGTCGGGAATTACATGTATGCTTGTTTATTCAGGTTGCTTGCTTAATACAGGTGGCTAACATGCCAGGTTTTGCTGTATTTCGTATTGCTGAAATTTATTGGAGAGGTCATCAGACCCTCCAACAGTGGTGAGTTCAAATTGCAGACTGCCACAGAATTTGCTGTCTAATTCTATTTCTTCGAGCGTAATTGTTCTGATACACGGTCTGTTTCGTCATGGTTTTGTAAATAAAGCGAAATAAAAAACCGAAACAGGAAACAGACGTGGTTTATTTTTTATAAATGACGAATTTCAGAACAGATTTAATTTCGTAATTTGCCATGGCTGCAATTAACCTCTCTAATAATTTCCTAACAGACTACGTACAAAACTATTTCTGAGCACTAATGCTGCATTTCCAAGAACTATGTAAGTTTGTAACAATAAAGATTAATATCTCATATATCATGATCACCCAGCTTATTGGATAAAATGAAACATTATCAGTGATCATCTGTGTTATGAAATACATGTAGATCTACATATATATTATCAATGAATTTATTTAAAGAGCTGCAAGTACTTCCGCTTTATGACACAAAGAGAAAATAAGTCCCACCAACAAAAGCCATGTTTTTCAGCAGATCAAACTTTATTGAAGGAATGTGATAGAAAACTATCCAATGCCAATCTCGTGGTTGAGTTCTTTTGAGAGGACAAATTTTACAATTTTCACAACGCGCCGTACACGGAAAATAAGCTTCCACATAAGCCATCTTTTTTAAAGGATCGAAGTATCTCGAAAGAAATTTATGGAATCATCCACGTTGAATTTTGTTGATTTCCACTAGGTCGTTTCTGAGGAGAAGTCAATTAAATAAAAATTTTAGGAATAAACGGTAGACGAACAAACGCACGCATGCAAATGTACGAAGGGTAGAACGCCATTCTAAGAGCCCGCTGGCAGTTGGCCAAGCGGATTTGAAAATTATTTAAACTAAGAATCAGGCCAAATGTGGTAAATAATGTACACTCTGTATTACAGGGGTTTTTCTTTATAGACAATGTTTTTCGGAGCCATCTTTCCCAGGGACATTAAAGCTCGCGATTGCGTGGTAATGGGTTAATACGCCATTCATAAAACTGAAACCTGTAAAAAAAGAACATGTCTTGCACGAACATTGGAGGCAATGACCGGTCAATTGTGATCACGCATCGTAGGTCTACTTCGTAAATTGCTGTGTTATTGCAAATATTTCAAAAAAGCAAGTGCTAGAAGTAATGAAATTGCGTAATGGACCGCAGGTAATGGACCGTAGTGACATAATGTTTACAAAAATAGTCTTCGTATACAGCCCATGCATTGAGTTTCAGGCAGAAATATTGATGATTTAAAGGTTGGTGTCCAGTTACCACAAGCTTTTTCTGATCTGGTGTCCATGTACATACTCTGAAATGAAAATGGTGTCTTGTTAGCATATTTTCCTCTACCCAGGTCCATTCAAAAACGTATATCTTCGCTTTGGATGGACATTTCTAAATGAAATTTTGTGCTCCTTTAGGGAATACATTTATCTTATCATACAAACTTGTAAAATGAACAATGGTTAGGGGATTTTGTCCGAAAATCGGCAACAAACTTCAAAATAACACGACCCAGTTGCTCATAAAGCCACAGCTCGCTTATATGATGGTATTATTATTTCCTAGTATGTGTGTAAACAGATAAATCATTCGTCTTGACATTGCTGTAAATCAACATTTCTATCTAGGTTAATCAGGTCCACAAAAATGAAAATACTTGCACCACCTCCGTCTCTTCAATGGAAAATTCGATCTGGTGTACCGAGAACACATGGTGTCCGCGGCTCACGTTGATCAGTGTGAGTAAGTTCCGGAAAAAAAAAAGTAATTTACCTAGAGCGAAATGTCAGCTGGAATAATACTGAAATAAACGCTCTTTCTCCTTGTATTAGACGCCATTTTCTGGTTAGCTTGTCAAGCTTGACAACCAATACCGCGTTACTAAGGGGGCGTGCCAAACTCGCGTTTACAGAAAGATCAGTTGGTAGCGCACAGGACCTGAGCAGGAAAGCGCTGGTTCTATCCCCGGCTTGGTCATTTTCTTTCCGAGGACTGATGATAGTCATCGCCACAAGATTTATTCCTCTCTCACCGCTGACCATTGTTTCGACAATGTTTTTTTGGGAAAGCAGCCAGTGGTTTTGAAAGAATATTGTGCCGTGTACTGGTTAAAGAAAAGAAAGTAAATCACTAATAGGTCTGTTAGAACCACTTCGAAAATTTTGTTACAAATAGCCGTTTTATTATGAGTAGAATTTATTTTATCAGCTTGTGGTTAATATGGGGAAATATTTGCCGAAAAAGCGAAAGGTATGAGAAAATAACGAGTGCCATAAAGCACGAGTTATTTTCGCAGACCTTTCCCTTTTGAGGCAAATATTTCCCCATATTAACCTGAAGCTGATGAAATAAATTATATTTTATGTTTCCTCTCTGATTATTGCCAATTTCAAAACTAGTGATCTCAAGTCATTTAACCAGATTTTCGGCAGGAGGAAAATATTCTCTGTGACGGGGAAATAATTCCCCCAGCTTAAATGACGTCATTTCTTTATCCATAACATTTCTAAAAATAGACACATGAAATAGAATATAAATGGTTCAAGCACGATATCTTGCAGTCTTCAAGTAAATAACAGTGTATATCATGTGCCAAATACGCCTCTAAAGGTAGAAAAAGTCTAGGGTTTGTTGAAATTTAAATCTCTTGCAGATAACAAAACGAATTTGTCCCAAAGACTAAAAATAAGAAAGAAAATATTGTTGAACTGAAAAGCAAATGTAGGATATCAGAATTTCCTACTTTTCCAGTGTTTTCTTTTTTTTTCAAAGTATTTTTTGAAAGTTCGTAAAAACCTGGGATTGTGTGTGATAACTGATTAAGCAACCGACAATTTCTCAAACTGATTATCTTTACATATATGTGATAAAATTGTACAACCATTTGGCATGCAACGTGCGTAAAGGGACATTCAGACATTTACTTTAAGTCACGGTTGTCTTAGATCAGCCTGGGTAGTCCGCGCAGGCTATTCTCAAACGACAGTTTCCGTTTTTATATGATTTTCTGTTTTGTGAAAGTCTACTGTTGCACAAAACCTCGGATTAGCCTGCACGGACTGCGCAGGCTGATCTACGTCGACACTTTACGCAAACGTCCGAATGTCCCTTTTTGCGTATTGCAAGCGTTACCTGTATGGCGATCGGTTTCCATGAGTATGCTTTCAAGATCTGCACATGGCTTGGGAACTCGTCAAATGGAAATGGCCTGTAAGTGCACTGACATATGGTTTTGATCTAAAAGAGGGAGAAAAAAAACGAGTACTGTTGCGTGATTCTACCTCAATCTTAGTCCCGTGGGATAGCTCAGTAGTTAGCCCACCTGACTCATCCCCTGGTGGTTGCAGATTCGACACCTGGTTGAGATAAACTTTCTACTCGGCGGTTTTTCGGCTCTCACCACTGGTGCATGTGAGAAAGTAGTCATTGGCTTAAAAAAGAAATTGTGTCAGTACATGTGTGAGGAAGCCAGGAAACACATCCGTAGATACACTAACCGCCGTGATATCACTTAAGTTGTAAAAGGGCGTTTAACTTCAATGTAAACTAGAGCTATCACTAAAAGTGATTATAAATGTATTGTATATTATGATACCCCCATCAACTCCTTGTCACAAAAACAGATCTTTGTGACAGAATGCAGAATAGTATAGTAAAACAGTAAGAGATGTAAAAAGTTTAAGGGGAGATAAATCAATAGCAAATGGCAGCAGGGTCATGAAAATTGCACATGCACAACTTCATATAATTACATAGAAACCCTGCGTGTAAATTCGAGTTCAGTACGTGACGAACTGTAGGAGTATTGCTCCGGACAAATTTGTGTCAACGGACAGACGGACGGACGAACAAACGGACGGACAGACGGAAAGCCAGCCAAGGCGATTCCAGTATACCCCTTTCAATACGTTGTGGGGGTGGTTTTATAACAAGCAAATCAATCAGTGGTCATTGCAATTGAAGAACAGAATTATTTTCTTGATTTCCAAATCTACCATCCGCATTATCTCCCGCTAGATGGCATTCTATAAATACTCATTTATCTGATATGGGCATCCTGGGTACAGAACCGAACCACTTTCCTACGCGACAACCGTTACTTTGAATTTAAAACATTGAGTGATCACCAGTTTAGAGAAATCTGTTGCTAAAACAGGTCTCATTTCTCCTAAAAGCTGTTTTCAACATTGCTACTTTATAGAGCGTAATATTACAGTGAGCCCGCTTTCGGGGCTAGTAGTGATGCGTCATATAAGACAGTCGAATCTTCGAAGAATATGACATGCGCAGACAACGCTACCACCCGGGGCGGTATTCGTTAATCGATTAAAATGAGCCACGCTCTGACAAAACTGGGTCTTAACTTATTACCAAACGACAAAAATTTAGGTTTGTCCAAATCGAAAGCATTTGAAGACATCAAAATAAAAGTGACTGAAAATTTGAAATTTGTTTTGAGAAGGGTAGAAAACATTGTGGGAAAAGGAGAAAATGCTGCCTACCAGCATTTCCTCCTTTTCTCGCTATGTTTTCTAAAGGCTTCCTTCTCAGGGGTGTGAAAAGTAGGGATTGTGTGGTAATGGGTTAATGTATCTCTGTGCTGCCATCACATACTGATGAATCCATATTATTTATTTTTCAACAAACAACTTAATCACGGGATAGACTGGTCCTTGGGCCTACAGAAAATTGACCAACAGCGAAAAGTTTCGTCCGAGTTCAGGCCGCCCCCACTGTACAGGCTGACCTATATCAATGCTTTTCGAAGATGCACTAAGCCATTTTTACATACAGCAGGATTTATAAATAGATTTGCCGTTTCAGCTTTAAACCTACTCTCCCACAGAGCATGTCTCATTTATCTATCTATTTATTTAACATTTTATTTGACTCTGACGGGAGAATTCATTTTCAATACTACTGTACTGTTTAAATGGGGAAAATGTAGTGAAAACACCTGCCTCCATTGCCTCTTGTTTTGAGAGCCCAAGATCAAAGAAATACACCTTCAACTTCGGGTATCTTTTCCTGAGTGTTTCGGATCAATCTGGTCAGCCCGCACAGGGTCATCCGAAACGACACTTCACGCTTTTATGTAAATTTCTGTTTCACACAAGTCCACTTGACGACTAAATCTAACGTTGTAAACTGCCGTCTCGGATTAGCCTGCACGGACTGCGCAGGCTGATCAGAGACGACACTTTACGCAAATGTCCGAATACCCCTTTTCGCGTGCAGCATGCCATATTTAGAATGAGGAAATCCATTATCTAATCTTTAGCTCGGCTGTCTTCGAAGAAATCATTACGGTATCGTCATAGACTAGAGGGCATCGTCATCGTAGGAGGTATAGTCTACGTCATCGTCGAAGGAAAACTTTAACATATACAGGATATTAGTTTTTTACGGAGAAAGATTGAAAATTATTTTATGCTTCCGGTAGGATATAGAGAAATAGCAGTGAAAATATTTTTCGATATTTACACGGGTACCACCAGTTAAAATATCGATTTTCATTGTCTTGTTGCCTCGGTAAATTGCTAGTGCCTCGCAACCAGATGGAAATATGACGTCACTCACCTTACATTTCTCGCGCTTGAGGTAATATTTTAATGCGATGTTATGCAGGAGGGGTACGCCACGTGGAATAACGGAAAAGAACTGTACTGGATTGTGAAAAAGCTCCTTCCGAAAGGGTTAAAAGCATTAAATAAATAGAATATTTGTTTTTTTCGGTGAAAGATCGAAATTTATTGAACACCATCAGTAACACCATCTTGAACACCATCGGAAATATTTTCACTCGTAAAAAACAAATATCCTCTATTTATTTCATCTCGTGAACATCATCGGTAATATTACCGATAATGTTTACGAGATGGAATAAATTTCAATCTTTCACCTAAAAAGAAATGCTCTATTTATTTCATGTTTTGAACCCTTTCTGAGAGGAACTTAATCAAAATCCAGCACAGTTCTTTTTGATTATTCCCCCTGGCTTACACCTTCCGTATAGCAACGCATTAAAATGTTAAGACAAGCGCAAGAAATGTAAGGTAAATTACGTCATATATATATATATATATGTCCATCTGGTTGTGAGGCATGATCATTTTACCTGAGTAATTAGTGCGCAGGAATTTTCGCCTTTTAATTGAAAAGTGGGAATATGAGAATCCGTATTTTCACTGATCGTAACCATGAAATATCGGTTAATATTTGTCCAATATTTCTCGATAACCTACAGGAAAACATGAAATAACTTGTAATAGCTTTTAGTGAAGATTTTTACTTCAAACTTGAAAAACTTGATAACTGTCAAAACGGGGACCTATATTCAAAGCCCCAGATAAGAGGGAGTGATAGTATTATAAATACTTCATTTATCTTCCAAACTTTATGTTGTGGGTACCCACTAGAATCGTTTCGATGAGACAATTCCAATGAGTACCCACAACATAGGATTTAGTTGAGAATAATTATTATTTTCAATTTTGAAATCAAAAATACCCCCTCTATCTGGAGCTGTATATATTTCCAAGAAATGCGATCATAAAAGCATTTTCAAAAAGTTATGCTCCCGTTTTCGACTTATAATTTTCTTTCAAAACTGAGCACTTGCAATTGATCCTTGGCAATAGCAAGCGATGCTTTGTTTTATGATCATAATACTCTTCCCTTCTTTTTCCCTGTTCATCTGAATACTTTGAATACTTTGACACAACTAATAGATACCGCCGTTTTGATAAGCAATTTTGTTCTCAAATGAAAAAATACCCGGTTGTTTTTTATTTCATCACGAAATGTAACAAGTCTATAGCTTTGCATCTTATACATTTTACTTTAAGTCCTTTTTTCTTTCTAAATAGTTCGTTAACAAGGTACCAAATGATTGCGTAAGTTTAAAACCCCCAAAAAACAACTGGCTGTCAAAAACATTATGGTTCAAGTAGAAACTGCCAGTGTAATGCAGAGAAATGACCCCCATTACAAAATGACCCACGGTCATTTCTCGACGTAGAATAATGACCGTGGGTCATTTTGTAAGGGGGTCATTTCTCTGCATTACAACGGCAAAGAACATGTAAATGTCTATTTTTTTGAAAGACAAATTCCATTGTTATGGGCAAATCTTATCTATCCTGTATATTTTCAGTATGGATAGATATTTTTCATCTTCTAAGATTCTGACTTATTACCAAACGACAATATTTTAGGCTTGTCCAAATCAAAAAAAAACTTACAAACGACTAAATAAAAGTGACTGAAAATTTGAGATTTGTTTTGTAAAGGGTAGAAAACATTGTGGGAAAAGGAGAAAATGCTGGTTACCAGCATTTCTTCCTTTTCCCACAATACTTTCCAATGGCTTCTCCACAGGTTCGTTTAAAGGAGAGATTGTGTGGTAATGGGTTAAAGATTTTCATTTTTTCTGATTTGAAAGAGCACTTACGATCAAGATATTTTTCTATTCCACTGAAGTTTAGCGATGAAATAATCTTTTCCTCATCATGTCTAGGTATCATCAAGCTCGGCGAAGACCAACTACGAAGTGTAGGAAATCAGTCTCCTAAAGGAATAGATAGAGAATAATTGTTTTCTTTGGGCAAAAGATCGACATGAGCCTTGCTATGGCAAAAGGGGGCTTAATGCATTTCCACAATCCATCATACCAAGCCAACCATCACATAATAATGCATCTATGACACTGAAATTAAATGACCGGCTTAATTATGAGGTAGACTGGTCCGTGAACATACAGAAAATTGACCAAAACGAAAAGTTTCGGTTCAGGTCGGCCTGCGGGGACTGTGCAGGCCGACCTTGGTCGATACTTTTAGCTGATATATGAAGCCCCCTTTCTATTTCATCGAATGTGCATCTGCGGTAATATTTTCGAGCGTGGCGCAGCCATAAGTGAAAATACACACATGTATCATCGTATGAGGTTCACGAAATGAACAAAGATTTCGATCTTTCACTTTGAAAAAAATATTCATTTCATGCTTAGACCCCCTTTTTTGTTATGGCTTAAATAAATATTCAGTGCATTTGTTTTCAGTAAAAAAGAACAATATTTGTTTCTCATATCTTCAACCCTCCGTTTGTCTCCCCCACACCTCCCCGACAATTTAAAATGACATTCTCCAGCAGTGTAGTTATAATCACTGTTAAGTTGTACCTCAATTACCCTTATTTTGCCGTCTGAAAATTTCAGGAAAATCAACATCGTCTTAGTGTTTTACAGAAAACTAAGACAGTTAAGATTATATTGATCTACTAGAATTAGTAGACATTACAAAATTATGAGGAATTTGCGGTTCGACAAACATCACTAGAGTTATCTGCCCTTGAAATGGTAAAAAATTTTAATTTTTCTAATTCTTCTAATGTCCTGAAACGGAGTATACATTCAGAAGATTTCAGTGGACTAAACTCGTACAAATCTACATTGTATAGATGCTGGTCAGGATAAGGTATAGAAAAAGTCATGGCATGGTGACCTTATCGTTCAATAAACCACCGTTTTGAGTTATGAAGCACAATAAATAATCTACAACGTGGTTTATTGAACGATACACCACGACAGAAAGAAGATCATTTCGACTGTAATATGAACAACTCTTAATCAGAGGAAAATAAGATCATACTCAGAGTAAAAACGCGGATGCACATTGAATAACTAACTTACTTTATGCAGACTGACGTCACTCTGTACAGAATGACGTCATTCTCCATAGAATAACGTAGATTCTAACATGGCACGCGACTTTGGCTCTATAAACACAGTGCCAGGAAAACGTGGTAAATTCTGCAACAATCCATGTAGAGTGATGTCATCCTATATTGAGTGACGTCATTCAATGAGTGAGTTATTCAACGGAACATAATCTTCATCCGCGTTTTTACTCTAAGTTTGAACTTGTTTTCATTTCACTAAGAATTGGCCATGTTAGAATCGAAATAATCTTCTTTCTATCGTGGTATATCGTTCAATAAACCACGTTGTGAGTTATGAGGCGCAATGAATAAACCACTCGGGCTATCGCCCTCGTGGATTGTTTATTGTGCCTCATAACTCACAACTGTGGTTTATTGAACGATATACCACGATAGAAAGAATATTATTTCTTAATTTTACCACGCTTTCATTGCAATGTGTTTATAGAGCCGAATTCCATTGTCATGCTAAAATATAGAATAATTTTTTACCGTTTACAGTTAAAAATATTGCCACTGCAGTCACCGTAGCTATCAATAATAAAAACAGCACTTTCAATCTCCCCTTATTCATCGCTTGGGTTAAAAGAATGCTATTTAAAAGACCAAGTACTATTGACAGATTAGTAAAGGTCCTCAATATTCATCCGTTAACTATGGGGAAACAGTTTTGACTAGTGGATCGCGATAGCCCTATCTCGTTCACCTGATCGAACGGTTTTTGATAATATTTCGGATTAAATATTTCCGACTCGGAATCCATAGGGCAGTTTTGTGCTACACACAAACAATCTTACCGGTAGACTATATATTGAAACCATGATGTTCCAGAACGCCTGTTTACTTTATTTGATTCAGCGACGGTCCGCCGGTGTAACGCAGTAAAATGACCCCCATTACAAAATGACCCCCGGGTCATTTCTCGACGTAGAGGAATGACCCATGGGTCATTTTTCGACGTAGAAAAATGACCCCCGGGTCATTTCTCGACGTAGAATAATGAGCCGGGTCATTTTTCTACGTCGAAAAATGACCCATGGGTCATTCCTCTACGTCGAGAAATGACCCGGGGGTCATTTTGTAATGGGGGTAATTTTTCTGCGTTACACCGGCCAAGGTTGCTAAGTGGTTATCGTATCAAACTTGTGATATGGTGGTTATGAGTACTATACCCAAATTGAGGCAAACATTGTTTCCGGTGATTTTTCGCCTCTCGCCTCTGACGAATGTGAAGAAGAGGTCAGTGCTCTACTGGTGTAAGCCAGGAAACATATGCGTGGCTGCACTGACCGCCGTGATATGACATAAGCTATTAAAACAGAATTAAACTCTACTCAACAAGGGACACTCCGGAAAAGAATTTTTAAGCCTGTACCGGACTATCTAGAGCTTTAAAGATCCCCAGAAAAAAAAACCTTTTGAAAATAGCATTCTCTCCTTTTCCAAAATGTGTGTGTGTGTTTTTTAATGTTAAGAAGACAATTTCGATTTCAGAACCACAATTGTTTTGTTATCTTTAGATGCAGTTAGTTTGGACCAGGTTTTTTTCTAGATAAAAACCCAGTTATCATATACGAGCTATCTTTTATCTAAAATGGGCTTAATGTATCTACGAAAAGTATCGACTTGGGTCACCCTGCGCAGACCGCATAGACTGAAATGAATCTAAACCCTTTGCTTATTCAGTCGGCTGTCATCCAAAATATATTTCTAGGCCTATGGATCTGTAATAACGTTACTGTGATAGCTTGTTCCGTACCATGCATCACAGAGATACGTGAAATTCCCGTTTGCCACTCATTTAACCCTTTATCAGACGACAAAATCTTTAGCTTTGTCCAAATTGAAAGCATTCGCAGACGACAATTTCAGTCTGGCTCAGATAGTGTAATTTTTCTTTGACAAAGTAGAAAACATTGTGGGAAAATGTAAAAATCAAGCTCGATCCGCCAAGGGTAGAGCAGCGTAGTGAATCGTCAACCTTGGCTTAATGTCTATACCCGGGATATCTATCGAATATGGATGAATTTTCTGTGGGTACATGTCACGTTGTATGACATTGAAAACGAGTTGTGACGTCACTATAACAGCTAATTCGTATCCATCTTGCCAAGGCTTGACATTGATCAATTCTCTCCCAATCTCATTAAATACTTTCGATATTCGACTCTGTACGTATTACTATTCAATGCGAAATTTGTGACTGCTAGATGAGTCAATACTTGCCCTTACGGATATATACAATGTTAGTTCTAACAATAAACATTATGGTTAAAGGACATTCCGACTATAATACCCACAGGGTATTCAAACTCCTGACTCGATAATGCAACCAGAAACAGTTCGGTTTGATGTAGTCTTGGATACATTTTCAACGAAAAAAGGACCTACAGATGGTGGTTGATCCTAAAAACCTCACAGACTTCATTTTGCTTAGGTGAGCTAAAATGTTAAATGATCGATTTGAACTAGTTCTTAATTAGTCGGCTAACATCTGCTACTACTGATATGCAGTTAAATTGATCGATCTTTCTTATGTACCTTTTTTTAAATACCCAATTACATCAACACGTTTTGAATTTTCATCAACAGAATCTGCAAACTCTTGACAAAACTAGAATAACTACCACTAAAGGTGCTAAATACCCCCACCCCTATATTTCATGTCACAGGGGCAAAAACTCATTAATTCTTCATAGAATTTTCACTAGAGTTGCGTCTTGCACATCTACAACTCCTAATGAACACTTCTGCCAAGTTTAAAGTGAATCAGACAAGTATTTTAAATGTGAATCAGGGGCAATAACTCATTAATTCTTCATAGAATTTTCACAAGAATTGTGTCTTGCACATCTACAACTCCTAATGAACACTTCTGCCAAGTTTAAAATGAACCAAACAGAAAATGTAGGAGGAGTTGTGCGAACAAGCATTTTTAAGTCAAATCAGGGGCAATAACTCAGTAATTCTTGGTGGAATTTTCACAAAATTTGCGCCTTGCACATCTACAACTCCAAATGAACACTTCTGCCAAGTATAAAGCGAATTGGACTGAAATTGTAGGAGGAGTTGTCTGGACAAACATTTTAAATGTGAATCAGCAATAACTCATTAATTCTTCAATGGAATTTTCACAAAATTCGCGCCTTGTACATCTACAGCTCCTAATGAACACTTCTGCCAAGTATCAAGCAAATTGGATTGAAACTGTAGAAGGAGTTGTCCGGACAAGATTTTGCGGACAGACCGACCGCCCGACCGCCAGGCTGATTCCAGTATACCCGCCACAAACAATACGATTAAGACTCGTTCGTACTGAAAGCATATCTAGACAAAAATTTAGATGTGGCTCCATTAACCCTTAGGCTACTCACTGACCTTTTGCGGACTGTGTAGATCAAGATCAGACTGCACAGAACGTGCAGTCTGATCTTGGATCTACACTGTCCGATAAGAAGATATTGTCCCCACAAACAAATAAATTGAAACAGCATTAACGTTTTTGTTATCGGCCTGAAAGATTCATTTCATGTATATAACAGGATAAAGATAAATGGATTTTTCTATAATACAACAGAAAATATCGTGGCAAAGGAGAAAATGCTGTCAAATAGCCTCCTTGCAACCCACCGTGTTTTCTGGGGCCGTTCTCCCATGGGTCTTCAACACTAAAGATTGCTTGATATGATGTTAAACTATTACTTCAACCCGTGCTGAAGTTACAGCCACATTGGCAAAACCCGGTAGCTTGTTTCAACGTGTTCCGAAAGATGAATGAGAATATTTCATTGAAACAAAAAACAATTTTCATTAAAAAAATGAGAATGTTTCAAGATAATGAGGCGTATATTTCGTTACTGAAACCCACCCAATCTTTCAAGCATGGTTTCATCACGGTTTAAATATAATACCTATCAATTGCGCTAGGGAGAATTCTCATCAGCTCAGTAGTTTTGGTGCTGGCGTTCTACTTTGGAACCCTGGACGGTCCCTGTATTTCTGCTCAAGTTTAGCCCGATAGCTCAGTCGACAACGTTCAGGGCTTGATACCAAGTGGTCGGGGTGTTCGCTGTTTCTAATAGCTCAGTCGACAACGTTCAGTGTTTGATACCAAGTGGTCGGAGTGTTCGCTGTTTCTAATAGCTCAGTCGACAGCGTTCAGGGCTTAATGCCAAGCGGTCGGGGTGTTCGCTGTCTCTAATAGCCAAGTCGACAACGTTCAGGGCTTAATACCAAGCGGTCGGGGTGTTTGCTGTTTCTAATCTCCATAATTTGCATAAAGCGTAGTGTCTGCGCCTTCCACACAGGCTTATTCGAAACGACACTTTCTGTTTTATGTAATTTTCTATATTGTGCAGGTCTGCTGTAGCACAAAATCTATTGTTCAAGAATGACACGTGAATTTGGATCTATAAACACAGTGCAACGAAAGCGTAGTACGTACTTAAAATCCACGTTATCTCTATATGGAGTGGCGTCATTCTGTATGAAGTAAGTAAGTTATTCAATGCAATATAATCTGCAATCGCATTTTTACTCTAGGTATTAACTTATTTTTCTTTCGGAGGTGGTCATGTTAGAATCGGAATAATCTTCTTTCTGTCGTGGTTTATCATTCAGTAAACCACTCTGTAAGTTATGAGGAGCAATGAATAAAAACCACTCGGGCAATCGCCCTCGTAGATTCTTTATTGTGCGCTATAACTAACAACTTTGGTTCATTGAACTATAAACCACAATAGAAGGAGGCTTATTTCTTAATTATACCGCAAAGAAATTTCGCGTGATTTGATTCGATAATATGGCCCAAACATATATGTCAAGACCATCAAGAAAACATCCCAAATGGTGGCGTCGATCAAGAATAACATCAAAATTATGCGCCAAGTTACACGTTTTAGCACGTATTACCAAGGTTTCAATGACATCAGCTCGCAGTGACGTCAGATTTCATTGATTTTGGGCATTCAGAAGGCAAATTCTGCTTCGTCAGCGTACTTAGTTCCCATCTTAGTTCCCGAATCGCCTTGCACATGAAAAAATGTCTTTAATGTATTTGATTATTTTGTAAATCTAAATAACTAACATTAAACTTTTGTGTTTTACTGCCCGACTATATAGATTTTTCGTTAATAATGGTAGCTATATTCACCCTCTAAAGTAGGATTTAAGAGAGAAAAAATGTACGAAAAAGACAAGTAAAACATATCTATAGAAGTCATTTGAAAACATTGATACAGAAATTACACCAATCTCAACAAGATCATAAGAAATTAATTATTTGAAATATAGAGTAGATTTTTCCACGTCTATATGAATATACATGCAACAGTTCTTGATTTACTGTCGGTTGTTTATATTTATTATATATATATTGTATGAGACGAGATACATGTATTTGTATAAGTCAATAAAATCTATCTATCTTAATTTTCTAAACCAAAAAATCAGGTAACATTAAAAAATCTTGCTTGACGAACGTTAGAATGGTAAAACTTTGCAATAAAATAAATTTGTGGTGCGACTTATCTGAGACGATACTTTACGCAAATGTTCTAATGCATCTTTTCGCATGTTACAGCCCATATGGCTTGCAACACACAAAAAGGGGCGTTCAGACAATTGCGTTAAGTGTCGTCTCAGATAAGCCTGCGCAGTTCGCGCAGGCTAATCCGAGATGGCACTTTATGACCTCATTCGAATTTGTACTACAGTAGACTTGCACAAAACAGAAAACTACGTAAGAACGGACAATTTCGTCTCGGATTGGCCTGTGCAGACTACGTAGGCTGATCCGAGACGACATTTTACGCAAATGTCCGAATGCCCTTTTTGGCGTCTTGCAAGCCAAATTATGATATTAGCTATCTTCATCGATAATTGAGCCCCGTAGATCAATTGGTAACGCATGGGATTGAACTAAAGGGTCGCTGGTTCGATATTTCAGCTCGGCCAATTTTTTAGGACTGATAAAAGTTAGTACGAATGAATTAGGTTTACGGCCGCTAAGTCATCGGTAAACATCAACGTATTCGTGAAAGCTATTCGGGCAATCTCGGACGTTTTTGTCTCTAATATGAGAGTTATGGGCCCTATACCTTTCTTTTCCTCTCACAGCTGCTTAACAGTAGTTATGTGGGAAAGCCCTCCTTCCCCCTTGTGCCTTTAGAAGAATCACAAGGTTCTGATAATTTTCAGGAAAAACATGGATAGGCTCTCTAGCTGTCGCAGTGTAAGTGAAATAATGTTGAAATCAACATTACACAAAGAAAGAGAGAGAGAGAGACAGAGAGAGAGAGACAGACAGGCAGACAGACAGAGACGGACAGACAGAGACAGACAGAGGGAGGGAGACAGACACGGAGAGAGAGAGAGAGAGGGGGGGAGAGAGACAGACAGACAGACAGACAGAGACGGAGAGACAGAGACTGACAGAGGCAGAGAGACAGAGACGGAGAGACAGAGACAGAGAAAGAGAGAGACAGAGAGAGATAAAGAGACAGAGAAAGACAGAGAGAAAGATAGAGACAGAGACAGATAAATTTGGACGAATATCCCATGGAAGTTATATTTTCACAATCTACAATAATATTTTTCATACTTTTTTTGTCTAATTACATTTTGAAATCATGATTTACGATCTCAACTAAATCTCTGAAACACCTATGTACAACAAGATAAGTCTATCTCTGCATTTAACGGCGTGGCTGAATTTTATGGCTTTTGACATACTTTTTGTTACTGATAAAAAATGAATAAATAGAAGTTCGTGATTGGTGAAAAATTTAGACATGCGTATTTTATAAGCCTTCTTCTATTTAGCTGGCAAAATTACCCCTTTTTTAAGATACTTTTTGTTACATTTGGCTTTATTTGTTTATGCAAACCCATCAGTTTACACGCCCTGCACAAAATCAAGTATTCGCAGTCAGGCTTGCAGGGTGAGTGTGTTGGAGCTTTCTCACCATATAGAATGTGTATCAATATGCTAAGAACGGACTGGTCTTAACGATGACACCCAAAAGGCTTCTCAGGAAGTTGTAAACAATTTTTGAAATCTACAGGTCTTTGGACTGGTACCATGCTCCCAAGTTTAAGTGCACAAGAAACCCAAGGCCGTACAATATAATGGGTTATGTATGGCGTTGCTCGCAGTACAACGAAACCACTACGGAAAATGGGGTGTTCTCCATATAACCAAGGATCTGTATTCAGCATTTTAAAGGCGAGTTCTAATGTATGATTAACAATTACATTATTCACTCTTTGCATTGCTAAAACCCCTTTACGCCTTCCATTACTAGTAATTCCGTCGATATTTGAGGTAATATATCTGATTGAAGCATCCATCCAAATGACAAACGGGTGTTCCCGGATGACCAACTAGTTTAAAAAAAAAAGAAAGAAGTAAAATCATAACTGAACCATGCACTGTGAACAGGGTATTTCTGCATTTGCAAAATTGCAAAAAGCATTGACCCATGTCAGCCTGCGCAGTCGCCGCAGGCTGACATAGGTCGAAACGTTTTGCTTCTTGATATATTCCTCTTGTCCAAGGACCAGCCTACAAAATTTTTCAGTCGTTGTTAGACTTCAGACCTCTAAAGATTTCATTGGTCTATCAAGGGACAAAGAATATTTCATTCATTTGTCTATGACGGGATTAAAAAAGTTTTCATCCTCTGACACCGTTACTATAAATTGCAAATTAGTTACCCCCCTCCTTTATTCTTCTTTGATGGATCAATGGAAATTCAAAGGCCTGTGGTTAGATAGAATGTATGTCATACATCTATGATTATATAATTACATGGTGACGTGCTTGGCATGAGGTAACAGTGAGATACATTAAGCCCCCATTAGAGGCTTTATGTATCTTTGGCCAAAGCATCTAACTAAAGAAAAGTCAAAATACATCTTTGGCCGAAGCATCTAAATAAAGTTAAGTCCAATTATCTTTGGCCAAAGCATCTAAAGAAAGAAAAGTCAAAGTACATTTTTGGCCAAAGCATCTAAATAAAGAAAAGTCAAAGTATATCTTTGGCCAAAGCATTCAAATAAAGATAAATCAAACTATCTTTGGCCAAAGCATCTAAATAAAGGAAAGTCAAAGTTTCTCTGGTCAAAGCATCTAAATAAAGAAAAGTCAAAGCTTCTGTGCCAAAACATCTAAGTAAAGAAAAGTCAAAGTATCTTTGGTCAAAGCATCTAAGTAAAGAAAAGTAAAAGTTTCCTTGGCCAAAGCATCTAAGTAAAGGAAAGTCAAATTATCCTTAGCCAAAAAATCTAAATAAAGAAAAGTCTATTACGTGTATAACGGTAATAAAGATGAACTCCGGAAATACTAGCATAGATTCTCATGTCGCCTTGCTCAGGTTTTCTAATTCTGTGGGCCAGCCCCCCCCCCCCCCCCCCCAAATGGACCTTTCTGCAGATTGGTAAGTGTTCCAACGTCTTATCGGCCAATGAAAACGCAGGATTGGGCGTCATGTAAACAAAAAAGTCTGACACAATTTGTTATAGACATGCAATAATTTGATCGTGTCTATTTAATCATCAAAACAGCCATTACTATTCAAATTGATCAGAAAGTTCTGGATAAAAAAATGTTGTAATTAGCCTAGAGCGAAATGTCAGCTTGATAATACTGAAATAAACACTCTTTCTCTTTGTATTAGACGCCATTTTCTAGTAAGCTTGTCATGCTTGACAACTGATATACTGCGTTACTAAAGGGGGCGTGCCAAACTCGCGTTTACAGAAAGGTCAATTGGTAGCGCACATGACTGACCAGGAAAGGGCTGGTTTTATCCCCGGCTTGGTCATTTTCTTTCCGAGAACTGATGATAGTCATTGCCACAAGATTTATACCTCTCTCACCGCTGTTTCGACAATGGTTATTTGGGAAAGCAGCCGGTGGTTTGGAAAGAATATTGTGCGGTGTACTGGTTAAAGAAAAGAAAGGAAACCACTAGTAGGTCTGTTAGAACCAATTCGAAAATTTTGTTATAAATAGCCGTTTTATTACAAATAGAATTTCTTTCATCAGCTTGTGGTTAATATGGGGAAATATGTATGCCAGTTTAGGATTAAGACTAAGTATGACTTATTGCTTTTTAATGTCAGCTTGAAACAATCTGCTATGCTCCCTATCAGGTTCTTTATAATTCTTTTGGAAGTCCATTTCTGCACAAGAATAGCAAAAAGCTCCTACATACTTCAGGTTAGATACGAAAAGCTATTATCTAGACCTCCTGTCCATTTCACATATGCTTTGTGAGATTGTGGTGAGGGAAATGGACTTTCCAGTCCAGACGTGTAATGCCATCATTTCTAAGCTACTTTTGCACACTTTGAGTAGCATGGGGAAAAGCTATATTATCCATTAGAGCAATCTCATAGCCTGCAGCAGTACATAAGCATCCCTGGGTATAACGAACCTCATTTCAAAACTGTTGGCACTTTTCAACAATGATAAGTTCATTCCACTTCATCCCAGCTGATTTCACCAACAAATTTAACAATTTAACAGCAAACATTTAACGGTCTTCATAATGGCCATGTTCAGCTATGATGGCTGCATGACTGCATGGAATCTCAACAATGGCATTCGTCATACCCTAGCAAGCCTTTTTCAGTCTACGCAGTAGCTAGGCTCATCTGTAAAGTGCAGTTCAGGTTCACTTGGCTTGGCCCAAGGCCAACTAATACCCTAGCTGATAGAAAATGGGTCTTTTTGAGTGAAGAACATTTTAGTTCAACCGTTTGTGGATGTTTTCCTTGGGTATAAACAAGCTGTGAGTCAGTATATCGCTGTCATAACCAAGTAATAGACCGTAAATGTACACTCCCGGAGTATTACTAGTATTTTGACTTGAGGTATGCTTGTATGAGCCCATGGGTTTTAATTATGGAGTAAAGGTCGTGGGTCGCACTTTGACATTGAAAAAGGTCAAGGTCACCAGGCCTACATTCACTTTGTACTTAATCCAACATCTCCATAGATTAGATTTGACTTAATTGCATAAAATGTTTCAACACCATAAGAAGTGAATAGCAATTTCTGGAATACAGATCTAGGTCTCATTTTGACTGTGAAAAAAAGGTCAGGGTCACCAAGCTGTAATTACCATTTCACCGATATTAAAGGTTTTCAATGGGCTTATAAAGTTATTGTATCTTGTAAATATGAAATCCTAAATTGTGACATAAAAGATATGTGAACTCATCCCTAGAAACAGGATTATCAGTCAAGAATTGGAGCCATGGGTTTCACTTTGATCTTGAAAAAGCTCAAGGTCACCATGACACGACTTTATCTAAACCTAATCCTGACAAACATATATATAATGTAGGTTTGTATGAGCTTGTCCTCTGAAATTTTCTGTATGTATAGTCAGTTTTAGAACATTAGAAAAAATAGCACTTTTCAGTTTTCAAGGCCAGATAATTTTGTATGAGCTTGTCCTCTGAAATTTTCTGTATGTATAGTCAGTTTTAGAACATTAGAAAAAATAGCACTTTTCAGTTTTCAAGGCCAGATAATTTAGGAGTTTGTGGCACAGCAAATTGCTCGTAATTTTGCAATATCTATCAAGTTTAGTATGTATTCTCAACATGAATTATATCTATTTTCCATAAAACATTAAGACAATGTGGTTTTCTGCAAAGTTGGAGAAGAAAAATTATGCAAAATGTATGAATGAATGAATGGTGTTTTATGGCCCGTCGACAACTTAGGTCATATTGGGCGCACTTACTTAGTAAACAATAATGGGAGGTGAAAATAACATACATGTGTAACAACATAAGACAAACATGATAAGTGAGGAATGGATGAAACACAAAATGATGCCCCTTTTGTCGCCTTTTACGACATGCATGCTGTCACTTTTGTTCCGCCAGATGAAATGGCAGATGTGACGATCGCGGGACTGCAGTGGTTTATTCTTATACCCCCGATTAAACCACACGGGGTCCCACAGGCCAACTGATTCCCATTCCAAACCCTATTTACATCAAGAAAAAAAAATATAGGATTTGGAATAAAAACTACCCAGCCTGCTGCAATCCTACGAATTACGAGGAAAGCAGCCGTTTGTCTCTAATTTTAGTCGCCTTCTACGACATGTTTAATGCCGTGGATACAGGGTGTGAAATGAGTGAATGGATTGGACGACTTTAAGTAGTGCTGGTGTACAAACGTCGTGGCCAGTGACAAAACAAAATATGGATAGATATAGTGAACTATATCTCTATTGGGGGAAAATGGCTGGCTGATGTAAAGTTGCTGGAAAAGATATAAAAACACTGTTGATCCAATATGTTTAATTCTCAAAGCCCAATTGCATGGTAATAAACAAACAAAATACAACTTTTGAAATTTGGGGAAAACTCGCTAAGATATTGCGTGTGAAAGGTTAACCGATGACAGCAAGTATGTGATTTATGAAAATACATTTCACTAATGCATATTTGTTCATCAGTAACTCAAAACAGACTTCATTACACAAAAATCATATTTTAAGCAAAAATCAAATATGGTTAACATACTGCTAAAGAAGCATATTGCATTAATACAACACCACAGATGACGTTTTAGATTTTGTAATTAAAACAATGTTTTGCAGTGATGTATCCATCTTATAAAAAGAATCTTCTTAACACAACAAGACTAAGAATTTCAGTCAGAAATATTAAGAAGCTACTTAAATGTAGTAGTAAAGAGTTATACAGTCACATACATAGTTAAGTAAATAAAATCATAGTGAAAAATAAAAAGTCATAATTGTATTACAAGTTTTTTTAGAACTTTCCTGAAAATGATTTATCATCAGAAAAGAACAACATTTAGAAAATAAAAGTTACATACCTGGAAAAGATATAAAAACACTGTTGATCCAATATGTTTAATTCTCAAAGCCCAATTGCATGGTGCTTCACTAAAACGGACCTCTTTTATATCTTCCAGGTGACATATGTCAAAATGACTTTTACTTATTCTGTCTCAAGAATCTGACAGGGTGTGAGACTGAAGTCATTAAACAATCAATAAAATATTTAAGTTCAAAGTAAAAAGATTTTCACAGCTTGTTGAGACAATAGGTAATATCTCACATGGCAGATTTATTATCCAAACATAGATTATAATCAGAGGACATTTTCAATACCTTGAAACAACTAATCAGATAACAATGGGTTTGGCTTTCAAAAGATTGTTTTTATCAAAGGAAATTTATAGTTCCTGGAGGCAGACATTAATACCTTTTGTTAACAAAGACTGTGAGAAAAGGAAAATTAATACAGTTTGCAGGAGGTAGAATTTTTTTACCTCTTTTTTTTTTTTTACAATAAATGACAAAAACATGGGGCATTATACATGCCATAGAGAAAGGCCGAGGTCCTATTCTATAAAGTAAAAAAACCCCGGGACCCCACGGGGATGCAAAATGTAGCTAGTGATTACAGTTACATTGATGGAAAATATCGCTTTGAATTGTCTGCATCATAAACATCCTCTTATAGGACAAGAAATGAATAAATACTGATTGCAGGTTCAAAAGGGAGATGTAGACTATACAATTTAGTCTCAGAAGCTGAAATCATATCAAATTACCTCACCCACTTTTCTTATGGTTAAAGGACATTCCAACTACAATACCCACGGGGTATTCAAACTCCTGACAGGATAATGCAACCAGAAACAGTTCGGTTTGATGTATTTTGGATACATTTTCATCCATAAAAGAATCTACAGATGGTGGTTGATCATAAAAACCTCACAGACCTCATTTTGCTGAGTTGAGCTAAAATGTTAAATTATTATTTTGACCAAGTACTTAATTAGTCTGCTAACATCTGCTACTATTGATATGCAGCTAAACTGATCGATCTTTCTTTATCTACCCTTTTTTTATACTCAATTACTTGAACACGTTTTGAATTTTCATCAACAGAATCTGCGAACTCTTGACTAAACAATACGATTAAGACTCGGGGATCTCCCTAGCATCTGAAACTCAAGAGTCATTGACTTTTGGGCCAGAAATTCCAAGGGTCAAATTGCAATTTTCAAGAGTCAAAATTTTCGAATCAAGAGCTAGGTTGGTGCCAGCCAAAGATTTTTAGCAGCCAAAAGTTTGATCCGTCAAAACCCGGGATCAGTCAATGAGTCCGGTCACTGTCAGTTGGTCTTAGTGTCATTTCCTCAGTATTTCATGACTATGAGTCCTGTATGATCAATATAAATCTAGATCTACAGCTTTGCATCACTGATATAATTTGTAAGTTCTTCAGTTCATTTAACTATTTTTGATGGTTTAATTGGTATCCAGTCAAAACGTCCAACTTTTGGTTAAAACGTCCCCCATTTTCATTCCAAATCGGTTAAAACGTCCCCCTAGAACGTCCCCTTTAGACATCCCCGTTTATCTTATTAAAGTTATTTGTTTTATATTGTTTAATTATTTCAGAAAATTTCACATCTGCCTTTTACATTACGATAATGCCATTCATTGTTATTGGTCATGGAATTGTAACCCATTTCCTGCCGAACTTATAGTTTTAACAGGCACAACATTAGTTTTCGACAAATCTTATAGAATTCTGCATTAATCAATATGATTTATATCAATATTCCATATCGTAAATGTGTACTTCAATATCAAACTAGCTTTAGCTGCTTAGTGATTTTTTTTTTACGATTTTAAAATAGCTAATTATAATCAGTCTTGATTGTTTAATGTAGGCCAAGTAGAGTCGATATTTTCATATACGTGGGCTAAGGGTTAAGGCCCATATTGTCTCCCTACATTAATGTTTATTCGACACGCTCAAATGCCTTCCAGACTAGCAAAAACGCCTCCCTGTCTGCAGTGTTCTGATATAACTGATTAATTTAAATGTGTAAAATTTCCATTTAACCCTTATCCAAACAATCCGAGTCTTGCCTACAAAGAGAATGAAACATTTCCATAACACCGTAAGAAAAGGACAAATGCAAGTTATCAGCATTTTAATCTTTTGCATTTAGTTTTCATTTTTTTTTCTAGTGGGAGCATAGTAGGAAAAGAGCAATCAGTGTATAAATGATTTGCCCATTTAGAGGTACATTAGTTGACCGTGTACACGTACCTAAATGAGTTGATCGGACATAAATAAAACGCAGAGCTCTGCAAACGATAAGTTTATTACAGCTTTCACGGTTCGCGGTTGCTATGAAACTCCCATTTACTGAAACCTTAATCATAAACAAGAATACATGTACTGTCACTAACTTCAAAAAACACACTTGTGTATACTCTGAAAAAAAAGAAAGGAAAATTTCCAAAAAAAAAATGTCACAAGAGGCCACCAAAAAGCCATTGCGATAATTTTTGTGGTATTTGTCGAAGACAATACCACTATGAGTTCAATATTGAATTTTGAAGACCGTACTTCGTATTTTGTGCAAAGCCAAAGGATATAAACATAACTAAAGTCACTTTTTGTAAGGTACATGAGCTTTTCGGTAGTACTCAGATATGTAGTTGGAAATGGCATGTAGAAATATACTGGTTGAATTTATCTATCGTGGAAGTACTATTTTGTTTTTTTGAAAGTAGCTTCACTCTCTCATAGACTTCTACTGGCGCAATGATACAAAATTTGTCTACCGATCGTTTAGTCCGGGGCTTTTTCGTTCCAAAACCAGTTCGTCCAATGGCTTGTTCCTCCCATGATTGCATGCTACTCCGTTTGATTTGGTATGAATATTTACAGATCGAAATAATTCATTGTAATGTTGGGAATGAAATGTTAACGCCCAAAGATATTTCAAAAAATACTAGTATAGTTTTCAGGTACAAAATTAATTTCATTCGATATATTCTCACGGTTTCTCTCTCTATCCATCATGTATCATTCTATCTAGGGACTTTACCCCCGACTCCTCCCAATGATCAAAGGGAGACCACCAATACACAAATTATCCTAACTTTGTCATGAGTATTCTCCCTTCAACCAAAAAGGTATCCATTTGCTTAGTTGGTTGACTTTCAAGCCAATATTTGAATATTGTTCCTTTTCTTTCAAATGATTAATTCCACACAATGGCTTCCTCGACAAATACCACTTCAGCGTTCTGCACGCTTTGATTTGTCTTAGCGAGCAGAACCCCTCCTCCTAGATAATTTCTCCCCTTTGAACACTTTGCACCTAGGATAATACCTTCGGTACAAGTTTTGCGAATACTTTATTTTGCACCTATTCCTTCCATCGAAGTGTTTCTGGTCTGATCACATTTGGACTTGTACCCTTCAACCTATTGTTTGTCTGTCTGTCTCTCTCAATGAATGCAGTCAGATAGAGGGAATAGGAATGACTATGCATGTAACTTTCGTATTTCAACTTTCGTGAAGTACTGTTTTTGCCTTTAATTGAAGAGTTTTACGGCCAATTTCAATAATCGTTATCATGAATTATCAACCCTTATAATAACACCATTATTTCCCGATAGATTATCGAATAGCATGAAATAAGAAGCTATTGGTTTCTGGACTCAAGGGCTTGAACTAAAGGTTATTGTTAATATAAGTCCTCGGGAGAGAATCATCAATTTGTTGGTAAAACAAGAGAGTCGCTGACAATGTCGTTTTCTTAAATAATTTTCTTTAATTTTTATCATAAGTCAACGATAACAACGAAAAAAATGCCTTTACTAAATGACAAAATTTTGATCTAATCGAAATGCTAAGCATTTGAAGATGACAAATAAATATTGCTCATACCTTGGAATTTGTCCATAAAAGGGTGTAGAATATATTGTGGAAAAGATTGTCAGTAACCAACATTTTCCACTTTTATCACGATGTTTTCACAGACATTCTAGGTCATTAAAACACAAGATTGTTTGTTGAAGGGTTAATCGTCCAACGCTATCCTTCTTCCTGTGCCTTCAAAACAATTCTCTTGTTTGAGAAAATTAACACAGTCTATAAATCCCCTTTCATAATATGCCAACATGTCTGTGCCGGGTGAGGGCCACACACCATCCATGCACCGATGTACATTTTGAAAATTGACATTGACTTTCATGTTTGAAATAGTAACACCTTTGTTGAACTTGGTGAGATCTGACGGAGCGATGTCCATATCTCCAGAAAACGGAGATATAGTGATTGTTCGTCCTTCATCAAATATGTATAGATTGTTTGTGAAACCCCCATCCAGGTATCTCTGTAACAAAAAAAAAAAACAAGAAAATACAACAGCATCTTTAGCAAATATAAAATTGAATCAGGTACCAGCCTGATACGAATTCAATAATGCACATGACTGGGAACCAAGGGTTCGATGGCTTGAGTCCCCAAGTCGGCCAGGCGGGCAGTAGCTTGGGATCTAGGCCTACTGGTATAGGTACAAGGTAAGCTATCAAGAGCATGTCACATTGGAATCCAGCTGTGAGCATGATCTTCAAGCTTGATCTCGGAAACCCCAGCTGTGGACATTCATATTAAGCTGAACATCATATGCGACAAAATTTAAACAAGAGGGTCATATGGGGCCTGATTACGCGACACATTTCCGAGATATGATCCATACAAACATTCAGATTAAGTTTCGTGAGGACAAGACCTTTAGAATGTACACACGGCTTCGTCAAAGAGTTGACACCATAAAATAACTAGAGGCGCTTGAGCACCTGTATCGCTCCACAGGCCTGATTTTTCTGTACCAATTACCATTAAATCCTGCATTTTAGCAAACTGAAGAAAAAGAAGCTATGAAAAAGATTGTAAGAAAAGAAGAAAATAATGGTAACCAGTATGTTCTTAATTTTCCACTATAATTTCTAACCTTACTGATACAAGTTACAAATCTGAAGATATATTATGTTGTCTGCAACATCTTTCAATTATGAGCAGTTACAAAATTTTGTCATATAGTTATAGTTAAAGAGGGTCTTGTAACAAACCATTTTGGGTGGGAAAACATCATCCTCGGATACCCCGGGGTCTCCCTATTTGCTACACTACATCGACCCCTGGGACAATTGACTAATAAAAGTTTGAATCAGCCGCCAAAAATCGATACGAAACGTCATACCGTACAGTCCACTCGCCCATCACAAAATGATGATGGAACCAATGAAAAGCCAGCATTTGGCCAGCGGTAAAGCGAGGGAAATTCAATTCATTGTCCCAGGGGTCAATGTAGCGTAGCAAATAGGGTGACCCCAGGGTATCCGAGGATGGGAAAACATCAAAATATAGAAAACTAGGTCACCAGGATTAACACCCCTTCTGTCCACTTTGCACTTAGTCACCAGTAGGTCAAAAAACCTTTACCAGAACTAATAAAAGTGCAGAGATTCTCATGTTTTATATGAAAAGGAATATTGGTTATGTAAAGCAACCCTCTTTAACCCTTTACCAAAAGGCAAAATTTGGGATGTGACCAAACTGAAAGCATTTGCATTTGCAGACGACAAATTAAACATTGATGAAATGATGATTTCTCTCTTTGATAGAGTAGAAAACACTGAGGGAAAAGGAGAAAATGCTGATTACCAGCATTTTCTCCTTTTCCAACAGTGTTTTCCCAAGACTTCTCGTCTTTGGCTGATTATGAGCAATTTCTCATTTTCCCAGTGAAAACAACAATGAAATCCAACAAATAGTTTGAGAGAAGGAATTTTTCAAAGATTTTACTTTATACCATAAAAGGAAAATGAGTCTCCCATACAAGCCATGTTTTTGACGGATCACTTTTTTTTCCGGAATTCTGTAAACCTCAACCTAAGGAAAATTCCTGCAAAATAATAATGCTATCCAATAAGGGGTTAGGGAGGAGAAGATTTTTAAAGTTTTTTTTTTTTACTTTGGTTCCCATGGTAACCAGAATTCTTCATGGAACACAATTATTTGAAGGAATTTGAAAGAGGACCACCTAAGGAATATTTCTGTGAAATTTGGAAAAAATCCAGTCAGTAGTTTCTGAGGAGAAGTTTTTCAAAGAAAAAGTTTATGGATGCATGCACGCACAGACGCACGACGGACACAACGCCATGACAATAGCTCGCTGGCCTTTGGCCAGTGGAGCTAATAAGAGACAAATTACCCTGCAGTGACCTTGATGTTTGACCCTGGCATTAAAAAAAATATATTCTTATCAAGGTGCTCACATGAATATTATATCTTTATTGTAAATTTAAGACCTGGGTTACAGAGATATACAAAGGGCATGATCTAAAAGCAAGAGAGACCCAAATGTGGCCTAGACATTGTAGTCTGGCATATAAAGCCTCAGTTATGCATGTTGAAGGTGCTGTGTGCGTAACTCTAGGCCTTATGGTTTCAGTCAAGAAGACTTTAAATATTTACAGTATTTTTCATTTTTGTAACAATGACAAACAAGAAAATCGTCATATCTGTCAACAATTGTCTAAATATTATTATGTACATGCCTTCTTATTGTTGCACTTTCTTATACACTCTATTCTCTATACTTCTAGATCTCTTTACTCTGTTTGGTGTCTCTGCGATTCGCGCGTGCTATGTGATTACTCAAGCCCGGATGGAGGTTCTCCTGGTAACCAATATCTTATCCCCTAATGGATAGTGACTTGGGTGCCTGGAGGGCTTCCATCGGGCTTTTCCAAAACAGAATTTATACTGGTTCTAAAAAAAAGCGGCATACCTATCCAAATAATTTCTGTTTGGTCTCGCATTTTATTAAGATTCTCTCTATGTGGTCAAGGACCCTAGATTTGAACGCACGGAATATTATGAATAACAATTTTCAGTCCATTTCATTCTCCATGTTAATCTGTGTAATCATTTTACAAGCTGGAGATATTGAGACCAACCCAGGGCCTGCTATATTTGAAGATAATTTTTTACTATCAGTGCTCCATTGCAACATACGAAGCATCAGAAATAAGATTGATTATATAAAAGAAGAATTTTTAGATTTTAATATTCTATGTTTCACCGAAACCCATCTTAATGATTCAATTTCACAAGACAATTTGTTATTATCACAAGCATTTGATGAACCCTACAGGAGGGACAGAACTAACCATGGTGGGGGTATTCTTGTATATGTAAATAATGACCTGGCCCATTCTAGAGTTGCTGATCTTGAAGGCTACTGTAATGAATCTATTTGGGTTAAAATTATAGTTAAATCCAAAATATATTTGATTGGTGTTTTCTACAGTCCGAAAACTGCAGATTAATATTTTTTTCAGAAACTTTGATATTAACATTGAAGCTGCCTTCCAAATAACTAGAAATGTAATTATATTGGGCGATCTTAATGAGGACCTAATGAATCAGTCGTTTCATAATCTTAAGGATATTATACTTCTAAATTCTATGATAAATGTAATAAATGTCCCAACGAGACAAAATGCCTGACTTGATCCAATTTTAATCCCGAATGATTTGGAGTATTCGGACTCTGGTACGCTACCGCTACCACAAGTTATAAGTGATCATAGTGCTACATTTATATCTATTCCCTTCTCATATGAGCTCCAAAAGTGTTACGAAAGAAATATTTGGCTTTACAGTAGGGCCAACTTCGAGTCTCTTAATCAGAAAATAGAAAACTATGATTGGAGTATTTTGCATGTTGGTTCAGTTGATGATTGTTGTGAGACTTTTACTAGAACTTTTATTAAATTGATTAAAGAATGTATTCCGCACAAAAGAGTATGTGTTCGACCTGATGATCAACCTTGGTATGATAGTGCAATTAGACGAGTCTCCCGGAAAAGAGATAGAATGAAAAGTACTGCTAAGAAAACAGGAAAAATTAACGATTGGTCAAAATACAAAAACCTACGTAATACAGTAAATAATATGAAAAAAATATGCCAAAGAGGAATTCTTCAATAACTTGGAGACAAATTTAACTGAACTTCGATGCAACGACAAGAAAAGGTTTTGGAAAAATATTAAATATTTCTTAAAAAAAGATTCATCTGTATCATGCTTCCCACCACTTTGCAAACCACATCCTAATGGGCAAACAGTCTGGTACACCTCCTCTCAAGATAAGGCCAACTGCCTAAATGATTATTTTACATCAATATCCATGGTAGTTGATACTAATACTATATTACCTGACATTCAGTTGAAAACTGCAAACAAATTAACAATCGACGGAGTAACACAATCCGAAATAGAAGATATCATCAAAACTATTGAGACAAATAAAGCTAGTGGCCCCGATGATATAAGTCACAGAATGCTCAAAGGATGTATCCATGCAATAAGCAAACCACTGTACATTTTATTTAATCGTTCTCTTTCTGAGGATGTTTTCCCTGAATTATGGAAAAGAGCAACAGTAACGCCCATATTCAAAAAAGGCGACAAGTCTTTGCCAGCTAACTATAGGCCTATCTCTCTTTTGAGTAGTTGTGGAAAAGTCCTTGAAAGAATAATTTTAAACATGTATATAATTTCCTAAATACAAATAAGCTACTATATAAATATCAATCTGGTTTTTTACCAAAACATTCAACCACCTACCAGCTTATAGATATATATCACCATATATGTCAAGCCATGGATCATGGTCAATTTTCTTGTATTGTTTTTTGTGATATATCTAAAGCATTTGATAGAGTATGGCACAGTGGTCTCCTATTCAAACTCCGAGAGCATGGCTTTAGTGACAGCCTTTTGACTTGGTTTAATAGTTATCTAAGAAATAGAAAACAGAAAGTAGTGATCCAATCAGCTGAATCAAACTATCTACCTTGTGCTGGAGTACCTCAGGGTTCGGTTTTAGGACCATTATTATTTCTTATTTATGTAAATGATATTACAGACTCTTTACTAAGTCTTACTAGGTTGTATGCCGACGACAGTTCCCTGTACTACTCGGCAACTTCTTTAAAAGACATAGAAGGTATAATTAATCAGGATCTGAAATCTGTATCGTCATGGGCAAAGCAATGGTTAGTAGATTTTAATCCAAATAAAACTGAGGCAGTCATTTTTTCAAATAAAAAAGATTTAGATGTACCACGGTTACTCTTCGGAAATACACCAATAAAGGTCGTTGATCATCACAAACATTTGGGAATTACTTTAAGTAGTACCGGTCAATCATATAAATGACATTTTAGAATCAGCATCGAAAATTCTGCAAATTATGCGCAGACTTCAGTATACTCTTACAAGGGCAGCATTAAACCAAATATACTTGTCGTATGTCCGACCAATTTTGGAGTACTCGTCTATAGTATGGGATGGATGTACTGTCATTTCCTCCAATTCAATTGAAAAATTACAAAATGAAGCAGCCCGTATTGTAACAGGCCTTACAAGATCAGTATCTCTTGAAAATCTATACAACGAGTGTGGTTGGGAGGCATTATCAGTGAGACGGAAAAATTCAAAATTATGTTTTATGTATAAAGTATCAAATGGTCTCGTCCCACAATTCATAGAGGAACTAATACCCCCACTAGTTGGTAACAGGTCTCAGTATCAATTACGTAATAGCCAGAATTATGAACATGTTCAAGCAAGAACACGACTGTTTCAAAAGTCTTGTATACCTTCTTCCATACCGATTTGGAATGACCTCGAACAAGATGTTAAAAATATCATGACATTTAATTCTTTCAAATCAAAACTCATTAGTATGACTAAACCCAAAAGAATACCCAACCTATATTTTTTCGGAAACCGATATCTGTCGATAATTCATGCTAGAATAAGGAACAATTGCAGTAATCTAAACAATGACCTGTTTCTAAATCATCTAAAATCAGATCCAATATGTGCTTGTGGAACTGGTGCTGAAGATGCGGAACACTTTTTTTTTAAATGTAATAGAAACACTGATAAAAGAACCATTCTTTTTCGATCGACAATAGCATTTCACCCTTTAAACACTAACAAATTGTTATTTGGCGATGAAAATTTAAATTACAACGATAACTGCTCGCTATTTGCATCAGTTCAGTTATTTATTCAACAATCCGGCCGTTTTACATAATTTTGATTTCAATCCAATTGCACGCGCGGATCCCAGAGTATCTCAATCGAGTATTTACCTATCCTTTTTCACTCCTGCTTTTCGCAAGTAACTTAATTTTCATTTTTGTCTTGTATGTCCATTACCGAAATTTTCTGTCTCCTTTTTTTCTCCTTTCTTTCATCCCTCTATTTCTTTCTCTTATATTCAGTTACCTTTTTTTGTTTCCCTAGTTTGTTATATATGTTTTTTTTTTTTTTGTTGTTGTTGTTTTTTTTGCTTGTTGCCATAGAAATATTATTTTGTTTTTTTCATTGTAGGGGAAGGACCGATTCTAAGTTGGTAGAACTTGTGGTCCAACCCCATTTCACTTATGAATAAAATATGTTTAAACTAAACAAACAAGACTTTTGAATGGGATCAAATCCAATGAAGAATTTTTTTACGTGAACCCTTGCTTGATCCTTTTTGTGACATTTCATCGAGTGTATAATAGTTTAAGAGAAGATGTTTGAGAAAAAAGGTAAATGCACGCACGGATGCACACATACACAGACAGCCTATAACATGAAGCCCCCCACCCCCTGGCCAGTGAAGCTAAAAACAATCAGAGATTAGTGGTTGACAAGACTTAAGAGCATGTAATTTCTGACCTGCTGCTGACCTTTGAGTTTGTCTTAAAAAAATCAGCTTTCCATGGGTCCAATCAAGATGGGCACAATTGGTTTGAGAGATATGAAGTAGAGAAAAATATAATTAATACGGATGACCAATCAGACTGACGAAGCCAATTACTGCAATTCTCCTCTTTTTGTATGTAGCAGAAACCAATAAGAATGATGAGAAAGAATCTATTAGAGTGGAAAAAATCCATAAGCCAGAATCCTGGAAGTTTTTAAGCAATCATCCTTTAATATCTGTGCTGAAGAAACCATTTAAAACCCTATAGGAAAAGGGCTATCTGCTGGTAACTAGCATTTTTAGCTTTTTTTCACAATGTCCATTCAAAAAAACTTTCAAGATAAAATGACTTTGTTTTTGGCAAATGCTTTTCAAAATGGTTTGGAAAAAAAATTGTTGTTTAGTATAGAGTTTAAATTGTGCTATACTTTCAACAAACAATCAAGGTTTTAATAACTATGGGCAAGAAAAAAATTTTAAATCATTGTTTGGTAAAGGTGAAAATGCTGGTTAATATCATCTTCTCCTTTTCCAAAACTTTATCAGACCTATTAAATTTAAAACCAATCTTTAAAACCACATTGGTGTTTGCAAAATCATGTTATATGGAAACAAGTTAAGAAAAGAATCTCTATAATTGGTATTCACATTTTCAGTTCAGTACTTTACCATGTTATTTTTCCTTGGCACCTTCAATCCAGTGTATCCAGGAATAAAACAACTAATCAGGAGTGCCTGAAAAAAAAAAAAAAAAAAGGTTCATGGAGGGTATTTCTTTTATTGCTTACAAAAAGTAGTTTGAAGTTGAAGTATATATCTTCATTATTTACAGAGATAAGAGGAAATCACAAAGTTTATCTAAACTGACAGTAACTTTGATGTACACCACTACAGGGCTATGAAAAGAGTGCCATTTTATTCTATAATAGCCTAGCTAAAAAAAATTACAACTGATCCATGCTCTAAGAAAAGGGGGCTTCATGCATATGCCAAAAATATTGATCCAAGTCAGCCTGCTCAATCAGTTCTGGCTGACATGGGCCAAACCTTTTAACTCATTACCACACGAGAAAATTTTGGACTGGTCCAAATTGAAAGCATTTGCAGACGACAAAAAAAAAGGTGACTGAAAAATAGAAACTTGTTCTGGAAAGGCTAGAAAACACTGTGGGAAAAGGGGAAAATGCTGGTTACCAGCATTTTCTCCTTTTCCCACAGTGTTTTCAAAAGGCTTCTTTCTCAGGGGCGTCAAAAGTAGGGATTGAGTGGTAATGGGTTAAATAAATGTCCTTTTTTCTGTATGTCCAAGGATTAAACTACCCCATGATTACATGGGTTGTTTAAAATAGTAGCTATTATGGATCCACTATTTTGTGATAGCTTATTTGGGTAAATGTATCATGGAGATGCATTAACCCATTACCACACAATCCCTACTTTTGATGGCCCTGAGAAAGAAGCCTTTAGAAAACATTGTGGGAAAAGGAGAAAATGCTGGCAACCAGCATTTTCTCCTTTTCCCACAATGTTTTCTACTCTTCACAAAACAAATTTCAAATTTTCAGTCACTTTTATTTTGTCGTCTGCAAATGCTTTCGATTTGGACAAGCCTAAAATATTGTCGTTTGGTAATGGGTTAAGCCCCCTTTTTGCCAAAGCTTGGCTCAAATACATGTATATTAGTATAGGCTCATCATACAATTAATGCTCTTCTGTCTATGAACCAATTAGATCTTTCTGTGAAATTATTTCAAAATCTGTTCAGCCGTTTCTGAGAAGAATTTTAAAGAATTTCTACATGGCCACATAGTGCAAGAAGCCCCTATTCACCAGAGCCATGTTTCTTGACAGATCAGAATTTCCTGAACAATTTTTCAAAATGTTCATCCAAGGAACATTTCTGTGCAATTATTTCAAAAACTGACCAGCAGTTTCAGAGAAGAATTTTTTAAAATTTCATTATTTCCCTATAGTGCAAGTAGCCCCTATTCACCAGAGCCATGTTTCTTGACGGATCAAAATTTTGGTAACACTATTTGAAAATTTGAAAAGGTTCACCAAAAAAGCATCTCTGAGAAATTATTCCAAAATCTGACCAACGGTTTCTGAGAAGAAGAATTCCTAAGAATTTCTTTATTTCCCTATAGTGCAAGTAGGGCTCCCAATTCACCAGAGCCATTTTTCTTGACGGATCAAAATTTGGCACATTGCTTTTGAATGGGGTCACCCAAAGAACATCTCTGTGAAATTATTTCAAAATCTGATCAGCTGTTTCAGAGATGAAGAATTTTTCAGGATTTCTTCATTTCTATATAGTGCAAGTAGCCTCCATTCACCAGAGCCACGTTTCTGGACGGATCGAAATTTTGCGAACAACTTTTGAAAAGGATCACCAAAGGAAAATATACATGAAATTATTTCAAAATCTGACCAGCAGTTTAAGAGAAGAAGATTTTTTAAAGAACTTCCTAAAAAATTCCATTTGGTTGCCCTGGCAACCAGAGCTTTTGATGGAATCAAATTCTGTGAACAACTTTTAAAGAGGAACTCCCAAGGAACATTCCAACCAAGTTTAGTCCCTTTACCATTGTTTGGTAAAGAGTTAACAGAGATTAACAAACTAATGGGCATGAATTACAAAAAAAAAACAAAATGACATACATGTACATAGAAACCAAAAAATGTTTGTCTCATCTGAGATTTAACTTTCAATTCTGTATTTTCACTAAGTTCCATATAAGTTCCAAAGATACCAATTAGAATTAAAGGTGGGTATGTACATTTTTCACATCTCACGTAATTAAGAAAATATATATGTCACAAAAATTTATATGAAAAAAAAATACAAATCATCAATAATTAAGAATCATAAAACTACATTTTTTATGGTGTTCTCTTAGAAGGCTACTTAGCCTCTTAGAGTATTTTTAGATTTTGGGCCAGAAATAAAAAACGCATAGTGGGAATGCCAAGTGACTGGCACATGACTTATGATGCTTAAATTCCATAACATAACAAACATGTAATTATTTTCCATAATGCCTTCTTCGGATGCTATGTTTGAAGCTTTGTCCGTGTATTTCCAGTACGTAAATGCACGAGTTGCTCATGTAAAAATAAACCATGTTTCCCATCAGTGTAGATCTGGGCCGTCGTAAATCCCTTATTTCTCTTGTTGTGGGACAGTTTTTAACTACTGGGGTTTTATAAATGAAAATTAAAAGGCTTTGGGAGAATACGGTTGATTTTTTCTTATTTTTGTAAAATTTCCGTCCAAAAATCTGAAGGGCCACCTTTAAAGTCCTTCATAAAATAAATGCCCTGGGTTAATTTCAAAATGACCTGAATGAAAAAGCTGACCCTTGTGCATGAATGGGTGATGATGAAAATGGTTACAATTTCCGAATTGGATATTCTACGTTTCATAAAAGGATATAGCCATGGCTAGCATAGACATCAGGTGCTTAAAAAAAAATCTCCTTTTTATTGTGGTTTATCATTCAATAAATATAATTATAAGGCACAATAAATAACCCACAAGAACAATAACCGTAGTAGGTTATTTATTGCACCTCATAACTCACAAAGTGATTTACTGAATGATAAACCATGATAGAAAGAAGATTATTTCGATTCTAACATGACCAACTCCTAATCAAAGGAAAACAAATTCTTACTAAGTGTAAAAACATGGATTCAGATAATATTCCATGAAATTTACTATGGCTGTCCCACTTATTTACCAAACAAAACTGCAATGCCCAGTCTGTAGATATGAAAAGAATAAAAGTTTCATTAAAACCTTTGTATGCATCAAGTGACCTTCATTGATAAAATACCAAGAGGGCTAAGAAATTGAACAGCCTCAGGCGACTTACTTTATGCAGAGAGCCGTCACTCTTTAGAGAACGACATAGATTTTACCATGCTTTTGTTGCATTGTGTTTATACAGCCAAACTGACGTGTCATGTTTGAATCATAGATAACAGATGTCAGCTTTTCAAGAAAAGGTAAAATTTAAAAGGTAATTAAATAAGCATTTACATGAAAACTTTCATACAAGTACCTCTAACAATTCATCATTTGATTTAAAATCTGATATTACTTCATGTTTTGGTCTGCCTCTATGAAAGGAAGTGACTGAGATATGTACAACACCACTGGCTGCTACATGACTATCAGTTGGCAGGTAGGACTTCATAAATCTTTTAACAGGATCCAGTGCATTAAAACTTGGGCTGAAAGGTCCAAAACGAGGGCTTCTTGCTTGCTGGCACAGGTCTTTGCATGCCTATATAAAGAAAAAAGGGAAAAAAATAATTTTATTCTACATAAAAACATTACATAATTTATTGATCAATTATTATAAAAACATGCAGATTCTTAACTTATCATAATTTGCCCCTTTTTTCTCACTATTTTTCAAAGACTTCTTACCTACAGTAGTTGAAACTCAGGAACGTTTGATAAAGGGATAAGTATTTTTACAATAAATAAAAAAAAAAGAAAAATCTTTGCTAGGAGATGCAAGTAACTGTTACAATGCTAATTAATAAATTACACTTTTATTAGCTTTTGAGAATAGAGCATAATTATAAAGATCAGCATGCTAAGAAATGTTATCTGATCATGGATCTTTACCAACCACCTAGTTTAGGTATTCTAGACAAAATGCCATTGAAACTGAAATATTTTAGTCCCTAGTTCTGGAATGGTTCTTTCTTTTATTTCCATTGGTGCGCTTGGGGTTAAGTCTTCAAGACAGCACAATTCTAGACATCTCCATATTTACACTCTAGTACAAAGTAAAATTTGAAGCATTTGCATATGACAACATAAATGTAGCTAAAAACACAACATTTGTGTTTTATAGGGTGGAAAACATTCTGATTTTCAGTATTTTCTCTGTTTCCTACAATGTTTCCAACTTCCTCAGAGTCCTTCATGTATAAGGTTGAAAATTGTGCGGTAAATGGTTAAAAACATTTACAGATGACAAAACAAAAGTGATTCATAGAAAAGGTAGAAAATATCGTGCACACAAGGCTTAATTGCTGGTCAATTGCAGTTGGTTTTTTTTAACACAATTCATATCATCAAAACCTGACTGAACAAAACACCTTTGAAAAAAATCTTTCACTGTAAAACCAGAAATGTTTCTATCATGGAAATCTTCAATTTTTTTGTGTATTCATGAAAATCACAAAGGTATCAGCCAGTGCAAAGCTTTTAGCCCTTTACGAAACAATCCCAACTGTTAATGACCCTGAGAAAGAAGCCTTTTGAAAACATTGTTGGAAAAGGAGAAAATGCTGTAAACCAGCATTTTCTCCTTTTCAAACAATGTTTTCTACCTTTCCAAAGTCAAAATTCAATTTTGATTCACGTTTATTTTGTTGTCTGCAAATGTTTTCGATTTGGACAAGTCCAAAATTTAGTCGTTTGGAAAAGGGTTAAGCTGGATTGAGGTATACATGTAATTTACCTAGACACCCGGTTATGTGGAGATTGACTGATACGAACCCTTGTCAACATGAGTTCTTTTTTAACATTAAAGTGACCAGTAAACCAGTCAACTGGCAGTTAAAACTGCCAATTTAAACCATTTAAATATTAAGATTGAAATTAATTACTTCTTTACCACACATTCCTGACTTCTATCGACCCTGAGAAAGAAACCTTTTGAAAACAATGAAGGAAAAGGAGAAAAAGCTGGTAACCAGCAGCTTCTCCTTTTTCCCTCAATGTTTTCTATCCTTCCCAAAACAAATTTCAATTTTTGAGCCATATTTATTTTGTCATCTGCAACTGCTTTCAATTTGTACAAGTCAAAAAGTTTGTCGTTTGGTAAAGAGTAACAACATTTAAAAATAAGACATTCAAGTGAAAATAAGGATCTATTAAATGAAATCCTAATGATAATGTAGTTCCCACGGAAATGTAAACATGCGCATGGTCAGTATTTTTCTATTCATGAAATTTTAGACCCTAAACAGTATCCACCTTTACAGAATTTAACCAGTTTCTCTCTTTGCAACATAGTTTTCCATTGGACATACCTAATTAGTTCAGGGATATTGTCTTCTGCATCTGCTTTTAATTTTGACAAGTCCTAAACTTTGAGAGTCTGGTAAAAAAAATTAAAAGTGGCATTCTTTCTGTGATACTCACATTGAGGTTGTATGGATTACAAACAAGGGCAGTGGCTATTAATGCACCAGCAGAAGCACCAGCTACTCTATCAATACTTTTCAGAAGTTTTGGTCCATGACTTGTAAGAGCTTTTGCTGCACCTAGGTGATAAATGCCCAAAAAGCCACATCCACAGAACGACAGATTCATTCTTGTTTCTTACACATCAAACAAGATCTGTTCAAATAAATTATAATAAGTACATGTAACTCTGAAACCACACAACAAAACTTTAACACTTGTCTAAATTGAAGATATATTTACAGAACTAATTCAAATCTTTTTTTCTCACATGACAGTAATTACATAGATAGGTAGAAAAGTTTGTGTAATAGGAAAAAATACTAGTCACCAATACTATTCTTTTCACACAATTTTTTTAAAACCAGGGTCCAAATTTTATTTCTTTATCCACTTGCAAATTTTAGCAAGTGACTTTTTTTCCACTTGCAAAATTAAAACTGGACTTACCTTTTTAGTGCCAGCAGGCTTATGTCATGGCCCAGTGTCCATCTTGCGTCCTTCTGTGTGTCCTTCTATCCATTAATGCATTGACTTTTATTTCCTTCAAACATCTTCTTTTGATAAACTACCCATCCAATTTTGATGACACTTCACAGAAATGATCCTGCCATGGTCCTCTTCAGAATTTCTTGAAAGAATTTGATTCCTTAAAAAAACCCTGGTTGCCATGGCAACAAAAATGAAAAATATTGAAAATCTTCTTGTATGAAACCAAAAGGCCTAGGGCTACCAAATTTGGCATGTAGCTTTATCTAGTGGACCTCTACTAAGTTCCTTCAATTGATATCCCTGGGATCTAAATTGGCCCCACAAGTTTTATATTGGCTTGTATAGGGAAAACTTTAAAAATCTTCTGGTAACTAGCCATAAGGCCTAAGGCTACCAAACTTGGAATGGAGCTTATCTAGTGGGCCTCCACCAGGTCAGCCGAAATCTATAGCCTTGGGGTCAAGTTTGTCCCCACACCAGGGGTCACAAGTTTTACATGGGCTTTTGCCATGAAAACTTTATAAATCTTCTTGTTACAAGCCTAGAGCTACTAAATTTAGCACTGTCTCATTAGTTTCAGGTTTAACAGGGCCTTTCAAATTCTAATGGCTGTGCCAGGAGGTCATAATTTTTGCGTAGGATTTTACAGAAGATTTTGTATGTCTTCAAGTTTGAAACCAATTGGCCAAGTATTGTAATGTTTGGCTTGTAGTGTTTTTACTTATCAACCAGGGCAATCATGGCCCTCTTGTTCTTTTCTGATGCTATATATAGCCTAAGCATGCCTACAAATGGTTAAAAATGACCTACCAGTAGATCTATAAACTGTTCAGTTCTATCTTAATTATCGATCTTACAACTCTATTCGAAAATTTTGATTTATCCGGGTGGCCATTCGCTAACGTCACAAGAAGTGCAAGGAAGTGTATTTTCGTATTACTTATTACTATTATTTTTTCGTTTTTAAGATATTTATGGACATCAAATGATACTAAAGATTCTAGAAATATCTTTAGTATCATGTGATGTCCATAAGTATCTTAAAAACGAAAAAAATAATAGTAATAAGTAGTACGAAAATACGCTACCTGCTACTTTCTGTGACATCAGCGAATGGCCACCCAGATAAATCCAAATGTTCTGATAGAGCTGTAAAACATGACGGATATCTCCGGTTGAAAGGCGTCTACTGTGGTATCGCCGGATGTCGCAGGTACATTATTGTCTTGTCTATCACTAGGCTAAATGACATTATGATTAATGTTTGTTTCGTGGGTGATTTTGGTTGGGAAAGGCTGTCGGGTGCTAGCGCCAGCAATCGAGACGTTGCATTCCTTGTGTTTATATTAATCAGGGGAGATTTTTTTTTTTCATATTTTATCATTTATTTTGGTTATAGAATGTCAAATTCCTGTGATTCAATTATCTACACATGCGAAAGGAAATTGCCATAAAATTAAAAGAAGGAAATGCTGGTAACTAGTATAATATCATTTATAACTCCTTTAATCAAAAGTGCTCTCTATTCCTATAAAGACAATATTCTGTTATTTTAGACACGTTTTAATTTAACAAGGCAAAATAGTACGAAATTGTTTGGGTACGAAAGATAATTCACACAGGTCCTATAAATGACTGGCAGTTTGCAACACTCAACATGTAATGTATTGAAAGCATATTGAAACAACGAATTAAATGCTACGTTAATTGAAGAAAATGCAGATGTTAAAAGCAACACACAATGACAGAAAAATATCATCCTACTTCAGTCGAGGTATTGCCGTTTCGTCTCCACTATTTTATGCACTTGTCGGTTCGTCCGTAAATTTTTCGCCCTAGCTATAGACGCATGTAACGTGGCTTCCATTTCCCCTCCTTCTGACTAGGCCTTTGTGGTCCGGCGTACAGATCTGCACATGGCATATGGTTAAGCCTATTGAAAGAGTGGCCGGGCTCAAATGACGTTGGACTGTGAGATAGAAAGAGCAACGGTTTGTCAGAACATTTCAGCTTACGTAATTTTTTGTAAATTTGTCTTCTTTATCTCTTCAATCACGAGCAGGAAGAAATCAAAACGGTACACTCTTCGTAGTTTGGGTCCTGTGGACATGTATAAACGATTCTGTAGTGCTGAACTTCCAGCTTCTCTATTGAGTAAAAGGGCGGGGCATGATTAAAAATGTGTCGTTAACCACCCAATATCTTAAATACACTGCATCCATATTTCAGTCATCGGAAAACCGGTTTATATTTAAAAGGAAGAGGAGAACTTGCAAACAAATTGAATAAGAGAAAAACTTTACCCTCTCGAAATAACAACCAGGGATCGCATATGAAATGCAGATCAATCTACAGGAAAATGTTATCAATGAGCCTTACTCCTATTGGTTATTCATACTATTGACATACATGTTCATCTATTGATGGACCCAATGCCTTGTGCATGGTAAACACACTGGACGGTAAGGTACGGTCAATTTCAACTTTGCAAAGAAACGTGCCAGACATCCAATGCTTCCGTTTGTGACATGTGTTATGCCTACAAAACAGTCAGAGTGCAGAGGGCACTGTACGTAGGAGACACTATATTCTCTTGCCATCAGGAGGGTCAAAGAAGTTGGAACAAGAAGCCACATACATGTAGATTATAAGAGGTAAAATGTTTTCACATGAATTAACAACTACTTTACTTAATAGGCTAATACAATAAATATATTTATAAATAGTCTCGTATAAACAGTCTGCAAGGTCTCCAATGGAAAGACATGAAATTCATTCAGGTATGCCATGGGCATTGCCACTATATACATGTAGGTGAATATAGGTAGGAATAATTCACGAATTCCCTCATTTAAGTTAAATCAAGTAGTCGATTAAAGCTTACATTTCAAGTTTGTTTGAAAATGGTGAAATGTTTGGTGTATGTGGTGGTAACTCAGAGCGTCAGTCTTGCGATCAAGCTATGATAGGATAGAAAACATTGTGGGGAAAGGAGAAAATGCTTGTTGCCAGCATTTTCTCCTTCTCTCACAATGTTTTCAAAAGGCTTGTTTCCAAGGGTCGTTAAAAGTGGTCATTGTGTGGTAAAAGGTTAATAAATAACTCTTTACCGAAAGAAAAACATTAAGACTTTTATATTGGCAGATTTTGCAGACGACATTTTAAAAATGCTGCAATCAATGGGATTTGTCCTTACCAGGTACCGTGAAAAATGTTGCATAAGGAGAAAATGCTGCTGGCGACAGTTTCCCCTTTCGACACATTTTTTGTTGGCGTTCTTCATCGGGTCGTTGTTACAGGTCCGTGTGATTATAACAGACAGTGCTGTAGGGTACGGTATCGGCCTGTCACGTCACAAGTTGTGGACTCGAATCCTGTAATAAGCTGCGTCAACATACGGCTTGCAACACGGGAAAAGGGGCATTTGGACATTTGCGTAAAGTGTCGTCTCGGATCAGCCTGCGCAGTCCGCGCAGGCTAATCCGAGACGGCACAGTTTACGACTTCATTAGATTTTGTGCTACAGTAGACTTTTGCAAAACAGAAAATCACACTAGAACGGAAAGTGTCGTTTCGGATTAGCCTGTGCTGGACAGCCCAGGCTGATCCGTGACAACACTTTACGCAGACGTCCGAATGCCCCTTTTCGCGTGTTGTAAGCCAATTATGGAACCATCAACATCATGGCAAAGGTAGTAGTTAAAGCAATCGTCTAGAGCGATTTTTATTTGAGTATTTTAGAACTACAGGGACTCGATCCGGTAATTTTTTTTTTTGTATCTTGTAAGTAGACATAGACAAGGGGTCGAACCTGACAGAAGGGCAGATATTACCGGGTTCGACTTTAGGCCCAATTACAAAGTCAATTTCAATTCGATTTTGTCATGAAATGATGCCAAATCACGTACTTCGGTGATGCTACAGATTATGACCATAATCAATCCTTTTACCGAACACAAATTGAGATATCGAGCAAATTAGGGTCAATTTCGCAGGTCCGACACGACCATGCAACTGGGACACCACTCTGTTCGCTACCTACTGGCTCTACCGGAGCCCACTAAGTCTTTTAATCGCAAACTATGAGTTTTATGTACAGGCTGAAATCTTTAGATTAATTCATTCAACAGCTTTTGGGTTAACCCTTTACCAAACAATCCCTGTTTTTTACGACCTTGAGATAGAAGCCTTTGAAAACATTGAGGGAAAAGAAGAAAATGCTGGTTGCCAGTATCTTCTCCATTTCCCACAATGTTTTCTACCCTGCTGCTACTTTTCAATTAATATCGGCTACTTACCAATTAATATCATATGACGCTAATCTTTAGAAATGCACTAACTCATTGTATAACTAACCACGGAAAAAACGAACGTAAAAGACGGAGAGAAGAGAATGAGTCTCGTAGAGAGGGATAAAGCCGTCGATGCCGGGAAGGCATCAGACAGGTGGGTTTTTATCCGCCCCCTGCACCCCCCCCCCTTCCTCTTTTCGGACAACATACCATTCAAAATAAAAATTCTTACATTTTGGATATTAGAAGCAATTTTCCTACTGACATGCAACACGCAAAAAGGGCCATTCGGACATTTGCGTAAAGTGTTGTTTCGGATCAACCTGCGCGGAGTGCGCAGGTTGATCCAAAACGGAACTTTCCGTTTTTACGCAATTTTCTGTTTTGTGCAAGTCAAAATTAGCACAAAATGTAATAAACTCGCAAACTTTCATGTCGGATTAGCCTACGCGACCTGAGCAGGCTGATCCGAAACAACACTTTACGCAAATGACCGAATGCCTCTTTTCGCTTGTTGCAAGCCATATATCGTTTCAGGTTGCTCGACTCTTAACCTGTTACCACACGGCAAAATTTTAGACCTATCCAAATTGAAAGCACTTGCAGAGGACAATTTCAAAGTTGATTAAATGGTGCAATTTTGCTTTGGTGGGGAACAACATTTGTGGGAAAAGGAGAAAATACTGGTTACCAGCATTTTCTCCTTTTCCAACAACGTTTCTAAAAAGTTTTTTCCTCATGGTCGTTAAAAGTCGCCATTGTCTGGTCATTCAACGATTCAACAGCGCTGGACTAAGTACAGGCGTATCGGAAGTTTTAAATGACATCCGAAGACGGCAAATGTCACGGTTACGACTCTCACCAAGATAGGCAGAGACATATAGGATCTGACATGAGTGGACTTTTGAGATACGATTTTATCTAACGAGTCAAGGGAAATGTTGTTAAGCGAGCCTTGGGCCAGCTTAATAACATTTTCATTGATGAGTTTAATAAAATCTTATCTCAAAAGACAACCAATGTCAGACTCTTTTTATCACATAACATAGACCATGACTGAAGCAAATAACATCCGATGTGAATGCCTGTGACGGCAAAAAGTCCCGGTTTAGATCCAAAAGAAAGCGGAATTTGGTGAAGAGAAGAGTTAAAGGTGGCCCTTCAGAATTTGGGACGAAAAATTTACAAAAATATAAAAATATCATCCTTATACTCCCAAAGCCTTATAATTGTCATTCATAAAACCCCAGTAGTCGAAAAACATCCGACAACAAGAGAAATTAGAGATTTACTACGGCACAGGAGTAGTATAGGGAGTGGCCCTGGGTACAGTGTACCCAGGCCCACTACCCAGAGGGGGTTTTGTACCCAGAGTACCTACCCTAGGGTAGGCAGTCTGGGTACATTCCGGTTGAATCCGGTGATTTTTTGGTCGATTTGGGTGATTTTTTGGTTTTCACCGTTATTTTGTCCGCCATCTTGGATTTTTTGCCTACCCGGGGGTAGGCACTCTGGGTACTGTGGGTAGGCACTCTGGGTACTGTGGGTCTGAGTTTTCTTACTCTTTGGAGCTTTGGAGTGTAACTTATTTGAGAAGGAAGATTGACAATTTTAGAGAAAGATAGATCTTTTCTTGGTAAATGGGTAGCCCTGAAAAGGGCTGTTTTTGTTTTTTCCTCGCCTATGGATGGTTTTTCTCTCTAACGGCAGCTTTTCTTTGTCTTTTTCGGGATCTTTGGGATCTTGAAGTCATTGAAATTATCAATGTTTTTCCCGTATTTGCCCTGTCCTGTCATTATCGGTGTAGGTCTCTTCTGGTCAACTTGTTGTCGATTATCGTCTTCCGCTGACTTCCGTTTTGTTGTTCTCGGCTGCTTTTCCTTTGGCTGTTTTTCTTTCTTCACAACAGCCACGATAGAGTCCACTAACTTGTGAAGATTTGACTTATCAAAGTCAAACTCCACCGGAATCTTTACTGGAACTGCTGAAATGCGCTGACTTTGATGGCGTAGTGTCTCAATGTTTTTCCACAACCGTTCGGTATTTGTGTTTAAAGTTTTAATCTCCTCCAAATGTTTGTTTAAAGTTTCCAGTTCTTTTAAGATCCGAGACAAACTAGAATCTTGTTTCGAGTTTAACTGTTTCACTTCTTCGAAAATGTTGTCCAGTACTGTCGTCGGGTTGATGATCGTTGAATTTATTGCTGATGAAAGAATGTCTCCATTGTTTTCCACTGGTAGGAAAGCGTCCAAGTTGAAATCGTCTAAGTTGTATTCCATATTGATTTTTAACTTCTATCTGTTCGAGAGCTGAGAGTCAAAATGATGAATGTATTGGAAAATATCGGTGTTTTTATACGCTAGCAGGAGGATTGACCTACTTCGGTTCAGAATTAACGCTGTCCAATCGAATTCCCCTATTCTGAACCGAAGTAGCTCAATCCTGGGTGCTTACCGCTAGAGTGTAGAGGTAGTGAAAAGCAGTGATATAACGAACGATTCGATTGGTCAACATTAAATATTTTCCAATACAGAAATATAACGTTGATTCTGATTGGGTAACGTTAATTCTGAGTCAAAAGTAGGTCAATCCGCCTGCAAAGCTATAAAAGCCGGCTCTATTTCATTATTGTCATTTTTCATTTCACGATGAAGAATTTTTTTCGAAAGTTGATTTGCGGAAAGAAGATGCGAAGAGAGAAGGAGGAAAGGTTGAAAAGAGAAAAAGAAAGGTTAGAGGAACGACGGCGGAGAGAAGAAAAAGAAAGGTTAGAGGAGGAGAGAAAACTGAAAAAGTTTAAGGCGCTGTGCGAGTTCTTCGCTAGGAGGGGGCACGACTGGAGGTGTCGTGCTCCGATGGTGCAGATGGGGGGTATTTACCCCAGTCTGGATGGATTTATACCTCCAACAAATAATCGTGGTTGGCAGGTAAAACTAAATAAACTGTATCCTTCACTGCAATGGTAAAGGATATAGCTTATTTAGCTAAAAAACAGCCCTTTTCAGGGCTAACCAACTACCAAGAAAAGATCTTTCTTTTCAAATTGTCAAAAACTCAAAAATTAGCCACCACCCACATAGCGTATTGAACTTCTAGTACCTATAAAGCTACCGAACCTGCAAATGTTCAATACTATAGTGACGTCACGTATACATCATTGTTACGTCATGAACCAACAGTTTTACTGCACTATGAAAATATAAGGAGTGAAGAGAATTTTTTTGTTTTTTATTTTAGAACTTATGTACAATGAAAAACAAGTCATGAACTGTAAAAAAAGACGAACGAAAAAATATAAGTCAAGTCTTATTGTTGTTTAAAGTCAATATTGTGTTGAAAAAACTTTTTTTCACTCAGACTGCTTTCTTTTTTTCTTCGGAATGTCAGATTCACATTTACTCTTACGTTTTCTTCCCCTTTCATTGTTTTTTAATACCATATCTGGACAGATTTTATCCCCGTGTTTTGTTGATTTGCAAAAGAAACAGTTCTTTTCCTTTTTCTGCCGTTTTTTCTCATGTCTTTTTGCTTCTTCTTTCCACCAAGGCACTTTGTCCGCCCAAACCGCTTCCATTTCTTGTCTTTTTGCTTCTTCTTTCGACCAAGGCGCTCCGTCCGCCCATGCCGCCTGCATTTTTTGTAGTAACTTTAAATCTTCTGGTTTTTCCTCTTCGGTCGGCGGATTGCCCGGTCCTGCATAAAATTCGATTTTTTTGAGATCTACGACTTTTCCTTTATGCAGATTTTTGCTTAATGTCTCTAAATCATCTGCTATTTTACAGATCTTTGCATCGCTGATATCCGTGTTGTCGGTCTGCATGTCGACGGTCTGAGTTTCAATGGATGATGTAGACTGTGGTGAACTTTTTTTCCATGGATCTTCACTGCAGAATGATTTGCAGAATGAATGTAATGCCCCAACGTATTTCACACGTTGGAGATCGACACCCTTGTAATACGATGGTGAAATTTCGATGTCATGACTGTGTGGATTCACGTAGACAAAAACGATTGTTCCTGTCTGCTTTTCTTTTTCTGGACAGTCTCTGGCCCAATGTCCTGCTTGGTTGCACGTAAAACAAATATTTGTTCTCTTCCCATCCACCCCATATCGTTTATCGATCGTTGCTTGATCCAAAACTCTGTATCTGGTAATGCGGTAAACATCTTTTTCTTCTAAATGTTGGTGGGATAAAAATGATCCCACGTAGTTTCCGATTTGTTTAACTTGATACTTTGACGGAATATTGCTGATCTCATAATCGTGGGTGTATGGATTAACATACAGATACACTCTCTTTCTAAGCGGTGATGTATTTTGCAGCTTGAATTCGCTCATTTTCTTTTATCAACTGTACTGTCTGAGATTGATCAGAAGAATGATGAGATTTTCACAGCCACCGTCTCTATTTATACACTGATGCGGGGAAAGACTCTATAAATTGTTAGGTTTTTCTCTCAGTTCCTACATTTCTGCTTTTTCAGTCAGAGGTAAAACAATGAGTAAAAGAAAAAGATTAGTAGACTATTCAGACAGCGAAAGTGACGATGAGTCATTTCCACCAAAAAAGAAAAAATCTTTACCGTTGAAAGAAGAAAGTGACAGTGAAGATGAGTCATTTCCACCAAAAAAGAAAAAATCTTTGCCGTTGAAAGAAGAAAGTGACAGTGAAGATGATATCTTTTCACCAAAAAAGAAAAAAATGTTCGTGGATAAAAAAGAAGAAAGCAACAGCTCTACTTTAGACATGAAAAGTCTATACGACTTAACAGAGAGGGGTAAAAAAAAGTCGAGAAAATTTAGAACAGAATCACATGTGCTGTCAGTGAGTTTTAAGAAATTTGAAGAATTATCACCTCAGAGGCTGCTTGGATTATTTGATGATGTCACCCATGAAATCATTCGAAAGTTAAATGCTAACCCGTCGGATATGATTAGAATTAGTATCAATCATCCTTCATTGGATATGGGAATTCATATTCCCTTTTTATCTACAGATCAGCTGCAAGGCGAAACTATGTTGAATGAAATTGAACGAGTTTTACAGTCGAATACAGAATTTGTCTTGAACGATGGATCTATGACATTTGACATTACACATACAATACCTCCATGTGGTAGTGGAAAAATGAAACACAGATCGTCTGAATTGGATTCAAAGGTTTTTGCCAAGAAGATGCAATCCATTATTCAAATTGACAATCATGACCAACTATGTTTTGCAAGAGCCGTTGTTGTGGGAATTTGCCATATCGAACGTGAAAACAGTGAAGCGTGGAATAGGAGATGGAATAATATTCGTCGTTCAAACCGTCCTTTTCAAAAGACTGAAGCTGAGAAATTGATGAACGAAGCTGGAGTTTCTCCAACACGGTCTGTAGGAGTTGACGAATTCAAAAAAATTCAATCGTTCTTGTATGAAAAAGACTATGTCATTAAAGTTCACGACCAACATTCCAAAACGAGGAAAATATTTGAACATCCAGAAGTGACAACCAATAGTAAGATCATACATTTGTACTTTCATCAAAACCATTATGATTACATCAAATCCATCAAAGGGTTTTTTTGTTGTACATATTATTGTGAGTTTTGCGATGTGGGTTACTCTCAGCGGGAAAGTCATGTTTGCTCAAAAATCTGCAAAGGTTGTTATCGTAAAGGAAAATGTCCATCAGAATGCAAAGAATATGTTTGCAGTTACTGTCGTAGGCGATTTTTTAGTGTTTTATGCTTTGAAAATCACAGAGAAGTTCAAGGTAAAGAAAAGAAATCCATTTGTGAATTAGTGAAACTCTGTTCAAAATGTGGTGCACAATATCTTGTCAGAAAGAAAAATCATATCTGCAATGGAAAGAAAAAGTGTCATATCTGTAAGAAAATTGTTGACTTTTCTCATCGATGTTATATTCAGCCTTACCAAAGTAAGACGAATCATGACAGCGATGACGAGACGAGTTCTTCTGTAGTCAAAAAACCACAGTTCATTTTCTTTGATTTTGAATGCAAACAAGACACAGGAGTACATATCCCGAATTATTGTATTGCACACAGAGCATGTGATGAATGTATCGAAAAACCACTCGATTTTCATTGTTGTACATGTAGTGAATTTGAAGAGGGAAGGGAAGTTATTTTTCAAGGAGAAGAAACTTTGAGTCAATTTTGCAAGTGGCTCTTTTCAAAACATCACAAAGGAGTCACGGCTATAGCCCATAATTTTAAAGGTTATGACGGGCAGTTCATTCTTAACTATATTGTCAAAGTTGGGTTAAAACTTCCAAAATTGATCATGAATGGGAACAATATTATGAAGTTAGAACTGAATGGTGTGCGTCTGATCGATTCTTTCAATTTCATGAACTTCGGTTTGGCAAAATTTCCACCCACATTTGGTCTTCAAGAAATGAAAAAAGGTTACTTTCCTCACTGGGCAAATACAGATGAATTTTGGAGCTACATTGGACCCTACTTGGATATGTCTTATTACAAGCCCGACTCAATGTCCGAAGAGGCTAGGTCAAAATTCATAGTCTGGTATAATGACAAAGTTCAAAGGGGTGAGGAATTCAATTTTCAAAAAGAGATGGAATTGTACTGTAGGTCAGATGTTGATATCCTAAGACGAGGATGTGGTGAATTCAGAAAGCAGTTTATCGAACAGGGTGGTATTTGTCCATTTTTAGAGGCGATTACCATCGCCGATGCCTGTAACAAAGTCTGGCGAAGCAAATATTTGCCAGAAAATCAAATCGCCATCATTTCAAGTAAAGACTCATCCAGACGTCGTTTTTCTATGAAAGCGATACGTTGGATTCAAAGCGTGGCTCAGGAAAAAGGTATTAATATTCGCCATGCAAAAAATGGTGGGGAAGTTCAAATCGGGAGATATACTGTAGACGGTTTTCACTGTCAATCAAATACTGTCTATGAATTCCTGGGGGATTTGTACCATGGCTGTCCTGTATGTTATACAGATCGAAATCAGATCAACCCCATCAATGGGAGACCCATGTCTGAATTGTACAAATGTACTTTTGAACGTATAGCAGATATCGAAGATATGGGGTATAATGTAGTCTACATCTGGGAGCACGAATTTGATGCTAAGATGAAGGATAAAGAGTACAAAAAACGCATTGAAAAGTTATATCCACACTGTGACCCCATCGATCCGAGGGAGGGTTTGTCTGGGGGAAGATGTAATGCAATAAAAATTGCCTATGATGTTGATGAAAAAAGCAAGAAGGAAATCAAGTACATTGATGTTTGTTCTCTGTACCCTTACGTTTGTAAATACAAATCCTATCCTGTGGGTCAACCGGAAATTCTGTCTGTTGAGAATATTGACATGAACAATATTCGTCAGTATGAGGGTTTAATCAAATGCAAAGTTTTACCTCCAACTGATTTGTTTCACCCCGTTCTCCCAGTTCACTGTAACAACAAAATGATGTTTCCACTCTGTATGAAATGTGCAGAAGAAAGTTCAAGCATTTGCACCCATGGTGAAGAAGAGAGGGCTTTGGTCGGAACTTGGGTTACTTTTGAATTATTCAAAGCTCTTGACTGCGGTTATCAATTATTGCAAGTGTATGAAATTTGGCATTTCAATTCTGTGTCAGATCAGTTCTTTAAAGGCTATGTGGACAATTTCTTGAAAATTAAGCAAGAAGCCAGTGGTTACCCAGAATGGTGTCAATCAGACTCTGAAAAAGAACAATTCGTTTGTGAATATGAGAAGGCAGAAGGGGTTCGTCTCGACCCAAATTGTATTCAAAAAAATCCCGGGAGAAGATCATTTGCTAAGATTATGTTGAACTGTCTTTGGGGAAAATTAGCCCAGCGTGAAAAAATGACCCAGACGGAATACATCAGTGATCCGTCTAAATATTTCGAATTAGTCACCAACCCCAATTTCATTGTAAAGCATGTAGAAATCTTTGACGAGGACTGTCCATTCATCTTGGTTAACTACGAAACAAAGCTGGAACATATTGATACCCACGCTACAGCCAATGTGATAGTAGGGTCTTACGTAACAGCTTATGCGAGGCTGGCATTGTACAGTATTCTCGAAAAGTTAAAAGATAGAGTTCTGTATTTCGATACAGATAGTTGTATGTACATTCATGATCCTGAATTCTGGAATCCTCCCATTATTAACAGTAGACTAGGAAAATGGACTGATGAAGAGCCTGGCTGTAAAATTATTCAATTCAGAGGGCTTGGACCTAAAAATTATGCTTACAAAATGAAAACAAAAGATGGAAAGGAGATAAGCAAATGTAAAGTGAAGGGAATTACTCTGGATCACAATACAAATCAGGTGGTGAATTTCGATACATATTCAAAATGTGCTTTGGATCGCACAATAGAAATCAAAATTCAGTACGATTGCAAAATTAAAAGGCATAGAGATAGAACGGTTACCAGTGAACCGCAGACAAAAACGTTTCGCTCTGTATACACCAAAAGAGTTATTGTAAATGGTACTGATACTGTACCCTATGGTTATAAAAGTCGGAGAAAATAATTCTATATTTACATTGTTTTGTGGCAAACAGACAAAGTAAGACGGAAAAAAATATTAGTCGCTGGTGGAAAAAAATGACAACTGAGCTACCGTTACCGATAGAACTACGTGAAAAAATTTATGGAGAATTTGTTCAACTACACACACTCGATGAACAAACACAGCTTACCATTAAATTCAACTGTGTGAAACTTTGGATAGATAAATTGCATAAAAAGATTGCCAAAGGAGAAAAGTCCTGCAAAGTGTATGGTATAATGAACTTTATTGTGTTGATGGTGAACGATTCGGATATGGATCTTATTCTCAAAGCTTTTTTAGCAGAAAGGCAAATGAAAGGCGGTGATATCGCTACCCTGTTTCGATCCACAAGTCGATGGACATTTTTTATCATAGGAACAATAGAAGAAAGTTTTCTTAACGTGCTGAAAATGAAATCAGTTCTATTTGACTTTTACTTACGCTACAAAAGAGGATCTGTCCATTCCAACGGGGAATCAGTGGAGACCATGGTAGGGTATATTCTATTTGATAGAGATGTTACAGAAGAAATCGTATATTCATCTCTTTCAACAAAAAACGTTCATAGACATGTTTCTCCATTCATAGGACTACGCGATTTCAACGATATGGACAGTGAATATCCAATGTTTTTTGGGTATGAGCAATTGCACAAAGACATTAAGGAAAATGAAGACAAATGGGAAACTCGTGGTATTTGTGAATTTGCAATGTAAATAATTTATTGTCAATAATTCATTGTAAATAATTCATTATCAAAAATGTTATATGCTATACTGTATTGTCAATATTTCATTGTCAATATTTCATTGTGAATGTTTCATTGTGATTTTTTCATTGTGATTTTTTTCATTGTAAAAAAATGTTTCATTGTGAATGTTTCATTGTGATTATTTCATTGTTCAGTTCTGTTCAATAAAAATGCTTTCATTGTCATTGGTGTTGTCATTTTATCAATACCCTTTAAAGAGAAAAGTTTAAAAAAAGTTTTTAAAAAGAAAGAAAATATGGATGCACAATCCATATTATTTCAACACCCGTGTAATATTTTTATCACAGGACCGAGCGGTTGTGGAAAAACAGAGTTCGTTCATAAATTAATTGACTATCGAGAAGACTTGTTCAATATCGTTCCTGAAAGAGTTGTCTGGTGTTACAAAGAATGGCAGCATGCTTACAATCTTATGCAGGAAAAGTTTAATTCACAGTTCGAATTGATAAAATTCGTGGAGGGAATTCCCGACGACGAAAACGAAATTGTTAGTGATGCATCCATTCCACATTTAATCGTCTTTGATGACATGTTGGGTGAAAAAGATGAGGAAAAAATTAAACTTTGGTTTACAAGAAAAGGACACCATCGTAATGCAAGTGTGATTTACATCACGCAAAATATGTTTCAGCAATCGAAATCGAGTCGAACCATCAGTCTTAATTCCAGATATATGATTTTATTTCGAAATGAACGAGATAAGAATCAGATTAAAACACTAGCTCATCAAATGCAAACCCCACATTTGTTACCTGCTTATGAAGATGCGACATCGATGGATCATGGATATTTAGTCATAGATTTTCATTCACAAACCAACAAAGAATTAAGACTACGAACAGATATATTTTATCGTTGGTATACACAAGCAGATGAAAGAGGGCCCATTATTTATTCTCCTGCTTAAAAAAGTTTTTTGTTGAAAAAACTTTATGCAAAGCTCTTGCTTTAAAAGAGAATTACATTTCGAACATATATCATTTCCATGATTCACACCCGTGAGTAAACATGGCTTTACCATACACATCGAGTTCGGTTTTAGATGCTTTGCGAAATTTAAGTCAACAAACCAATAGACATGAAAGAGAAGCTGTGTTAAAAGCAGGATTGCAAGAAATTTTAAAATGGTTTACGTTGGCTGCAAGAAACATCATCGAAAATAAAATCAAATTGCCAAAACAAACCACGACGTACATGACAAAACATAGAGCAGATATTGAACGGTTGGCAGATCCATCCATAGACGGGGAAAGTAAACGTAAAATCATTTTAAAACCTGGAGGGGGAGGGTTTCTAGGTGGTGTCATTATCAGAAGCTTGCTGAGATGGGATGGAGTAAAAACCATCAGAAAATTTGGAGCTGAAAGACAAACTCGAAAACGTGCTCCGCGAAAGAGGAAATCTCCGAAAAAGAGGAAATCTCCGAAAAAGAAGAAATCTCCGAAAAAGAAGAAATCTCCCAGAAAGCGTGCTCCACGAAAGCGTGCTCCACCGAAGAAAAAATCTCCGAAAAGACGTGCTCCAATTACGATTGATGAAAGATTTGTTACTACCCGAAAGCGAAGCCTTGTAGGAACCCCTGTAGGAACCCCTGTAGGAACCCCTGTAAGAACCCCTGTAAGAAGTAGCATTTCAGAACATCAACAGTATCCAAAATCTAGAGAGGCAATAATTGGTGATAGAATACGGGATTACCGAAGAAAATATTCAAGATTTATATTACCAGGTAAAAAATTGCAGTTTCAAAATATTCCATCCGTGGCGTGGTCTCCAAATACATTGGCTGAACATAAAAAAGGATTAGGAAAATATAATGAGCTGGTGCGAGATATGGTGCGACATAACCTCAGCACAGGAAGATATAAACTTGACAAAGAAAATAAGTTACTTCACATTAGGGGAGGAAGAACCCTACCCGTCAATAAATCCAACTTCGATGCGATGGCCGATGATCTCTATTCATATTTTTCTTAAAAAAGTTTTCTTAAAAAAGTTTTCTTAAAAACTTATAGAAATAATTCGGTATAAATGATAGTGACATGGATCTTTTATTATCATTTAATGCGAAATCGAGATAAAGTCAACATGAAGAGGAAAACGCCTCTGATAAAAAAACATGGTTCAATGGTTATGGCTATGATACAGTCTACGCCAAAAATACGTAAAAAACTTGTAAAAGATTCGCCACCAGAAGTGATAAGATGTATATCGGAATGCTGTCATAACGTTTTAAAAGGCAATGTACATTTATCATCAGCTCAGAAGAAGAAATTGTATTCAAGCCGACAGCATCTCAGACGTTTAGCTTCGAAATCAACCTCTGTAAAAAATAAAAAACAAATATTAAATCAAAAAGGTGGATTTCTTCAATTGCTTGCACCTGCATTATTACCACTGTTAGGAAAAGCTGTTATCGGAGGAATAGGAGGGGCTCTTAAGGCCTTGTAATTATTTTAAGATTTTTTCCAAAAAAAGAAATCGCATCATGTCTGTTAGAAAAATGGTTATCGTGCCTTACCAAGTTTTAGAAAATATGAATCGTTGGAAAGTCGAACAATATCATAAGCCTCGTCTACCACCCAACCCGCAAGTTGTAGATGTAGCACATCTTCAGCAGGACATGGGACGTATTTTACAAAGTACCGATTTGTCAGAAACAGAAAAGGCTCAAAGGTATGGTGAAACTTTGTTTAAGTTACAAAATTCACTTCAAAAAGCAAGACCAACTTCGATCAATTCACTTTCAACGACAAAAAGCGATGATAGTGCACAGAAATCAGCATCTGTTGCCTTGCATGATCAAATTTTGCAAAGTGTACCAAAAACCATGAAAAGAAAAGCTGAGTTACTTTTGAATATGATAAAAGATAACAGTAATTTAACTTGGGACGAACAAGGAGTCGTGTCCTACAAAGGTGCACGCATTCATGGTTCCAATATCATCGATCTTATCAATGATGCAATTCGTCAGAGAAAAGGTACTGAACCCAAAGGATGGAAAACTTTTTCAAAGGCATTACATGAAAGCAATATACCGCAAGAAGTTATTGGTAACTCGAGTAGATGGAGATGGATGCAAAAAGCTCATGATAAATCACTGAGCGAAGATGAAGTATCCTATGGCGAATCCGATCACTTATTTCACACGCCAAAAAGCGTACAAAAAAGTGCAAGGAAATCGTCTGCAAAAAGAGATAAAAAATCTGTGAAAAGAATAAAAGAATCAACTCCCTACATGAAACCCGAAGAAAAAGAAAGACTGAAGCAATTCTATACTAAAGAGTTGTTAACTCCACCAACATCTATAAAAAAGCCCCCTAGTCGTAAAACACTTCAGTCATGGGAGCCCTGGTAAAGCCTAAACTTGATAACAAACTTGATAACAAACTTGGTTACAAACTTGATTACGTGTTAAGAAAATTGTTTTATGATCCCAAAAGTACTGTTGCATTTACTGGAATAAAGCAATTGTATCACGCTGCGAAATCTGTTTTGAAAGGAATAAGATACAAAGATGTTCAAGAGTGGTTACGAGGTGAATCCACCTATACCTTACACAAACCAATCCGTCGTCGTTTTAAAAGACGAAAAACTATTGTAAGTGGTATAGACTATCAATGGCAAGCTGATTTGGCTAACATGCAACATTTGGCAAAACAAAATGATAACAAGAAATATTTACTTTGTGTGATTGACGTGTTTTCAAGATTTTCATGGGTTATCCCTATTCCAAATAAGATGGGAAAAACTTTAATTCGAGCATTTCAGTCTATTGTTCAGAAATCAAAACGAAAACCTTTGTCACTTCAAACAGATAAAGGTTCGGAATTCAAAAACAAACTGTTTCAGCAATACTTGAAAAAGAATCAGATTCATTTCTTTACCACTGAAAATCCAGAGACGAAAGCAAGCATTGTTGAAAGATTTCAACGAACTTTAAAAACGAGAATGTGGAAATACTTTACGTACAAGAAAACAAGACGTTACATTGACGTATTGAATTCTTTAGTTAAGAATTACAATCATACTTTTCACAGAAGTATCAAAACATCTCCTGTAATGGTAACAAAATCAAATGAGGCAGAAATTTCAAGAAATCTGTATCCTCGTTTATCGGCAATTGCAATGACAAAAAAGCCAAAATTCAAAATTGGAGATCGTGTTCGGATTAATAAAACAAAACGTACATTTGATAAGGGTTATTTACCAAATTGGACACAAGAAATATTTGAAATCACTCATGTTAACAAGACATTTTCGCCTATCACCTATAAAATAAAAGATTTAGAGGGTGAACAAATTTTGGGAACTTATTATGAATATGAACTTCAATTGATAAAAGATGATGAAATTTATGAAATTGATTCAGTTCTTGATAGACGTACAAGACGTGAGGGTAAAAAAAGTATCAAAGAAATAAAAGTCAGTTGGAAAGGTTATCCAAAAAAATTTCAAAGTTGGATACCAGAATCCCATTTGGTGGCTGGAAAAAAATCTTATAAGTTATAAAAATCTAAAAGATTTTTTTAATAAAAAGTCAGCACATTTATGATGAATTCACAGTCAAACATTGAGTCTGGGACAGAAAGTGTCGATAGTGGTAGTACTAAAAATTACAATTGCTGTGGAAATCGTGTTCCAAAGAATCAGTTTACGTATATTTCACAGATTATAGTTATTTACGCAATTATTGCAACCTCAATAGTACATTTAAGTATTCAAAGTCAGGATCGTGAATTGTGGTTGGTACTGTTAAGTAGTTCACTGGGGTATATTCTCCCATCTCCGGGGTTAAAATTCGCAAAGTCAGGACAAAAACAACCAGGGCTTGATTTCGTTGACAGTAAAAAATAATCAAAAAAATATTTTAAAAAATATTTAAAAAATGAATTCATTTTATGTTACTCTGCCTAGCGATAGTTCCATAAACCTTTATCCGAACAACACACAGTGTTGTTTTAAAGTTCATTTACCAAAGACAATTCATATTGACAGGGAAAATTGGGAAGTTGCATTAGTTCAACTTATTACCCCCTCTCAGTTTTTAAACATAAGTGAACAAGAAGCAAAGTTCGAAATTATAACGTCAGATCTTAATTTATACAATGCAGCAGCAGCGGTAGATAAAAGAAGAGATAATATGCAGATAACTCCATTAAGACGAAACGATAAGGGTGATGCAGTAAAATGGTCAATTGAATTTACTTTTCCAGCAGGTAGTTACACTTCACCAAAACATGTTATAGAGGTAATGGAAGATTTGATTCAAAATAACCTAGGTGCTATCTTTCTGAAGCATTCAATGCTAGTGTCTGTTAGCTATTCAACCTCGTCCAAACGCCCGAAATTGGCAATCAAAAATATTACAAGAACCGGAATCAAATTTCACCCAGCTCTGTTTTTAAAACTGGGAGGATCACCAGCATTAAAACATGAGACAATTTTTCCGGGTAGAAATATTTTAGATGCATTTAAATACACTCCTAACATTGATGCTGGGTACAATCATCTGTTTGTTTATTCAGATGTTGCTGAACACACTATAGTGGGTGATACACTTGCTCCCATACTTCGCGTTCTACCGTTCAAACCATCCGATTCAAGTGAAAATAATTATGAAGCCCAGCATATCAACCATGAAATTATATTACCGCATTATATCCCCGTTTCGAAATCCGATTTCGATATTATTCACATTCAAATAACAGGGGATTCTGGTATACCATTTCATTTCATTACTGGTAAGACAATCGTTAAGTTGCATTTCAGGCAGAAAAAATAAAAAGATATTTGACAAATATTTAATTCTTTAAAACTGATACATTGACAAACAAAAAAATGTTACCAGTTTATCGCGGTGTAAAACACCAGTATGGATATGGACTAGGTTCCCTATTTAAATCAGCACTTAAAACAGTGACTCCATTACTTAAACCCCTGGTCAAATCTGGCTTCAATGCTGTAAAAAAAGAAGGAATCAGACAAGGCTTAGGTGCAGCAAAAGATATCTTTTTACATGGTAAAAACCCCAAAAAAGTTGCAGTTTCACGGGGGAAACAATCTGTTCATAATTTAGCACAAAAGCTAATGACGGGGATAAATAAAAGAAAATCACAAAAATCACGTCATTTATCTTCTCGATCTCACAGCGGTAAGATCATTAATAAAAGACAAAGAAATCATTATACTAGGCCAAGACCTCTTGATATATTTGATTGAAAAAAATTGAAAAAAATGATGCAAAACGGGTCTTGTGAATGCAGTAAATCAGAACTCAATGTTCTTTCTGTACCACCTACAATGACAACAATGCAAGAAAGTCAATGGGTTGAACATTTTCCAATAGCATCTTTGACAAACAATTCACCGATAGAATTCATTATACCGCCTCAAACCGAACATTGGACAGATTTGTCACAATCGTATTTGTATATCAAATTCAAAATCGTTAAAGCCGACGGTAGTAACTTAGACGCTGGTTCAAATGTGGCACCTGTAAATAATTTCCTGCATAGTATGTTTAGCAGCGTCGATTTGTATCTAAATAATAAACTAATCAGCAGTAATTCAGATACCTATCCATACAGAGCGTATATCGAAAATCTTCTGTCATATAATGCCGACAGCAAGTCTACGTTTTTGAAAGCTGGCGTACTTTGGGTTGAAGACACTACTGGTCAATTCGAAACACTCAACCATGATGGGGCTAATGAAGGACTAGCAAAAAGAATCGCTGAAATCTCACAAAGCAAAACTTCAGAGCTTTTCGGGCGATTGCATCTTGATCTATTTCAACAAGAAAAATATTTACCTAACGGAATTGAAATCAGACTTAGATTAAACAGAGCTTCATCAACCTTTTGCCTTACAGGAGATGTTGGCGCACCAAATGCAAAAATTGTAATGGAAACAGTCAGTTTTCATGTACGAAATGTCGAATTGCTACCTGTTGTTGCAAATGATCTAAATCACGTTATTGCTCAGCAAAACATGAAAATTCCTATCCGCAGGGTAGAAGTAAAGACGTTTACCATCGGTAATGGCCTTCAGTCTAAAATTGAAGATCATTTGTTTCAAGGACAGCTTCCGAAACGTATTTTCATTGCAATGGTAACAAATGCTGCTTATAATGGGGGTTATGCTAACAACCCATTTTTCTTTCAACACTTTAATCTGTCAAAAATAGATGTATCATGTAATGGTCACAGTATTCATAACAGACCCTTTGAGCCTGACTTTGAAAATGGGTTGTATTTGAAATCATATTTGTCTATGTATCAGGCTGTCTCAGCCTTTGGACTCAATAAATCATTTGATATTGCCAAAGAAGACTATGTTGGTGGATACTGTTTGTGGGGATACGATTTGACAGCTGATCAAGGCAGTGAAGAAGGTCAACTTCATCCTATAAAAACTGGAAGTCTTCGAATTGAGCTTCAATTCGCCCAAGCTCTGGCTGCAGTGATCAACGTTATTGTCTTTGCTGAATTTGACAATCAGATTGAAATCAACAGTTTGAGAGAGGTCATCACAGATTATTAACTTTTTGGAAGATACATCAGAAAAAACAGTCCTTTTCAGGGCTAAAAAAAGAGAGTGTATATCGAAAGACAACTTTTTCACAAAAAAACAGTCCTTTTCAGGGCTAAGGAGTATTGTATTGAAAAACAGTCCTTTTCAGGACTAAAAAAAGAACTAATAAACAATGTTGGGACTCAGATTTGCTATATCACTGAGAAGAGAAGCAGAGAAAGTGAAATATTCCACCTCAAAGTGTCTTTCTACTCGGAAAAATGACATTCACAACAGCTTTGAAAAACATATGATTCAAGAACTACAAAATCTGATAGCTAGTGAAGTTCACAACCAGTGTTTTGGATGTCAAGTGGATCATCCCAGCCAAATACAGCACGAACTATGTTTATTCAAGGACAGACAAGAACACACAGATATGTTCATAGAAAAAGCTATGATGGAATTAGATCCATACAGAATCATGGAAAAATGGTATCCTGATTTAATGGAGATGAAACTCGATGAAAGTGACTATGTGGAAGCCTACAGATTATGGCAAAATATAAAACAAAACATTTTATCTGAAATCACGGAGTCGTGCTTACAATACTGGTGTGACAAAGTAAAACAAGTCTGGAAAGAAAGTGAATAGAAAAAAGACATGATGTATACTTCTGAAATTCAATACATATTGGATCACGGAACCTGGATAAAAAATCTACAAGCAAAAGTCTGTGCAAAAGACCAGCTACCTCGACAAAAACCCAAACATGTGAAAGCTTACATTGTGAATACAGAAAGATCAAACAGACCAGGAGAACATTGGGTGGCAGTGATATTTGATAATAATGACAATGTACTATACTTTGATCCCTACGGACTACCACCACTTGAGCCAGAAATCATTAACTTTTTAGACAATCATTCTTCATCGTGGAGATACAATCGACAAACTCTTCAGAGTCTACAGGGTAAAGTTTGCGGAATTTACTGTATCTTCGCATTGGATGCTGCTGCTAGAGGATACAATATACAGAAATATCTTCAACAGAAATTCCTCTCAACGGAACACCATCGAAACGATCGAGATGTATCATTGTGGTTTAATCAACACTATGGAATTCTATACAAGAAAATTTCAGAGACTTTTCCCCACAGACAGTGAAAAAACATAAACATTTTTTCAAAAATGATCTTTATTGTTAACAGTTCATTGATTATTATGTTCATTGATGTTCATTGATGTTCATTGTAAATATGTTTATTGTTTCAGTTCTGTTCAATAAAAAAGTTTAAAAAACAGTCGAGTTTTTCATTCTGTTTTTCCAAAGACCCCGTTCTGCTTACATTTTTCCCCAATGCTACGAGTCATAACTTTTTGCTATATTCAGCATGACAACATAGGTTTGGGGAAAAATGTATGTGCTTTCCGCCAGGTCCGCGCTCTTAAATTTTTCAATCCTCCTGTTAGCGTATAAAAACGCCGATATTTTCCCATACATTCATCATTCGACTCTCAGCTCTCGAGCAGTTCGAAAGTTAAAAAATCAATATGGAGGAGAACAATATGGAGGAAATCAACCATCAACTGCGTGAATCTCTGCGAGACTATCTAGATGCTGGCCAGCAGCTATTGCTACTAAACACCCACCTCGTACAAGAGGAGGAAAAACGGCAACTACAACGTATATCACAGCCGTACAAAAATCTCGGTGAAAGATTAGTTCAGCTTTTCTTAAAGACAACACCTGACGTAATCTTGGTTGATGTGAAATTTGGAAGAAAGATAACTTTCAATAACGGAGCAATGACGATCACGAAAAGAGTTGGAGTATGCCCCATCTGCCAGGCGAATTTCGGTTGTTGTCATTAGAAGTGGAAAAAAACACAACCACAAAAACAGCCCTTTTCAGGGCTAACCATTTACCAAGAAAAGATCTTTCTTTTCAAATTGTCAAAAACTCAAAAATAGTCACAAAACCTTATCCCCAGTCAAACTCTTGTTTTTTCCCAACCCGAACAAGAAAAATGTAACAAAGCTATGGATTGGTCAACAATAAAACATTAACCAATAGAGAAATATAACGATGTTTCTGATTGGGTAATGTTAATTCTGAGTCAAAAGTAGGTCAATCCATGCTGTAAACTATATAAGGACAATGTTTTCTCACAGAAAAACATAAACGCTTCAGTATGGTTCAGATTCTTCTCTGTCCTCACTGCGGGAGCAGATGCCAGATAGAGTGCGGGAAATGCTTCACACTCCTGGAGTATCTTGGACAAAAGCACAACTGTCCAGACCCAGACGAGGGATTCTATGATGATGATGAAGGGTCTACAGTTTGTTGCGAGTTCTGCGGATGTGAAATCATCCCAGTAAATCGTCTAGAAGAACAGTAGGGCTTGACAATTCATCAAATCCTTCTTTAAAAAGCCCTTTTCAGGGCTACCATTTACCATGAAAAGATCTTTCTTTCAAAATTGTCATTTTGATCTCTCAAAAAACCCACAAGACAGTCAAACTCTTGTTTTTTCCTAACCCGAACAAGAAATTGTAACAAAGCTATGGATTGGCCAACAATAAAACATTTACTGATAGAGAAATATATCGATGTTTCTGATTGGACAATGTTAATTCTAAAGCGAAGTAGGTCAATCCTCCTGTTGGCGTATAAAAGCCAGCGATATTTTCCATACGTTCATCATTCGCTTGCCAGCTTTCGAATAGATCAACATGTCTTCCTTGCAGTATCAGTTTGATCATTTCTGGTACTTATTTCCTAAGATCTATCAGCTAACTCCTCATCTTGCTGGGATAAACCGGAGGTAACGTCCACTTGGTAGTCCAACCAGTCTCTCCAGTCTTTTCCAGTCCAGTCTTTTGTCAAAAAACAGTCCTTTTCAGGGCTACCATTTACCATGAAAAGATCTTTCTTTTCAAATTGTCAAAAACTCAAAAAAACCCACAAGCCTTAAACCAGCCATCCTCTAGTTTTTCCTAACCCGAACACGAAAAATGTAACAAAGCTATGGATTGGTCAACAATAAACATTTGTAATCACTATTTTCCATAAAAACTCTCATTCGCTACTCGACTATCGTAGAGCTAAGCCAATATTCCACAATGTTTGGATTGACAATTATCCTCACATTACTTTACTGGATAGAAGAAAGACAACGTATGAGACGTATCAGGCGTGAAGTTGAACATCTCATACAGATCATAAATGCAACAGAAAGTATGGATAGAAAAAGAGGATAAAGAAAGTGTATTCTGCACAAAAAACAGCCCTTTTCAGGGCTACCAACTACCAAGAAAAGATCTTTCTTTCAAATTTTGTCAAGTATCAGTAACACTCAAATAGCACAGCTCTTTTTTTCCTTCATAGAGCAAGAATAAACATTGTCCGATACAGAAATATAACGTTAATTCTGATTGGACAACGTTAATTCAGGGGTGCTTTCTGCCAGGAACGCGCTCTTAATTCAGAGTCAAAGTAGGTCAATCCTCCTGTAAAGCTATAAAAGCCGGCTCTATTTCATTATTGTCATTTTCATTTTCACGATGGAAGACCTCAAAAAGACATTGAGAAATCTCATGAGATCGGCAGAGACTCTCCAGCTAAAGATAGAAAAGGCAGAGCAGCAACTGCAAAGGATTGAGGCTGATAGGAGTCAGATAGAAAGACAACCTGTCTTTGGGGAACAACTTCTCTTCATGGATTGGGACTTTTGGGAGTTAGCCCAAATCCCGCCCCAGCCAGCTCCACTACCACCACAGCAGTCAGCTCCACCACCGCAACAGAAAGAGTTTGTCATCCCAGCAACGGAGTGCTGGGATGACGATGATGAACCGCCATTCTCTCTACAGTTCGACTTAGATGAAACACAGCTAAGAAGACTGAGGAGGCGGACAGCAAGCAGTTGTCCTGCTTGTAGAAAAGTTGGAGGTTGTGCATAAAAACACAGCCTCCAAAGCAAAACAGCCCTTTTCAGGGCTACCATTTACCAAGAAAAGATCTATCTTTCTCTAAAATTGTCAATCTTCCTTCTCACAGTACCCAGAATGCCTACCCCAGCAACCCAAAGTGCCTACCCACAGTACCCAGAGTGCCTACCCCCGGGTAGGCAAAAAATCCAAGATGGCGGAAAGTGGTCGCACTACGACCACCTAACGACCAAAAAAGTGGTCGTTAGCCGAGGTTGTACCCAGAGTGCCTACCCTAGGGTAGGCACTCTGGGTACAAAACCCCCTCAGGGTAGTGGCCCTGGGTACACTGTACCTAGGGCCACTTCCTATACTACTCACAGGTCGACATCGACGGGAAACATGTTCTATTTTTACATGAGCAACTCAGTCTTATACATACCGGAAATACACAGACGAAGCTTCAAACATAGCGTCCGAAGAAGATATGATGAAAAAAAATTACATGTTTGTTATGTAATGGAATTTAAGCGTCATTAGTCACGTGCCAGTCACTTAACATTCCCAAAATGCTTTTTTTTTTTATTTTTGGCGCGAAATCTAAAAATAGCTTAAGAGGCTACGTAGCCTTTTAAGGGAATACTATATATATGTGTGTGTGTGTGTGTGTGGGTGTGTGTGGGTGTGTGTGTGTGTGTGTGTAATTTCATGATTCTTAATTATTGATGATTTGTATTGTTTTTTCATATAAATTTCAGTGATATATATTTTTTTTGATTTGGTGTTATGCGAAAATTCTAAATACCCACCTTTAAGGCACGGCCACAACAAATCATTTCAGCAGACCGGTCCCGGAAATTAGGAACGGTCGAGCACAGCAGTATCTTAATCTTTTTAAGGGAGACCACTCCTCCATGCATAGCTTAGTCTCGATTTAAAGACGATCGCTACAGTTTTACCATTTTTTCATAACATTCAGAATTTCATGAAACGTTGTCTGGTGATAGTTTATTATCTGATCTACAAAAATAAGAGATAAAAAGAGGGGGTCATCAGCTTTGGGAAAATTTTATGGATGTTTCTTTTAGTACACCCCGCATTGCGGCAGTTCTGGATAGAATTTCACCTATGAAGACTAAGTCTATGTATATTTTTTTAAATGACAACAATTATAAGCAAATTTTATCTCATGGTATTGGTGAAACATCAAATGTAATGAAAAAGATAATTAAGAGTATACTGTGCATCACTACTTAAAGAAAAAAAAAAAAACCTTAACTTATGGCTAAAACACATTTATTTTGAGGGAAAAACCAAATAGACCAAAGAGTATCTTTGAAAGTTATTTTTTTAAATGTTCTAACATTCAAATTTTTCTTATCTTTTCAAAAATAGTATTCAGGTACTAAACTAAAAGAATCGGACTTAAAATACATAAGTCACCAGCCTTATTTTTTAAGAAAATGCATTTTAAACTTGTAGGTGGGGCACGAACTAATGAATAAATGTATGGTTTGTCAAAGACATTATAAGAAGTAAATTATCTCAATCTTTTCAATAATACAACGATATTAATAAGAATAAAGTTTGTTTGTCATAATAAACCAACTCATAGCATATAAATGTAATACTGATGTTAGTACTTAACCCTTTACTCCATAGATACTTATTTCTACGCATTGCTTGTGGGAGCCTTTGGAAAACATTGTGGCAAAAGGTTAAATTGCTCGTCACGAGCAATTTCACCTTTTGCCACAATGTTTTCTACACTATCAAAAGGTGTCATATTATACACATAAGAAACGGCTTTATCTTTGCTCTTATTTAGGGTCAATTAGAGATACCATAGAAATGCCTTATGGGGTAAAGGGTTAACCCATTTCCAAACGACTTTGATGGGTCAGAAAGCATTGTGCGAAAAAGAGCAATCAATCTTTAGGAGCAGTTAGTTAGGTGATTCACTTTGACTTTCAGTCCGATCTTTTGAAAGCATAATTTTGGATTCTTGCCTCGCATAATTATAATCATTTGGCTTGATTAGAATACTCTTGATTAGAATACTTTTTTCTTCATTTTGCTGACAAAAAACGACCCGTTTTAGCTCTTGGTTAATGCATTCTGCAGACATTGATAAGTGTGACAGGATCAATTGTATTAGGTACTCACCGTTTTTCGAGTAAAAGGTGAGCGTGATGTTACATGAAGCTTGAAAATGGAAACTGTCGCGAACGTCGTTAAATACAATACCTGACAAATGCGTCAGAGAGATATTTCTTTGGCTCAGTGATATGGTATTGGTCTCTTTATTCTCGAAAAACGAGATATTTGTCCCTTCAAGGGTTCGAATCCCGCCAGATGCCGTTTGTATTTGAGCTATGCCTTTATTTGTTTCTTTGTTACGGGCTTTGATCGTAAGATGGGGGCTCGTCCGGGATCTGCCATTGAGCCATTAATCGCTTTTGTTGTCCAAAATTGGACTCTCTGCTTAATATGGCTTAAAGTCAGCAATAAATAATGACTTTAAGGGAGGGGGGGGGGGGGTGTTACGGGAGACCACTCCTCCATGCGTAGCTTCGTCCCAATTTAAATACAATACCTGATATCTGTCTGGCCTAACGGTTATGGTATTGGTCTCTTAATCCTCAAAAAACGAGGATATTGGTCCTTCGTGTGTTCGAATCCTGCCACATGCGGTTTGTACTTGAGCTATACATTTATTTGTTTCTTAGTCACGGACTTTGTTCGTAAGAATCTTCACATAGCTGCAATGAGATCAAGGTCTGTGGCTGTGATAAATGCAAATGAAGGCCACAAAAGATATTTGGTGCACCTCCATAACATTTATGACTTATTGCTCTTAGGTTTTCTTTTTTCTACACGCTCGTTAATTCTTCTCGTTGTCAAATCACGCTGAAATTTCTTCATAAAAGTGAAATACATTATGTGGAATATAACTTCATCACGCAACTTCATATTATCGCTACAAGTAACGGTCGGCCTTTTAGAAGTTAGTTTTGACAGTATACTGTCTAATTGCATATATATACGCATGTCTAAGAAATCGCGAATTACCTATCAAGGTAAATCGCAAAAAAAAAATATCCACGCCGCAAAAAATTCCACTTATACATTATTTTGACAGTCGCTACAACGGAAAGTTTCCGGCTCTTCTGGATTGAGAGCATCTGAAAATTAAAAAGGCTACATGAACAGAAGTTCTCCAGTATTTTATTTTTCCTTTTCACACCATTATTTCAAAGGGAATTTTCAACGGGTTCATTAAAACGCAATATTCTTTAGTTAATGTTTGTAATTAATTTTGGCAGAAATCTGTTGTTGTCAACGGTCTTAAATTCATAAGCAAGTGTAGGACGTTGTCTGATCATATAGGCCATTGTTGAAAATTCGCTTCTCGTTTTCAATAAAATGTCTGCTCGTGCGAGAACTTGTTGTTCAAAAATAGCAGTATAAAAGGTTTTGCAGCCCGCAGATTTGCTATCCACGTGCATCACTTTGTCTGAAACATTTAATGAGAAACAATTCGGAAACCGTCTGCTTCCTTTGAGGCGCAATCCTTTGATGTCAGTGGAAAGATATATACTGTGCACTGTTTTATTGGAATATTTTTCCATGATATTAAAAACCCTCTCGATCTGTGCTTTTTTAACATAATGCCGTCGAATATGTACACCCACCAATATCCTTTGGCCATTCAATGTAATTTTGGAAACGTAAGAATCTACTTCTACTTTGAGAGACTTTTCAAGCTTGAACAAAGTATTGAAAAGTTTGCGAGTAATATATTCTCTACTGCCTTGCACTGCCCATGGTATGGTATCGTTTACGCTAGGATGTTCGCGTATTCGTTTGTTTATGATTATATTTGTATGGATAGCAACCAGTCGTTCTGTCCAAATATCCCCCCTTTTCAGCCCTGAAAACTTTGGTAGATTACCCTTTCCATCAAAAAACCTAACAACATGTTTGTCATCAGTGTTAGTGCAAACTCGTAAACATTTGGACCAATCATATAAGTTCGGTTTAAAGAATTTTGACAATGAACATGGCCACGTATGTTTTATCACAAATGTGCGATTGGTTAAAAGTGCCAGCATGAATGAAGAAACGATTCCACGTTGTCGATCCGCGAGTCCATGGCAATGTCCAGAAGCATCTTTACATACATACATCAGTAGTTTTTTAGAGCAGTCTGGCTGGGGAAATTTGTAGTCTTGGAACAAATCCGTCATGTTGGTATCGTCACTACTGATTCCATCATCAGATGATTTGTAACTAATATTTGGCAAGTTAAACTTTTGAGTGGGCCAAAACAGCACAGTTAACCATCCTGTAACCAATATGAGCTGTAAAAATACCGAGAGAAAACTAAGTAACCCGGTGATTCAAGAAAATCGAAAAGACTGAATTCAAATCTGTTTTGTTGTTTTAATTAGATTTGGGAGTTGTTCACGTCTAATAGCATTTCCAGCCGATACTGAACAAGCATATCGCAGTTCGAAGTCCACACTGGTCATGATGTAAAATTAATATACCTTGTTGTTATCATGGCATTATTTTCATCTTTAACCCTTTCGGCGTTTGAGAAACATTACCTGTTTGTACAGGGCTTCATTTTAGCCATCTGTGATTAATGATTGGAATGCACTACCAGATGATATAAAGAATGCAGAATCGTTGTCAGCCTTTAAATACCGTTTAGGCGTAGATAAACCTTGTTCGTGGAAGCTTTATTTTTTGGCGAAAGGAAAGTTCAAATTATACATGCAAGATTACGCAATAGATGCAGCAGTCTCATTGAACATCTGTTCTTAAAAAAATAATGGAATCAACGTTCTGTAGATGTGGTGCAGTTGAATCGACTAAGCACTTCTTTTTCGTATGTCCGTTTTATAATAACCCAAGAATTAGTCTTAGTTTCAGTGTAAACGCTATAACAAACTTAACACTCCAAACCATTTTGTATGGGGATGAAAATCGTAACTTGTTTGATAATCAAAGATTATTTGCTGCCGATTCTGGTTTCCTCATACCCCCATTCTACTAGGCCGCGATCTACGGCGCCTGTGCGCTCATACAGAGCATCGTAGATCGCCTCAGATCGCTGCCGGATTGGTGATTATGAGGACACTCCCGCTCAGATAACAGTGAGATCCGATAGCGATTGAACAATACATAGTCACTATCGTAGCCCCGCTAAGAGTTGCGATCTTATACGACCTGTTTTCGCTCTGTTAGCGATCCGAGGCTTCAAATGACGCTCCTTTCGTTCCTTCCCCCTGAGTGGCATACTGCAGTTGACTAAAGAATTTATTGTATCTACACCAGGTGGTCTCCGAATGCGAAATGATGATATGATGACTTTGTAGGATTAAGGTCCCTCCGTGCTCGAGGCATATATGGTATGGACCACAGGCGAGGCTACCTCTGGGTTCTAAACCAGTTCACCTCTGGTTGGGTGGGAAACGCAAGGTGTCTCAGAAAGGTCCTGACCTCGGGCCAAAAGATTGATAGTCTAGCATTTTACCACTGCACTACCGGTCCACACTAAAATGATGATAGCCGAGACATACACTCTTTTATATAGTCCTGCAAAAGCGCGATCGGAGCGCCATCATATCGCCTCTTGATCGTAACAGAGCGCTATCATATCGCTACTTGATCGTAACAGTGCGCTATCATATCGCCACTTGATCGTATTGGAGAGCAATCATATCGCCACTTAACTCTTTACCACACGAGAAAATTTTAGACTGGTCCAAATTGAAAGCCTTTGCAGACGACAAAATAAAGATGACTGAAAAATTGGAATTTGTTCTGGGAAGGGTAGAAAACTCTGTGAGAAAAGGAGAAAATGCTGGTTACCAGCATTTTCTCCTTTTCCCACAGTGTTTTCAAAAGGCTTCTTTCTCAGGGGCGTCAAAAGTAGGGATTGTGTGGTAATGGGTTAATCGCAACGGAGCGCTACTACATCTCTAATGGTCGCTATCGGATCACATAGGAGCGCAACGACCGGCATACTAAAGGAACATTTGCGCTCTTGAGCGATCCGATAGCGCTCCATTTACGATGTTTACGTTCAAATTGCGTTTCGATAGCGATCTAAGCGAATAAGTAGCGATGGGACGGCGTTTTGAACAGATCGCCATGGATCGCCACAGATCTTTGTGAAAGGGAGTAGACTGATGGAGATCTTGGCGATCTTGGCGATCCGCTAAAGGTCTGTAAGCTTTCTTGGCACTCTGCATGGCGATCTACGGCGCTCTGTGGTAGCGCCGTAGATGGCGGCCTAGTGGAATTGGGGTATTAGCTTAAACAGTCACTTTTCCAGTCAGTTGTTTGGTCACTTGTTCAGTCAGTTGTTTGGTAATTTTTTCAGTCAGTTGTTTGGTCAAGCTGAAGGTTTCTACAGCCATTAAATAGGTATCTTCAGTTAAAATCTTCACCAATACTACTCCAGTCCCTTTGGATATTCACTATTTTTTTGCAACGTTTTCTTTAAATTAGCTTTCTTTGTCAGTGATTACAAAGGATACGTTAATGTAATACCCGGAAGCCGCAATTTGGAGAAGAACTTTATAAGCTTTAGCTTCTGTTCTTATCCTTTTTCTCAGTATATTTACTGATGAATAAGATATGTTAAAACTAACCCTTCCGGCGTCAATGGCGAAAACAGTGACTTTTGCGATTGGCACAGATCGACCAGACTGCACAGAACGTGTCATTATACTGCGAAGAAATTTCTCGTGATCTTATTGGATAATATGCCCCGAACATATATATCATGTGCACTGGCAAAACCAACGCAAAAGCAGTTTCTCTTTCGAGAGCCCCGTATACATGACAACACTATCAACACAACATCCAAAATGGCGGCGTCGATCAAGATAACTATCAAGATTATAGGCCAAGCTGCACGTTTTAGCACGTATTACTAAGGTTTCAGTGACGTCATTTCCCAGTGACGTCAGTTTTCATTGAATTGGGGCACCCAGAAGGGAAATTCTACTTTCTCAGCGTACTCATTTTTTAAAACTAAAAACAGGTAAAAATTTCGATTAACAAACGATGGAATATTAAAACTTTGCAGTATAATAAATTTGTTGTACCTTCAGCTGGCAGTGGACTTGGAAACTTGTTCATGTCTGTGGTAAATCTTGTCGTCACCTCGCTTACGGCTCAGGACATCATGATTCACCAGAGCCGTGAACAACTTTCCAAGTCCCCTACCGCCTGACCATAAAACTAATACAGTCTGATCTTTGGTCCATACTGTCCGCTTGTGTAGTCAAGCCTTTACAATCAAAACCTTTGTAAGTTTGTAAATGGATTGTATTAATGGCCTGCAACACGTGAAAAGGGGAATTGGGAAATTTGCGTAAAGTGTCGTCTCGGATTAGCCTGCGCAGTCCGCGCACGCTAATCCGAAACGGCACTTTCCGTTTTTATGTCATTTTCTGTTTTATGCAAGTCTACTGTAGCACAAAATGTATTTTAGCTGTTAAGTGCCGTCTTGGATTAGACTGTGCGGACTGAGCAGGCTGATCCGAGACGACACTTTACGCAAATGTCCGAATGCCCCTTTTCGCGTGTTGCATGGAATATTGCAAATGCAGTTCAATACTCACAGAAAATATGCAAACGACGAAACCTCTGGAGAGTTTGGAGAACATCTTTCTTATTCAAAAGCAACCTGAAAGATCAGTCGGAAATCCTTTTAAATGGCTCTTTTACATATCTGCTGAATCACACTGATCAACGTGAGCCGCGGACACCATATGTTCTCAGTAACCAGATCGGATTTTCCCCGGAAGAACCGGAGGTGGTGTTAGTATTTTCATTTTTTATGACCTGATTAACCTAGATAGAAATGTTGATTTACAGCAATGTCAAGGCGAATGATTGATCTGTTGAGAGACATACTAGGGAATAAAAATACCATCATATAAGCGAGCTGTGGCTTTATGAGCAACTGGGGTTTTATTGCTTTGAAGTTTGTTGCCGATTTTTGGACAAAATCCCCTTAGGCCTACCATTGTTCATTTTATAAGTTTATATAACAAGATAATTGTATCTCCTAAAAAGGAACACAAAATTTCACATAGAAATATCCATCCAAAGCGAAGATATACGTTTTTGAATGGACCTGGGTAGAGGAAAATATGGTAACAAGACACCAATTTCATTTTTAGTGTATGTACATGGACACCAGACCTGAAAAAGCTTGCGGTAACTGGACACCAACCTTTAAATCTTCAATATTTCTGTCTGAAACTCGATGCCTGAACTATATACGAAGACTATTTTTGTAACATTAGGTCACTACGGTCTATTACCTGATACAGAGCATGTTCAACCCAATTTCATTACTTCTAGCACTTGCTTTCCGATTATGGCGGAGAGTCATAGGTCCATTTTTACGATTTTTTCTTGAAATATTTGCAATATCACGGCAGTTTACGAAGTAGACCTACGATGCTTGATCACGATTGACCGGTTATTGCCTCCGATGTTGGTGCAATACATGTTCTTATTTTTTTTACAGCGTTTCAGTTTGGTGAATGGCGTATCAACCCATTACCACACAATCACGAGCTTAAATGTCCCGTGGAAAGATGGCCTAGAAAAACATTGTCCATACAGAAAAAACCCTATTAACTAATAAAAAGAATTTGTAATACGTGTTCATTACTTTTAAGTGCAAGAATTGGTCACACTGGCCAAGGTATACGTTGGATTGCCGACTTTGACGTTAGATTGTACATACGCCGAAACTGGTAAGTTCTTTCATTCTTGATGGTATTAAAACTTTTTTGTAGAACACGCTACATGCCAAAGGAACTATGAGAATTATCTTCAAGTTAATGCTTAACACATATAGACATATTTGTAAACATTCGAGGACTGATAAAGAAGTGAGTTTGTTTTTGAAAATTCTCAGCAAATGATTACTGACATTTTTTTCACTTGTACATTTTTCACTTTGAGTTTGATACTAGCTCTCGATGCTTTAGAACCAACTAAAGATTTCTGCATGGATAAAAAGAGTACGTAATGTGCTAGGAAATTTCACACACAACTTAATATCCTTATCGGTACTCTAATAATTACCCAAATGCTTATATGAATCGGCTGTTTAGAATTTCCTCGAAGAAGAAAACAATCCCTATAAACACTTTGGCATGTTGCGTTTTATGCAAGAAAGTATTCATACAACCAGGAACGAAAGAACTCAACTCTTCCGGTGTATGTCCTAACGGCAATTTATCGTAAACAAGAGCACGACAAACGGGTGCCAACGTTCGACTGTCATGTGCTGGATACTCGATTAAAAAAGCTAGGTCCAAAAAAGTGGCATAATTCTTACAAAAATGCATTTAGAGTTATCTCTCTAGATAGAATGGATTGCTCTTTTGATAGCGAACATATATTTCAACAACACCAACAACGCCTACAGCGACGACGACAGGGTAATGACAATACCTCGACTTTTTGTCCCAAAACAGTCGAGCTAAAAACGACAACCAAACGTATACATTGACAAGTGTGCGTTGGACTTGTAATGCGAGAGGTGTCGAGGGTTGCGAGTTCGAATTCCGGCCGCACCACTGGTCACATTGGTATGTCCTGGGGAAGACATGTCAGAGCCCTAGCTTAGTACTGTTGATACCCTGGAAGCACACAAGTAACTACATGTATATATACTACACGAAATCTTTTCGGGTGACATAAAACTATGTAAATGCTAAATTACAGTTACACATACCTCTGGAGCTAGTAAGGAACTGGGAAGAATACAGTTACAAGCCACTTTTTAATCGGGGAAAGAGAAGTGACGGAACATGAAAAGCGTGCGACATACAATGTTTCTTGGAAGAACTCAAAAGTATAATAACCGCTGCATAAATTGAAATTGATAAATACAAGTTGACTTCTTTAAAAAAGAAGCCAGGAGAGTCAGCATCAATGTTTTCAAATAATTTGTTGGCTTTCAATTTCAATATATTTTAGTACATGTAACATACGAGTAAAAAGGCCGCCGCGTAGAAACCTCATATACTCTACATGACGGTAATTTGACCTTCTTATCGCGTTTTCAAGTTGCAGGTTCTTGTCCAGCGGTTTTCTTTCTCTTTTTTAACGAAATTATTCGTATATTTTCTTCTGCTTTGAATATTTACTTAATAAAAAAAAAAAAAACTACAGTAATTAGAGAGGTTATTTGCAGCCATGGCAAATTACTAAATTAAATCTTTTCTGAAATTGCTCATTTATAAAAATAAACCACGTCTATTTCCTGTTTCGTTTTTTTTTTTTATTTCGCTTTATTTACAAAACCATGACGAAACAGACTGTATATCAGAACAATTATGCCCGAAGAAATAGAATTAGACAGCAAATTCTGTGGCAGTCTGCATTTTAAACTCACCACTGTTGGAGGGTCTGATGACCTCTCCAAAAAATTTCAGCAATACGAAATACAGTAAAACCTGGCATGTTGGCCATCTGTATTAAGCAAGCAACCTAAATAAACAAGCATACATACAGTTCCCGACAAATAGCATTGCACAGAAATCACCTGTATCAAGCAAGCACATGCCTTTGGCAAGCTCTTTTGACCGTTTCTTTAGTAATTCATTAATATAGGTTGAACTGTAACTATTTCTGAGCACCAATGCTGCATTTCCAAGAACTCTGTTTTTTCTACATGTAAGTTTGTAACAATATAGATTAATATCTCATATATCATGATCACCCAGTATATAGAATAAAATGAAACATTATCAGTGATCATCTGTGTTATGAAATACATGTACATACATGTATTATCAATGAATTTAAAGAGCTGCAAGTACTTCCGTTTTATGACACAAAGAGAAAATAAGCCCCACCATCAAGAGCCATGTTTTTCAACAGATCAAAATTTATTGAAGGAATGTGATAGAAGGCTACCCAATGCAAATCTCGTAATTGAGTTCTTTTGAGAGGACAAATTTTACAATTTTCACAACGCACTGAACATGGAAAATAAGCTTCTTCCACATGAGCCATGTTTTTTAACGGATCGAATTATCTCGAAAGGAATTTATGGAAACATCCACGTTGATTTTTGTTGATTTCCACATGGTGGTTTCTGAGGAGAAGTCAATTAAATAAAAAGTTTAGAAATAAACGCGTAGACGAATAAACGCACGCATGTAAATGTACGAAGGGTACAACGCCATTCTAACAGCCCGCTGGCAGTTGGCCAAGCGGATTTGAAAATTATTTTAAAGGGCAAATCCTAAAATATGTGGACCATACTGTTTTTTTGCTCCAAGCAGCTGCAAATGATGTTAGTAAACACGTGTCCATCAGTTTTCATAAATACCACCCTGTAACATGCCATAAATCACGCTCAAATTGTCACGCTGATATACGGCCCTAAAAATGGTGCATGGCTTACTTCCCCTGATTCGCTTATCTTTCATACCTGTGTGACGTCATAGGAGCGTAAGCCTGTGTTTACAGTCAGTAGAAATTAGTAGGAACGCTGATGATTATACGCAGATATCTGAGTATTAACAAAGAATTCAGCCGAAAAAATGGTAAATTATGCAGCCTATGGCTTCAACGTCGAATCGGGAACACATAGAATTAGTATGTTCAAAGTCCCGAAGGAATTAAAAAGGAGGAAACTATGGATTCAACGTTTCAACCGGGTCCGGACAGTAGGTAACGAAGGATTTTGTGCCATCGGTTCATTTCAAATTACACTTCGACGATAGTCAGTTCTTAATAAGTCCAAAACTCGCAAAAGAAGTTGGTTGTAGGAATTTTAGGCTGCGGTTAAAACCTGAGGCTGTGCAGACATTGTTCGAAAATCCGAGTCGAAGGGTGATAGGCCATGGGTGGAGGAAGATTCGGACCCAAGAAGATTCGGCCCAACACGAAATCTTGAGAAGATTCGGACCCAAGAAGATTCGGACTACCTACGAGAAGATTCGGCCCAAGCTAGAAGAAGATTCGGCCCTGATTTTGAGCACAGTACGGTAAAGGTTATTTCCTTATCTTGCAATTATATTGTAACTCATTACCACACAATCCCTACTTTTGACGACCCTGAGAAAGAAGCCTTCTGAAAATATTATGAGAAAAGGAGAAAATGCTGGTAACCAGCATTTTCTCCTTTTCCCACAATGTTTTCTATTCTTCACAAAAGGAATTTAAAATTTTCAGTCACTTTCATTATGTCGTCTGCAAATGCTTTCAATTTAGACAAGCCTAAAATTTTGTCATGTGGTAATTACGTAAAGGAGAATGCCCAATTATAGGGTTACTTTAATACAGGTTTTGTCACACTTTATTGTTACGCAATGTATGTTTGCTTACATATAAAGATGAAAAGAACAATTTTAAGTATTTGTGAATGATTATACGGTACATTACACAGTGTGAAAATAGTTGAAACTATGGATTACGATAATTTTTTTCACCGTTTGATGATGAATAAATTAAAGGATTATGATGCAATTTTCACAGCTTGAAAATGTTTTTGCAGTACTTGTCATAAATAAGCGATATGTAATTGTATTGATATATTATGAATGGTATGCATTGTTTTAATATTTTCTTAATATTCTAAAGGTTAGATAAATTTGATGGTAAGTATTGTATGATCAGATTCATTATTACTGTATGACATGAGATCGTGATCAGATAACATAGTACCAAAAATTTGATTAACTAAATGCACCGCTATATATTACATTTTTTATTGCTATGTATGATCTTATTATGTACACGAAAACATGGCAAAAAAAGGGTTTTCATCTAGTTAGGTCAAATACCGTCCGATATGACGAATGTATCAGTTTACAGACTGCAAGGTCTTTAATCTGACAACTGCGACTCTGAAGGACTCTGTGAAAGAAGGGCTTTGAAAAGAAATTGGAAAAATGAGATTTTGTCCCCCTTTATCTACATCGTTTTCGTATGTTCTTAGAGGTCTTTGAGCATGGTACAATGTTCGAAAGATCGACTGCAAATGTTACTTTCATTCAGGGCTAGCGCTGGCTCAAAAAACTTCTGAGCCACTCTTTGAGCCACTTTGAAAAATCTTGAGCCGCTTTGGTACCGCTTGAGCCAGTCTAGAGCAGACAATTATTGATTTTTGTGTATCTCGCCGAGACAGTTTTCACACGCTTGTCAGGCCTCTGTCAACTCTCAGAAATTGGGGAGAAGTGACTTCTCCCTAGTCTGAGAATTGGGAGAAGTTTTTCAAAATGGGAAAAAAAAACATCGTTCAACATCTAACACCTAATTTACTTTCAAAGCCTTGTAGATCGGCGGTTCGTGGCAGTTGCGGTCCAATCAGGGTAATGGTAGAAAATCAACGGAATACTTAGATCGATCTAGAATCAAAGACAATATATATTTTTTTAATTTCATCTTTTAGTTAGCGTCATAGAACGTATTCGATTTCATCCAAACGCTGTTGCAGTGACGAGCAACCATGTTGAAGTTGAATCATGTGACTTCGCTAAAATTCGCCGAAAGCCTTGTAACGTGATACCATATTGGCGCCAAATTATAGTCACATGATTTGAAAATATTGTCACATGATCTAGGAGATGATCTAAGTACGTGATCATATCTGTTCATTTGGAAAACTGCGAGTAATAACAAATTCTAAAGGATGGGGTAAATGGTAATAAGCAAGTAGGAAACGATTCCATCGTTTTTAAAACTGGAATATTTCAATCCATTTAAAACTTTGGAAATAAAAGTCCCAAGAAATATTGGAAATTTTTAAATAATTTAAAGCCAAAAGGAAAAGTTACTGAGCATCCCTCACTAGACGATTTTTTCGATCACTTTCATAAAATTAATCAAAGTACAATAAATGATAACAGATATCAGGCTGTTTTTGAAAATGCTGAAAATGTAAATATTCAATTGAATTCAGAAATTACTGAAAGCGAAATTTGTCGCTGCATATCAAAGTTAAAAAATTCTAAAACACCAAGCCCGTTTGACAACGTTTTAAATGAATACATTAAAGCAACACAGACAATTTTCATGCCACTGTATTGCAAGTTATTTAATTGTATTCTCGATACCGGTTACATACCAAAGTCATGGCTGGAAGGGGTTATCATACCAATTTACAACAACAAAGGGGACCCAAAAGACCCCTCCAATTATAGACCTATAACAATCCTCAGCTGTATCGGAAAATTATTCACATCTGTACTAAATGATAGGTTAACCTCGTATTTGAATGAAAACAATATTTTGAATGAAAATCAAGCTGGTTTTAGAAAAAATTATTCATGCACTGATCATGTCTTCACCCTCCATTCTCTTTTCGAAATCATAAGGAAATGAAAAAAGAAATTATTTGTAGCTTTCATTGACTTCTCGCAGGCTTTTGATAAAGTGTGGAGAAAAGGGCTTTGGTATAAGTTGTTGCAAAACAACATAAATGGTAAATTTTTCAATGTCGTTACAAATATGTATAATAATATCAAATCTTGCATAAAGCTAGACGGACACTTTTCTCCAAATTTTGTGTCAGAAATGGGCGTGCGTCAAGGGGAAATCTGTCACCTATCCTATTCTCCCTCTTTCTCAATGATTTAGGTACGCACATGAGATCTAACGGTGCCGTCGGTGTAGAGTTAAATGAACCTGTTGACAGTTTAGTATGGCTAAAACTATTAATATTGCTTTACGCGGACGATACCGTTATTTTATCCGATAATGAGACCGACTTTCAAAACAGTTTAAATACTTTCAATAACTACTGTAACAATTGGCATCTCAAAGTTAATATCAATAAAACAAAAGTAATTGTATTCGGAGCAAGAAAAACAAGTCAATATAATTTTAAACTTGGAGAAAGTTCTCTTGAAATAACCAGCAAATATCATTATTTGGGTGTTACGTTTTCCAACAATGGTTCCTTCTTGCATGCACGTAAGCATTTAGTGGAACAAGCAAATAAAGCAATGCATTTTCTATACACAAAAATAAATAACTCTGATCTTCTTCTTGATTTAGTACTAAAGTTATTTGATCATACAGTCTTACCTATTCTAACATACGGTTCCGAAGTGTTCGGATTTGAAAACTTAGAAATTCTTGAAAAAGTACACACTAACTTTCTCAGGAAAATTACTAACAGTAGGAAATCTACTCCACTACATTTTCTTTACGGTGAATTAGGGCGATACCCAATCTCTATCGTTATAAAATCCCGAATGATCTCTTTCTGGAATCGCATATTACTTGGCAAGAGTGAAAAATATTGCACAAAAATATATAAGTATATGTTATCATTACCCGAAGGAAGCTTCAAATGGCTGGATAGAATTAAAGAAATACTTACCTCGGTCGGAAGACTTGATGTTTGGGTAAACCAGTTCCTAATCGAACAAAAAAACATACACAAAAGCGTAAAGCAAATTTTAATCGACCAGTTCAAACAAAACAAAACGATCAATTACAACAATCAAATAAAGGCAAAATATATAGTAACTTTAAAATGACTCACGAATTCGAAGACTATTTGACACAACTAAACCGACGCGAGTACCTACAATTTTTCAAATTCAGAACAGCAAATCTTATTATACTGCAAAGAAATTTCTCGTGATCTGATTGGTTAACATGCCGGGAACATAAAATCATGTTCCCTGACAAAAACCAGTTTCCCTTTTGAGTGCCCCGTAAACATCACTACACGTGCAATACATCATCCAAAATGGCGGCGCCGATCGATCATCAGACTGCACATTTATTCACCAAACTGCACGTTTTAGTGACGTCAGCTTCCAGTGACGTCAGTTTTCATTGAATAGGGGCACACAGAAGGGAATTTCTATTTTGTCAGCATACTCGATTCGTGAAATTATAAAACAGGAAAATTTCGCTTAACGCGCTTTGAAAGGGTAAAACTTTGTAGTATAATAAATTCGTTGTACGGTCAGGTGGCAGGGGACTTGGAAACTTGTTCACGGCTGTGGTGAATCATGTCGCCAAGTCCCCTGCCACCTGACCGTACAACTAATAATGTACAGCCGATTGAGACCGCACGTTATGACGGTACTCCTTTGAAGATCGAACATGCACTCTATGTAACTCAAACGCTGTTGGTTCAGAAATACACTATCTTTTTTATTGCTCTTTTTTCAACGATAAACGTGAAATGTTTTTGTTAAATAATTTTGATCGACATGAATTAAATATCAAAGATATGTTCAACCTCAAATCAGTTGTGAAACTCAAACATTTATGCCAGTACGTTAACTGTATTATGCAAAACTTCACAAGATAATCGACATTTGATGTCTCCCTTTGTCGTTTTCCTATAATGTTTTATATCGTTAAATCATGTCTATATCTTGAGCGGTGCAAGACCGCCGTAATAGCTAGTACATTGTATATGCACTCAACCCCCTTGACCTATCCAATTTTGAAAATGTAACTCTTAGACAAAAATATAGGATTACGTCCAATTTTTTTTTTCTTCCAAGAAACTTTCACATAGACAGAGAACAACATTTCCTACTTACCTTTGTTAACTTACCTTTGTCAAACTGTTTCAAAGCTAGACATAAATGACGGGATCCGCATGCACTGATAGACCGAACGTGTTGACACAGTCGTACTGTAAATATCTGATGAGTAGTTTCGCACGATTGGTCGGTTACAGATCATTCCACGCAATGTTGTGACTGGTTTAACTGACCAATCGTGTGTGAATGGTTCACTTTGCGTTCAAGTGATGCACATGAGATTTATTTGAATTGTCTGACTTAGCGTGTATATATAATTTCCCAAAAAGAATATAATATTTTTTTATGAATGTTCTATCCGGCAATTGATCAACCAATTGTTGTCCCACTTTTTTTTTTTTTTTTTTTGTTCCCTCTTCCCTGCTCTGAATAAACCTATGGAATGGCTCTAATGTGTGGCACAGGCGTGCAGTATTTGATGTGTACATATTAAGAGCAGGTTTTTGATGCTTCATTCTGATCTTTGTTATGAAAGATCTTGCAGAAATCAATATCCGCATTATTTCGTTGGTTTACAAGTTTTTTCCCAAATGTTCAAGTATATATAAATCCCGTTTTCGCTACCAAAAAGGTTTATTGAAATTATAAAAGTCTATCCCCCATAAATAGACGGGAGTGTCTCTGTGTTTGCAGTTTCCATAAGGATGCTGCACCCACAAAGGCTCTCTCTATCTTTGTTTCTCTCTCCCTTTCTACCACTACCTCCCTCCCCCGTCTTGCTCTCTCTGAAGAATTGATACCAGGAAGTCATGTATATACAATTAACAGCTCTTTGTCCCAACTGCATTGTCATTAATACCCCGGTCACACATTCACGGAAGGCCGTCACGGAAGAGCGACGGATTCGTACAACTCGTACTAATCTGTAGCTCTCCGTATTGTAACCGTAGTCATTCGTAGTAGTCTTTGTATATCCGTAGCGGTCCTTGACAATTTTTGAACATGCACAAAAATTCGCTACAGATCAAACGATCGTAGCGTATCCTTACTAGTCCGTATTAGACCGTACTGATACATTCTGGTCCGTATTAAAACCGTATCAGTCCGTACTTATCCGTAGGCCCATTTTTTTTTTCAGGATTTGATACGGAGAACTACGTATTAGCACGGTTACACTACGTTTTAGTTACGTTATGATACGGATTTGTCACGGAAAGTCACGACCTTAATACGTTGTACTACGGAGAGGCAGGGATTCGCACGGTCTTTTACGGTTTTCTACGTTGCAACACGACACAGTACGGAATTGTAAGGATCACTGTTGTTTGGTAGGATAAATTCAGAATCATGTACTTCAACAAGGGTATTTTTACTCTGTCTTTTTAGAATACAACGCAAGTGCGCTTTGTTGTTGAGTTCACAATCATGATTCGTCAACAAATGATGTTTGCAATACATTGGCTGCAATTGGATATTGGTATCATGGCACAATGATGACATACATAGATGTAATCATTATATTTTTATCGTACTACAAATAATACCTCTAATTTAAGGTTACATATTTTACAAAACATTGTACGAAAGTGAATAAACATCAGTATTATAATGTGACGTTCTATCCAAACAACGATGCTAAACATGCAAGTAAAACGATAAAATAGCACGAGTACATAAAACTGTCACCGTTTCTGGTGGTTCAGGCAACCGCCAACGAAACGGGAGGTCAAAGGTTCTAGCCCCGCCAGGAGCTTATTCTGATATGGCTGGTTGGTGAACCGCTGGCTAGTTAAATGTATGGTACTGGTTGCCTGCTTGGTGCCAGGCTGGCTCTTTCGAAATGGGTGATACTAACTATAAAGACAAGCACTTTATTTTTAAAACATAAACATTCACGATAATCAGTATAATTGTGAAATAAACAGCAGATTTTATGAACATAAGAGAAACATTATTGATCAATATTTTCATTGAACCCTTTGCAATTCAATCCCTTCTTTTTAAGGGTCTGCAACAGACAAGTCAAGAAAACATTCTGATTCTAGGAAATCGAAAAAAAATGCTCAAAATGGGCAATTTCTCTTTTGTCAACTTGTGATGGGTTATTGATTATCATAATCAGGTAATAAAAGATAGAGAATATGTGGACTAGAGATTGGCTTTTGCGAAGACCTGTCCATGGCCAGTATGAGGCTCATGGCCGAACTTGTTGCATTTTGAGAGTGAGCAGGCTAGAGCATTTGGACGGAATGCTTAATCGTGGTAGGTCCGTATTGATCCGAGACGATTCGTACTACTACGTATCGGATCGTTCTTATACGTACTAATCCGTACCTGTACCGTAGCAAATCGTAGTGTTTCCGTACTACAATCGTCCTGATTCGTGTCGCTCCTTATTAAACCGTGTCCAACCGTAACAGTCCGTATCACTCCTTGAACTCTGACCTACATTTTGGGTGTAGATCCGTCGAACTCCGTACTCACACCGTTGTGTATCCGTATTGGAACCGTAGCGGTTGTCATTTCCGTAGTCATCCGTGAGCGATTAGACCGTAGCTCTTCCGTGGCGGTCTTCCGTGAATATGTGACCGGGGCTTTAAATCCACTGCATCTACAGTTATTTTTTTCTAATTAAGGCAACAATATACGCAGTTCGGACAAAGGGCATATTTAGAGGTTATTACACGGCTGATGAGGGCCGGAGAGTAATATCGGCCCGCCACGTTGATATCTGCCCCGAGGGCTTTAGCCCGAGGGCAGATTTCGAGGTGGAGGGCCGATATCACTCTCCGGCCCTCATCAGCCGTGTAATAACCTCTTTATTACATTCATGGATCAATTGCTCGATTTTTTTGGTTTTCTAGCCTGTTAGATACTAAAAAAAAATATTGTCTTCATTCGACACAACTTTTTTCCGCGCGTAAACGTCACGTTCATGACGTCATTCATCATAACTATTGTAGAGCTGCATTATGTGCAGTATAGGACGTTTTAAACAAACAGTTATTCATTTTTGTTCATTGTTAAAAAGCCGTTGCCATTATTGTTTTTCAGTCTAAATATTCAATTTAGTGTGATACGAATCAAAACTGAGAAACAGGATAAATAAAATAGATAGTTGGTGTTTCGAATTATGAAACTTAAAAATCAAACTCGGTTCTCCCGGCTAAACCACAGGCACTCGGTTTCCTTGTCTTTTACTTTTGTACCTTATTTCTTCTATTCCTGCATATCTTAAATACTAGAAGGTTTTGCAGCGGCCATGTTTTAAAGCAACGGAAGTGAAATATTATTCTATTCTTAAGATAGAACGTCTTGTTTACATTATCCTGGTACCAGTATTTGCCAGCATGTTAATGACGATTCGGGAGTCAGTGTAAATCAAATCCTGGTCAAGTACTTCCGTTGCTTTAAAACATGGCAGCTGCAAAACCTTCTAGTATTTAAGATCAGCAGAAATAGAAGAGGTAAGGCACAAAAGTAAAAGATAAAGAAACCAAGTACCTATGGGCTAAACGGATAAAAATCGTAGAACTACTACGCTATAGACATTATTCATTGCCTGATAAGTTTCTACAACAATAATTTATTTTCCATTTATCACGTCTTTGATTCAACGCTGACTGTGGTTCTGAACTTTTGTCCGCTAGCGATTGACGGACCGATTCCGCTATTTTTTTCAAAATGGATGTTTTGAGAACGTTAGTTTACGAGCGAGCCTTCTGTTGCTATAGTTATAGAACAAATACCTTATCAACGGGCAGGATATCAGATATCAGCCCGTTGCCCCGTCATATCTGCTCTCGCGTGACACTGATATTACACCATTTTCGGTGGAAAATGTTACTATTATTAGTAACAGAATGTAATAAATAGAGGTTATTACACGGCTGATGAGGGCCGGAGAGTGATATCGGCCCGCCACCTTGATATCTGCCCCGAGGGCTTTAGCCCGAGGGCAGATTTCGAGGTGGAGGGCCGATATCACTCTCCGGCCCTCATCAGCCGTGTAATAACCTCGTTATTACATTCATGGATCAATTGCACGATTATTTTGGTTTTCTAGCATGTTTAAATACTAAAAACAAAAAAAATCTTGTCTCCATTCGACACAACTTTTTTTCCGCGCGTAAACGTCACGTTCATGACGTCATTCATCATCACTATCGTTGAGCTGCGTATTTGCAGTATAGGACGTTTAAATAAACAGTTCTTCATGTTTGTTTATTGTTAAAAAGATGTTGCCATTATTGTTTCTCAATCTAATTATTCAATTTAGTGTGATAGGGATCAAAATTGAGAAATAGGATAAATAGAAAAGATGGTTTGTGCTTCGAATTATGAAACTTAATCAAGCTCGGTTCATCCGGCTCAATGGATAAAAATCGTAGAACTACTAGCCTATAGACACTACACATTGCCTGATAAGTTTCCCAATCGAAGACAACAACAATCTATTCTCTATTTATCACGTCTTTGTTGGTTAAACGATTCAATGTTGCCTGTAGTTTTGAAGATTTATCCGCTAGCGATTGACGGACCAATTCCGCTATTTTTTTTTTTTTCAAAATGGATGTTTTGAGAACGTTCGTTTGCGAGCGAGTGTTCTGTTGCTATAGATATAGAACAAATATCGTATCAACGGGCAGGATATCAGATATCAGCCCGTTGCCCCGTCATATCTGCCCTCGCGTGACACTGATATTACACCATTTTCGGTGGAAAATGTTACTATTATTAGTAACAGAATGTAATAATCATGTTTATTATTTCATTTGCCCTTAGTGTATATTTGCTATACCTGGGTGAAAATAAAAGATATGTTCTGTTCTGTAAAAAAGTTAAGGTAAGACCTGTGTAATGCACTTCCGGTGAACATTTGGCAGAAGTTCTAATTGGTTGTTAAATAAGGATAAATAAGGATTTATGCAGAAATAATATTTTTGCACATTTCTAACGGATCAGAAATTCCGTTTATGTCTATCTTGAAACTATTTTTGATACTTTTGTTCATTTTCTAAAAAGGGAGGTAATTATTATCTCTTTTTCAATTGAGAATATAGCGGTTGTAGATTTATAAATGATAATTCAAAGAAGGAAAAATTGAAACAATGAAAAGGTGAAAGCAGTTCAATAATATTCATTTTTAATTATAGCTAATTTTGCATGATGATATTTTAGTGGAAATAGCCGTTTTCCATTACACAGCTGTTACCTTAATTAATGTCCGATGTCTTAATGTTCATAACAATATGGAGAGAATTTGCTGGTGGCCAGCATGTATCTGAACCCTTTCCCAAACGAGAAATTTTAGACTCTTCCAAACTGAAAGAATTTGCATACTACAATTTTAGATTTTGAGAAAATGGCAGAAAGTTCTCAAAAAGGGTAGAAAACACTGTGGGAAAAGGAGAAATTGCTCGTTATGAGCAATTTCTCCTTTTCCCACAGTGTTTTCAAAAGACATTTACTGTAGACACGTAAAAACCAGGGCTTGTTTGGGAAAGGGTTAAATTATCTTGAAATTCATTTTTTTCATATCCCATAATAACAGTCAACTCATGATCCATATTAAATCATTGACTGAAAATGTTTTGAAATTGACAAATTCACATCTTTCTTCTGTCTATATTTTTGATTGAAAGAAGTAATAGGTAAAATTCATGCATGTATTACTCAACTTAACAGGAATTTCACAACAAGAGTACTTTCGCCAAGGCCAAATAAATTTCAAAACCGTTTTTTTTTTTTTTCAATGTCTCACTTGTCTCAGTTAAAACGTTCCAGAACCAAGAGAAAATTACGCTCATATTAGAGCAAACAAAACATACAGCCAATAATACTAAAACAAACTAGAGCTATCACTTAACGTGATCATACCCCCCCACCAGCTCCTTGCCACCAAACAGGTCTTTGTCACAGAATGCAGAATTGTTGAGTACAAAAGTAAGAGTTGAACATGAGCGGCAAATTGTCGCAAGATACGCCCGTCTTACCCCAAGTTGTTAAGCTGGGGCATGCACCGGACCAACTTCAAGTATGAAAAACGACAAAGGGCAATAACTCAAAAATTAAGAGAGCAAGAGTTATGATTCCTATGCACTGCACTCCCCCTTGATGAGATCTATCCATCCATGAAATTTCATAACTCTAGCTAGTATAGTTTTGGGGATACGCTTCAGACAAAATTCAAGTATGAAAAACAACAAAGGGCAATAACTCAAAAATTAAGGGAGCAAAAGTTATGATTTCTAGACGCTGCACTCCCCCTTGATGAGATCTATCCACCCATGAAATTTCATAACCCTAGCTAGCATAGTTTTGGAGATATTCACCGGACCAAATTCAAGTATGAAAACGACAAAGGGCAATAACTCAAAAATTAAGCGAGCAAGAGTTATGATTCCTGTGCACTGCACTCCCCCTTGATAAGATCTATCCATCCATGAAATTTCATAACCCTAGCTAGTATAATTTGGGGATACGCTCCGGACAAAATTCAAGTATGATAAAAACAACAAAGGGCAATAACTCAAAAATTAAGGGAGCAAAAGTTATGATTCCTAAGCACTGTACTCCCCCTTGATGAGATCTATCCACCCATGAAATTTCATAACCCTAGCTAGTATAGTTTTGGAGATATTCACCGGACCAAATTCAAGTATCAAAAACGACAAAGGGCAATAACTCAAAAATTAAGCAAGCATGAGTTATGATTCCTGTGCACTGCACTCTCCTTCGTGAGATCTATCCAGCCATGAAATTTCATAATCCTAGATAGTATAGTTTTGGAGATACGCTCCGGACCAAATTCAAGTATTAAAAACGACAAAGGGCAATAACTCAAAAATTAAGGAAGCAGGAGTTATAATTCCTGTGCACTGCACTCCCCCTTGGTAAAATCTATCCACCCATGAAATTTCATAACGCTAGCTAGTACAGTTTTGGAGATATGCTCCGGACAAAATTCAAGTATAAAAAACCAACAAAGGGCAATAACTCAAAAATTAAGCTAGCAAGAGTTATGATTCATGTGCACTGCACTCCTGCTCGATGAGATCTATCCACCCATGAAATTTCATAAGCTAGCTAGTATAGTTTTGGAGATATGCTCCGGACAAAATTCAAGTATGAAAAAAAATTTGTCCAGAATCATCAAAGGGCCATAACTCCATGAAACCTAAATAAACCATAACCAAAATAAGATATGCACATCTCTGCTTTATACTGAGTCTATTTGTGTAGTTTGAACCAAATCTGTCCAATAGTTGATGAGTAAAAGAGCGGACAAGAAATTTGACGAAAGGGCCATAACTCAGTGAAAAATCAATGAACCATAACCAACATTTTATATGCACATCTCTGCTTGATACTGAGTTTACCTGTGAAGTTTGAATAAAATTCGTCTGGTAGTTTATGAGAAATAGAGCGGACAAAAAGCTACAGACCGACCGACCGACGGACCGACGGACGAACCGACCGACAAGCTGACTCCTATATACCCCCTAAACAGAGTTTTAGGGGGTATAAATATGAAAACTGGTCCGAGTTCTCTCTATTTCTCAACGATTGAGCAGAATCTTCTCCAAAAAAGGAATGAGAAGTACACCACTAAAATCATTTAATAATGGTGTTAGCAGAACACGGTAATGATCGTAACGTTCTACCAAACAATACGAGCGATTAAGATAACTATAACGTAGCGTCTCATTAAATATGGCGGACATGGTTTGTTTTGAAGCGATCGAAATAGGTAGAAACTGGAATTTTAAATAGGAATTTGGGAAGGGAGTCGTAGAGTGAATCTATAAGTTCTTTATAACGGTACTGGAGACTTGATTTTAACAATCTTTGGGTGAAAATAGATATCAAGAACCAAATAATTGGACGACAGAAGCAGAAGGATTTTAAACAACAGGTATGGCGCCATTTTGAAATAGATGGGGGTTAGTGGTAAGAAGAAGGATAAAAAACGGACTAAAACGCAGGCATCTCCGGAAACAACAAGTGAACAACCTTCAAAAAAGTCTATGATAAATAAGCAGGCACCACAAATACAAACAAACTGTAAAAGCAGACAAGAAAACAATCAGAAACTAAAAAGCGGAAAGAGCGGGCATTGCGAGAACCAGGCATACAAAATGGCGACGGCGGAGCAAAATGTTCAAAATACAAACTTTACTTCGCCTATGGCTTATAATATGCCCCCATTCCCACCACACATGTACCAGACACCTCCCCAACAGCAATACATTCACCAGGGACAATTCCTGCAAAATCATCATCAGCAGCAGCAGACAGGAAACTGTAATAACAGCCATGAAATTCTTTTAAAGCTGGAGTCGATAGAAAAAACGTTAAGCAAACTTGATAGTATAGCTTGTCACAGAAAATGACTCAAATGAACAGTAAAATAACGGTTCTAGAGCAAAAGATGGGTGAAACAGACAAAACGATTTCAGAAATAGAAGCAAGCAAAGCATTCGAAAGTCAAATGTTCGATGAAATAAGTGGTACCCAAAAGAAAATAGAAAGCGGTCTGACAAAGAGTCAAGAACAGTATGACAAGATAAATGATCAGTTTAATCGACTGAAAAATGAAAATAAACGATTGAACGAAGAAATAACGGATCTGCAATCCCGCTCAATGCGAGACAATTTGCTTTTTTATAACCTACAAGAAAAAACGACAACGGAAGAAAGAAGAGTCGAAAATTGCGCACTTCTTCTACACGAATTCTGTGAATTGTCTCTGGGATTGGATAATGCAAGAAACAATATAAGGATAGACAGAGCGCACAGAATTGGAAAATACCAGCATGGGAAAAGTAGGCCAATAGTGGTCAAATTTAACTATTACCAAGATAAGTTAAGCGTTAAGGAAAGGGTTAAGGAGAAGAGTGGTGACATAAGTGTACGAGTAAGTGACCAATACCCAAAAAGTATTCAAATTAGGAGGAGGGGCCTCATACCGGTTTTGACAAAAGCAAAAGAAGAAGGGAAAAATGCATATATAGTATACGATAAGCTCTACATTGATGGATCATTATACAGGGAAAATGGCAAAGAAAGTTAGAGGGGTCAAGCAGAGCACTTAAAATTCCTTCTATGGAACACCCAGGGTCTAAAGAACAAATTCACGGACAATGATTTTTTGCACTTAATACAGGAAAACGACATTATTCTGTTAACTGAAACATGGACCTCGAAATATAGCGACTTAAAAATAGAAGGGTATCTAAAGATAGACTGTCCCAGACCAAAAACTAATAGAAAGGCCAAGAGACATAGTGGGGGAATATCAATATATTATCGAACACCACTTGAAAATAGCATTGAACTTTGCAACACAGATCAGAAGGGAATAGTATGGATTAAGTTAAACAAAGAATATTTTAACTTTGATAACGACAGATATATCTGTACTTGCTATATTGGGTGTAAATTTACATTACACTGGCAATTTTAGATACTCTGTAAAAAGTTTAGTAGAGAAAGCCAACAGAGCCTATCACCATCTTCTTTTTTTATTTGATAAAATTCAATTAGATATACAGACCAAATTAAAATTGTTCGAAACTATGGTAACACCAGTCATGCTGTACGGGGCCGAAGTTTGGGAAATATATGGGTATGACCAATATATTCAGACATGGTTTGCAAAAATACAAGACTCTAGCAAACTATATTACTATCGGCTTTTTAAAACGAATTTTGAAATGGAACCCTATCTTACTGTCACAAAAAATAACATTTTACAAATGCAGTTTGCTAGATTTCGACTATCAGCGCATCAGTTAAACATTGAAAAGGGTAGGCATTTGCAATTAAACAGGAATGAAAGACTTTCTACTCTTTGCAACTTGTCTGCGGTGGAGAGCGAATTTCACTTTTTACTGAACTGTCAAAAATACCTTTACCTGAGAAGAAAATACAACATTAATCAATCACGGGCAACAATTAGCACTTTTAAAACTATTATGAGTACTAAAAATACACAAAAGTTACTAAATCTCATGAACTTTGTAAAAAGTGCGATGGAATTAAGAAATCAATCTCTATAAGACGGAATACTACATAGCTTACTATGACCACAGCACAAGAGTTTAGCAATTAGTTACATTATCTATCTGTTTACTAGTTTTATTTCATATCCAATGTTGTTGTTTTTTGTAGACGTAAACTTTTTTCTTTTTTCTTTTGATAACATCTTCTCACCATATTTATGTAGTCAGGAAACAAACTTTATCTCGTAAATAAGCACCTCGCTTATACCAAAGTACAACATTCCAGCAGTGTGATCATTTGGAAATAAGTTGTGTTCTATATTTTGTATTGTTCTTTTCTTTGATCAAAACTTCTTGTTTTGATTACTGTACAGTACATGTCTTTGCCATATTTATGTTGAATTATGTAACTGGCCAAAGGCAACTAGCTTTGCCGTAAATTTGCCAATAAATATTTGAATTTGAATTTGAAAATAATTAGTCCAATCAGGTAACTTTACTGATAAAAACAATACAATACAACCTGGGCCGAATCTTCTCACCTGCTGGGCCAAATCTTCTCGAAAATCGCTGGAAGGCCCAGGGCCGAATCTTCTTAGGTCCGAATCTTCTGACATCCATAGGCCATAAACCAAAAGACAGACATTCAGCGATGGCAATTTCCAAAAGGAAAATTAAACATAAGGTAAGTAATTCCTTTAATTGTTTTTCGTAATAGTTTATCCTTTCCTAGATCTACATTTTGGACAAAGGAGAAATTGGTGCCGTTTTCTCCCTTTTTTCCCCAAATGTTTTCAACATTTAACACTTTACCAAGAGAAAAAATAATTTTCAGACTGGTCCAAATTAAAAGCACTTGCAGGCAACAAAGTAAACCTAACTGAAAAATTGAAATTTGTTTCCATCAGGATAGAAAACATTGTAGGATAAGGAGAAAATGTTGGTTACCAGCAGTTTCTCCTTTTCCCACAATGTTTTAATTAGGCTTCCATCTCAGGGTTGTAAAAACCAGGCATAGTTTGGTAAAGGGTTAATTAACCCTTTACCAAACGCCAAAATTTTTGGCCAGTCCAAATTGAAAGCATAAATTTGCAGATGACAAAAAAAATGGTAATCAAAAAATTGAAATGAAATTTGATTTGGAAAGGATGGAAAACATTATGGGAAAATGAGAAAATCTTACCATTTTTCTTTTTTCTTCACAAAGTTTTGAACGGCAACAACATAACATATTCATCCAAATTCATAACATAAATTTTGCAAGTAACAAAGTCAGGATTGTTCAAATGATGCTAACTTTCAAGTGTTTAAGCTTTTTCTTCCTTTTCCACAATGTTTTCAAAAGGCTTCTATCTCAGGGTTGTGAAAAAGAGGGTCAACTGACCATTCACCAAACACAAAAAATTTAGACTAGTCCAAATTTGCAGACAACCAAAGAATTGTGAACCAAAAACATGTGCAGCTGATTGGAGCAACAAAGACAGTATGGTCAAAATATTTTAGGATTTGCCCTTTAAACAGTAAACGTCATTTTCTTCCCACACTGCTTTTCAAACACTCTTTCTTTGGGTAATGGAAACTAGATCTAGGGTTTGTATGGTAAAGGGTGAAGTCAGTATCTGGCTACACCTAGTCATTGTAATAAATGTTAATCCATCACCGACCAGTTGAAACAATACAGGAAATGGTTGCATAACATTTGCATATCTCACCCCTTTACACTGTAATGTTTGTTTGTGACAGTAAACCCATGTTACAGCTTTTATCCCATACACTACTTTTCTTCGACATTTCAATCTTAAAAATGATTTGACAACTTACAATCGTTATGAACAAATTTTGAATTGTATCTTTACAATTCTGATTTGTGGATATTTCCCTGTTCCTCTCCATATTCTAAACAGGCTACTGAGAGAAATCCTTTGTTTTTTACGACCCTTGTGAAGATACAAAAACCTTTTGAAAACATTGTAGGTAAAAGAGAAAATGCTGCTGACCAGCATTTTCTCCTTTTTCTACAATGTTTTTTACCCCATCAAAAACAAGTCCAAACGTGTAAGTTAAATTTGGTTTGTTGACTCCAATTGCTTTCAATTGGGTTGAGTCAATAAATTTGATGTTTGGTAACAATTTAAACATGACTTTTGTATTTTACATCTATTGAGAAAAAAGCTCATACAACTCGTACGAGTGTAGGACAAAACCCTCCTAGGACAAAACCCCCTAGGACAAAACCCCCATAGGTTAAAAGCCCCCTAGGACAAAACCCCCATCATATATAAAAAGCATATAAATTTCAGAAAACACACACAATTTGTAAATGGTTTTAAAGTATTCAAAACAAGTCTCTTTGATTTAAGGAAAAAAAAAATCAAACATGAAAGGCAAACAATGATTTACATATTATTTTATTTTAATTTGTACCTCAAGTTTGTTGATAGTTTCTATTGATATATTAACACCTATGCTGACTTAGGCAAGACAGGTGTTGAGAAGGGATTGAGACACCTGATTTGCAAGTTTACACCTGCCATATTCACTAATGTTTAGTAGTAGATTTTAACATATAAAAGCACCAAAGAAAAAACAAAAAAATATATAAAAGAATTAAATGAATCATTCAAATTCATTTCCAAAGTTTATTTATACTAATACAATCAAATATATTTTATTGTAGATAAAATGAGTGTAGGCGAAATGAGACAAGACGAATTGGGACTGTAGACAAAATAGGACTGACTACACTAAAAAATCTGTATCAATTATCACTATAACTTAAAAGTGGGTATTTAGAATTTTTACATCTCACCAAATAAAAAAATATATATATCACTGAAATTCATATGAAAAAATAATACAAATCATGAATAATTAGGATTCATAAAATTACGAAAAAAAAATTTTGATGGTGTTCCCTTAAAAGGCTACGTAGCCTTTTAATGTATTTTTAGATTTCGAGCCAAAAATCAATAAAGCATTGTGGGAATGTCAAGTGACTGGCACGTGACTCATATCGCTTAAATTCTATTACATAACAAACATGTAATAGTTATTTTCCATAACGTCTTCTTCAGGGCTATGTTTGAAACTTTGTCTGTGTATGCCTGTATGTAGATGAGCGAATTGGTCATCTAAAAATTGAATGTGTCTCCCGTTGGTGTCAACCTGGGCCGTAGTAAATCTCTAATTTCTCGTTTTGTCGGGTGGTTTTCGACTACTGGGGTTTTATGAATGAAAATTTAAAGGCTTTGGGAATATAAGGATGGTTTTTTTTTGCATTTTTGTAAAATTTTTGTCCCAAAATCTGAAGGGCCACCTTTAATGCTATAATTAGCAAAACAACACCTTTGATTAAAATATCAATGATTTTTTTTTCTATTGCATGATTGCATTTACAATTTATTTTATGAATTTATCATGAATGTATACAGAAAAAAAAACACACACATTTTTGGTCATCATGCACAATTTTAAGCCAAAAACACATTTTTGATCATAAAGCCCAATTTTAAGAAAAAAAATCATACCAAATCAATTTAACTTATCAATAAAACATTATTTTTTACAACCCCCACAAGTATTAACAGCAGTAAATTTTATTGGTGGTTTTGTCCACTTTTCAGTTAAGGGTATGGGGGTTTTGTCTCAGGGGGTTTTGTCCATGGGGATTTGTCCTAGGGGGTTTTGTCCATGGGGGGTTTGTCCTGGGGGTTGTCCTAGGGGGGGTTTTGTCCGTACCCCAACTCGTACTAATTTCTGCTTTATGTGAACTTAACCAGAACTCGTGCCAAATGTGTGGGATTTATATTTAACCCTTAACCCACTTAATTTTATTATGTACAGAATAATATTTCTGTAAGCAACGTTCGCCTATAGCCTAATAGGCGTGATATCTACTCAACACTCTGTTCAAAAGTCCGGCACAACATCGTCATTTTCGCCATTAGTGGGCGAAATATTACTTTTATCCTCATCATCAAAAACTTATCAAGTTTCATTAAAGATTTGGTGGTACATGTACGGCCTTACCGGCCTAGAATCGTGTATTTCTTCGTCTTAAATATCGCTCAGTTCACTTTCTTAAACAAGGTCCATATTGAAGCACACGCTCCTATGACGTCACAGATCAAGGTGCGCTACAATAAGTAAGGGAGGTAAGCGATGCAAGAAAAACTAATAAGCAAAAATATGAATTGAAAAAAGTACTTTTACTATTTTCTTTTTTAAATTACAACATTACCAGGTTACTATTTGATATATGTAGATTTGAAAATTAATCATATCAGAAACTTGTTGATTTGCCCTTTAACTAAGAATCAGGCCAAATGTGGTAAATAATGCACACTCTGTATTGGTTAATAGGATTTTTTTCTTTATGGACAATGTTTTTCTGAGCCATCTTTCCCAGGGGTATTAAAGCTCGTGATTGCGTGGTAATGGTTTAATACGCCATCCACAAACCTGAAACGCTGTAAAAAAAAAAGAACATGTCTTGCACCAACATTGGAGGCAATGACCCGTCAATCGTGATCAAGCATTGTAGGTCCACTTCGTAAATTGCCGTAATATTGCAAATATTTCAAGAAAAATCGTTTAAATGGACCTATGACTCTCAGCCATAATCAGAAAGCAAGTGCTAGAAGTAATGAAATTGGGTTGAACATGCCCTTTATCAGGTAATGGACCGTAGTGACCTAATGTTTACAGAAATAGTCTTCGTTTACAGTCCATGCATCGAGTTTCAGGCAGAAATATTGATGATTTAAAGGTTGGTGTCCTGTTACCGCAAGCTTTTTCTGATCTGGTGTCCATGTACATACACTGAAAATAAGACTGATGTCTTGTTAGCATATTTTCCTCTACCAAGGTTCATTCAAAAACGTAAATCTTCGCTTTGGATGGACATTTCTAAGTGAAATTTTGTGTTCCTTTAGGAGATACATTTATCTTATTATACAAACTTGAAAAATGAAAAATGGTAAGGGGATTTTGTCCAAAAGTCGGCAACAAATTCCAAAACAATAAAACCCCAGTTGCTCATAAAGCCACAGCTCGCTTATATGATGGTATTATTATTCCCTAGTATGTCTGTGAACTGATCAACCATTCGCCTTGACATTGCCGTAAATCAACATTTCTATCTAGGTTAATCAGGTTCATAAAAATGAGAATACTTACACCCCCTCCGGTTCTTCCATGGAAAATCCGATCTGGTGTAACGAGAACATGTGGTGTCCGCGGCTCACGTTGATCAGTGTGTAAATGCAAGCATTCTTAATCTTAGGCTACACAGCTCAACTCATCGACCTTTTATGGACAATTTAGATCAAGATAAGACTGCACAGAACGTGCAGTATGATCTTGGATGTATACTGTCCGGTAAGGAGACATTATTCTACAAAACGTAATTTTGAAAGAGCAATCTTTGGGTTTTTACATTCGAAATGTAATGTAAATCCATTCTTGACGCCAGCTGTTCCTCTTGAGGTATTTGAGTTCCTATCTTTCCTGAATATAGTTTAGATTTTCACTCTTTCATGTTTGGCCACAAAATGGTATGTGTCTCAAAATAGGTACACTGGAACTTGAAAATAAACCCATAAGTCTTTGTCATACCTTCCCATATTTAAAAGACTTGTGGAAGCCAATATTTCTTTTCCTTTTCCCACAATATTTTCTATTCTTTCAAAGAAATGTTATATTTTAGCCACAATTTCAGCCACAATCGAAACTAAGATTACATTTTTGTTGTTTGGCAGGATAAGGTTTAAATGAGATACCGAGCTTTAATAAGTTTACAGATTTTTTTAGCTCGGCAGTTTTCACAAAACGTTCAGATATTGTCAAATTGCTTCGTTCTCGCCTCTGAGGATCTTGAAGCGTTTCCATCGTCTTCGTGCGAAAACTTGGACATTTCTCGTATCTCTATTCTAGTGTATGTTAGGCCGGTGGCTTCTGGGTACATTGTATTTAAATTGAATAGAATATATTCACTTGAAATTTGGGCTATTTATTAGTTTTAAACAAAAAGTAGATTGAGAGCAAGTTAAGAGCACGTTGAAATTACGGAAACCTAATGGGGACCAACTAAAACCTTGAACGAATAACAATCTAAAACAAGAGGACCATGATGGCCATAAGATCGTTCACCTGACCTAACATGACCCATTTTGAAACTCTCATAAGATTCCAGGACAACATTCTAGCAAGTTTTAAATTTGAAAGTAAATGATATTTGGATTGGTTTTCTGGCATTTAGAGAGTACACAAGTTTTTTCTAGAATTAGTCTCAGTGACCTACATTTTTACCCAATATGATCCATTTTCAAACACGTCCTATATACATATAACATCAAAACGTACCTTCTGATCCGATTATTCAAGTTCTCGTCTCTAAATGTGGCTTCTAAAGGATAAACAAGTCTTATCTAAAATTTTACCTGTACCTTATATAACCAAATTTTAAACTAGTCTGAGAGTAAATCAAGACAAACATTCTGATAAATTTCCTTGAGTTTTCGAATGAAAATGTGGTTTCAGTCTTGAGAGTGCATAAGGTTTTTAAAAGGCTTGAATAGGTAACCAATATTTTTCTGATCGGATGAATTTTGCAATAAGTCCGGAATGGCATAAATTCACTAATAAGTCTCTGACCAACTTTCATCAACATAAGAATGAAAATGATGCCCTTAGGGTGTGCATAAGTCCCCCTCCCCATGATTTGACTTGGTAACCTAGTTTTTGACCGGACGTTACGCATTTTCAGGCTAGTCTAATATCAGTAAGACAATCATTCTGACCATTTTAAATGAATTTTGTACAAAAATGTGGCCTTTAAATCCATACAAAGTTTCTAAAAGTTTTGACCTGATGTGATCCATATTGTCCGAGATATCATCAAGAAAAACATTCTGACTGAGTTACATCAGTTTTGGACAAAAAAAAGTGGCCTCTGGAGCGCACAGAAGGCTTTTCCAAGATTTGACCCTGTGGTTTCTGATTTGACATGGAATATTTAGCAAATGGTCAAAAAAATCATTGAGACAGAAATTCTAGCCAACTTTATGTGTTTTCGAAAGACAATATAGCTTCCAGACTCCAAACAAAGTTTTCCTATTTTATCTTTACCTTATTTTTGACCCGACACAAGCCAATTTCAAAGCCATCCAAGATAATATCAGGACAAAAATTCTGACTATATTTTACGAGTGTTTGATCGAAAATATGCTCTCAAGAGTTAACACAAGATTTCTAAAGGACTTGACCAAATATTCTAGTTTTTGTCCGGTGTAACTACTATTATACAAACCATCTGAAATATTCACACAAAAAATATATTCCGAACAATTTTTATGAGTATTGGTCTGAAAATATAACTTCTCGAATGTATACAAGATTTTTTTTTCAAGATGTGACCTACATGTGCCAACGTAGTTTTGACTCGGCGCGGCCCATTTGAAAACACATCTTTACTATCATCAAGACAGTCATTCGAACCAATTTTCATGAGCACTCGTCTGAAACTTGGCCTCCATAGTGAAGAAAAGTTTTTTAAGAGATATGACCCATTGACCTAAGTTTGGGCCAGATGTGACCCATTTTCAAAGCTATTTGTGATATCACCGAGAGTGTTTTTAATGAATATTAGACTGCCTCTTGAGTGTATACAAGAAGTTTCAAATATTTGAACTGGTGATCTAGTGATTGACCCGACGTGACCCATTTCCATAATCCTCCGATATACTGTAAAGGTAGATATTTTGCCTAATTTTCACACGTATTGGACTATTGTGACCTTTAGAGTAAGCATACAATACCCAAAGACTTAACCCGGATAGCAGTCTTTTTCTTGGCATGACCCGATTTTTAAACTCTACAAGACAAACGTTCTATCAAGTCTTATGGATAATTGTTGAAAATATAGCCTTTATAGTGTTAACAACATTTTTCATAGATTTGACAGTGTGACCATTTTTATGGCCGGACGTAAAACATTTCAAGCATGTCTGAGATATCACCAAGACAAACATTTAGACCGATTTTCATGAGTATCGGATTTAAAAATGTGGCATCATGAGGACACACAGGCCTTTTAAAAGATTGGACCTAGTGACTTAGTTTTTTTACCCGACGTAGCTCATTTTCGAAGTCCAAGAATTCATCAACAAGAGATCCATTCTGACTAAGTTTCATGAGGGCAAGCCCCCACTCCGCACAATTCAGCCGATTCCGTACCTACATTCAACCTCGTCCGTTTCAGGGGGATTTCCATTTTGAAATACTGGAAGTCACATGACCATAAACATGGCGCCGCCCTATAAATCAAATAATAACAGCAACAACAGCCATGCTGAATTGTATCCTATCGCTAAAACACGCTAACGTAATTGATAGACCGAGAAAGAAATAATTTTGTAAACTCTTTGCCATCGGAATGTGCTTAAAAAGATTCCCACGCACAATTTTGGCTAGTCATTGCTTTCTACGTTCGGTTTTACGATGTTAAGAACGGTGAAGCGGCCAAGAACTTTTTCATTGTAGGTGCACAAGATTGCTGATTCATAGACCTATAGCATACCAATAAAAACCCTATCACATGTAAACAAGTCCTGAAGAACAGCTTTTGATGAAAAATGGTTAACTTCTAACCAGATAAGACCAGCTTTTTATGGCTGACTGATCGGCGGTTGTAAAAAACATTCCTAACAAGCATTTTGTCCTTTTCCCACAACGATTTCTACCCATCCAAAGAAAATCCATCATTAGATCCGAAATTAGTTTTTGTCTAAAAACCCTTTTAATTTTGATGAGACCAAAATTTTGTCATCTGCTATAGTGTTAAACAGAGAAATCACTCATGATGAGCAACTTCTCCCTTCACAAGGATATTTCTAGCTCATTTAGATGAATCTTCAAAGTATACTCTTGTCCACGAGTACTTTGAATTACGTAATTTTCAAGCTTCTACTTGGACTTGGTAGTTCAAATATTTGGAAGAAAAAACGTTTTACTTTATTTTCAAAATCCATCTTCACCAGGGTCAACAAAAGATTAATATGTAACATGTTATCAAAGCCCTTACAGACAGGTTTAAGACACTTTGTGTTACGCCAAGTGTATATTGACTTTAACATTAAATACTAAATTATATTTCTTGAATGTATAGATTTATACAGTATGTCTGCTAATTGCAGATAACTATAGTAAACCACTTTATGTAGAAGAGCAATCTGTAGCTCAGAAAGAATATTGTGTGTAGCAGCGGTAGGAGAAACTCTACAGTAGAATAATTATATAGGTGCACTGACATCCGCAATATAACTGGATCAATGTTGATAGTGACTTTGAACTTAAATGGGCAACAAATTCAAAATGGGCACTTATGTTTTTGGATGAAAGACAGAAATATTATGCCTTCAGAGGTCTCTTCTCTTAAAATGACAGCATGGAACCAAGATTAGACTTCATATTCTTTGCAATGTAATCTTAATCCACAATGGTTGCAAAGGAAAAAGGTCGTTCCTGGTATTTTAGGAGCAGGTTGACTACCACACAAGCAAGAAGAAGAATTCCTAATCATAGTTCCTTTATTTGATCTTCATTCTTTTCAATTGAGTGTCCATAGGTAGGACCTATACGGGCAAAACCATTAACACACATGCATAAGTAAGCTGTCTTCTAATATGACTGAAATAATGAAGAAAGCACCTTAAAGAAAAAAAACACTAAACAGTCGCCTTATAGTGTTTAAACTGATTGAATTATCTGAGACAGCGTGTAATTTCACGAAGGTCCAATTCTCTACGCAGTATGGTTAGTGCAAATACTATTACAATTTTTAGTCTTTTTTCCCAAAATTCAGTTTTATTTTTATCTTTAACAAGATACAAGACGTTTAGGAGGCGTTTAGTACTATTTTTCTTTTAAAAGGTTGTCTATTCTTATAAGTTAAAACACTTTTAAATACCTCAAAGCACATGTTGAATTGCTACGAGTTGTTTATTTTTTTCCCCTCTCTCAAACTTTTGACAGTGCTGTAATCTCAACACCAAAATCAGTTTCATAAAATTTTCTAGTGTGTTATTCACTTCATCTTTTTCTTTGGGTAAGGTGCATTTTATTGGCTTAATTTCTATTAATACTGTGTTTGTGCTATATGATATTTTATGGAAAAGTCTGATCATGTATTTCCAAGATTCTTCATTTGTAAGACTAAATTTAGTAAGTTGTCAAACAAGGGCGTATCTAGCAGTTACGACCTTCTCATTCAACTATGATTTACTCTGTGAAATATTTACAAAAGGTCGTAAGTGTCACATACGACCTTATGTTATAAACAGATTGAAACGCATTTTACTTACGACCTTTTTCAGCACCTTATTTGGTCAACACATCAAGTTCCAATATCTATGAAATTAGCACCAAATGATAGAGATTGAAATGCCATTTCCAAATATGTATGCATCATATAAGGTCGTAAGTGACACTTACGACCTTATCATTCCAAGGCATCGAATTTTGTCGTATTTTTCGAACAATAGGTTTTTACCCGATAAAGCCAGAGATTTCTTTATTTATTTTACAGGTTGAACATGATTTATCAATAAACAATGAAAATTTAGGACTTTATTGTTTCATTTCAATCTCTTCATCATCCCAGACTTACTTTTTCGAACATTTAAAACAGAAGTTCTGTCTCGCGTGGCTGGACGAGAGCAATGCAGAGGTTGACCGTGTTTAGCCAATCGTCACAACTCGGTCGATTCTATACCTACATCCAACCTCGTCCGTATTTGTTTTTAAATACTGCAAGTCACGTGACCCTAAACATGGTGGCGCCCGTGAATCGACACTGCAACAACAGCCACATTGATAATCAACCTAACGCTGAAAAAAAGCCAACGTAACTGATAGAACGAGTTAATATGTAAATGTAAAACCTGTTAGGCATTTGGAAATGTATTTAGAAATATTCCAACGGAAAATTGTCACTAATATTAACTTTCTAGGTGGAGAGAGAGAGAGAGAGAGAGAGAGATTTTAAGAGCGGAGAAGCAGCGTACATCCGACGATTAAATATAGGCCTACAAATTGTAGGGGTATATGTCGCCAAGGGACTAGATCAAGGGATCACTCGCCACCGCTAACTAGAAATGAAAGTAGAATGAGTAGAGCGGACAACAGTGTCTGGTACCAGTCAGGCTTGTCACAGTAAGCGACTTTTCTAAAATGGAGTTCATGTAAGAAATGTATATATCTATTAATGGGGAGTGTGGAAGGGTAAAATATTTACAAAGACTTGATCTAGGCCTAAGACCTAGAGCGAAAACTGAACGACAATGACGGGCGATGTAAGTATTAAAAATCATTTATATTCCTCAAGAGTATGTGAGTGTGAAGACCAGCAATGACATGCCCTGTAACTCCGAGGAGAAATATATTTGTCATGTAAAAAGGTGGTTTCATGCACTTACAAAGACTTTCGACCAAGGTCAACCTGCCAGGTCTGCACAAACCGATTTCATTCTTTAATCTAAACATTTTTGGTATTAGTAAATTTGCATCGAGACAGAAAACCGCTCTATCTCATAATCCTGTTCGGATTTAGGCAAAATTTATATTATGGTACGATCTGCTTTGTCTGGTGTATTACGAACAAAACCCAAACGTTTTGTAAAGTGAGCGTGCGTGCGTGCGAGAGAGAGAGAGAGAGAGAAACTGTTGGAGTAATTTCGAAAAAATCGAGGACAAGGGAAAGATAATTAGGAAATAGTTACCTTAAATTTAGACCTGCTCTCTATGTAAACTGATATCCTGCAACTACAACCTGGTGTGCATTGTAGCGTTTTGTTTGTGTGTGTGTGTGTGTTTGTGTGTTTATATCTAAACAATAGAATAATTATGGAATAATGAAACACTGATGAATACAACTCGATAATATTATATTCTTTTTTTTTATTTATTTATTTATTTATATATGTTTCTTTATTTGCAGTTGTTAAAGATGCCTGTCTACAGCCGGTGAGCAGAAACGCTGTTAAATTTCAGAAAGAAAAATAGAATTGTACAGAAATATGACCTTTGTGTACGCAAGGATAAATTACTGACATATATCGTGTAAATGAAAAAAGAAACACGGGGGTTTGTGTGAAAAACCTAAAATTGGCCAAAGAAAACTGGCTGACGATCGAAGCTGTAAACAATGGCGGTAACTCACGGAAATTTATCGTTGGTTTCCGCCTAGAGTCGGATACGGTGTAACTTACATATAGGCCTCGATCTCCGTCTAAAAATAGAGGCTGCAACAGAGAAACATCCATTTTCCTTTATTTATCGCATCAAGGCCAAGGTCAAATATAGTCACGTTACGGTATGCATGATCATCATACGAATCTACCCGAGTGTATAACGGATATCGGAACTCTTCGATTCAAAATTCGGAAACGACCAGTCTGTTTACATTGAAGGCCGCAATTCCGCAAAATGCATTTTCTATCAGGCGTAATCTAAGCAACCTTGCAACCGTCAGGCGTAATATTTGGCATAGATATATAAGAATGACTATATTTTGATAAAATAACAACAAAATGAGTTAAAACTGGCTTAAAATGAGTATTATTGCCTCTTTAAGAAACATCTCAGCCATATTTAGTAAAACAAATGCGATTTCCAGCGTTTATGCTATGTTCCCACTATCACGATTCGCGCCACGATTGAAATCGTGGTCTTAATCGTGAGCAAGTCGTGATGATCCTATCAGGTCGTGTCAGAACTTGATGTTAATCGTGGCAATCGTGTTAATCGTATGAAATTTTTTGGCTGTCAAAATTTTTTCTACGATCAACACGATTGATTTTCAATCGTGGTCACCGCATCTAATAGTATTGAATCGTAACAAAACGTAGCAAATCGCACCAAATCGTACTTCTAAATCGTGTTGATCGGGACCAATCTTGGACAATGCAAAGGCAAAACCCTGGTTTTATTTCCTGGATAATAGGATAGGATAACTTCTCCTTTTTGATTTCCCACATCGAGACAATCTACGTAAGAAATGCGGTATCCTTTGCAACAACAGTACATGGTGCTGTTTAAAACGAACATACTCCCTTCAACATTGTAAATTCAGGCTCTACTCGTAGCAGTTTTCAAACATCAACAATTCTGAGATTAATCCAGAAGCCTACCAGAAGCCTGCAAGCCTGGTTGGTTGGGTCGAAAAGGGCGATCAAAAATAGAGAATTTCAGAGAACCGATTACCGCATTTTCAACCTCAAAAGTGAAACAGGAGGGCCCCGAATCGCTCACCTGAATTTTAGAGAGGACCATAGCCATTTTTGTTGAGGTATTGAAACTTTGGAAACAAAACCATTATTTTGCCAAGCGATTTTGAAAAGGTATCCTGTAAAAGTCATTTCAAAATCTGTCACCACCCCGGCAATCATCACCACAGCAATGATTAGATCATCAAAGGACAATTCCTTGAAGAAGAGCACATGCTCGATAGTGACTAAAATATGTCTAACAAGAGCCCGTCACGCAAATGCAAACAGTTGGGCTGTTGTTTATCGACGGATAAAAAATTCCCTCACGGTTTTTGAAAAGAGTCGCCAAAGGAACATTTCTGTGAAATAATTTCAAAATGTAACCATGGAAAATTCCATTTGGTTGCCATAGCAACCAGCGTTTTTGATGGAATCAAATTCTGTGAACACTTTACAAAGAGGACCTTCCAAGCAACATTCCAACCAAGTTTGGTCTAAATTGGCTCAACGGTTTAGGAGGAGTTGATGTTTAAAAAATTGTTGACGACGGACGACGCACAACGGACACTAAAAGCTCCCCTTGATCACGTTGTGCTCAGGTGAGCTGAAAATATGTCTAACTTAACATAAAGGTATGCAGCAAAAATGCTTGAATGCACCTATTTTTTCTACTAAATGGAAAAATCCTTTGGTGTGCAAGAAAAACAAAAAAGAGCATTTCTTAGTCTGAAAACAAGAATTTAATTTAATCTAAAATGAAAGTATGGTTTTGTGTATGGATCCTTGGGTCAACTTAACAACATGTTTATGTCTATTTTATCTATCATCAAGGCAACTTCAATCTTTTTGTATGACGTGTAAAGGAGGCTAGAAAAGTAATGGGATTGTTGGCTTCTTTCTTCTGTGTGCCATGTTCACGCCCATAACTATCTGACTACCACTCTCCTGACCCTTGTGGTTGTGTTTGTTATTGGTCTGGCAACTACTCATCTTTTTCTTCTCTGGTGATATAATGACTGCATACTGCAGATATCACATTATCACTTTTCTCAACAATTAGTCTTCATAAAAAACAGTGAAGTCTGTGGACAATCGTGGTCCATATATATTCATCGGGGTCCAATCGCAGCTCTCCCACGGATATGATCGTGAAACGCGGCGTATCTTAGCAAAACAGAGCGCATCGGTTCGCAATAATTGTATCTCGACTTATCCACACTTATCTGTATGTATTACATCGTCATAACTCGTAAACCCTGCTCTTAATAATCGTATCGAATCTGGATTCAATCGTATACTTAAAAGGGGTAATCTTTGTGGATCGGAATGGATCGTATGCGAACGTAAGACCGGATTGTAAATGGTCGTGTGAACAGAAATGGCCAATCGCAATTATGTCGCACCCAAGCGCAAGTAATCGTTTCTTAACGTCTCTGCTCGTATCATCTCGTATCTAAACCAAAAAATTCCCAAAAGTTTCACGATTAGCTGCGGATTGAGAATCGTGGCTGTCGTGACTAATCTCGCGACAGTGGGAACGTAGCATTACCAATTACAGGATTCTTGTTTTTGCAGAAAGTAACCGTCTTTTTTTTCAACTACAGTAGGAGCTTGGATACACATCCATGTATTAGACACAAGTTAAAGTCCTTAACATGCCAAGAATTCTGACAATATCTTTATAAGCTTATTAGTCAATTGTAGCCAATTACAGAAACGCCATTGAGTTTTTTTTTTTTTTTTTTCAAGTTTGGTTAAATTATGAAAATCTGAATGGCTCACTTTGTTTTATCCTGTTACTTGTATATCTCTAAAATGTTCTTATAAACATCTGAAATGCATCACACATACACCATGTCGTGATGTTTTAAGTGAAATCACCATTTACGAATACTGTGTGTCAACGTTTATGTTTACATGAAGCCTTTATTATTCTGTAAAGAAATTTCTTGTGATCTGATTGGATAATATGCCCCAAACATATATATCATGTACACTGGCAAAACCACGTAAAACCAGTTTCCCTTTTGAGTGTCCCGTGTACATTACTACACTTACAACACAACATCCAACATGACGGCATCCATCGATCACCAGACTGCATGTTTAGGCACCAGACTGCACGTTTTAATGACGTCAGTTCTCAGTTACGTCAATTGTCATTGAATTGGGGCTCTCAGAAGGGAATTTCTATTTCGCCAGCATACTCGATTTGTGAGACTAATATAAAAAATAGGCAAAGCCTAAATATGGGCGGAAAGGCAAAGCAAAATTACCTTTTTAGATTCTACATTTTAACAGAAATTTTTAAAATTCAAATACTGTATCACAAAAATATATATGTTATAGAGATGACTTGAAACTAGTAACACTAAAATCATGATACTGCCAAAAAATTTCCATGTTGCAATCTGAAAACAACTTCCATTTTGCAAAATGACATCAATTTGCATGGGATTTATATTTACATTATTCAAAAACAATTATCTTGTATAGATTACTATGATGTGTTATGGTACTTCAAACCCCCGCTGCTTTACAATTCATTTATAAATGAAAATAAAAACAAACTCCACACTAACATTTTACAAAATAACTAAATGTTAGACTGGTCAAAACCAAAAGCATTAACAGTTAAGTGGCTCCAATAACTTTATATTGATGCAGTAGAAAACATTATTTGAAAAGAACTGTTTAACCCTTTCCCAAACAACAAAATTTTGGACTAAATTAAATTGCGAAGGTCTGCATAACAGAAATTAAATGCACCACTCATGATAATTTTCTGTTTTTGATACATGAGTAGCTGTGATTATGTAAAACTGTATTTGGGTTATGACAAATCCTTTTGGTTTTAGATTCACATGATGGCAGTACTGTAAATTTGTCTTTCTGACCATCCATTGTTATGTGCCTCCTAAAGTGATTTACTTTTGAACCAGGACACAATGTTTTCAGATACCTTCAGGGTTGTGCCAACATGGGACTTTGAGTCAAACTGACAAGGGTAAGGTTGAAAAAAGTAACAGGACATGTTTAAGATAAAAATTTATTAGCCAACTTTCTTTTTCTTGCATAGATTGCAACTTTTGTTCTTAAATAATACATAGAATTATGCAGACCAATTCGTTTCCAGTTATTACAGTTTAACTCATTACTGTACACACTGTACAGGTAAAATACAAATATCTAGCTACCAATGCTCAAGCTGTTTTCTGGCCTCCAGAATGTTACAGACTTGTAATTTTATGCAAGCACCTGAAAGAAATAAAAATCTTGAAATAGTAGAGAAGCAGCATGTAATTGTGTAAAGCTTGTGGTTGTCTTTGAGCTTTTCCTCATGTTTATCTATTTACAGAAAAAAATTTAAAGGTTTTCAGGTATACATATATCTCATTAGATATTTTACATAAGTGAGCAATATTCTATTTTCAGAGATAAGATTTCTTGACCTTTACTTTTCTTTTTACTTTGGTCAAAGAAAATTGCATTTAGACTGGATTTTCATTGAATAAGCGATTCTCCTCTAGCTGCAATGTCTTCAAAGACTTTCTTCCCCAGAGTCATTAAAATCAAGGATTGTTTGATGAAGGATTAATGCTTCTCTGTGATCCTTTTTACCAAACAATTCATATCATGATTATGGATCCATAAAACCAATTTTGTCTAACAACTGAATAAATCAGATGGCAAAATGGTCCGTTGATATGCTGAAAATAGACTTATAGCTTAGCTGCAAAACGTTTAAACCCGGGTCAGCTGGCACAGACTGCAGACTGTGTAGGCTGACCTTGGTTGATACTCTTTGCAGATGCATTAACTCTTCATAACACAATCTCGACTTTTAATGACCCCGAGAAAGAAAACCTTTGAAAACATTGTGGAAAAAGGAGAAAATGCTGGTAGCCGGCATTTTCTCCTTTCCCACAATGTATTCTATCCTTCCAAATCAATTTTCAATTTTTGATTCACATTTATTTTGTTGTTTGCAAATCTTTCAATTTGGACTAATCCAAAATTTTGCCGTTTGGTAAAGGGTTAAGCCCCCTTTTCAGACAGCATGGTTAAAATACTATGGTTAAGTATAAGAAATACATGTACTGCCAAAACCTAGCAGCTCAATGCATACTAGTATAAATTTAAATTTTCTAATGTAAGTTGGAATTACTTGTGAAACACTGATAGTGCTAAACAAATAAAATGGATTTTCTACATCTGAACTAAAGTTGTATATACTGTGATTTCAAAGCTATTTTTCTATAAGATTTGGCAAAGAAGCAAATTGTGGATTCAAGATAAAACTGCTCATTTTGAACTGTCTGCATTAGCAATTCAGTCCGAGTGTTGCCCTTCAAAGATTGAATAAGGGGAAAGTCATTTCGCAGTCGTGAAATCTGTCTATCTTCATGAGATAGAAAATGACGACAATGTTACTACACATGTATTTGAATGTGATCCAACATAGTCGACATATAAAATTGATCATGTGAAATCCCCACACAGGCCTTTGCAAATCATTTCTATAGCAAATTCTTCACTACAATTTATGAGAAAATTTGAGATTTGTCAAAACTGAATTTATTTGCAGACAATGAATTTCTTTCTATCCTTTCAATGACAAAACCAATAGTTTGAGGCACATTTGTAATCTGCATATGCTTTCAAATTGAACCAATCAGATTCTAGGAAAAGGAGTAAACATGCACTCATTTTTCAGCCATTTTTTTAAACCCATTTTATTATTATTATTTTTTTTTATGAAACTATACTTGTATTTTCATACCAAAATTTGTCCCAAACGGTTTGAAGGTTGCACAGATTACGTCGGAGAGAAAATGCATTTCATTTTCTTGCGGTATTCAAAGAAACCACTGCTGTCATCTCTGGTTTCATTGGCTGCAAGAGTAATCTTTATGGAAATACAATTCTATAAACTCTATCATACTTCTCTTTCATACGTGTTAGCTGTAAACATTTTATGTCTGAAATGATGTTGAAAATGGCATAAAACACTGTTACAAAAGTTATACTAGATCTATATTCAATAATGTTAAAAATGGCATAAAACACTGTTCAAAAGTCATACTAGATCTAGATCTATATTCAGTCATGAGATATTGAAGTTTAGGATGACTTTGAAAATCTAAAAAGATCATTTTATCAACTTGGGCTAGTTATAAGATTATTTTTAATAATTTGACTTTCTTATCTTACCTATGTAAGGCCAAGGGCCACTGTAGTGCAATGTCGGTATGGGGTTGGTCTGCTTCGCAAATTTCGCTCTGTTTAATTTCGTAATTTCAGCCCTCGGAAGATCATTAAGGAATAAAACTTCTTTCCAGTGAAATGATGACACCATCTGTTCAGCAATCTTAAATACGTTTAAGGAGCTCTCAAAAAACAATGTACGGAAAGCTCTGTTTATCCATTGGCAAACACTCTCGACAATCGGTGTTTCCGTAACCTGAACCGGTTAGATTTGATTTGCTCTCTGGAATCTCTCGAGTACCTATTCTGTAAACTGACTTTAATCAAAACTTCATTAAAATCGGCAAAAGAAATTTCTTTGTGCATTGTTAATAACAAATGACTGTTGTGACGCAAATTTACATTGATTTGGGGACAGATATTCGAATGTGCAAGAGATCCCAGACACCTCCAACATGTGTAAACCGAATCGCTGATATTTCCCGAGTGATGTTTACGGTCCTCCCCTCCCCCCACTTTTTCGACACAAATTCGCACGTGACTCTACCATTGTAACCGCTCGGTTTTCTGTAGCATTTGTCGAAGACAATGCCACTATGAGATCAATGATAAATGTTCAATATTGAATTTTAACGGCCATGTAAGGTATTTTGTGCAAAACCGAAGGAGATAAACCCAATGAATCTGTATTTTTCTTGACAAATCGTTTTTTGTGGTATTTGTCGAAGACAATACCACTATGAGTTCAAGATTGAATTTTGATAACCATGTACATGTATCTTATTTTGTGCAAAACCGAAGGAAATAAACCCACTTAAACTCATTTTTTTCTCAGGCAAAAGAGTTTTTCGGTGGCACTTAGATATAAATTTGAAATGGCATATTAAAATACATGGGGCGAAGCCATCGATCGTTGAGATACTTACTTTTGATTGAAAATAGCTTCTCTCGCTCATTTGCTGCAATGATACAAATTTGCCAACTGACCCTGGGCTTTTTCGTTCCAAAACCAATTCGTTCCATGGCTTCTTCGTCCTATGATTTCGCGCTACTTCATTTGATTGGTCTTGAATACATGTATTTATAGATCGAAATAATTTATTGTAATATTGGAAATTAAATGTAAAAGACTAAAGACATTTCAGAATTATAGTTTTAAGATACATGAGCACTCTCCCTTCAACCGATAAGATATTCATTTGCTTGGTGGGTTGACTTTTAAGCCAATATTTGAACAATATGTCTCTTTTTCTTTCAAACTATTAATTCCACACAACGGAACTGGAAATGGCGTATTGAAATAAACTGCAAAAGGCTATCGATCGTTAAAATACTTATTTCTGACTGAAAATAGCTTCACCTCTTCACCGCCTTCTGCTGGTGCAATGATATGCACAAAATTTGTCTTCTATCCACTTTGCTTCCGGGATGTTCGTTCCAAAACCAGTTCGTCCCTGGGATTATTCGTCCCATGATTTCACGCTACTCATTTGATTGTACATGTAGAAAACTTAATTGTAATGTTGGGAATTAGAACCTGACGGCCAAAGACATTTCAAACTTACAGTATTCAGGTATAAAATAAATTGAATTCAATGTGTAACATGGCTTCTCTCTTTACCCATCATGTATCTTTCTGCCATGGGACGTTACTCCTGCTTCCTCTTGAAAGATGAAGGAAAACACAAATAATGCAAACTTAGGCACTAGTAATCTCCCTTTAACCAAAGAGAAATATTCATTCGCTTATGAGGTTGATTTTCAAGTTAATGTTTAAACAATATTTTTTCTGTTTTTAGCTCTACTGGCTTTCAGCCAGCAGAGCTTATGTCATGGCGTGGTTTCCGTCGTCCTTCCGTCTGTCCGTCCGTCCGTTAGTCTTTTTTCACTGTTTACCCGATAAAGTCTGCATTTGTACTCAGAATTTCGTAAAACTTACACAGTTTGTTCATCTCATCAATAGCTTTGACCATAATGATTTTGAAAGAAATCCAACAAACAAAATGGGAAAAGTAGTCATTTTAAGTTGAAAATTTCCATTTCTTCTTTACACAATAAAGTCTGTATTTGTACTCAGATTTCTGAAAAACTTGCACAGTTTGTCTGCCTTATCAATAGCTTCAACCCTATCGATTTTGAAGAAAATCCAACAAAAAGTATGGAAAAGTAGCCCATTCAACGTGGAAAACGTAGCTACTTCAATTTGAGAATTTTCTTTCCTTGTTTACGCGATAAAGTCTGCATTTGTGGTCAGAATTCCATGAAACTTACAAAGTTTGTTTATCTTATCAATAGCTTCAACCCCATTGATTTTGACAAAAATCCAACATTCAGTATGGGAAAAGTAGCCATTTCAAGTTGAAATTTTCATTTCTTGTTTATGCGATAAAGTATGCATTTGTTGTCAGTTTTCTTTGAAACTTGCAGAAGTCGTTTATCTTATCAATAGCTATAACCCTATTGATTTCGAAGAAAATCCAACAAAAAGTATGGAAAATTAGCCCATTCAAGTTGAAAATTTCGATTTCTGGTTTACGCGTTAAAGTCTGCATTTGAGGTCAGATTTTTGTGAAAGTTGCAGAGTTTGTTAATCTTATCAATAGATTCAACCCTATTGATTTTGAAAAAAAAAAATCCAACATACAGTATGGGAAAAGTAGTCATTTCAAGTTCAAAATTTCATTTTCTTGTTTACGCGTTGAAGTCAGCATTTCTTGTTTTAATCTTTGTATTTTTTTCTTTTTGCAACATGAATTCATAGTGTATTCTAGCATGAAAGCAAATCTTTGCCAGTAGAGTGATTTCAGGCCCTTCAGGACCTTCTAGTTTTGGCTCACCTGAGCACTTAGTGCTAGGGTGAGGTATTGTGATCAGTCATTGTCCGGTGTACATCTGTCCATCTGTCCAGAATTCCTATAAAAATCTTCTCCTCCAAAACCCCTGGGCAAATCTTGATGGAACTTGGTAGGGTTGTTCCTTTGGAGAAGTTCTACCATATTTACTCAAGAGATTTAATTCCGTCCTCAACTCTGGTTGCCATAGCAACAGAAAGGAAAAAATAGCAAAATATTTGAAAATCTACTCTGAAACTAGAAAGGGTATGGCTTTGATATTTTGTATGTAGCATCTCCTAGTCGACCTCCTACCAAGTTTGTTTATATGATGCCCATGGGGTCAATACTGGCTCCGCCTCACAGGTCACAAGTTCGAACTTAGGAACAAAAAAATGGAAAACTTTAAAATTCTTCTTCTCTGAAACTTGAAGGCGTACAGCTTTGATATTTGGCATCTGGCATCTTTTCTACCAATTTTGTTCATATGGTGCCCCTTGGGTCAAAACTGGCCCCTGCCCATGGGTCACAAGTTCAAACATAGGAACGAAGAGGGAAAAGATTAAAATCCTCCGTCTCTGAAATTGAAGGGTGTTGAGCTTTTATATTTGGTGTATAGCATGTCCTAGTGGACTTTTACTAAGTTGGTTTAAATGATGTCGCTGCGGTCAAAACTAGCCCCTCCCCGGGAGTCACAAGTTCGAACAAGGAACAAACAAGGAAAACTTAAAAGATCTTCTTTTCTAAATCTGGAAAGCATAGAGCTTCGTTATTTGGTATTTAGTGAACCTGTTCAAATCTTGTTAGCCCACCTGAGCACAATATATTTACTCAGTTTAAAATTGAGTCCTCTGGGGTCATAAACGAGGTCTCAAAGTCAAATTAAACTAATACCTTGTAGGCACTCTAGAGACCACAATTTTTGCTCAGTTGATTTGAAAATTAATCAGAATGTTTGTCTTGATAAAAACTAGGATGAGTTCGAAATTGGATCACCGGCGGTCATAATCTAGGCCATTAGGTCAAATTAAAGAAATTCCTTGTGGGTAGTCTAGAGGCTACATTTCTTGCTCAACTGACTTGAAAATTGGTCAGAATGTTTGTCTTGATAAAATGTTGAGTGAGTTTGGAATTGGGTCTTCTGGGGTCATAAAATAGGTTTCTTGGTCAAATTAAAAAACTACCTTGTGGGCACTCTAGAGTCCAGATTTATTGCTCAATTAAATTGAAAAGTGTTCAGAATGTTTGGCTTAATAATTTTTTATGAGTTTTAAATTGGTTCAGTCGGTGATGAATTATGTCAACTTTAGGAAATTCCATTTGGACGCTCTAGTGGCCACATTTTATGCTTATTTGCTATGACAATCGATCAGAAATTGAATTACGCGCCGGTGTTTTATCTTTTAACTTTCTAAATGTTTATTTTGCCATCATCACTTTCAAGAACGGTACGCGCCTGCTAACTTGCAAATAAATATGTAAAGGGGAGTTGCAGAAAGGAAGTGATTCTACGCAAATTATAATGACCTCCGTTTTCTTACACGGTATTTATTTTCCTATGTTGTTGCAACTACTCCTAGATTTGTGTATTTCTATTAGCAGAAAAAGTTTATGGTGTTCCCTTAAAAGACTACTTAGCCTCTTCAGGTATTTTTAGATTTCGCACCAGAAATCAAAAGAGCTTTGAGGAAATATCAAGTGAATAGCACACGACTTATGATGCTTAAATTCCATAACAGAACAAGCATGCGCACGTGATCATTTTCCATGATGCCTTCTTCGAACGCTATATTTGAAGTTGTATATTTGTAAGAGGTTTTACTGCACAAAGGTGCCCAAAAAGCCACATCCACAGAATGACAGTTCATCCTTGTTTCTTACGCATCAGACGAGATCTGTTAGAATATATTACAATAAGTACACAGCAAAACTTTCACATTTGTCTAAACTGAAGATATATTTACAGACCAAATTCAATTTATTTTTTCGCAAGTCAGTAATTACATACATGTAGATAGGTAGAAAAGATTGTGTAACAGGAGAAAATAGTCTCCAATATTCTCCTTTTTCACCCAATATTTTTTAAAGCCAGGGTCCAAATATTATTTCTTTATCCACTTGTAAATTTTAGCAAATGTTTTTTTTTTCCCACTCGCAAAATTCAAACTGGACTCACATTTTTAGAGCCACTGGCCAAGGCCCAGCCGGCGCATGTCATGACCCGGTCTTAGTCTTGCATCCGTCCTTCTGTGTGTTCGTCTGTCCATGCGTGTGTTAACTTTTATTCTAAACATCTTCATCTCTTAAACTAAACATCCAACGTTGATGAAACTTCACAGAAATGTATGTAAATGTACCTTTATGTAGTGGGCCTCTACCAGGAGAGCTGAAATTATAGCCTTGGGGTCAACTTTGTCCCCACACCAAGGGTCACAAGTTTTACATGGGCTTTCGTGGTGAAAACTTTATAATCATCTTGTTACAAGTCTAGAGCTACTACACCAAGCCCTGCCTCATGATTTTCAGGTTTAACAGGGCCTTTTAAAGGCTTTGCCCGGCGGCCATAATTTTCTCATAGGATTTTACAGAAAATTTTGTATGTCTTCGAGTTTGAAACCAATTGGCCAAGTATTATAATGTTTGGTTTGTAGTGTTTTTACCTATTAACCAGTGGAGCTATACATGACCTTCTTGTTCTTTTTTGATGCTAAGCATGGCTACCAATGATAAAAAAAAACTACCTGCCAGTAAATCTATAAACTATTCAGTTCTATCTTGCTGCATGACCTGTCCATTAGAGACAACAACCAAACAAAAAGGGAGAATGAATGATAGATCTACTAGTGTTCTGGGGGTGGTGGGTTTTTGGTCCCCTATCGTGCACACCTTCCTCCTTTGATTTAATACAATTATCATATAGATCTACATGCGAGAGGACATTGCCGTAAAAGATGGAAATGCTGGTAACTATGTTTTTAACTCCATTAATCAACAATAATCTCTATTCCTATAAAAGCAATCTTCTATCATTCGAAACACGTTTTATCTGTCGTCTGCCCATGCTCTCATTTTGAACATACATGAAAAAAATCTGTTAATTTCATAAGGTCAAATGGTACGAAATTGTTGGGGTACGACATAGAATTCACACTGTTCCTATAATCACTGGCAGTTTGCAACACTAAACATGTAATGTATTAAAACACATTGAAACAACGAAACAAATGCTGTGTTAATTGAAGAAAATGCTCTGTTACAAGCGATGCACAATGACAGTGACTTATCATCCTACATGTTTATTTCAGTCGAGGTCTTGACGTTTCGTCTCCACTCTTTTCTTCACTTGTCAGTTCGTACATAAGTTTTTCGCCCTAGATAAAGACGTTTGTAACGTGGCTCCCATCCCCCATCATTCTGATTCTGACACACAGGTTTATTTTTTAAACTTTTATTAAGAATGTGCGCGCGGAAATCTGTATTAAAAAATCACCAAGATCATAAGGACATGGAGTGTATAAATTTTCAATATTTACAAAGTTTATGGTAAAGTTTTTAACTAAGTTAGCCTTGTTGCATGATCGCATGGTATTAACATTAATCCATGGTTTTCGTAAAACAACCAGGCACATTGAAAAACAAAATGATCCCCTAGGACATGAATTAAGACTAGCTTAAAATGTAACCTTATTTAGTGTGCCAGCAGATAGATCTATGGCATGCATATGGATAAGTCTTTTGAAAGTGTGGCCGGGCCCAAATGGCGTTGGACTGTAAGAAAAAAGAGTAATAGCTTGTCAGAACATTTCTGCGAACGTAAACTTTTGTAAATTTGTCTGTTTTTATCTCTTCAGTTTTTCTATGGAGCAATCACGTGTTGACAGAAATCAAAACGGTACAATCTTCGTAGTTTGGTTCCTGTGCATATTTATACGGTTCTGTAGTGCTGAACTTCTAGCTTCTCTAGTAAGTAAAAGGGCGGGGCATCATAAATAATGTATCGTTAACCACCCAATATCATAGATTTCATACAAGCTGCTTCCATAGTTTCAGTCATCGGAAAACCGATTTACAATTAAAAGGGAGAGGAGAAAACATCGAATAGAAAAACTTTATCTATTGGAAATACCAACCAGGGATCCCATATCGTCGGTTTACTTCCAAAACCTCGTAACCACAGCTTGTAACAAGCTGTAGTTACGAGCTTTTGGATGTAAACCGACGACATGATATACGGATCAATCTCCAAGAACATGCCATTGATGAGCTTTACTCTAACGGTTAAATCGATCCTTTACTATACTTGAGTGTGAAATACTGTGATTAATGATCTAAGTTAACTCTTAACCCGTTCAATGAGTGAAATGAATCTTTCAAGCCGAAAGTCAAAACCAAAATCTCATCTGTTCATTGTTTTTATATATATCTTCATAACTGATAGTGTGGATCAAGACCAGACTGCACGTTTTGCACGTTCACACTAAGCATAAAGGTTAAGAAGACGTTGATAGTTACAGCTGAACATTACTGTAAGCTACACATTTTAAACTACACGGTACACTTGTGCGGCGAACGCTGGCAACGCCGACGTATTTGTTACAGTATTGCGCAGAAAAGTTCACTGATCTTCAAAGTACTAGAACCTAGCTACCATTGTGTCCAATGAACTTGCGATGCCACATTCTTTAGTGCGGGGAAAGGGAGCTCATTGGCTGTCCATACTTTTGACATGTACATCTATTGATGGAACCATGCCTCTTGCATGGTAAACACATTGGGCAGTAAGGTACGGTCATTTTCAACTTTGGGAAGAAACGTTCTAGAGATCCAATGCTTCCGTTGGTGACATGTATTATGTCTACAAAACAGTCAGTGTAGAAGGCGCTGTATGTAGGAAGCATTGTATTCATACCTTGGCATCTTGAGGGGTGAGAAAGTTGGGACAAGAAGCCACAAAGCTTATAAGAGTAAAATGCTTTAACATTTGTAGGGATTAAGAACAACTACTTCATTTGATTGGCTAATACAATAACTATATAGTCTCATATGAACAGTCTGCAAGGCCTACAGTGGAAAGACATGAATGTTTAGGTTGACCATGGGTATAGCCGCTATATAGGTAGGAATAATTTACGAATTCCCCCGTTCAAGTTGAATAAAGTAGTCGATTAAAGCTTACATTTCAAGTTTGTTTGAAAATGGTGAAATGTTTGGTATATGTGGTCGTAATTCAGAGCGTCACAAGACTTGCTGTGTTCGATTGCTATGAGCTTACTCAACTTTCATTGGGCCAAAGAACTGTATAACTAGTGTTGGTGTCTAACATTTGGCTGAAAAAAGAAAACTATTAAATTCTTCAGGATGTCATTATAACAGCCATAACAGTCTTTTGGGTCTATATTCACGAGCCATTCTTAAGAACATTCTTAGTATTACGTACTCTTCAAATTTTGTCAATGTGAAAGTAATAGATCTTATTATTTGTTTCAATTTGGACAAGTCTCAAATTTTGTCGTTTGGTATTATCTGCATCATTTAACCTGACCCAGGTCAAATTCATTTACATAACTTTATATTCTATTTTAACCCTCGGCATCACCAGGCATATGTACTGAATTGTCTCGGCATTGTTTCGTGCTGTTTACGCCATTCAATTTTTAACTTACAAGATAGGTTAATTAAAAATTTCCGATCGAAAGAAACAAGATCAAATATTGCAATTTCGAAGTTATTTTTTGGAAATGTATCTCCTCATCGGACAGTGTATATCCAAGATCAGACTGCAAAAAGTGTCAAACCTGGTCAGACTGCACAAATTGCGCAGGCTGACCAGGGTTGACATTTTTCGCTTTAATGACATTTTCTGTATGAAAAGTGGTCATTGTGCCTTGTTATACAATCAATTGTGAATGATCGACTACACTATCTTTGATCTGTTTTCATCGAATTGATCTACAGAATTCCCAGATGGTCCCTTTGCGTGATGGGTCCCTATTTTTACCGACACAAAGATTTTGAATTAATTTCAACGGTTTGTTCTTTTTCTGGGCCTGCCCAAAACTGTTCCAACTTTGTTACATCCTAAATGATATACAATTATGCAAACTTCTGAACGCCCACTCTAAGGATACGATATTGAGCACAGTATTAGGGGTTTCGATGGATACATACTCGTACACGCATCATTCAAGAAGCCGTTCCCATTCACTTTTTACCATTAACGCATCGATTTGTCTCTAATAAAGTACCAAGTCCATCAATGTTTCAAAGAGAATATGGTTTACCTTATAGATAGGGGAAGATATGAAAGTATATTCCACGTTGAAATTTACACGGTTTTGTTTATAATCAACTTTTAATATCATACATGATGTTAACTTGTCATTTAACTTATCATTAACATCATATGACACTATTCTTTAGAAATGCACTAATTCATTGTATAACTAGCCTCGTGAATGGCCCAAGCGAAAAAAAAACCATAAAAGACGGAGAGAATGAGTCTCGTAGAGAAAGGCAAAGCCGTCGATGCATGAAAGGCATCAAACATGTGGGTTGTTATTGTTATTCCCCCCTCCCCCCCCCCCCCCCTCATACACGCCTTTTCTGACAACATACCATCCAAAATAGACATTCTTACATTTTGGATATTCGAAGCAATTTTCCTATTGACATGCAATACGCGAAAAGGGGGCATTCGGATATCTGTGTAAAGTGTTGTTCCGGGTCAACCTGCGCAATCTTCGCAGGTTGTTTTCCGTTTTTGAATTTTCTGTTTTGTGCAAGTCAAAAGTAGCAGAAAATGTAATATATAGTCGCATACTAGCATGTCGGATTAGCCTACGCGACCTGAGCAGGCTGATCCGAAACAACACTTTACTCAAATGACCGAATGCCTCTTTTCGCATTTTGCAAGCCATATATCGTTGCAGGTTGCTCCACTCTTAACCTCTTAACACACGGCAAAAGTTTAGACCTACCAAAATTGAAAGCATTTGCAGAGGACAATTTCAAAGGGCCTTAAATGGTGCAATTTTGCTTTGGTAGGGAAGAACACCTTCTCACAAGGTTTTCAAAAGGTTTTTACCTCATGATTGTTAAAAGTTGTCATTCTGTAGTAAAGGGTTGAATAAGCTTCATTCCACGATTCAATCGCGTTGGGCTAAGTACAAGCGTATCGAAAGTGTAAATGACAACCGAAGACAGCAAATGTCACGGTTACAACCCCCACCAAACCAGGCAGTGACAAGTATTTTTCACACATTTAGCATTTTAGCAGCAAGACCAACAAAGCTATTTTTCAGTACTCTTAACCGCCCATTCACTAAGTAAGTCGTCCATGAAAGGTCTTAATCTAAAGAGCTAGGCACAGACGGGAAAGACATGAATAGGCATGACAAGTTATTATACTGCTAAGAAATTTCTCGTGATCTGATTGGTTAACATGCCGGGGACATATATCATGTTCCCTGGCAAAAACCACGTAAAACTAGTTTCCCTTTTGAGTGCTCCGTAAACATCACAACACGTGCAACACAACATCCAAAATGACGGCGTCGATCGATCACCAGACTGCACATTTATGCACCAAACTGCATGTTTTAGTGACGTCAGTTTCCAGTGACTCCAGTTTTCATTGAATTGAAGGGAATTTTTATTTCGTCAGCATATTCAATTCGTGAAATTATAAAACAGGAAAATTTCGCTTAATACGCTTTGAAAGGGTAAAACTTTGCAGTATAATAAATTCGCGGTACGGTCAGGTTGCAGAGGACTTGGAAACTTGTTCACGGCTGTGGTGAATCATGTCGCTACCTTCGCCTTCGCCTCGGGGCGACATGGTTAACCACAGTCGTGAACAATTTTCCAAGTCCCCTGCCACCTGACCGTACAACTAATAATGTAAGGTTCACGAGAGCAGACTTTGCTAATGTTTCATTTGTAGACGACGTCTGTTTCAGCCATCGAGGATCCAACAGTCGGGCAGCTGTTTGTTCGTAAGAAGTTGATTAATACGGACAAGGGTCTGCTATAATATGGACCGGAAACGCATTGCATACAAAGACTCCTATAGTGCATATCCAAGGTAAATAAAATACCAGGTGATGTTGCGATTTAGTTGTTTGGCCCATTCTTATCCCTTACTTTCAAAACAACCGTCGCATGACACTGGCGTACGACAATGCTCCTTGCAATGTTGCTAGGGCAATTCAGGCTGTGAGTGAAGCAAATAACATCTGCTTAATGCCTCTGCGAGCAAAAAGTCCCGCTTTATATCCAAAAGAAAGCGGAATTTGGTGAAGAGAAGAGTTAAGGCACGGCCACAATAAATCATTTCAGCAGACCTGACCCGGAAATTGGGAATGGTCAAGCACATCAGTAGCTTAATCTTGTTACGGGAGACCACTCCTCTATGCATAGCTTAGTCTCGATATAAAGACGATTGCTACAGATTCACTATTTTTTCATAGCTTTCAGATTTTCATGAAACTATGGTGAAAGTTTATTATCTGATCTGCAATATAGGAGATAAAAGACGGGGTCACAAGCTTTGGGAAAATTCTATGGATGTTTATTTCAGTACAACCTGCATTGCGGCAGTTCTGGATAAAATTTCACCTATGAAAACTAAGTCTACATAATATATTCTTTTACATGACAACAATTATAGGCAAATTTTATCTCATGGTATTGATGAAACATCAAATTTAATGAAAAAGATAATTTTATGGCTAAAACACATTTATTTTGGGAAGAAAAAAACAAAAAGACCAAAGAGTATCTTTAAAGTTATTTTTTTAAATGTTATAACATTGAGATTTTTTTTATTTTTTCTATAGATAATATTCAGGTACTAAACTAAATGAACCAGGTTTAAAACAAATAGGTCACAAACCTTTTTTTTATGCATTTTAAGTTTGTGGGTGGGGCACTAACTAATGAGTAAATGTAGGGTTTGTCAAAGACATCAAATGAAGTAAATCATCTCATTTTTTTTAAAAAAACATACAACGATATTCATAAGAATAAAGTTTGTTTGTCATAATGAACAGATTCATAGCATATAAATGTAGTACTGATGTTAGTATTTAACCCATTTTCCAAACGACTAATGTTAGACTCTTCTAATTTGACGCATTTGCATGCGCTAATCAAAAACCTGGTATTCATGTAACTCAGTTCTTTGATGGGTCACAAAGCATCGTGCGGAATAAAAATCAATCATTAGAAGCAGTTTCTCCTTTTGACATGTCTACAGCAGACACATTAAGCTAAGGGCAACTTGGTAAAGGATCTCTCGAAAGAGTAATGTGCCGACCCTCGTTTTCTGTAAGTCTTTACCAAGTGACATAATTTTGGAATAGAGCAACCTGAAATCATCTGCATCTGAAAGGATGTTTTAGCTTGACGATACGTCTGCCAAATAGAGCACTGCTAGTAGCATCTGTGTACATATTCTATTGCTAAGTGACATACATCTTCGCAAGCCAAGGGTGACGATCCACTTCGCTACTCTGCCCTTGGCGGATCGAACTTGATTTTTACATTCGTGCGATACGCATTTTCATTGGTTGCCGCCAGCTCCAACTGCACGAATCAAATCGCTCGTAGCAGTTCATTTTTTATAAAAATAGAACAAGGTGGTTATTGAGTCATATTGAATAATTGTATTCGTAAGCTGTTTGTAAAACGAGATTTCATTGGCTACCAGAAATATGATGTAAAGGGAGATAATAAGCAGAGCATCTAATAGGGGGCGTATCGCGGGAATCTCGAAATCAGGCTCGATCCGCCAAGGTAAGATCCACGTGGTGATCGTAACCTTGGCTCGCGAAGATGGGTGACGTAGTTAAGTGATTCACGTAGACTTTCAGCCCGATCTTTTGAAAGAATGATTTTTGATTCTTGCCTTGTATATAATCATTTGGCTTGATTAAAATGCTTTTTTCTTCATTTTGCTGACAAGAAACGACCCATTTTAGTTCTTGGTTTATCCATTCTACAGACATTGACAAGTGTGACAGGATCAATTATATTATCTGTTCAGCGTTTTTCGAGTAAAAGGTGAGCGTGATAGTTAAACGAAGCGTGAAAATTGAAACTGTCGCGAACGTCGTTAAATCCGATACCTGACAACTGCGTCAGAGAGGTATTGGACTCTTAATCCTCGAAAAACGAGGATATTTGGCCCTGCAAGGGTTCGAATCCCGCCAGATGCAGCCTGTATTTCAGCAATGCATTTATTTGTTTTTTTTGTTATGGACTTTGATCGTAAGATGAGGCCCGTCTGGGATCGGCCATTGAGCCATTAATCCCATTTGTTGTCCAAAATTGGACTTTCTGCCTAATAAGGCTTTAAGTCATCAATAAATGAGGACATTAAGAGGGATATGTTACGGGAGACCACTCTTCCGTGTATAGCTTCGTCCCGATTTAAATACAATGCCTGACAACTGCGTCAGATCTCTTTGGCTCTGTGGTTATGGTATTGGTCTTTAAATCCTGCCTGGAAGAACGAGAATATTAGTCTTTTGTGGGTTCGAATCCCGTCAGATGCGATTTGTACTTGAGCTCTGCACTTATTTTTATCTTTTTTACGGAGTTTGTGCGTAAGGACCTTCACATAGCTGCAATGAGATCAAGGTCTGTGGCTGTGATAAATGCAAATCGAGGCCACGAAAGATATTTGGTGCACCTCCATAACATATTTGGGACATTTTGCTCTTAGGTTTTTTTTACACGCTCTGGAATTTCTTCATAAAATTGAAATATACATTATGTGGGATATAACTTGCATTGAGTACATATTCATCACGCAACTTCACATTATCGCAAAGAAGTTTGTTTTGACAGTCTACTGTATAAATGGATATATTTACGCATGTCGAAGAATATTTTTTTTTCGACTCCTCTAGATTGAGAGCATCTGCAAATGACAAATTTGAAAAGGCTACATAGACAGAAGTTCTCCTGTACTTTTTTTTTTTCCTTTTCACACCATTATTTCAAAGAGAAGTTTTCAAACGTAAGATTCTTTGGTAAAGAGTTAAAGGTCTGTAATTAATTCTGGCAGAAACCTGTCGTTGTCAATGGTTTTAAATTCATAAGCAAGTGTAGGACTTTGTCTTATCATATAGGCCATTGTTGAAAACCCGCTTCTCGTTTTGAATAAAATGTCTGCTCGTGCGAGAACTTGTTGTTCAAAAATAGCAGTATTAAAGGTTCTGCAGTCCGCAAAATTGCTGTTTACGTGCATCACTATGTCTGAAACATTTAATGAGAAACAATTCGGAAACCGTGTGGTTCCGTTGAGGCGCAATCCCTCGATGTCAGTGGAAAGATATATACTGTGCAGCGTTTTATCGGAATATTTTTCCATGATCCTGAAAACCGTCTCGATCTGTGCTTGCTTAACGTAATCCCGTCGAATATGTACACCCACCAGTATCCTTTTGCCATTCAATGTAATTTTGGAAAGGTAAGAATCGACTTCTACTTTGAGAGACTTTTCAAGCTTGAATAATGTATTGAAAAGTTTGCGCGTTATATATTCTCTACCGCCTTGCACTGCCCATGGTATGGTGTCGTTTACACTAGGATGTTCGCGTATCCGTTTGTTTATGACTACATTTGTATGGATGGCAACCAACTGTTCTGTCCAAATATCCCCCTTTTCCAGCTCTGAAAGCTTTGGTAGATTACCCTTTCCATCAAAAAACCTAACAACATGTTTATCGTCAGTGTTATTGCAAACTTGTAAACATTTGGACCAATCATATAAGTTCGGTTTAAAGAATTTTGACAATGAACATGGCCACGTATGTTTTATGACAAATGTGCGATTGGTTAAAAGTGCCAGCATGAATGAAGAAACGATTCCACGTTGTCGATCCGCGAGTCCATGGCAATGTCTAGAAGCATCTGTACATACATACATCAATAGTTTTTTAGAGCAGTCTGGCTGAGGAAATTTGTAGTCTTGGAACAAATCCGTCATGATGGTATCGTCATTACTGATTCCATCATCAGGTGATCTGTAGCTGATTTTTTGGAAGTTAAACTTTTGAGTGGGCCAAAACAGCACAATAAACCATTCTGTGACTAATATGAGCTGTAAAAATTCAGAGAGAAAACTAAGTAACCCAGTGATTCAAGAAAATTGAAAAGATTGAATTCAAATCTGTTTTGTTGTTATAAATAGATTTGCGAGCTGTTCAAGTCTAATAGCATTTCCAGCTGATACTGAACAAACATATTGCATTCCGAAGTCCAAACACAATCATGATGTAAAAATAATATACCATGTTGTTATCATGGTATTATTTTCATCTTTAATCCTTTCGGCGTTTGAGAAACATTACTTGTAGAACCAGCTTGTACAGGATTTCATTTTTGCCACCTATGATAAATGATTGGAATGCATACCAGATGATACAAAGAATGCAAAATCGTTATCAGCCTCTAAATACCGTTTAAACATTGATAACCCTTGTCCATGGAAGCCTCATAATTTGGCGAAAGGAAAATTCAAGTAATACATGCCAGCTTTTAGAATGTCCGTTTTATAATAACCAAAGAATTAGTTTCAAGCTTAACACTCCAAACCATTTTATATGTGGATGAACATCTTAACTTGTTTGATAACCAAAGATCATTTGCTGCCGTGCACATCTATATCCGTGAAAGTAAAAGATTTACCAAGTGATATGTAATTCTCATGTTTCCTATGAGACATACAGTTGATTCTATACCCGATCTATTGTTTAAATTCAAATTATTTCATTACCTTCTCTTTTAAACTTAAATAATGGTTTGGACCCTTTGAGTACGATTTGCTAACATCCTTATACGATATTGGTTCCCTTAGCTTGAGCAATCACTTGTTCAGACAGTTGTTTGGTCAAGCTGAAGATTTCTACAGCCATTAAATAGGTGTCTTCAATTAAAATCTTCACCATTACTACTCCACACCCTTTGGATATTCACTATTCTTTTTTTTTTTTTTTGCAACGTTTTTTTTTAAATTAGTTTTCTTTGTCAGTGATTAGTAAAGATAATTATGTTAATGTTTACAATACCCGTAAGCTGCAATTTGGAGAACTTGACAAGCTTAGCTTCCGTTCTTATCCTTTTCCTCAGTATATTCATCATTATGATTGTATTTTCTTTTGTTTTGTTCAATTTGTATCTAATACTGATGAATAAAATATATTTAACCCTTCTAGCGTCAATTGCGAAAATAGTGAATTTTGCGATTGGCACAGATCGATTAGATTGCACAGAACGTTATCATTATCACACTGATCAACGTGAGCCGCGGACACCATGTGTTCTCAGTACACCAGATCGGATTTTCCATGGAAGAACCGGAGGTGGTGTAAGTATTTTCATTTTTTATGGAACTGATTAACCTAGATAGAAATGTTGATTTACAACAATGTCAAGGCGAATGATTGATCTGTTTACAGACATACTAGGGAATAATAATACCATCATATAAGCGCGCTGTGGCTTTATGAGCAACTTGGGTTTTATTGTTTTGCAGTTTGTTGCCGATTTTTGGACACAATCCCCCAACCATTGTTCATTTTACAAGTTTGTATGATAAGATAATGTATTCCCTAAAAGAACACAAAATTTCACTTAGAAATGTCCGTCCAATGCGAAGATATACGTTTTTGAACGGACCTGGGTAGAGGAAAATATGCCATCCAGACTCCAATTCCATTTTCAGAATATGCTAATGGACACCAGATCAGAAAAAGCTTGCGGTAACTGGACACCAACCTCTAAATCATCAATATTTCTGCCTGAAACTCGATGCATGGGCTGTATACGAAGACTATTTCTGTAACGATTATGTCACTACAGTCCATTACCTGATAAAGAGCATGTTCAACCCAATTTCATGATTTCTAGCACTTGCTTTCTGATTATGGTTGAGAGTCAATGGTCCATTTCTACGATTTTTCTTGAAATTTCTGCAATATTACGGCAATTTACGAAGTAGGCCTACGGTGCTTAATCACGATTGACCGGTCATTGCCTCCAATGTTGGTGCAAGACATCTTTTTTTAACAGCGTTTCAGTTTTATGAATGGTGTATTTACCCATTACTACGCAATCACGAGCTTTAATGTTCCTGGGAAGGTGGCTTAGAAAAACATTTTATAAAGAAAAAACCCTATTAACTAATACAGAGTGTGCATTATTTACCACATTTGGCCTGATTCTTAGTTCAAATTATTTTCAAATCCACTTGACCAACTGCCAGCGGGCTATTGGAATGGCGTTGTACCCTTCGTACATTTACATGCGTGCGTTTGTTCGTCAATGCATTTATTTTTAAAATTTTTATTTAATTGACGTCTCCTCAGAAATCACCAAGTGGAAATCAACAAAAATAAACTTGGATGATTCCAGAAATTTCTTTCGAGATGCTTCGGTCAGTTAAAAAACATGGCTTATGTGGAAGGAGCTTATTTTCCATGTATGGCGCATTGTGAAAATTGTAAAATTTGTCCTCTCAAAGGAACTCAATCACGAGATTGGCATTTGGTAGCTTTCTATTACATTCCTTCAATAAATTTTGATCTGTTGAAAAACATGGCTTTTGTTGGTGGGACTTATTTTGTCTTTGTGCCATAAAGCTGAAGTACTTGCAGCTCTTTAAATTCATTGGTAATACATATATGGACATGTATTTCATAACACAGATATTCACTGATAATGTTTCATTTTATGCAATATGCTGGGTGATCATGATATATGAGATATTAATCTTTATTGTTACAAACTTACATAGTTCTTGGAAATGCAGCATTAGTGTTCAGAAATAGTTACAGTTCGACCTATATTAATCAATTACCAAAGAGACGGCCAAAAGAGCTTGCCAAAGGCAGGTGCTTGCTTGATACAGATTATTTCTGTGCACTGCTACTTGTCGGAAACTGTATGTATGCTTGCTTATTCAGGTTGCTAGGTTAATACAGGTGGCCAACATGCCAGGTTTTTCTGTATTTCGTATTGCTAAAATTTATCGGAGAGGTCATTAGACCCTCCAACAGTGGCGAGTTTAAAATGCAGATTGCCACAGAATTTGCTGTCTGATTCTCTTCCTTCGAGCGTAATTGTTCTAGTACACAGTCTGTTTCGTCATGGTTTTGTAAATAAAGCGAAATAAACAAAACCCGAAAACAGGAAGTAGACGTGGTTTATTCTATAAATGACGAATTTCAGAAAAGATTTAATGTAGTAATTTGCCATGGCTGCAAATAACCTCTGTAATAATTGTAGTTTTGTTATTTTATTTAGCAAATATTCAAAGCAGAAGAAAATATACGAAGAATTTTGTTAAAAAAAGAAAGAAGACCGCTAGAAAAGAACATGCAACTTGAAAACGCGACAAGAAAGTAAAATTACCGTCATGTAGAGCATATGAGGTTTCTAAGCGGCGGCTTTTTTACTCGTATTTTAGATGTTTTAAAATATATTGAAATTGCAAGCCAACAAACTATTTGAAAACATTGATGCTGACCTCTCCTGGCTTTTTTTTTAAAGAGGTCAACTTGTATTTTTCAATGTCAATTTATGCAGTGGTTATTATACTTTTGAGTTCTTCCAAGCAACATTGTATGTCGCATGCTTTTCATGTTCCGTCAGTTCTCTTTCCCCGATTAAAAAGTGATTTGTAACTGTATTCTTCCCAGTTCCTTACTAGCTCCAGAGGTATGTGTAACTGTAATTTAGCATTTCCACAGTTTTATGTCACCCGAAAAGATTTCGTTTAGTATATATAGTTACTTATGTGCTTCCAGGGTATCACCAGTACTAGGCTAAGGCTCTGACATGTCTTCCCCAAGGACATACCCACGTGACCATCGGCGCGGTCGAGATTCGAACTCGCAAAGTTTTCTCGACACCTCTCGGATTACAAGTCCGACACACACTAGTCAATGTACACGTTTGAGTGTTTTTACCTCGACTGTTTTGGGACAAAAAGTCGAGGTATTGTCATTACCCTGTTGTCGTCGGTGTATGCGTAGTTGATGTTCTTAAAATATATGTTCACTATCGAAAGAGCAATCCATTTTATCGAGAGAGATAACTCTAAAAGGTAAATGCATTTTTGTAAGAATTACACCCCTTTTTGGACTTAGATTTTTTATGACTATCCAGCACATGACAGTCGGCATCCGTTTGCCGCGCTCTTGTTTATGATAAATTGCCGGTAGTACATACACCGGAAGAATTGAGAGAGTTCTTTCGGTCTTGGTGGTATTAATACTTTCTTGCATAAAACGCAACATGCCAAAGTATTTATAGGGATTGTTTTTTTTTTCTTCGAGGAAATTCTAAACAGCTGATTCATATAAGCATTTGGGTAATTATTAGAGTACCGATAAGGATGTTAAGTTGTGTTTGAAATTTACCAGCACATTACGTACCTTTGAGCGATATAAATTTAACCTGATTCTGTTCCCTCTTCTTATCCATGCAGAAATCTTTAGTTGTTTCTACAGCATTGAGAAGTAGTATCGAACTCGCAGTGAAAATTGTACAAGTGAAAAAATGTCAGTAATCAAGCTGCTGAGAAATTTCAAAAACAAACCTCTTTATCAGTACTCGAATGTTTACAAATATATGTCTATATGTGTTAAGCATTACCTTGAAGATAATTAATTTTCATAGTTCCTTTGGCATATAGCGTGTTCTTCAAAAAATTTTAATACCATCAAGAATGAAAGAACTGAACATTTTCGGTGTATGTACAATCTAACCTCAAAGTCGGCAATCCAACTTATACGTTGGCTAGTGTGACCTATTCTTGCGCTAAAAGTAATGAACACGATTTACAAATTCTTTGTATTAGTTAATAGGGGATTTTCTGTATGGACAATGTTTTTCTAAGCCATCTTTCCGAGGGACATTAAAGCTCGTGATGGCGTGGTAATGGGTTAATACGCCATATACAAAATTGAAACGCTGTAAACAAGGAACATGTCTTGCACCAACATTGGAGAAATGACCGGTCAATCGTGATTAAGCATCATAGGTCTACTTCGTAAATTGCTTTAATATTACAAATATTTCAAGGAAAAATCGTAAAAATGGACCATTGACTCTCAACCATAATCAGAAAGCAAGTGCAAGAAGTCATGAAATTGGGTTGAACATGCTCTTTATCAGGTAATGGACCGTGGTGATCAAATGTTTACAAAAATATTCTTCGTATACAGTTCATCATCGAGTTTCAGACAGAAATATTGATGATTTAAAGGTTGGTGTCTAGTTACCGCAAGCTTTTTCCTGATCTGATGTCCATTAGCGTACTCTGAAAATGAAATTGGTGTCTTGTTAGCATATTTTCCTCTACCCAGGTCCATTCAAAAGAGCATATCTTCGCTTTGGATGAACATTTCTAAGTTAAATTTTGTGTTCTTTTAGGGGATGCATTTATCTCATTATACAAACTTGTAAAATGAGCAACGGTAAGGGGATTTTGTCCGAAAATCGGCAACAAACTTCAAAACAATAAAACCCCAGTTGCTCATAAAGCCACAGCTCGCTTAGATGGTGGTATTATTATCCCCTAGTATGTCTGTAAACAGATCAATCATTCGTCTTGACATTGCTGTAAATCAACATTTCTATCTAGGTTAATCAGGTCCATAAAAATGAAAATACTTAAACACCCTCGGGTTCTTCCGTGGAAAATCCGATCTGGTGTACCGAGAACATATGGTGTCCGCGGTTCACGTTGATCAGTGTGATTATACTGCGATACTCTCGTGATCTGATCGGATAATATGCCTTGAACATATATATCATGTACACTGGCAAAACCAACGCAAAAGCAGTTTCCCTTTCATTTATACATGACAACACTATCAACACAACATCCCTAGTCTTTGTCCTACTTTTCTATCCAATCAGAACGCTCATATTTGAAAATTTTTGACCGTCTATCTTCCATAAACTACCCATCGCAGGTTTACTTTGATCATTTATCCATTTAAACATCGCAGTTTATCTGGAGTTTATCTGGATTTACTGCGCATGCGTACCTAAACACTACCCCCCTCACTAATATTCAACAATTACTTAAATTAGGTGAAGCACATGCCAACTAGATCTACAGGTTACGCCATTGAAAAAAAGAATGGTAAAACACAGATACAATTTATGTAATAAAAGCCGATCAATCTATATCGGTTGTCCTCTAAACATACCACCTGAAGCTTGAAACAAGCTATTGTTGCGAGGTGTAAGAAGTAAATCGACGATATTATGAAATTTTAAGAAAAAATAATGCTGTAGATCTAGTAAATCTGTAGAAATTTTTATAGGCTGAGTCTAGTCGTTACTTCCTCAAAATCTTGGTCAAATTCTGCCATATTTGACATTGTTTAGCACTGGCGATAGTCAATGACATTGTTTAGCACTGGCGATAGTCAAGTGTAAACTGGAAATGAAGCTGATAATGAAGGTTCTTTAACCCTTTCCCATATGACAAATTTTTGACCATTTCAAATTGAAAGCATTGGCAGATGTCAAATTTTGAAAGTGGAACAAATGAAGTAGAGTTTTTTGACAAGGTAGGAAATATTGTAGGAAAAGGAGAAAATGCTGATAGCCAGTATTTTCTCCTTTTCCAAAAATGACCTTTCTTCCCAATGGATTGTTTGGTAAAGGGTTAAATACCACGTGGTCGTGTACGAGGTTTAGCCCCGATATTCATGTCGAAATTACGTCATTTTTTAGCGATGTTACAATGATAACGTTTCTTTAGCAAATCAGCCAAATCCATATATGGGTGAAAGGGCGTTTCTTTGTGAATAGTGGAATCCGTATATGGAACATTATTTTAGCAATGATGTAATCTGGGCGGAAAAAGACTAAGTCAGTTAAACGTTAAGAAGTTCAAAATTAAACGATTTAAACAGCCACAGTCGGTCGCTACGCTCCCTCGTCTTGGTAGTTTAAATCGCTTAATTTTGACATCTCAGCGTTTAACTATTACAAAATGGGGCGTCGATCAAGATAAACATCAAGATAATTCGCCAAGCTGCACGTTTTAGCACGTATTACCACAGGAATTTGACATTCTATAACCAAAATAAATGATAAAAATATGAAAAAAAAAAAATCTCCCCTATATAATACAAGAGCCGTCAGAGACGGGTTATGCTCCCCGAACAAGTGCTTGTCATAAAATATAAGAAATTGATATAAATTCACTTCTTTTATCCTAGAAGAACCTGTTCATACCCCCCAAAATCTGAAGTGAAAAGGCAATTACTATCCTAGAGATAGCCAACACAAACTTGTAGAGGACAATAAGCCCAATAAGCCCCCTTTAAGCCCCATTTTCCCGTAAGACAATATTAGATCATTGCAATAAATACAACGGGTGTGTGGTTTGTGGCATTTTTGAATAATAATTCAAAATTCGAAATTTCATAAAATTTTTAGCTGTCATGTATTAAATATTACATAAAACAATTTTTTACATGAAGCCCCCTTTTTCCGAGACGCAGCCTGAAATTGAGAAAAAGGAAGAGAGGTACCTGGGCAACGTTCCAACAAGTTCAGATTTGAAATTTCACAAAGTTTTGAGCACTGATAAAGGAGAACCTTGTGAAAAACATTTTTTTCCATGAAGTTCCCTTTTTGCGTGATGCAGCCTTAATTTGAGAAACCAGGAAAGACGTATTTACGCATTAATAATTCATAGATTGCAAAAACAAAGGGCACATGTTGAAACTTGTAAAACAAGATATAGCCATGAAATGTTGACAAAAACTGAACAAGATATTAGTAAAAATTGCAATTTTGCATTAGGGCCCCTTTTTCATTTTACAAGAAACCCCTTTTTCCATGACAGAGGGTGAAATTGAAAAACACATAGATAAAGAAAGAAGACCACATGGTGAAACTTTGAAAAAACAATATAACCATGAAGTTTAATGAAATTTTGACCAAAACTGAATGAAATATTAGTAAAAATTGGAATTTTGCAAGAAGCCCCCTTTTTCCATGACAGAACGTCAACTTAAAAAACGCCCAGATTAAAGATTCGAAGGGCACATGCTAAACCTTTCCATAAACAATATAACCATGACGTTTCATAATATTCTGATAAAAACTGAATGAGATATTGGTAAAAATTGCAATTTTGCATTAAGCCCCTTTTTTCCATGACACGGGGTCAAATTGAAAATCCGGGAAAATAATATCGGCGCCTTACCCGATGTAGCGTAGCAAATAGGGAGACCCCGGGGTATCCGAGGATGCCTAAGGAGTTCATATATGAAGTTTTATCCAATTTGGTCCAAGGGTTGTGGAGAAATCGATTCGGACGGACGGACGGACGGACCGACGGAAGGACGAACGGACGGACGGACGGACGGACAGACGGACGCACAGACGAAGCGGCGACTATATGCTCGCCTTCGGGGAGCATAATAAACACAAGAAATGCAACGTCTCGATTGCTGGCGCTGGCACCCGACAGTCCTTCCCAACCAAAATCACCCACGAAACAAACATTGATCATAATTTCCTTTAGCCTAGCGATAGACAACACACTAATGTACCTGCGACATCCGGCGATACCTCGGTAGACACCTTTCAACCGGAGATATCCGTCATGTTTAACAGCTTAATCAGATATTTTGATTTGTCTGGGTGGCCATTCGCTGATGTCACAGAAAGTTGCAGGAAGCGTATTTTCGTATTACTTATTACTATTATTTTTTCAAATATCTTTTCTTTAAAAAGGAATGTGCTCAAATACTTTTGTTAGTTACTTATAGAAAAATCTTTAGTAGATCTATCATGAGATGTCCATAAATATATTAAAAATGAAAAAAATAATAGTAATTAGTAATACGAAAATACGCTTCCTGCCGCTTTCTGTGACGTCAGCGAATGGCCACTCAACCATATCAAAATTTTCTTATAAAGCTGTAACGCATGACAGATATCTCCGGTTGAAAGATGTTTACTGAGGTATCGCCGGATGTCAACGTGAGCCGCGGACACCATGTGTTCTCGGTACACCAGATCGGATTTTCCATGGAAGAACCGGAGGTGGTGTAAGTATTTTCATTTTTATGGACCTGATTTACCTAGACAGAAATGTTGATTTACTGCAATGTGAAGACGAATGATTGATCTGTTTACATACTGCTACGGAATAATAATATATATTATCATTTAAGCGAGCTGTGGCTTCATGAGCAACTGGGGTCTTATTGTTTTGAAGTTTATTGCCGAATTTTGGACAAAATCTCAAACCGTTGTTCATTTTACAAGTTTGTATGATAAGATAAATGTATTCCCTAAAGGAACACAAAATTTCATTTAGAAATGTCCACCCAAAGCGAAGATATACGTTTTTGAATGGACCTGGGTAGAGGAAAATATGCTAACAAGACACCGATTTTACTTTCAATGTATGCACATGGACACCAGATCAGAAAAAGCTTGCGGTAACTAGACACCAACCTTTAAATCATCAATATTTCTGCCTGAAACTCGATGCATGGGGTGTCCGCGGCTCACGTTGATCAGTGTGATTCCTTGTGTTTATATTATATAGACTAGTGGAGATTTTTTTTCATATTTTTATCATTTATTTTGATTATAGAATGTCAGATTCCTGTGGTATTACCAAGGTTTCAGTGACGTCATTTCCCAGTGACGTCAGTTTTCATTGAATTGGGGCACTCAGAATAGAAATTCTACTTCCATAACGTACTCATTTTTTAAAACCAAAAACAGGTAAAAAAATCGGTCAACAAATGGTATAAAACTTTGCAGTATAATAAATTTGTTGTACGTTCAACTGGCAGGGGACTTGGAAACTGTTTCACGGCTGTGGTAAATCATGTCGCCACCTCGCCTACGGCTCAGGATATCATGATTCACTGCAGCCGTGAATAACTTTACAAGTCCCCTACCACCTGACCGTACAACTAGTTCAGTCTGATCTTTGGTCCATACTGTCCGCTTGTGTAGTCAAGCCTTTACAATCAAAATCCTTGTAAGTTTGTACTTGGACTGGATTAAATTTGGCCTGCAACACGTGAAAGGGGGCATTCGGACATTTGCGTAAAATGTCGTCTCGGATCGGCCTGCGCAGTCAGCGCACGCTAATCCGAAACGACGCTTTCCATTTTTATGTAATCTTTCTGTTCTGCGCTAGTCTACTGTAGCACAAAATGTAATATAGCTTTTAAGTGCCGTCTTGGATTAGACTATGCGGACTGCACAGGCTGATCTGAGACGACACTTTACGCAAATGTCCGAATGCCCCATTTCGCGTGTTGCAAGGCAATTATTGCAAATGCAGTTCAATACTCACAGAAAAAGTGAAAACGACGAAACCTCTGAAGAGTTTGAAGAACATCTTTCTTATTTAACAGCAACCTGAAAGATCAGTCTGAAATCCTTTTAAATGCCTCTATTACAGATCTGCTGAATGCAAAGCGTGACTCATCGACATTTTGTGGACAGTTTAGATCCAGCTCAGACTGCACAGAACGTTCAGTCTGATTTTGGATTTATACTGTCCGGTAAGGAGACATGATTCTACAAAACATAATTTTGAAAGAGCAATCTTTGGGTCTTTATAATCGAAATGATTCAGTGTTAATGTAAATCTATTCTCGACACCAGCTGTTCCTCTTGAGATCTTTGAGGTCCTGTATTTCCTGAATGTAGTTTAGATATTCATTCTTTCATGTTCAAGGGTAACAACCTACGTCACAGGAAGTGATATCTGACCTGCGCATTTTCGTAACTTATGTCCGCCATATTGAAAAGTAAATACGATATGAAGATAGAATGAGGTTAGCTTGGGTGGATACAAGCGGACTACAAAGACTCTCATGTATTTATCAAAGACATTAGATGAATACATTTAATATTCTGATGTTTTAGACAGGAAGCAGATGTCTATATGCACAAACAACCTTGACCAAATATCAAAAAGTGATTGGGTTTTAATAGTTGTTCGAAGTCTATTCCATTAGTATAAGTAGCTAACAAAAGCTTTGACAAAAAACAAAGTCCCTAGGCATTGTACGCTTTGGAGGTCTAAAGACCTTTTCGGATCATTTAAAGGAACGATTACAAAAAATAAAAACAGTCTTACCAAACACGCACACTGACTTTATGACAAGGGTCCGATATCACTAGGCCTACTTGTGACGTCTCACTGACGCACGTTGTGAGGGGTGATGTTTGGCCACAAAATGGTTTGTGTCTCAAAATAGGTAGACTGAAACTTGAAAATAAACGTTTAACTCTTTGTCATATATTCCCATATTTAACGTAGTAGACCCCCAATAGAAAACAGCTATTTCCACAATAATATTATCCTAAAAAATTTGCTATGATTAAAAAAGTGTTATGGTTCTGCTTTAACCAAGCCACTTTTCTCCTTTTGCCTTTTATAGAATTATCATTTGTAAATCTAAAACCACTATATTTTCATTAGAAAGAGAGATAGTAATTACCTCCCTTTTCTGAAAACTAACAAAAGTATCTACAAATAATTTCAAGATAGGCATAAAGGATATTTCTGCTCGGTTAAAAATGTGCACAAGTATTATACCTGTATAAATCCGTATTTATCAACTATCAAGAAAACTTTATGCAATGCAGCACTAGAGGTATTGGGGGTCTACTACCTTAAAGGACTTTTGGTAGCCAATGTTTTTCCTTTTCCCACAATATTTTCTATTCTTTCCCAGAAATACCATATTTTAGCCACAATTTTAGCCACAATCGAAGTTAAAATTACATTTTACTTATTTAGGTGCGTAAGGGTTAAATGAGATACCGAGCATTAAAACATTTACAGAGTTTTAGCTCGGCAGTCTTCACAAAAGATATTCTCAAATTGCTGCGTCCTCGGCTCTGAATATCATGAAGCGTTTCCATCGTCTTCTTGCGGAAACTTTAACATTTTCTCGTATCTCTATTCTAGTATGTTAGCCGGTGGCTTCTTGATACATTGAATGGACTATATTCACCTGAAATTTGGACTTTTTGTTAGTTTTGAATAAAAAGCACACTCATACCAGTGGGGCAAGTAACCCCCAAAACCTTTTGATATTAATTATTCTATCCCGATTTCGACTTATCACTGAACTCCTTACCACTCAATCTCTAATTTTTAAAAATGCTGGTTACCAGCATTTCTCTCCTTTTGCCACGATGTTTTCTACCCTATCAAAGACAAAAATTATCATTTGAGGTAATTTTTGTTTTTCTCACAGTGTTTTCTACCCTTCCTTGAACAAATTACAATTTTTCAGTCACTTTTATTTTGTCGTCTGCGAATGCTTTTAATTTGGACCAGTCTAAAATTTTCTCGTGTGGTATAGAGGATAATCAACTGGTTATTTTTGATATGAAAAATATCTCACGAGGATGCGTTGTTAGGCGTTGAAAAGACGAGTGCGAAGCACGAGTTTTTTTAACGCCTTACGACGCATCCGAGTGAGATATTTTTCATATCAAAAATAACCAGTTGATTATTCTATTTATTATATACCTTATTAACATTATTATTTTTAATTTTTCGTTTGAAAGTCGAAAAAAATGTAGTCGAAAAAAAGTAGTTCGTAAATATACGACAGGAAGTGAAAGTGAAAGTTAATATCGTCACTAGTGATGATATCAAAATTTATTACACTGGGAAATTCCAGAATTTCATTGTTAGGTATATAATAAAAAGAATTAATGCATAGAGACTTGCAATCGATCCCGGACGCCCACATGCGCAGCACTCGTTATCAATTGAGAGCAAGTTAGGAGCACGTTGTGGCCTCTAAAGTATAAACAGGTCTTAACTAAGATGTTGCCTTTACCTTATATGACCAAATTTTAAACTTGATGTAGGCCCAAGACCTAGAGCGAAAAGTGAATGACAATGACGTGCGATGTAAGTGTTAAAAATCATTATATTCCTAGAGAGTATGTGAGTGTGAAGACTAGCAATGACATGCAAAGACTTTCGACCAAAGTCAACCTGCCAGGTCTGCACAAACTGATTTGATTCTTTAATCTAAACATTTTTGGTATTAGTAAATTTGCATCGAGACAAAAAAAACCGCTCTACCTCATAATAATCATGTCCGGATTTAGGCAAAATTTATATTATGGTACGATCTGCTTTGTCTAGTGTATTACGAACCAACCCCAACCTATTCGTAAAGCGAGAGTGCGTGCGCGCGCCAGAGAGAGAGAATGAGAGAGAGAAAGAGAGAGAAACTGTAGGAATAATGTCGAAAAAGTCGAGGACAAGGGGAAGATAAGGAAATAGTTACCTTTAATTTAGAACTGCTCTCTATGTAAACTGATATCCAGCAAATACAACCTGGTGTGCATCGTAGAGTTTTGTTTGTGAGTGTGTGTGTATGTGTTTATATCTGAACAAAAGTCTATGTAAATGTAAGAGATTTATATACTACTAAACTGATACAGTTCGTATAGGCATCTAGACATAAAACTATATAGGCCTACCCTTACAGAAGCGGGGATGTTTGATTTCTATGGGAAAAAATACGGACATGTTTACTCTTTAAGTCGTAAATCAAACTTTCTAGTAAAACACTGATGAATACAACTTGATATACACTGAAACGAACTTCTAAACGGCTACTTTTAAGCTGTATCTTTCCTTTGGCGTCTTTTCGCGTCCGCTCCCTGTAAAAGGGATGGGTCATTTGGCTTCATCTTTTGCAGAATAATTAGCTGGTCTGAACACATTCCTGAGCCAAATTCTTTAGAGATTTCATTCAATTTTATCGCGAAAGAAACTTATGTTGTTACGGGCGACCACTCCTTCCTGCATGGCATACTCCCGATTTAAATACAATACCTGGCTACTGCGTCAGGGAGATATCTCTTTGGCTCAGTGGTTAGGGTATTGGCTTTGCGTCCGGGAGTTCGGAGTTCGAATCCCGCTCCGACCCTTATTTCTGCCATGCATTTATTCATTTGTTTCTTTGTTACGGACTTCGTTCGTAAGATGGGGGCTCGTCCGGGATTGGCCATTGAGCCATTAATCCCATTTGTTGTCCAAAATCGGACTTTCGCCTAATAAGGCTTTGAGTCATCAATAAATGATGACTTTAAGAGGGGGTGTGTTACGGGCGACCACTCCTTCCTGCATGGCATACTCCCGATTTAAATACAATACCTGGCTACTGCGTCAGGGAGATATCTCTTTGGCTCAGTGGTTAGGGTATTGGCTTTGCGTCCGGGAGTTCGGAGTTCGAATCCCGCTCCGACCCTTATTTCTGCCATGCATTTATTCATTTGTTTCTTTGTTACGGACTTCGTTCGTAAGAATGTGTCGTTCATTCACTCAACATTGTAAATTGAAATATCAAGTTTTTGAACACTTCATGCTTGTTTTTTGGGACAACATCTTTTCACAGAAAATAATTTTCATGTTTTTTCTTAATGCTTACAAAAGGTCAGTATTTTATGCTTCTCTGTTTAAAACTGTTTTGGCTGGTAGACACCACGCACAATTTGTTTTATTAACATTTCTTTTACTTGCTCAAGGTTATAGGAAAAACAAAAGTAGCCGTTCAGAAGTTCGTTTCAGTGTATATATATATATATATATATATATGTGTGTGTGTGTGTGTGGGTGTGGGTGTGTGTGTGTGTGGGTGTGTGTGTGTGGGTGTGTGGGTGTGTATTTGCTGACTTGCGAGGACCCGACCCTTGACGCACACCAACATTCAGAGGGCTGTTTGCATTGAGAGGACTTGCACTCGGGTCCTCACAATGATTTTCAATAGAAGCATTCATTTTGAGTACCTTTTTTAAAATTTACAACTTCTGAAAAGTCCTCATATTGTTGTAAAAATAATCACACACTCCCCGCCCGATACACAATTTACTCATGTTGAGATAAATCACGTGACTTGGTGTGCGAAAGTGTGCTTAGATAACCAATCAGAATGCAGTATCATGTTGAGGTTTGACCAATCAAATCCAACTGTACCGGTGTCCACATAAAATACTTCACGTCCTCTAAGAAGCGGTATATATTGAAACCATTCATTTTTTCTTGGCTGACGTATATGCTACAGTTTCTGAATGGTCAGACAATCTCTACTGATAGTTTCCCTTTCAATTTCTTGTATAACCCCTACATCTAATGTAATTTAATAATACAAATACCTCACTAACAAGGGTTCGTGTTCGAGTGAAATTTAATCGCACAGGTTAGTGGGATTTCCCTTTCAAATCATAACTTGCAACAACATAGACAATGCTCATATTGTATAACTGAGATTGTCATTTTATCATCAACTTATAAGCGACACAACTTCTTTTAAATACCCGTGTATATTGGAGGACGGACGTTTTGGCCACGGACGTTTTGGCCAGGACGTTTTGGCCAGGACGTTTTGGCCACGGACGTTTTGGCCACCTATATTGAAAAAACGGACGTTTTGGCCAAATCTATTATATATGTACTTATTATAGATATTAAAGCTACAAACATATTTAATTTACTTATTTGATCAACATTTTAGACCTTTATTGCAATTTTTTATTATAACAGATGGTTTCAAGACTTTGTATCTGTGTCTTTTCAATCTTTAATAAGTACTTATATACAGTTTTTCAAACAAATTAATTAATCACATATTTCTTTAATTGAAATAGATGATTAAAGTGTGGTGTGATCTACAGATTCATTAGTGTTAAAAGACAAGAACAATGAAACTATTTACACTTCTAATAATAACAACATTAAATGCAAGAAAGTATCATTAATAAGCAATTAGTCAATCAAACTGTTTGTCAATCAAAAGACAAAACTTGAAAATTGAAGATAATTTAAAAACATTAAATTGTTGATGTTTTCCTTTACTTCAAAGGAATAAATAAAACTGTAAAACTCTAAAATTTATTACCAAATTTCAACAAAAGTTCAACAAAAGTCTAAACAATTAATCAAATAAAAAAAAAAAAAATTTTTAGCTTTATTTTACATAAAAAGTACATATAAAATTATTTTGGCCAAAACGTCCATTTTTTCACTATATGTGGCCAAAACGTCCGTGGCCAAAACGTCCTGGCCAAAACGTCCTGGCCAAAACGTCCGTGGCCAAAACGTCCTACATTCGTGTATATTAGGTACATTTGAGAGAAAAGACTTGGATCAGCTTCATTTTAAATTTAAGCTACTTCTTGTTGGGAAAAAACTTATGCACTAATATATTCATTTCTGACTTCAGCTGAATATGCACATGACACAATATATTGTAGCATATTTAAAATAAATTAATTAAGAAAAGCACACATGGTCTTCCTTTATGCAAATGGGAATCTATTTATTTATTAATCTATTTATCTTTAATGTCATCAGTTAATCTGTATTTATTCCACTTTCTTGTAAAACACGTCACAGTGTAAAGATAAATGATACGAATGAAAATACACAATGAGCAAATGCTTCCAAAAGACATTCTTTTAAATGCCATGCAGGTATGGAAGATGTCGATTGCGCGCTTAACCATTTTCCACACAATCCCGAGTTTTAACGATCCTGAGCAAGAAACCTTTTAAAAAAATTGTACGAAAAGGAGAAAAGACTTAAGACCGGCATTTTCTCCTTTTCGCATATTTTTTTCTACAATTCCTGATACAATTTTCAACATTTTTGGCCAAATTGATTTGTTAATTGATGCTTTAAAGTTTAGGGAGTAAAATCGTTTGGTAAAGGGTTAAGCGAGGTGCTAGGGGATATGTGTGTATTTATCGTTGCTCAGGTAAAATTTTAATGGCATACTTGAACAACTGACCAGTAGATAACTCCGCCTACTGCTATAGATTGATTGCTGATAAATTACGTAGTATCCAATCAAAATCGATAATCTGCGCGCATCCGTTTCCTAGCCTACGTTCAGGCGTTTTTTCAGACAAACATACCGCAACTCTTTAACTTTCGCTATGGAACATATTGGTCATTTTGGTTTTTTTTAGGGACGATATGCATACTTATGCAATACTCCGTGAATTTTATTGCATACAAGTTGTGCTTTTTCACCTGGTATAAATAATGTCAGTGGTTGTTTTAGTTTCCCGCCGTTTGCCACGTCGTACATTTCACACACAACATTTACACGACGTTGGCTGGTCTCAACCTGTATATAGGTGGTTTAATGATGAACTAAAAGAATCTGGTCCATAACACTAAATCTTTTCAAATTAAATCGCCTAGAAATCATCAAAATCACGGATGTGGCACTTAGGTTTGAATTTGACATGTTTATTTATTAAACAATATAACAAATAGACCAATATTTCATATCTTTATATCAAACTTCGATGGTTTCAAGACAGTTCCCCGACAAGACAGTTCCCCGACACGACTTATCGAGACAGTTCCCCAACAAAATTGGAGACAGTTCCCCGACACTTTTGAAGATAGTTCCCCGACACAATAATTATTAGCAAGCCTGATTTTCATCGACATTTATCATCGATATCTATAACTTTTAGGGAAAGGTAACGGAGTTGGGGGTGTGGGTTGTACTTGTGAAAAGATTGTGAATAAATGAGAGTATCTCTCCTGTTTAGTTTATCATTGATGTTCACTCAGTTCGGAAATGATTCATGTACGTTCGCCGTTATGTAAATCAGAATATTATTACGTGTGTTATATGAATATGTGTATTTGACTACTAAAACAAATCCTTATCCCAATGTTGGATTTGAAATACATACATGTAGGCCTAGGTTTAGCGCCTTTTTTTTTTACATCTCTTACTGTTACTTCCGGAGAAATTGAAATAACCTGCAAGTAATGCAATGGATAATATAAATGTAGATTTCCTTTTTATTGTGCATTTATGGACAGTGGTAATATGACAGTTATACAGTCCAACGAGAATCAACAAAAAGTTATACATGTTGCATTTCAAAACCCATTGCTCATGTCGCAGCCTTGTTCTTGTAGCTGAACCTATATAACATTATAGACAGACAATTAAACCAACCATTATTACAAGCACCCAATCATGGAATACAAACAGTCCAATCACAATACATCGACCTCCTTAATTGGTCATAATTACGCAATTTAATAACCACCAACGTTGAAATTTACTTCCATCATTTCAAATAAATGTCTATAAAATACTTTTAAAAAATCTATTCAATATACTAATAATAAAAGTGTCGGGGAACTGTCTCGAAAAGCCGTGTCGGGAAACTGTCTTGTCGGGGAATTGTCTTGTTCCCACTTCGATGACTGTCATTAAGTATTTCTCCGCATGACTATGGACTGTGATTAATCCTTTTGACAAATTATCACACATTTATCCAGGTATTTAATTACTTGACCGTGCATTATACTTGCATTCTTTCACACTCTGCACCCCATGTGTGCAAGTGTTATAAAAACAAATGGCAAGAGTAAAGTAGACCACTGATCATGAAGACCATTAATTAACACAGAAACAGCAAAACAAATAAAACATTCGGGCAGAAATAATCGGTTAATCAGCAGCTAACATTTGCCCCTAAAAAGATGATGCACTAATATAGCTTTCATACGAACAGAGAAATATACATAACATGTATTAACCCCCCAGAAGGGTAGTTAAATGAAAGACATTTTCAGGTGGGTAAAAACCGTAGAACTAGTGATCTTTAAGGCCATTTTGAAATATCATTCAATCTACAATTACTAGTCTCTCCTAAAAGTTTAATATCTGATACTCCTTATTTCTATTTATGCCAGATCACATCTGGTTTTCAAATACTGATATAATACATTGCTATTTTTTTTTCCATCCGATTTTCCTTTTACAGATTTCTTGGTCGGAATGTGGTTTTATAAGACAGAAAATGTAAATGGTTATGTACATATTTCGTGTGTCCACTGTATTGCTTACGAAATGATGTCTAAGGGTCGGGGTCAAGCGGTAGGTGCGGAGAGTCGACTTGCTTGTCTACTGGTCAATTACGTACATGTATTCATAACAGTAGCCTACCTCAAGTTTACAATCCCTCTTGCCCAGAAAGTATATCTGACGTATTCTCTTTGTTTCGGATTTCAAACTTAACTTTTGGTTTGTTAAAGGACTGTGTAGCCCTTTTAGATCAGCATCAGACGGTACAGAGTGTGCATCCTTATCAGACTGCACAGAATCTAGCACAAGATATGACGAGACATTTATTTATGAGAAACTAAAGCTAGAATCACACACGGCTGGGTCACGAACTGGATTTGATCCGGGTAAAAATTAGCCAGTTTAGTCCCGGAATTGAGGGTTAATTTGCATAATGGCAGGGTAGAAACGGCAAGATGAGATTATTGTATTCGGATTTAACTAATTAACATTTTCTTCTTTTCCCAGAATGTTTTTTGTTCCTTCAGAGACAAATTCTATCATATTAGCCACTTGTGATAAGCTTTGAATTTTGATCAGTCTAAAGATTTTATCGTTTGGTAAAGAGTTAAGGGTAAGGTTCCAGTTCTCTGAGACACTAAGTGATCCTGCTATTCGATCCTAAACAACTTTTACCGACCGTGAGAAAATAAGTATTTGAAAACATTGTGGAAAAACGGACAGATGCCGGTAACCAGGGTTTTTTCGTTTAGCAACAATCGGCATTAATTATCGGCAAATCTCGCCATTTGAGCATAATTTAATGGGTGGTCTGCAGATGCATTCAGATAGGATCAGTCTAACATTTATTGTGTGGTTAAAAAAGTAAACTGCTTTGCGCAGCTAAATGCATTTTCTTTGCAAACAATGTAGAACAATAATTAACAAGCAGTCTGATCTTGGGACCTAATCCGTCCATATGCACTTACGCTGCCAAAAGATCAATATGAGCCTGCACAAAATAAGCAGTCTAATCTTTAACTTAATCGATTCAGTAGGTCATTTTTTGGGGGGGGGAGGGGGGAGGTTTAAAACCATTTTTTTATCGCAACGTTAGCAAGATGCTGAATTCAGCAGAAAACTCGTCGGGTTAAGTGTTTCCATGTACTCTCGAGTTTAACGGCCCTAAAAGGCTTTTGGTAACACTGCGAGAAAAGAAGGAAATGGTAATAGCCAGCATTTTCTCCTTCCAAAATGTTAACCAGCATTTCTCTTTTACTCACAATATTTTCTACTCTTTCAAAGAAAGAAATAATCATTTGAAGTACGTTTGTTATCTCCAAACAATGCTTTCAATTTAGTTAAGTTAAAAAATGTGGTCATTTGGTAAAGGGTATAAAACTATTGACTGGAAAATTTGATTTTGCGGCAGTCATATACGTAAGCAAATAATTTATGGTTTTACGACTCTTGGAAAGAGCGCTTCTGAAATCACACGGAAACGAGAAAATGCTTTTGTCGGCCAATTTCTCATTTTCCAACAATTTTACCTTCTCGTTCAACATATATAAGTTTCATTGTGAGCCTTACTTATCGACTATATACAAATGCTTTTAACTTGATAGACTGTGTGGGACTGACTTCTATTTGGTAGCACTTTTGTCCCATGAGCGGTGTGGCTTCTCTTTCTCTGAAAATTACTTTGGCTTTAACATTCCTTTTGGGAAGAGGGCTTTTGAAGATACACTGTAGTGTCGCCAAGGATCAGTTTGCGCTGATCGGACAGGGTGCTTTCTGCTACAGCAATGTCCCCGTTCTTTTTTAAAGCTTGCCTTTGCTTTTTCGATTATGAATACATGTTTTTGGATTAGGCCCTACTTTCTCTTTCATTTCGGTGTATTTCTTTCTCATTTCGGAATCAATGAAAGGACTATCAAGCTCTTTGAAATAATGCATCATCGGTGTATGAAATTGTATTATAATAATAGCTAGTGCCTTTTTTCATTTATCAAAATATTGATGAATGAATGACTTGTGTTTCATGGCTAAGGTCCTATTGGGTGCATTTACAAATTCAACCAAACCTTAGGTTCACATAATACTGTGAAACATTGAAGACAAAATATAGATATGCCGATACATTTTGCCTAAAACAAACCACCTTTTGGATATATCGTATTTAACTTTCCCTTGGTATGCAGCTTTAAAACTCGCTAAAAATGAAAAAAAAAATCATCAGAACTATTGACTGTAGTAGACATTGTGAGAAATAGCCACACCGCTCATTTGGCAAAAGTGTTACCAAATAGAAAACAGTCCCACACAGTCTATTGTAACATTTTTTTTTTTCATTACTAGAATAGAATTTCTCACCGAATAACTTTTAGTCAGCCATGTAAATGCTTTAGAGAATGAACATGAGCACCTGCATACACACATCATGAATATACCAACAAAGTGGAATGATCATTCAGCAAGGAGCCAGATCAGAGAGGGCATATGGCGCTTTGACTGAGCACTTGATTCATAGCTTATATACCTATAGCTTTCCACAAATTTACGATGATGCCTGATCAGAATGGTCGGTTACAAATGCTGGTTTTAGTCTTCAACTTGAGCCACAGCACTTCGTTGGTTTTTGTCACGACAAATAAGTAACATTCCTTTTTTGTTGTTGTTATTGTTGTTGTTGTGACTTGTATTCATAAATGCAACGAAAGACCCAAGAATACATATTCAAAAGTCATATATTTACCTAGATAAGATTACTGATACAAGAACCGTGTCTTGTCTTTCTTTGAATGCTTACAATTATCGTAAGCTATCGAAACAGAACATTTTTTAGAACCATGTTATCCTAGAACCACGATATCGTGTAACAAATATCTTGTATTAAATTTTACTACCTATTACTACTGCTTATCCTTACTATCACTACTTATCATTATGATGATTATATGTTAATGCCTCAAAAAGCATTTAAAATCAAGGACTCATTTTATCCGGACTTAAGCAAAAGAACCTTGCTCAAACTTACTTTTATCGTAAAATGGCCCAAATATCACAGATGAAATAGTTTTATTTTCAAAAAATAATGTTTTTGAAGCATTTGATATCATATATTTATTTTTATCAACAATTCAGCATCGTATCACCTAATTCAACTTTCATCTCTCGAGAAGTCAAAATACATGTAAATGAATAAAAACGATATCCCCAAAAAATGAATAATATGATTATATAATTAAAAAAAAAAGACAAGTTAATGCAAAATAGTGTATACATCATATATTTATTTTATCAGCAATTCAGTAGTTTAGCGTTTTAGTGTTTTTCAGCTGATCAGCAGGTTGCTCAATTAAGCCGAAAATTCAGCGTTTCAGGGAGTCAACTATGCATGACACAGTGTAAATTCGAGTAACTCTTCGCGGATTTCAAGTCCAGGTTGTTCGAACAGAGATAGACTTTTTGCAAAGTTTATTTTCTCTTAAAAATTCTAAATATGTTTCTTCCAATTGTAAATTTCAGCACTAGCCATATAATAGGCTTAGATTTTTTTTATCGCAGCCAATCATGTCGCAGCTTCGAAATTCAGAAGTTTCTAGGACAGTTGTAGCCTGGAAACATTCTTTAAACGTAATAACAAAATCCCTTGAAACTGACTTATTAATGCTAATTATGAAACAGCTAACTTTAATAAGTCTTTGGTATAGAAGAAATCCTTTGTATAGCTCAATTTTCCCAACTGTATTCATGGTGTTAATTCTAATCTATAAGTACAGTCATATATATACTCTTTGCAAATAGTACTTTCTGCAAGTTATGTTGCTTTTAGTATTGAAGAATATACAATTAATCAATCACTGTACAGCCTAATTCTTACAATAAATACAAGTAATACAAGGAGAAAACATTTGAGAGAAAGACGAAACTAGTACAGTAATGCAGAAACAAATTTTGGAAAATATGAGACAACTTGATAAAAATAACCGTGCCTGTTTCAGATATTTTCCTGACTGAATCAACTACAGGTTCGTTAGTTGTACATGTTCAAGTAATTTAGGTTAAAATTGTTATCTAAATCTTTATCAAACGACGAAAAATTTGGACTTTTTTAAGTTGAAAACAGAGGGCAAATTAAATGTGGCTCAAGTTATTGAAATTTTGTTCAGAGGGTCAAAACATTGTGGGAAAAGGAAAAAGTGCTAGCCAACAGCATTTCACATTTTCCTACAATGTTTACCTCAGGGTTGTTTAATTCGGGATAATGTGGTGATGGGTTGAGTATTACATTTCCCTGCACAGCAATTTCAAAACGATGCTCTTCCTTGCGATGTTTCAGAATTCCTCACGAGCATTCTAGTAGTTTCTCGCAATGTTGTTCTCGGTGAAAACGAAAGAGCTGGCCGGCAGATCAATAGTCGGTTTTAATAAAGCATGAAAACAATGCCAATAGAGAGCGATTTCAAGCCCTCAAGGCCTCTAGTTGGATTATTATCATGACTCTTTAAATCTTATCGATCCACACATGTTTGCAATTGAGAGGTATTTTTAACAAAAGCAATTTCTATTTTCCTCTTAATTGCTCTGTTTCACACATATTCTTTTGCTGCTTAAGTGCAAATTATTCAAAATTTCTCTTACTCTGAATTGCTGATTGAAACTTCTTTTTTGGGTTTTAAATTTTAATTAAGATGTTTTATATGTAGTCGACTATATTCCAGTTTGGTCCAGGCAGATTCTGGATCTGCCTAGCCTAACTGGAATTCTAATTTGGTTCTTATAAAGATCTGTAATCTCTCTTGACCAAATAAGAATTCTAATTTGGTCTAGTCCAAAGCAGAATTGCAATGTGGTCTAGGCAGATTCCAGATCTGCCTAGATTTCGGTTTAGACTACGACATTTACATATATATTTAATAGTACTTTACATCTACAAAAGATGTCAATTGTTGGGTTCTGGTGTTGATGGTATCATGATTATTGTTGGCTGGTTTTATTTCACTGTATCACGAAAATGACTGTTCGTACTTGTAAATATTTTCCTGAAAAATCGCACGGGCGAGTCCTCACAATGTTGATAATTATGTGTATCTAAGAAGGACCTGAATGGGTGTTTGAGCAATACAGTTAAAACAATAATAATTTGCGTCATTCAATGATATACCCCGCCGAAGGAAACGTTTATTGGCGTCACCTTTTCCGTCTGTCCGTCCCATTTGTTGAGAATGCAATTCCTCCCAGATTTCTTAATAGATTTGGATAAAATTTTCACAGAATGTGACCTATCGCACTATCGCATATTATCAAGGTTTAGCGATTTGAAGCTGCGTCATGAAGAAAAGGGGGCTTAATTTCATATTTCATTCCATTTCTTGTGAATGCAACTCCTCCCGCATTTCTTGACGGATTTAGATAAAATTTTCACAGAATGTTTCTCCTGGTAATCGATCGGACCTACGTGTACCGTTCAAGTCGAGAAACAGACCAAAATTAGGTATTAGGGTGTTAAAACAGGTGCATGAAAACTGCATTAATATTTCACTATGTACAATGCATTGTACAGCGAAGCATTAAGCCCTTATTTGCCACAACTTGAATCATGAATTAAAAGAGTAACTTAAACTTTCCATGTCCCATCAGAATTTAAACAGCGAACACCCGGCAGGGATAGTTTCTGTACAACAACAACTTCTGTTCCGTATTTCAAGATTCCATCAAACCTTGTAATAAGTTCCGTATCTCTAGCCTGGCCTAACAGGAAATGCTAGAGGTACTATTCCGTACCCCTAGATACTTCCTTTTATAAAACGCAAACAGACAGTACCGTAACCAGAAAGCAAAAAGGAAAACATATTTTCTTCCAAATGTTTAGTCCGAAGCTAAATTGAAATTTTTGACGTCAACAAGAGTGGCGACCCTTTGATTCATTTTCGACGTCACTGACGTCGTTTCTTTCGTTAGTAAGTCATACAAGCTCATTTATTTTTGCCCTCCCGACGATATTTTTGAAATCGATTGAAACAAATGAATTTACAATATTCATAGGCTTGTCCTTATAAATCCAGAACGCTTTATACGTTATACAGGTTTGGTTTTGATGGTATCATGGATGTTGTAAGTTTGTTTTAACCCATTACCATACAATCCCTACTTTTGACGACCCCGGTAAAGAAGCCTTTAGAAAACATTGTGAGAAAGGAGAAAATGCTGGTACCAAGAAATTTCTCCTTTTCCCACTATGTTTTCTATCCTTCACAAAACAAATTTTGAGTCACTTTTATTTTGTTATTTGATAATGTTTTCGATTTGGACAAGCCAAAAATTTTGTCGTTTGGTAATGAGTTAAGGTAGTACCAATCCAATGGAAAAGAGCTACTATTTCCACTAAATAACATTGACCTGCAGAAGTTGCTATAATTACAAATGAGTATAGTTGTACTTCTTTGATCCAGCCACTTTTTTTTCCTTTTTTTTTTCATCTTGGAATTATCATTTATAAATCTAAACTCACTATTTTCTCATTTCAAAGGAGGTTAATAATCTCCCCCCACCCCCTTTTTTCAGGAAACTAACAAAAGTATCAAGAAATAATTTCAAGATAGACATCAAAGGAATTTCTGGTCGGTTAGAAATGTGCAAAAGTATTATAGCAGTATAAATAGTAATTTATCAACAAATAAGAAATTCTGTGTGACACTAGAAGCGTTAGAATGGTAATGCCTTAATTCGATGTACCACGAATAGGCAGGTCCGTAATTGTAAATATTATGCTTAAAAATCGCACAGGCGAGTCCTCACTATGTTGATAATTATGTGTATGTGTGTGCGTTATTCAGAGGACCTGGATGGGTATTTACACTGTACAGTTATATAACAATAATGATTTGCGTCATGGCTAATTATTGATTGATTCTCTAGCGTCATGCCAACACTTTTTGCTGTATCATCAAAGTGATGACAGCGTTACATTTTTTTAAAAATTTCCTCAGCACATTTACAATAATGATATGAGCTACACAACACATGTTATTATTTCGAAGAATTATACTATGTAAAATTTAATAAGTAGGTAAGAAAACATAACTGATACATATGTGAACAAAGTACACACTCTGTTCTATTTTCATCTCATATCTATAGTTAAAAATGGATTCGTATCTTTTTAATGTTGACAATATCTTTCTTTGTAGTAAATTTAGTAAATTAATCATGCACCGAATTAAACGTGCACGAAAGTCTTTGAGATTGAAAAGTTGTGTTTAGAATATAGCACTGAATGTAAAAAGTAAAACAGAAGGCTTAAGGTAAGACCTGTGTAATGCACTTCCGGTGAACATTTGGCAAAAATTCTGATTGGTTGATAAATAAAAATAAGGATTTATGAAGAAATAATATTTTTACACATTTCTAATGGATCAGAAATTCCGTTTATGTCTATCTTGAAACTATTTTTTGATACTTTTGTTTGTTTTCTAAAACGGGAGGTAATTATTATCTTTTTTTGAATTGAGAATATAGTGGTTTTAGATTTATAAATGATAATTCAAAGAAGGAAAAAATAGAAAAAATGAAAAGGTGAAAGTAGTTCAATAATACTCATTTTTAATTATAGCTAATTTTACAGGATGATATTTTAGTGGAAATAGCTGTTTTCCATTACACAGGTCTTACCTTAACTAAACTCGTAGGAAAGGTGACTGTTTGAAATATGAATGGTATTATAGCACAGTCCTAGACATTTTACTTCATGAATTAGCCAAAAGGTTTGTCCGTAATTGTAAATATATAGCATAAAAGCTCTCACAAGCGAGTCCTCTCATTGTTGATATGCGTATATAAATATTTGTCTGTGTGTGTTATTCAGAGGACCTGGAGGAGAGCTCTTTACAGCATTACAGTCGTAATAATTTGCGTTATGGTTAATGGTTGATTGTTACGAGGGTTAACGTCTTTTCAACAGTGTTTGGTACATGTAACATCAGCTTAATCATCAGTTTTGGACAATATGACCATTATGGTCTATGGGCCGTAAATTATTATAATCTAATAAAGAAGTTGAAGTTGCACCCTGAACACCGTACTAAGTTTCTTTTACAGTCCGATTATTTCTACGGATCGCCCGATTGTACCTTTCTAGTCAGCGTTTGAATCATCATCATCATCATCATCAGATTCTTCACTGTCTCCTTGCAGCCTTACGCCAATTGGCGACCTGCCAACGGATCTTTCTTCACGAAATATTAAGAACTATATGCTGAATGGCGGTACTTTTAGAAAAAACAGTTTCACTTCATGATTAAGGAAAAGTCGAAAATGAATATACGTGAATCGATTTTTTTTCATTAAAGGCGTCTTAAGTTTTCATTTTTATGCATTTCATCTTATATATTAAAATTGCTTTCTGTACTGTGTAAGTTTCTTGATTTGGATGGAAGTGCACTGATAGTATAGTGTATGTTAGAAGGCATACATTTACACATGGCTGCAGCATTCTGTTTGTCTCCTAAATTTGAACAAGTTGAAAAACGCATGGAAGAAAGTCCACCAGACACATGAGTATTTTACCTAGTAGTCCATAATTCAAATAAATACTCACATATGTACATATCTACATTTTGTTGGTATCACCGATATCATTAGCTTGCTTTGATTCGACGTATCACGAATAGTGAGCAATGATTGTAAATATTATGCTTAAAAATCGCATTGGCGAGTCCTCACAATGTTGATAATTATGTGTATGTGTGTGCGTTATTCAGAGAACATCGATGTGTAGTCATACAGCAGTTTTAACAATAATGATTGGCGTTATGCTTATTATCGATTGATTCTTTAGCGTCGTGCCAACACTTTCTCAGTATCTATGTAATGACGACAGCTTTACATTTTTTTCACTCTCAGCACATTAAAAATAATGTAATAAGGTACACAAAGCATGTACGTATTATTATAATTACAGAATTTTAAAGGTGACAAGTTGAATATAAAAATTCTGTATCGTTTTTAAAATAAGACTAAAAACATTACAAGTGCACTGAACCGCGTAAATGAAAAATCGCTCCCAGTCGGCCATTTTGCATCGAATAAAAAAACAAAAAAAAGTGTCTCCGGAGAATGGGTTCTTGTACACATGGTATAAAGTTTCACGAAATTCCGTCCAGTGGAATCGGAGATATTTGCCGGGCCGGACACACGGACGGACAATCGGACGGACGGACAGGCGGACGAACAAACAGACGGAAGGACGCACGAACGAACAACGCTAAAACTATATCCCTCCGCCATCGGCAGGGGATAATAAAAGCTTTCTAAAAGTGACAAAATTCTTAAATGGGACAAAAAAAGATAATGTTACGACCACAAAAGCTTTACTGACAAGACTATGAATCAAATTATGACTAATTAGTCCTCAAGTCTTACGTCCTCGCAACGACACACTTACTCTTCAATTTTGAAAGGCATGTTCGCTTTTCAGAAAATTATGCATGCATTAGACTAAAAATATCTGTGTTTAGGGCTTTCCTACCCTGCCTAGAAGATGCTGCGGATCCTAAACTGTTTACGCTACGATTAGAAAAAAGAACTGTTGGGTATGATTTCGGTACAAGTTCCATGAAAAGAATCTGGAAAAAAAATCATAAATCCCTACTTACCCTACCTACAGCATCTCAGACCGAAATCCTACACACAGATTTTTTGGTAAGGCCTTAGAGGTATTATATCTCGTAGTCTATAGATATGAATCTACACGGATAAAAAAAAGTATGGACATAATTCTGCGTTATGTCATTTACTTTGCTGAGTTGAATCTAACACGTTGTGTCAGCTCAGGATTTGTGAACATTTCTAAAGCCTCCTGATGTTAGTAAAATGCTTGTCGACCAACCAAAACTGTTCTGAAGCCAGAAAATGAAACTGTTAGCAGGTTTAAACAAGATAAAAGACTTCAAAGATTGCACGGCAAACAATGCACTGTTCTAATTGATAAGAATAAAATCAGGCATTCCTTCCTATAGAAAACTGATACACACTTTGTCATTTAGATCTGGTCATAACCAGGAATAAAGCGAATAGTACTTTGGCAAGGGATGATTTATAGGACAAGAGTTAAGATTCAGATATGAGCATATACATATTGTCTTCGTAATACATGTATCTGACCAACCAACAGCGAAGCCTTTAACCTAGTATAGCTAATCAGTCATCAACCATATTTTTTATATGAGGAATAAAGCATCTAAATAGGACGGGATTTGTTCCCTTCAGAAAATCTTGCCGTCAAGATTATGAATTAAGTTATAACAGACAAAACATTTAAATGAGGCAGAAAATTATACAGATTATAAATTCATGCCGCTAAGATTATAAATCAAGTAATCACTGATAACTCCCGACCTGTCACGTCCTCATTACGTCACACTCTCATTTTAAACTCTGTGGAACATGTCTCACCATATGTATGGTTGGTAACGGTCTTATTCAGTCCAATCTAAATCTACCCAAATCATCAATATCTTCTTAGTTTTTACATTTAAGTGAACAGAATGGGCCCCGATCTTATAGCGAAAGTGAATAGACCTATCACGTCCTTAGAACGTCACACCCGCACTTCTCCAATGTATGATTGGTAGCGTTCTTATTCAGTCCAATCTAAATCTACCCAATTATCAATATTTTCTAAGGTTTTACATGTAAGTGAACAGAACGGTCCCCGATCTTATAACCAAAATGAATGGACTTATCACGTCCTCACAACGTTTCACCCGCACTTAACTTCTGTAGAACATATTTCTCCATATGTACATGTATAGTTAGTAGCGATCCTATTCAGTCCAATCTAAATCTACCCGAATCATCAATATTTTCTTAGTTTTTACATGTAAGTGAACAGAAGGGTCCCGATCTTATGCGAAAATGAATTGACCAATCCGCAAATGTCTGATGCAATCTGTTCTTACTAACTGGTTCATAATGCTTATCTCGAATATTGTGCTAAAACTCCATGGCTTTTCCAATCATATAAACATAATGTACGTAGCAGGCGGTCCATATTGTAAAATACAGTATTTTAAGAAAAACAATTTAACGAAGATTACATCTCTTTAATTATTTCTTTTTTTGCAGGGCTGCTATTATGTTGTTCTACACTCCGTGAAGGATTTCAAACATACTATTTCGACTTTTGAGGTTTTCGTCTAGTCTGCATTTGTTTCAAAATGCATGAAAAACATCTTATAACATTAACAGAACTGAAAGAAACTTATCTTCATCTATACAAAGGCCCGTAGGAACAGGGGGGCTGGGGGGGATAAGCCCCAATAATTTTGACAACCATGGTAATTGAAATTACCCTTTGTCCTAGAGAATTTCAATCGACGCAAAATTTTCCAAAAAACACAAGTTAGCCCCCCCCCCCCCCCCATCTTGAACTGCTTCCTGCGTGCCTGATTAATACATAAGACTTTTGTGATACAATGACCTTTGACCACACTGCTTCAATCGGGAGAACTTGGCGAAAAATTCAATGGAGTCTATGTTAAAGAGACATTTCAAATTGGAATCGAATATATTTATTTACTTATTGTCTACTTATTAATTTTCCAAAAACAAATGCTAACTGAACAGTGAAAAATTGAGAGAAAATTTAGGGTACCTTGCTGAATTTATCTAACCTGACCCTGTCACTTTTTCCCAACTCACTTTGCAACATATCTAGTAATGTAATGGAAAACTGCACATTAAACTTTATGTTTTATACATTATCTATACAGTTTCTATGTAGTTTCCGTTTCGTGTAACTGTAGAATGGACCGAAGATCAGGTGGTACAAAACTTGCAGCCTGATCTTTGATCTATCCTGCCCGCTTACAGAAGCAATTTTATTTGAATCGCAGTATTATTGGATCTGGTACTGACTGGATATTTCCATTTCTACCATCTAGTAATGTAGTGGAAAATTGCACATTAATTTTTAAATCATATATTTTTATACAAAATCTATGTTGTTTCCGTTTCGTATTACTGTAGAGTGGACCGGAGATCAGGTGGTACAAAACTTGCAGTCTGATCCTCCATCTACTCTGCCCGTTCACGGACACATTAATTCTAATTTTTTTGTATTATTTGTTCTAGAACTGGCTGAAAGTTTCCATTTCACCTATCGAGTAATTTAGTGGGAATTCGTCCATTTTACTCATGTACTTCTTTTCTATATGCTTCCATATGCTTTACTATACTATGAAATAATCTCAACTCTACGATCATCTACCATTTGAATTAACGTCTATCGAAATTATATCTATATCATCTGAAACAGTAGAGAAACCTGAAAAGATTGTTAACAATTATTCATCTATTTTTTTATGTTGTTAACAAATCAATCCAACAACTTTGTCTTTATATCTATTTGCTTTCCACGTATGTATTGAATTTATTTGTATTATCTGACTATGAGCTGTATGCTTTAAGTCCAAAATAAAATGTTATGTTATGTATACAGACTACTTACAACATACTTATGATATACGAGTATATACGGCGAAACATGTCCTACATAATTTTTACAGTGAGTGTATCAATGTGAGGACGTAAAGGTCGGGATTAATTAATAATAAATTTATTCGTCATCTTATCAGCAAGAACTTGTGATCGGTAAGGTCTTTTTCTCTAATCAAGTGTTTTGTCATTTTTATAGGCTTTTGAAGGTACATCATATTAATTAATACTTGATTACTTTTACATCTCTATGGTCAACTCCTGAAGACCAAATTTGCACATGTCTGTAGGTTGACCCGTGCATATTCTCCTGATTATTTGGTTGATCAATTGTACGGTGCTATATGCTACAATAGCTACAAAATATTGATGTTTGTCTAATTCTTGTCTGGAACTCATTTTGGTTATTTCAATTTTGTGAATTGCACTTGACCATGAATAAAGTCGTTCGTATTTGTAACAATTCTGAAAAAAACAAATAGGTTAATCTTTCCAATAATGATGAAACATGTGCGTAATTTAGAGGACCTGACTAAGTATCTAGCACAGCATTCATGAAGATTAAGAACTCGAGTCATTACGTAGGATTGGTCATTTGTTTAGGGTTCGAGGGCGTGCGAACAGTGTTTAATTATATCATGAATGACGGCTGTTCAAATATTTATGTTTTCTAATCTCTTGCTAAGTCTATCATTCTGTCCTTGTAACAGTGCCTTAAGTGTCTCCAATGCAAAAGCCCGAATGTCAGTTCCTGAGTATGACTTAGGAGTCGAACTAACGATCTTTCACACATAAGTGTCTGCTTGATAACAGTTTCTATTTTTTTCTGACTGATAAGTTTACATCATTGTAGCCAATACATTAGATGGCCTAGACAACGCAGTAGAGTATTATAGTTTATATCAGCCTCGACCAGTTCTCTGTTGAGAAATCAATACAAAATAAAATTCTAACAAATCAAAAAGGGTCTGGATGATATAAGCATTGTTTCCTCTGTTTCTGTCTTTCTGTTCGTCTCGCTCTATCATTTCAACATAGACTCCATTGGCTTTTTCGCTTAGTTTTCCCGTTAGACGCAGTGTGTTTAAAGGTATTTGTATTTTAAAAGTCTAATATTCAGTTGAAGGCAGCTTTCTTTCATTAAAATGTCTGTTATGATGTTTGTGCATTTTGAAGTAAACACTGACTTATATAAAAGTCTTCGAAGATTAAAATAGCGTGACTCTAAGCTTCTCCAAGGGGACAATTGGATTAGACCAGTCTGAAAAAAGAAAATAGCTGAAAAGGAATTACTGTTTGTTTAGTCTTGAAACACTTGAACTGTTGTTTTTACAGCAAGTCTAGGTTTCTGCTAAGTACAGCAGGATTACATGACTGAAATGTTCGTGGAATATAAGAAAGAAATGCGAGGTGTTACCATATGAATCACTTAGTAAGAAAGTATTTCACCAAACATTTGCGACCAGTGAAATTCGGAATCAGCCTATTCATTTTCGCTGTAAGATCAGGGTCTATTCTGTTCACTTACCACATGTTAAAGCTATGACAATATTCGTGATTCAGGTAGATTCAGATTGGACCTAAAAAGACCGCTACCAACTACGCATATCCTACATAAGTTATGTTGAGTGTGTCATTGTGAGGACGTGATAGGTCAGGAGTTATCAGTGAAAAGTTGATTTACAGTGTTATCGGTATGAACTTATAATCGGTATAATTTTCTGCCTCATTTAAATGTTTTGTCTGTTATCAAATAAAAAGTGGTGATCGCTGATGACTGATTATCTATATAAGATCTAAGACTATGTCACAGGGTTTTTTAATATAATTATTATGTATTACCATGGACGACATGAATATTCGTGTTTCTGAACCCTCACTCTTCCTAACAGCCATCTCTTGCCATAGTACTATTCTCGTAATTCGTAGATATGATCTGGTCTGGCATCGAAACAAAGACCATCAGTTGTTACAGGGGTTTGTCTGTTTGATTGAACATCGGTTGTATTAATATTTGTTAAAGGTCTTTTTCATTCTCAGCAATGACACAAACGACTCAATTAATAAATGATTCAGTGTGTAACACTTTTCTGTAGGGAACATCACACGTATTATTATCATATCACTAAGATTGATTGGATGGTGTTTGATGTCGCTTTGAACACAATTTGAGTCATATCACGGTAACATCACACATTCATGTATTTCCCGGGTTTCACAAACACAAGGGTAAGGCCCTGAAGTGTCCTACCCGAGGAAACTCCCTCAAAAAACTTAGTGGATCCACTGAGGCTCGAATTCGCGGTCTCCAATTCACGAGACCTGCTCTTTACGACTGAACCAAGCACTACTGTTGCTTTAGCATGTGGTAAATGAACAGAATAGACCCTGATCTTACAGCGAAAATGAATAGGCTGATTCCGAGTTTCACTGGTCGCAAATGTTTGGTGAAATATTTTCTTACTATGTGATTCATATGGTAACACTACCATTTCTTTCTTAGATTCCACGAACATTTCAGTCATGTAATCCTGCTGTACTTAGCAGAAACCTAGTCTTGCTGTAAAAACAACATTTCAAGTCTTTCAAGACTAAACAAACAGTAATTCTTTTTCAGCTATTTTCTTTTTTTCAGACTGCTCTAATCTAATTGTCCGATTGGAGAAGCTTAGATTCACGCTATTTAGATCTTCGAAGACTTTTATATAAGTCAATGTTTACTTCAAAATGCACAAAAAACATAGCAGATATTTAAATGAAACAATGCTGCCTTCAACTGAATATTAGACCTTTAAAATACAAAGACCTTTAAACACATTGCGTCTAACGGGAAAACTAAGCGAAAAAGCCAATGGAGTCTATGTTGAAATGATAGAGCGAAACGAACAGAGAGAAAGAAACAGAGAAAACAATGCTTATATCATCTAGACCCTTTTTGAACTGTTAGAATTTAATTTTGTATTGATTTCTCAACAGAAAACTGGTCGAGGCTCATATAAAGTATAATACTCAGTCTATAATACTAAAACTATTAATCAGTCAGAAAAAAAAATAGAAACTGTTATCAAGCAGACACATATGTGTGAAAGATCGTTAGTTTCATTCCTGACTAAGTCATACTCAGGAACTGACATTCGGGCTTTTGGCCTTGGAGACGCTTAAGGCACTGTTGCAAGGACGAAATGAAAGACTTGGCAAGAGATTAGAAAACATAAATATTTGAACAGCCCTCATTCATGTATTTAAACACTGTTGGCACGCCCTCAAACGTTAAACAAGCGACCAATCTTTCGTCATGACTCGAATTCTTAATCTTCATGAATGCTGTGCTAGATACCTAGTCAGGTCCTCTAAATTACGCACATGTTTCATCATCATTGGGAGGATTAACCTGTTTGTTTTTTTCAGAATTGTTACAAATACGAACGACTTTATTCATGGTCAAGTGCAATTCACAAAATTGAAATAACCAAAATGAGTTCCAGACAAGAATTAGACAAACATCAATATTTTGTAGCTATTGCAGCTGTAGCATATAGCACTGTACAATTATAATAAAGTATTATACTCAGTCTATAATACTCAAACTAATAATCAGTCAGAAAAAAATAGAAACTGTTATAAAGTAGACACATATGTCTGAAAGATCGTTAGTTTGATTCCTGACTAAGTCATACACAGGAACTGTCATTCGGGCTTTTGGCCTTGGAGACACTTAAGGCACCATTTCGTGATAGATTTGGTAAGAGATTAGAAAACATAAATATTTGAACAACTCTCATTCATGATATATCTAAACACTGTTCGCACGCCCTCGAACCCTAAACAAACGACCAATCCTACGTCAGCCCACTAATCAGGAGAAAATGCACTGGTCAACCTACAGACATGTGCAAGTTTGGACTTTGAACAGGAGTTGACCATAGAAATGTAAAAGTAATCAAGTATTAATTAACATAATGTACCTTTTACCATTCAAAAGCCTATAAAAATGACAAAAGACTTGATCAGAGAAAAAGACTTTACCGATCACATGTTCTTACTGATGAGATGACGAATAAATTTATTATTAATTAATTGTCAGATAATACAAATAAATTCAATACATGCGTGGAAAGCAAATAGATATAAAGACATAAAGTTGTTGGATTGATTCGTTAACAACATAAAGAAATAGATGAAATAAATGTTAACAATCTTTTCAGGTTTCTCTACTATTTCAGATGATATAGATATAATTTCGATAGACGTTAATTCAAATGGTAGATAATCGTAGATGTGAGAGTATTTAATATTATAGTAAAGCATATGGAAGCATATAGAAAGGAAGTATATAAGTAAAATGGACATATTCCTACTAAATTACTCGATAGGAGAAATGGAAACTTTCAGCCAGTTCTAGAACAAATAATACAAAAATTTTAAAATTATTATGTCCGTGAACGGGCAGAGTAGATCGAGGATCAGACTGCAAGTTTTGTACTACCTGATCTCCGGTCCACTCTACAGTAACACGAAACGGAAACAACATAGATATTGTATAAAATATATGATTTAAAAAATAATGTGCAATTTTCCACTACATTACTAGATGGTAGAAATGGAAATACCCAGTCAGTACTAGATCCAATAATACTGCGATTCAAATAAAATTGCTTCTGTAAGCGAGCAGGATAGATTAAAGATCAGGTTGCAAGTTTTGTACCACCTGATCTTCGGTCCATTCTACAGTTACACGAAACGGAAACTACATAGAAACTGTATAGATATTGTATAAAACACAAAGTTTAATGTGCAGTTTTTCCATTACATTACTAGATGTGAGAAATGGAAATTTACAGTCACTACTAGATCCAAAAATACTGCGGATTGAATAAAAGCGGGCAAGATAGATCAAAGATCAGGCTGCAAGTTTTATGGCACCTGATCTCTGATTGGCTCTGCACGAAAAGGAAACTTTATAGTTGATAGGAAATAAAATAAAACGGGAAAAAATAAAAGAAAGTTAATAAAGATAGAATGATAGCGTAATAAAGATAGAAAGACGCTGTCAGTTATTTGCCAGTACAGTTTTTAATCCTGTATACAGCACAATATGATTCTACGCGGCTCACAAATATCTTGTTAGCTTTAATACGCAATTTATAATTAAAAACAATGCGGATCCTGGTCTTATTTCATGGTTGCATGGGCTGATTCGGATATTTACAATGTTGGCAAATTTCAGTTGTTATTTTTTTCTCACTATCTAGTTCATATATTTTAAAACTGTCAAACATGTTGTACGTGGCGGAAAGCAAGTATCCCTTTAAAATGAGGATTTCAATTGAGGAAAATAAGGATTTCAAGGTTTTCAATGTAGGATTTTTAAATACAACGTTACAATATTTCAGGCGTCCTTATAATTCAGTTTATGCTTCGAAATTCGAAATGCATAAAAGACATTTTATATGCATAACACACAAATAGAAGAAATATATTTTCAAATCATGATTCTACTGACTTTTACAAGGGCATATTTATATATGTACAGAAAACATACAAATGGAAAAAATATTTCTTCAAACGACAATTTGACTTACTTTTATAAGGGCATTCATTCAAAGTCAGTAAATAGGGGATTTTCGTTTATTCTCTGTCACAGTTATTTTCCTCGGTCTTCTTTATAAAACGCATTTTTTTAAAATCATTACCAAACAACCTTACCAGATTCGACCAACAACTGAATGGGAAAATGGACTTTGATGGTCAAAAACATACCAGTGATTCTTAGAAAATGGCGAAAACTGCCTGTCGCAAAGTGAGTTGGGAAAAAGTGACTGGGTCAGGTTAGATAAATTCAGCAAGGTACCCTAAATTTTTTCATTTTTTCACTGTTCAGTTAGCATTTGATTTTGGAAAACTAATAAGTAAACAATAAATGAATAAATATATTCGATTCCAATTTGAAACGTCTCTTTAATATAGACTCCAATGAATTTCTCGCCAAGTTCTCACGATTGAAGCAGTGGGGTCAAAAGTCATTGTATTTCAAAAGTCTAATCTATAGGTGAAGATAAGTTTCTTTCAGTTCTGTTAAAGCTATAAGATTCTTTTCATGCATTTTGAAACAAATGCAGACTAAACGAAAACCTCGAAGATTGAAATAGTATGTTTGAAATCCTTCACGGAGTGTAGAACAACATAATAGCAGCCCCGCAAAAAAAGAAATAATTAAAGCGATGTAATCTTCGTTAAATTGTTTTTCTTAGAATACTGTTTTTTTTTAACAATACGGACCGCCTGCTTATATGTTTATATGATTGGAAAAGCCATGGAGTTTTAGCACAATATTCGAGATAAGTATTATGAACCAATTAGTAAGAACAGATTGCACCTTTGCGGATTGGTCAATTCATTTTCGCATAAGATCGGGACCCTTCTGTTCACTTTAAATGTAAAAACTTAGAAAATATTGATGATTCGGGTAGATTTAGATTGGACTGAATAGAATCGCTACCAAATATACACTCGTATGGAGAAATATGTTCTATATAACTTAAGTGCAGGTGTGACGTTGTGAGGACGTGATAGATCCATTCATTTTCGCTATAAGATCGGGGACCATTCTGTTCACTTACATGTAAAAACTAAGAAGATATTGATGATTTGGGTAGATTTAGATTGGACTGAATAGGATCGATACTAACCATACATCGGAGAAGTGCAGGTGTGACGTTGTAAGGACGTGATAGGTCTTTTCATTTTCGCTGTAAGATCGGGGCCCGTTCTGTTCACTTAAATGTAAAAACTAAGAAGATATTGATGATTTGGGTAGATTTAGATTGGACTGAATAAGACCGTTACCAACCATACATATGGTGAGACATGTTCCACAGAGTTTAAAATGAGAGTGTGACGTAATGAGGACGTGACAGGTCGGGAGTTATCAGTGATTACTTGATTTATAATCTTAGCGGCATGAATTTATAATCTGTATAATTTTCTGCCTCATTTAAATGTTTTGTCTGTTATAACTTAATTCATAATCTTGACGGCAAGATTTTCTGAAGGGAACAAATCCCGTCCTATTTAGATGCTTTATTCCTCATATAAAAAATATGGTTGATGACTGATTAGCTATACTAGGTTAAAGGCTTCGCTGTTGGTTGGTCAGATACATGTATTACGAAGACAATATGTATATGTTCATATATGAATCTTAACTCTTGTCCTATAAATCATCCCTTGCCAAAGTACTATTCGCTTTATTCCTGGTTATGACCAGATCTAAATGACAAAGTGTGTATCAGTTTTCTATAGGAAGGAATGCCTGATTTTATTCTTATCAATTAGAACAGTGCATTGTTTGCCGGACAATCTGTGAAGTCTTTCATTTTGTTCGAACCCGCAAACACTTTATTTCATTTTCTGGCTTCAGAACAGTTTTGGTTGGTCGATAAGCGTTTTACTAACATAAGGAGGCTGTAGAAATGTTCACAAATCCTGAGCTGACACAAAGTGTGAGATTCAACTCAGCAAAGTAAATGACATAATGCATAATTATGTTCATACTTTTTCTTTTATCCATTTAGATTCATATCTGTAGGCTGTATAATACCTCTAAGGCCTTACAAAAAAAATCTGTGTGTAGGGTTTCGGTCCGATATGCTGCAGGTAGGGTAAGTAGGGATTTATGTTTTTTTTCCAGATGTTTTTCATGGACCTTGACCTTGTACCGAAATCACACCCGACAGATTTTTTTCCAATCGTAGCGTAAACAGTTTAGGATCAGTAGCATCTTCTAGGTAGGGTAGGGAAGCCCTAAATACAGATATTTTTAGATCTTAATACATGCATAATTTTCTGAAAAGCGAACATGCCTTGCAAAATTGAAGAGAAAGTGTGTCGTTGCGAGGACGTTAGAGTTGGGGACTAATTAGTCATAATTCAATTCATAATCTTGTCAGTAAAGCTTTTGTGGTCGTAACATTATCTGTTTTTGTCCCATTTAAGAGTTTTGTCACTTTTAAAAAGCTTTTATTATCCCCTGCCGAAGGCGGAGAGATATAGTTTTAGCGTTGTTTGTCCGTGCGTCCTTCCGTCTATTTGTCCGTCCGCCTGTTCGTCCGCCTGATCGTGTGTCCAGCCCGGAAAATATCTCCGATTCCACTGGACGGAATTTCGTGAAACTTTATACCATGTGTACAATAACCCATTCTCCCGAGACAGTTCTTTTGTTTTTTGATTCGATGCAAAATGGCCGACTGGGAGCGATTTTTAAGTTACGCGGTTCAGTGCACTTGTAATGTTTTTAGTCTTATTTTAAAAACTATACAGAATTTTTACATTCAACTTGTCACATCTATCTACCACCAGTAGGAAATGAAGGGGGAAAAAATAACCCAGATTGACCTCGCAACTTTGTCAATGCTTTTGCGATTACTAGCTGCGTCATGGAAAAAGGGGGCTTCATGTTATATTTCATTCTACTTCTTGTGAACACAGTTCGTCCTACATTCCTTGACGAATTTGAATAAAATTTTCACCGAATGTTCCTCGTCATGTGCCCTATCGCATATTGTTAATGTTTTGCGATTTGTAGCTGCATCATGGAAAAGGGGGCATCATGGTTTCTGTTTTGTTTTGTTTTTCTTTTCATTTTTTTGTGATCGCAAATCCTCCCACATTTCTTTGACGGATTTGAATAGAATTTTCACAGAATATTTCTCGTCACGTGACCTATCGCATATTGTCAAGGTTTTGTGATTTGTAGCTGCATCATGGAAAAAGGGGGCTTCATGTTTTTTTTTTTTTTTTTTTCTTTTCATTCTATTTCTTGTGAACGCAATGCCTTCCACATTTCTTGGCAGATTTCGGTGCAATTTTCACAGAATCATATAACCTAATGCACCTGTCAAGGTTTTGGGATTTGATACTGCATCATGGAATAAAAGGGCTTCATGTTATATTTCATTTTTCACCAATATCTCTTTAATTACGGGACATATCTCAACAGATTTGGATGAGATTTTCAGAGAAAATGTGGCCTTAGCGTGTATTGTCAGGGTTTTGCAATTTATCACTGTATCATGGAAAAAGGGGGCTTCAAGTCAAATTTGATTTTTTTACAATGTATCTCCAACTTATGCACATAGTTTCATGAAACTTCATATTTTTATTGGTTGATTGATAAGTCCATTGTGCATCCGTCTGTCCATCCATTTGTCCATCCTTCAGTCTATTGGTAACCCTTTTAGATCACAAGTAACACAATATATCCATTGAGCTACCCAGTCAGGAGCTAGAAATTCTAACACTTTAGTCTCTAGCTAGCTGCTTGAAATGGCAGAAATGTTGCAGCATTTATTGTTAAAGGGATGTCTTCTCAAGTCCTTCATAAAAATTGATGAAACTTCATGCATGTCTTCCATTGGATAGTCTGATGATACAGTTTTTTTCCTTATATATAATAATGAAAACTGCGTTAAACACTAATCAATCAATCAATCCTGGTATCATTATTTCCAACAGATAATAGTTCTATTGTTCACAGAGGTTTATTATATATTTTGATGATACATTTTATTGATATATATACTGCAAACTAACGGTTAATAATTTTTTTTTGAAGTAACCCTCTGTCTATCTGTCTCTCCCTCCCTCTCTCTCTCTCTCTCTCTCTCTCTCTCTCTCTAAATAGAAAAGGAAACAGGCAGGAAGCAATTCATTAAACAGAACTGATAATTGATATAAAGAATGGACAAATGCAACAATCTTGCCCTAGCTTTACAATCCTTGGGAAAAACTCTGCATTTTATCAATAAACTAAATAAGGATGGTAGTTATGTAACTGCGGAAAATTAGAGGGAAACTTCAAGGTACCGTCTATTGACATGTTTAGTGTTGTGCAAAATTTCGTTTCTCCGCCCTCGGTCAGTATGATTTCCCGCCAAGATAAATCCCTAATGATGTTAGACAATGAATGGTTAAGCGTCACCAAAAAAAGGGTACTGCCAAGCATAGATAGTCATCACGCGACATGTGGCATCTGATCAGAGTCTACATGTTTTCTGGAAGAAATGCTGCAATAATTCTCAATTATAAATAAGGAGAAGGAAATGATAACATAATCAGAAAATCCCCATGTGACAAAAGGAAGCATCCAATATATTGATATGATACACGATATTCAGCTGAATCGATGCAAAAGCCTTTACTTTCTTTCAGTTACAATCATCTTTTTTTCCACATCTATCATATAATTAAATAGGTTAAAACAACCGAATTGTGAATATCAAGATTGAATTGCAGGAATCTGCGGGCTGATTGTGATCTAGGTTTTAACAACTACATATTAACTTGCGATCGACTGGAAAAGGGTGAAATCTGGAAATGGCATCTATAAATCGGCCGGTCAAATCATTTAACTCCATATTGCAGAAAGGTGTTAAAGAGATGGGAGTGATAATCATTTTACGCCCTTACTGCGATTCGTTCTGTGTATTTAATCTTTGATATCGACATGGTACTTATGGCGGGAAATACTCAGTGCAGCATATCAACCCATAAACTGTTTACAGAAATCCCCAGATGCAATTTAACTCTTATCCTACTAAAGTTAATGGAACTTTTAAACCGATAGTAAAAACCCAAAATTTCGAATATATTTTTCAAGGAAACCATGCCCTTATCAGACATTGTACATAGATCAATGATCAGACTACATGAATTTTGCTGTCTGATCTTGATCCACACCGCATGCAAAAAGGTCAGTAAGTACCGCTTAGCAGCCCAAGGGTTAATGCATGTATATATACATGTAGAGATAAATGTTTGATTAATGTGGTGTTGTATCAGAAATGATTTGTCCTACAATAATGCCATTGCTTACATAAAACACCATTCATTAATTGAAGCATTACCTCCTGTAGTCAGGTATTTTTCTGCGCCTTTACGCCTTACATCACACGACATTTTGACGGGGTTGTGGTAACAGATGAAATTGTTCGTCACTCTTTTCCGTAACATTTTTCTCTGCAGTCATGTATCGGTTCGAAGATAATCTATGTTCTACACTTTTGTTTTTTCAAGTAACTGGGTAACACTTGTTTTAGGAAGAAATGAGTTAAAAGGGCACGCAATTTACGAGTATTGGATCCTTCACAACCCTTTCAGCGATGAAACGGATTTAGTTGTTTTGAGGATAGAGTGTATCAGGATCAGACTACATGAAATGTGCAGCATAATCTTGGTTCTACGTTTTTTTTTTTTTTTGCTTTGCTCTTTTTAGACTAGAACGATCGAGGCTTGAAATGGCAAATTTCGGCTGCTATTCTTTATAGAAATTTAAATCCATTTAATTAATTCGGCGCTTTAACTCTTTAAGGATTTAACTTTTTTTTTTTCGAACAAATCGTATTTTAAAAACCCTCATCATTTTGGTCGTTGAATCACAGAATTCTTTGGTAAAGGGAGATTTACTGGTATAAATGGATTTCTTGTAAATGTAGGAGAGGGGGAAAAAGTCAAGAGCGTGACGTTCACTATCAAGATCATTGTCCAAAAGATCAGAATAAGACATTTGAAAATCAGAATAAGACATTTGAAAAAAAAAGTCAACTGTAGATAAAGAAACACTAAAACAGTGCAGCAATGGCAGTTGCTATTTTGTTCAGTCTAAACTTTACTGTTCCGCTTCAGTTGGCTAAATATACCATATGACTATTTCTCATTCAGTTCATTTTCAAAACTTGTATCCTTAAATAATCTTTTTTGATATCATTTTGAATTTGGCGATAAAATATTAAGATGTTAACATTTGAAATGGTTTTGAATTTACATTTTCCACGGCTACCACCATGGGTTTGCCGTGTGAGTGAAAAGTAATACAATTATGTTGATATGAAAAAGAGCGTATGTTCTGTACAATATGTAATTAGTAAACAATATCAGTGTATTTCGCATATCTTGTGATTCTCACGTAAGTCCCAACAATGTTGTAAAATTGCGAGTGTGCAAGCAAAGTCCTCGTTTTGATGGAAGAATTAAACGTCCTCATAACGTGTCCTCACTTTGTATGGAAAATAGGAAGAGTCCTCAGAACGTTTTTAGGTCATACTAGTCGAGTGTAACGTTGATATTTGTTAAAAATATTTTTCTGGGTGTGAACATAATTGTAATTACAAACTGCCAGTTCTGTAGCTCTATGGCTTCAGTGAGTCCTCATAATGACGTAAAGTTTCAAGGTCCTCAGAACGAATGCAATACGTGTAGGGGTGTGTGTGGGTGGGTGGGTGTGTGTGTGTGTGTGTGTGTGTGTGTGTGGGTGGGTGTGTGTGTGTGTGTGTGCAGTTGTTAAGAAACATCTCAGCCATATTTAGTAAAATAAATGCAATTTCGGGCGTTGAGCAATTTCGGGGTTCTTGATTTTTGCAGCAGGTAACTGTCTTTTTTTTTTAAATACATTAGGAGCTTGGATACAAATCCATATATTAGACACATGTTATAAGTCTTTTAACATGCCAGAAAATCTGAAAGTATCTTTATACGCTTCTTAGCCAATTGTAGCCAAGACACGCCATTGAGTTATTATTTTTCTTTAAAGTTTGAGACTCAGTCTCATGAAGAATTGCCAATTCGATAGTAAAAACTCAAGTTTTCAACTGTCACCGATTGTGATTTTTGTCATTCCCTTATTTCAGGGTACAACTTGTTGGGTCTGACCAAAGAGGATATTTTTTTTTTAAATCTAGCAAAAAGGACACTGTTTTTGAGCTTTAACCCTTTACTCTATAGATGCTCATTTCTACACATTGCTTGAAGGAGCCTTTGGAAAATGTTGTGGCAAAAGGTGAAATTGCTCGTGACGAGCAATTTCACCTTTTGCCACAATGTTTTCTATGCTATCAAAAGGTGTCATAAACACATAAGACACCGCTTCATCCTTGCTGTTATTTAGGGTCAATTAAAGGTACCATAGAAATTCCTTATTGGGTAAAGGGTTAGCTATGCACGTGCTGCAACAAAATGAAATTTCTTAGAATAGTTCTATTTTCAAAACCATTAAATTGGCAGATAACATTGCTGAAAAGTGTTTTCTTTTCTTTTTACTTGCTTTGTAATGGATTAAAATACATGAATTAAAAAAAACAACATTGATGGTCTTCATTATTTTTTTTTTATTTTATATATATAAAATTAAGCAAATTTCCAACTAAATAACCTGAAATTCATTAATTATAAATAACTTTTTACAAAACTTAGCCTATATAGGATTAAAAATATGGAAGAACTTGTAAGCATACAAATTTCGTCCCTTAAGAAATTTTCTGCTTTTCTCTATCCATGTGTTGAAAATTTTACGTCTGGCTAAGTGCAAGTGACTACTAACGAATATTTAAGGTCGCAGTGGTTGAAAAAAGAGCAACGAACAGTTACTTCCCCTGGGGATAGGGTATTGTAGATTGGGTCTCGTAAATTATGAAATAAAATTATGTGGAAATGCAAATTGTTGGTTTGGCATGCAGTTAAAAAGTAGCATACTTTGAATTGTACCAATATACTTTTTAATACCTAATCAGTGCATGGTTGTAGATAAAGCTCCGCTTTTAAAGACCCACCGATATATATATTCGTACATGTACTCAGGACTCGTAGATTAGGAATTCGTTTTTCAGTTGAAGGTTTCGAGTTTTAGCTTCTCTTAATACGCCTTTATCTGAGTTACCAAGGCGGGCTGTTACCAAACGAAAAAACAAATTGGCTTGTACAAATTGAAAGCATTTGCAGACGACAAAATAAAAGTGACAGAAAATTTGAAATCATTTGCTTACTCTGCCCCTTTGCTTTAGCTCACATGCCTATGTTTCATCTTTCATGGTAATTATGCAAGACACACCGTGCAATGTTTGTAGGACCCTATCTTTAGGATCATTTCTCCACTTTACATCATATTTCTAACAGCCAATGAAATATCGTTTTAAAAACCGCTTACGAATACACATGAAGCGATAAGCAGACATCCACGTGGGTTTCCATGTTTACCTTCTATTCGAAAGGTAGCGACCTTATTCTATTTTTATCAAAGATGAAATGCTACTAGCGATTTCATTCGTTGCAGTTAGAGCTGGCTGCATCCAATGAAAAAGCATATCGGGGGAATGTAAAAAATCAAGATCGATCCGCCAAGGGTAGATTAGCGTAGTAAATCGTCAGCCTTGGCTTGCGAAGATGACGGTATAGTTGCATTAGCCTGCACTACGAGATACCTATCATGATTATTTTAGACATCCTCGGAACTCTGGTTTAAGCATTACGTTACACTCCGTGCATTACCCCTGGAAAAATTGACTAGCAAATCTCCGTTTTACACGAATATTCATATGATTGGAAAGTACCCTGATAGCCAATCGAAAGATCGATAACATATTCATTCTCTCTTGTAGGGGGGGGGGGAACAATTTCATTTCGTCAGTTACTAAAAATAGGAATGACGGCATATTTGTGATAAAAATAGTTTAAATTTTCTCAAAGAAAAACAGAGATTACCAATCAAAATGCTTCATGAACAATTCATGAGAACGAGAAAACGCCAGCCAAATAACCCCAGGGACGATCACAATTTGAATCGAAACTGGATCAACCAGGATGATTTTAGAAAACTATTGCGATAAGTGAAAGTTTCCTGGAAATTTTATTGTTTCAATTAATCTAGACAAAATGTCCAGGAAAATTAGATTCATCGCAAAAGTTTTCTTAAAACCAATCATAGTTATCAAGTAGTTGGTGACAGATTAATGCAACTATACTGAAGTTAACTCTTTACCAAACCACAAAATTTTAGACTGGTCCGAATTGAAAGCATTTGCAGACAACAAAATAAGCGTATCTCAAAAATTTGAATTTGTTTACAGCAGGGTAGAAAACATTGTGGGAAAAGGAGAAAATGCTGGTTACCAGCATTTTCTCCTTTTCCCACAAAATTTTCAAAAGGCATCTATCACAAGGTCGTAAAAGACAGGGATTGTTTGGTAAAGGGTTAAGTAAAACTTGAGCAATTTTCGGTCGTAACTACCTCCGTAAAACGCAGCTCTGGTGCCTAGCCATGAACAAAATTGTAATGGAACTTAGTGCTTTTTTAAAACTCTTTACCAAATGACAAAATTTTAGACCAAGTTGAAAGCAGTTTCAGACGACAAACAAAATGTTGCACAAAGTAGAAAATTTGTTTGAAAGGATAGAAAACATTGTGGGTAAAGGTGGAAATGCTGATTGTGTAATTAAGGGTTAAAACGTTGGCTTGAAAATAATTAGCTGAAACGCCTACAGTGAACAAGGATGTTTTGTTAGACAGAAAGCTGTTCCATTGTTTACTATCGATTTATTTTGATAAACAACAAACATGGCAACATCCGTAGCCTAAAAAAGACGCATTTAAGGCCAAGAGTGACGTTGAATATATTTGGTTATACGTAGTGAAATCCAGTAAGTATTGGGGTTGTCTGTAGAATTAACCAGTGTTAGCTGTACAACGTATATAACTTTTTTTTCAACGTTTTGGGTAATATTTCAGTCATACCACCGCAGCAAGTGAATCGTTGATATCCGTCATTTACAAGAACGGCCTCTGATTCCCGTTAATTTATTCCTTTCCCGTGCAATAGACCCATCATGAATTTTCTCACAAGTCATTTTGTACGTACATGTATTTCATAAAAGCGAAAAGGTTTTACGGAAATTACCGATTAGTGTATCTATAGATGATTGAACGTCTATAATCTGTGAAAATGGTAATGTGATAAAAAGAATCTGATTTGAGTTTATGTTTGAGATAATATTGTATTGAACTCAAGAAAAAAATGTTATTAGCTCGCCAAAGGCTCACTTAACTCATTACCAAACGACACTATTTTAGGCTTGTCCAAATCCAAAGCATTTGCAGACGACAAAATAAAGGTGGCTGAAAATTTGAAATTTGTTTTGTGAAGGGTAGAAAACATTTTGGGAAAAGGAAAAAAATGCTGTTTACCATCATTTTCTCCTTTTCCTAAAATGTTTTCAAAAAGGATTTCTTCCTCGGGGGTGTTAAAAGTCGTCATTGTGTGGTAAAGCGTTAAAAACATTTTCCTTCGACCCGTTTCATAAAATTTTTACCTAAAACACCAAGTCATGTCAGTTCCTATATATTATACTTGTACCCTGTATCTTTGTAAAAAAACAGGTTCAACTTCATGGGTAAAGAAGACCGTGCTGGTCACAAGTACATTTCGGAAATTTGCGTAAAGTGTCGTCTCGAATCAGCATGCACAGGCCGCGAAGGCTAACCCGAGACGATACTTTCCGGTTTTATATAATTTTCTGTTTCTGTAGTACAAAATCTTTTATTATACTGCAAAGAAATTTCTGGTGATCTGATTGGTTAACATGCCGGGAACATAATATCATGTTCCCTGGCAAAAACCAGTTTCCCTTTTGAGTGCCCCGTAAACATCACTACACGTGCAATACATCATCGAAAATGGCGGCGCCGATCGATCACCAGACTGCTCATTTATTCACCAAACTGCACGCTTTAGTGACGTCAGTTTCCAGTGACGTCAGTTTTCATTGCATTGGGGCACACAGAAGGGAATTTATATTTCGTCAGCATACTCGAGTCGTAAAATTATAAACAGGAAAATTTGGCTTAACGCGCTTTGAAAGGGTAAAACTTTGCAGTATAATAAATTCGTTGTACGGTCAGGTGGCAGGGGACTTGGAAACTTGTTCACGGCTGTGGTGAATCATGTCGCCACCTCGCCTTCAGCTCGAAGGCGAGGTGGCGACATGATTCTCCATAGCCGTGAACAAGTTTCCAAGTCCCCTGCCACCTGACCGTACAACTAATAATGTAGACGTAAAGTGTTGTCTAGGATCAACCTGCGCGGAGTGCACCTTACAACATGACTAAAAGGTAGACTTGTCCAAACTAAAAGCATTTGCAGACGGCAATACAAATGTGGCACATATGATTGAATCCGCTTTCGATAGGACGGAGAACATCAAGGGAACAAGAGCTTCAAAGTGCGTCGGATATATGAGCGAAGGGGCTTGTCAGTGAAAAGGGTGAAAATCTTGAACGCCAATAGAGATCCCGATTTTAAGCCATTACCACACAATCCCTACTTTTGACGCCCCTGAAAAAGAAGCCTTTAGAAAACCTTGTGGGAAAAGAAGAAAATGCTGGTAACCAGCATTTTCCTCTTTTTCTCACAATGTTTTCTACTCTTCACAAAACAAATTTCAAACTTTCAGTCACTTTTATTTTGTCTGCAAATGCTTTCAATTTGGGCAAGCCTAAATTTTTGTCGTTTGGTAATGAGTTAAAAATCCACATCACAACTAAACATCATCGAGATTCACAGTGGAAAGTTTGAACTTATTTCAATGGAAACTGCAGGAGGAGTTGTACGCATATAAGAGAAATTGAAAACGGACGGACTAGGCGATAACATTAATATGACCCTTCGGGCGGGGAAAAACTTATAGATCCATCAAAAATGTTTACCAGCAATTTCTCCTTTCTCAGTGTGCTTTCAAAAGGACTCATCGTCAAAATTAGGTACAAGATCTATATGGTAAAAGATTATACTAAGCGAGTCATCACATAATTATGGATCTACAAAAACCATTTCGTCTATTAATCATGAGGTCATGTCAGTCTGCATAGGCCGACATTATGAGTTGTACGGTCAGGTGGCAGGCGACTTGGAAACTTGTTCACGGCTGTGGTTAATCATGCCGCCCCGAAGGCCAACGAATTTATTATACTGCAAAGTTATATCCTTTCAAAGCGTATATATCAGGCGAAATTTTCCTGTTTTATATTCTCATGAATCGAGTATGCTGTCGAAATAGTAATTCCCATCTGAGTGCCCCAATTCAATGAAAATTGACGTCACTGGGAACTGACGTCACAATGTTAAGCGTGCAGTTTGGTGCATAAACATGCAGTCTGGTGATAGATCGACGCCGCCATTTTTGATGTTGTGTTGCACGTGTAGTGATGTTTACGGGGCACTCAAAAGGGAAACTGGCTGTACGTGGTTTTTGCCAAGGTACATGATTTTATGTTCCCGGCATGTTAACCAATCAGATCATTCACGAGAAATTTCTTTGCAGTATAATAAGTGGCGATGCGTTATTACAGATGCATTAAATACAGGGTGTATCTCGTATAAATATGTATAGAACTGTCGTACGATAAACATATACCCCCACTAGAACATTGGCACTGAAGAAGCACACTCAGAAAACGGAAACGATTTTCGAAATTAAGATCCCCTGTGACCTTGACCTTTGACTCACGTGAAATAATATAATAGGACACCTTCTTGGATCATGGGTAACACTCGTATAAATGTTTCAGGATCTTAAGTCAAACGGGTGTTGAATTGGAGAACGCAGACAAAACGGTCTACAGACGGATGGACAGCCAGACAAAATCTATACCCCATCTACTTCATAGGTTATCAGCTGTTGAGTTACAAAACGGCAACCGTTTTAAAAACGAAGTATGGTCTGATCTCCCTTCCCTCCCCATCAGAGAGAGAGAGAGAGCGAGAGAGAGAGAGAGAGAGTATTAAACAGGGGACAGGGGTTGTCATCGACAACTTTCAGCGCGTAATTTCCTCCAAACTATGGTAAACTGGTAAGAATGAAAAATTTGTGTTGAATTATCTACAAAATGACACAAAACTTTTGATGTTTCCCTAAATCTGAAATCTACATCAGACCAAAATTGACCCGTTTCTTTACGATATATATTTTCTTTTTTCGGAAGATCTGGGCCTGTATTCACCAACCATTCTTGATATATTCTTCGTCGTATTCTCCAATGTTTTCTAAACTTGTAAGTAACACAACTTATGATTGGCTAAACTAACTGTTTTAGCCAATCAGAAGTTGTCTTACAAATGTAGAAAATTCTGGAGAATAAGACAAAGAACGTTCTTAAGAATGGTTGGTGAATACAGACCCTGCCTTTTCCCGCTAGACCGTAATACAGCGCGGGCACCATGTGCACACAAAATTATTACGTGACATAGCTATGAAGTTAAAAGAAACATTCTGAACAACAATCATGCACATACAAGTCTTCTAAAAACTGTTCTGGTGATCTACTATTTTATTAACAGACACAATGTCGACTTTCGGCATTTTGAGACAAACATTTGTCAGAGTATTGGAATGATATTGTGGCCTCCAGAGTGCACACACGGTCGTTATTGACGCCTGAGCACACCATGCTCACAAAAGCGCACCTTTAGCACTTCGTGTTCTGGTAGAATATAGACAATTAAGGTACTGTAAATGATACAGTCTACCTATTTATTTGCTATTGTGTAAATAAGCATCCCGGGGTATCAACTTGAAGTTGCAAAGCTTGTTTTCATAAATCTGCCAGCAAATAAGCCTGCCCTTTATAACATTTTCCTTGGACATTAAAATCAAAGTACTGAAAGTACTGACAGACTAGCGAATTTGAAACTAGTAAGTGGCTATGGTAAATGTAAATCTGAAAAAAATATCGTTATATTTGGTTTCTGAGTCCGTTCCAGGTCCATCGGTTCATTATAGTTATCAAATCCAATCCGGTTCAATTCAAATGCGGTAAAATCCATTGACAGGCGCTCTTGACTATTTTCTTCTCTAAACAAGAAATATTACAAGGCGCTCTTGACTATTTTCTTCTCTAAACAAGAAATATTACAAGGCGCTCTTGACTATTTTCTTCTCTAAACAAGAAATATTACAAAAAACTTCAGTATGTTAACTTTCAATCTTAAACAGGTTTTATTTTGTTGAGATGAAATCTCCTGCCTAAAAAGGCATCTTTAGATAGAAACAACTATGAGGTAAGTTGTGTTTTGCATGTACACCTGACCTTTTAGTTATTTCCATAGCATAGCATTTGAAGATAAAACAAATATTATTGTCTGTGGCTTATGACAAACAAAATAAATATGAAGTTTTATAAAATTTTGTCCAATAGTTAGAGATATCAGTCCATAATGGAAATAAACATCAAGCCCCCTTTTCCGATGACACGGCATCAAATGAAAAAAGAATCTTTATCGGTGGAGGAACGTAAGGATTACATCAATGATGTTTCACCGATTGCCATGAAGAATTTTAAACGATATCTGTCTGGATAGAGAAGCGGACAGGCAGTGTGGAACAGGATCAGGCTACACAGTCTGTATAATCTGATATTGGATCTATACTAACCGATAATGGGGTTTTTGTTATAAAAAAAAAGTATATAACTTTGAAATAACAATATTCAGGTTTTCACCATCCGCCAGAATGTTTTATATAACATTTTTAGGAGGGTGAGGATTAACTTGGTTAATACAGTTAATTAACCCGTTACCACACAGAAAAATTTTAGACCTATCCAAATTGCAAGCATTTGCAGATAGCTGTTCAAAGTCGCTCAAATGGTGCAAATTTGCTTTGATAGGGTATATAACGTTGTAGGAAAAGGAAAAAAAACGCTGGTTACCAGCATTTTCTCCTTCTCCCACAATGTTTTCAATAGGCTTCTTCCTCAGGGGCGTTAAAAGTTGTCATTGTGTGGAAAAGGGTTAACAGCACATGATTGAATATTTAAGTAAATCTATTTAACTCTTTACAAAACGAAACACCTTATGGCTCTCCACATTAAAAGCTGTTCCAAACGATAAAGTTAAATGTGACTAAATTGATGAAAACATATTCTAAAAGAGATGGGAACAACATGAGAAAAGGGGGAAATGTTCTTAACCATTTGAAATTCATATTCACTCATTTGTGTATACAAAAATAGAATGAGATGGCCGCATTGTACACAAAAAGTTTTTTTTAAAGATTTTACATAGTATCCTAGTTTGTTAATTGATGTGACAATGTTTCAAATTCGATTGAGATATCATCAAGACAAACATTCAAGAGTATTTAGCCGAACATGTAGTTTCTAGAGCTTATACAAGGTTTCTCGGAGGTTTGACCCTGTGACCTAATTTTGACCGGACGCAAATCATTTTCGAACTTCTCTGAGGTACATGTATCATCAAGAAAAAAGACGGACAAAGTGTCAGGAGTATTTGACTGAAATTGTGGCCTCTAGAGTGTACGCAAGGTTTTTCTGTGACTTAGATCTTAAGCCAACCGTTGTTAAACTCGTTGTAGATATCACCAAGACAAATGTTCTGAAAAACTTTCAAGAGTACTGGAATGAAATGTGCAATCTAGAACGACAAAAGATTTTTCCAAGATTTGACTCTGTGACTTAGTTTTTGTCCTGACAAGACCCATTTTCGAACTCCTCCGAGATATTATATGTGCACTTCGTGCTTAAGTTAGCAAAGCAATATTTTGAAAACAGAAAAGGAAACCTGAAAGGCCGAATTTAAAAGTTAAGTTCCGACCTTAATTTAGGTATCACTCTTTTTTCATACATAAATTTACTCAGAGAAGAAAATGTGTGATCAGGTCTAATCATGAAAGCTAATTTTGAAAGTTCACTTTTTGTTTTAATTAGAATATCTGCCCTGGCAAGAACTTGTTGTTCAAAAACTGCAGCATGAAGTGTACCGCAGTCAGCAAACCTGTTATTCACATTCAGCACAGTGTTCGAAACATTCAGTGTGAAACAATTCGGAAATAGTTTGGTTCCCTTGATGCGGAGTCTGTGTACGTCAGTGGAAAGATATATAGTGTACACTGATTTATTGGAATAGTTTTTCATGGCGCTGAAAATTTCTTTGATCACTGTTCGATTAGCGTAATCCTGCCGAATATGTACTCCAACCAATATCCTTTGGCCATTTAAGGTGATATTTGAGATAAATGTGTCTATTTCGTCTTTTAGAGACCTTTCGAGCTTGAACAGAGTATTGAACAGTTTCCGAGTGATATATTCTCTACTGCCTTGCACTATCCATGGTATGGTATCGTTTACGCTAGGATGGTTACTTATTCTGTCATTTATAACAAAATTTGTATAGACGACAACCAGTCGTTCGGGCCAGATATCCCCCTTCTCCAGCTGAGTAAAGTTAGGTAAATTGCCTTCATGATCCAAATACGTAACAACATGTTTGTCAACTGCGTTATTACAGGCGGGTAGACATTTTGACCAATCATATAAGTTCGGTATGAAGAATTTCGACAATAAACATGGCCACGTATGTTTTATGACAAATGTGCGATTGGTTAAAAGAGCCAGCATGAATGAAGAAATAATTCCACGTTGTCGATCACCGAGTCCATGACATCTTCCGAACGGATTTGAACATACATACATGAGTATTTTCTTAGAGCAATCTGGCTGGGGGAATGTGTAGCCTTCAAACAAACTTGTCATTACGGTATCGTCCCTAACTGTCCTGTTATCAAAGATTCTGTTGTCGATTTTTTGCATGTTGAACTCTGGGGAGGACCAAAGCAATAAAACCAACCATCCTGCGACTACAAGTACCTGTAAAAGAAAGAAAATAGAAAACAATATGTCCATGATGGCCCCAAGGTCTTTCTCCTGCTCCTTTTAGACCGAACATGACCCATTTCCAAGTTCTCTGAGATATTAAGATAAACGATACCACAATTTTCATGAGCAGTGAACTGAAAATATGGCTTTTAGAGTATACTCAAGGTTCTTTATGAATTTGTCTTTGTGATCTACTTTTGGCCAAACATACCCATTTTCAGACACATCTTATATTTCATCAATACAATCGTTTAAACTTGCGCGAGTATTGGACCGAAAATATCGAATATTATACAGTTTTGCAAATATTTGGCCTGGCGACCTAGATTTTGACCCGATGTGACTTATTGCGACATGTTCGAGACACAAGCGAGACAAGCTTTCGGCACAAACTTTCTGAACAATTTCAATAAGTTTTGGACTGAAAGTTTGCCCTCTTAAGTGTACAAAAGCTTTTTCAAAGATTTTATTGGTGACCTTGCAATGTGACAGATTTCTCACCTTGTCATAGATATTATCAAGGCAAATTTTCGGACCAATTTTCATGAAAATAAGACTTAAAATAGTGCCTTTTAGAGCGGGTTCATCGTTTTCCAAGATTTTGCCTGTTTATCTAATTTTCTACCTGGCGTTAATTGACCTTTCTGCCGATTTCGAGGCCAATGAAAACGCAGCATTGGGTGTCATGTAAACAAAAAGGTCTGACACATTTCTGGTTAGCTTGACGGGCTTGACAACCGAAATACCCCGTTACTAAGGGAGAGGGGGCGTGCCAAACCTGCATTTACAGACAGGTCAATTATCCTTAAACTCGTGCAAAGTTGCAAGACAAACGTTCTGACTAACTTTCATAAGTATTGAACAGCAAATGTAGACAGCTGAGTTGACAGCTTTAGGTGGTAGACCTGTCGCACTTCTAGTGCAACATGGAATAAAATTTAGTGATAGTTGATATATACAGATTTATACAGAATTAATACTTTTGCGTGTTTTTAACCGACTAGCAATTCCCTTGATGTCTATTTTGAAATTATTTGTCGATACTTTTGTCAGTTTCCAGAAAAGGGAGGTAATTATTATATCACTTTGTAATGAGAATATAGTGATTTTAGTTTTATAAATGATAATTCTAAGAAAGAAAAATTGTGGCTCGGTTAACCTAGTAAAATAATACTCATTTTTAATGACAGCATTTTTTTAAAAATAACATTATAGTGGATATGGCTGTTTTCTATTACAGGTCCACTGCCTTAAGCCATTGGCACATTTACGGGCATGCACGTGTTACGACGGTCAACAAGGTTGTACGTTTGAAGTAGGTTCAAAATTGACAAAAAGGATAAACCTGAATACTTACGATCATTTCCCACTATGGTCGACTACGTAACGTGTGACTACGGCTTCATTGAATTAGAACTATGGCAGACTACGTTTTTAACGAACTAAGGACATTTACATGCATGACCGTAGATGTGACCATGGCTTTAGGTCATATCACAGCCGTCAGTGCATCTACACATGTGTTTCACACAAGTACTGACACAATTATCTTTCCAAGTTGCTGACTATTCTTCGCACATGCATCTGGGGCGAGAAAAGTTTGCCTTAACCTAACCCACTTCCACATGGTTACAAGTAAGGTACACTGTCCGAGTATATACATGTATCTCTGTGAGGAAAAAATTGAGAGCCTAGTTTTTTTAATATGCTTGGCGTTACATGTAGATTTACTCCAATTGACAGCATGTTAGCATGATTTTATATTTGTAGCATTCTCTCCACTATTATAAGGCGTCAAAATCATTAAGATAAAATCCTAAAGTCGAATTATATTTTTTTACGTGACAAAACAATCGGGTAGGTACAATGAAATGTTCAGAAACATCTTTTGGATAGCATATTTATAGCCACCTGTCAGATTTTATACCAATCGAAGGAACTATGAAAATAAATCTGGGTAATCGAGGCCATTCTTTACTGTCAAAAATTTTGTCACGGTCGTAACGGTAATCCCAATTACCCAAAGTTTCCTTGGGGGTCAAGGTTATTTATTTCAACGACCACACATCTCGCTCACCACGTTTCTTTCGCCTTACACTGAAAACAAAGGAAGTTATGTGTTAAAAATACATCTACTTCCGGGTCTTCAAAACCAACCTGTTTGAAACAAATGTCTTTAAATACTCACAAAGAATGTAAAAGCGATGGTGAATCCAAACTGTTTAACGAACATCTCTTTTTTTCCACAAAGCTTTAGAGCTTCTTGAATACAAGTCAAAATTCTTGTCCTTTGTCCGGTACCACGTGTTTTCTGGAAAAATAAATAATAAGGCAGTAGTCTCCTAATTGGAAACAGCTATTTCCACTCAAATATTATCCTACAAAATTAGCTATAATCAAAAATGAGTATTATTGTACTACTTTAACTGGGTCATTTTTACCTTTGTTTTCCTTCTAAGGATTATAATAAATAAATCTTAAACCACTACATTCTCATTACAAAGTGAGAGAGTAATTACCACCCTTTTTAGGAAACTAATGAATGCATCAATGAATATTTTCAAGATAGACATCAAATGGATTTCTAGTCGGTTAGAAATACGCAAAAACATTATTATCAGTATAAATCCTTATTTATCACCTAAAAGAAATCTGATTACATGCTGCAAGCTTTCGGATGGTAGTACTTTAAGTGAAACGCCCAGCATTAAGAGTTTTATGGAATACGGAATTAACCCTTAAAGCCCCTCTCACAATTGTAGTTTTTGGCCATTGTAGATTAAGATCAGAATGCACAAAAGGTTTTTCGGTACTTTCAGGGTTAAGACGCCTATCCTTAAACTCTTAACCAGTTTACAGAATTTAGACATGTCTATATTCATTTACCAGTTTACAAAATTTTAGACATAACTAAGTTGATTCATCAGTTTACAAAATTATAGACATGTCTAAATTCATTGACCATTTTACAAAATTTTAGACATGTCTAAATTCATTCACCAGTTTAAAAAATTTTAGACATAACTAAGTTGATTCAACAGTTTACAAAATTATAGACATGACTAAATTCATTCACCATTTTACAAAAATTTAGACAAGTCTAGTTTGATTCACCAAGCTACAAAATTTTCGATACTTTTTAATTGAAAAAATTTGCAGACAACAAATTTATTTTGGCTCTAATTATGAAACTAGTTACGATAGGAAAAGAAACCTTGTGGGAAAAGGCGAAATAGAGAACAGCAGCGTTTTTAGCTCACCTGAGCACAACGTGCTCAAGGAGAGCTTCTAGGAACACGCTGTGTCAGTCGTGCGTCGTCCGTTGGGAGGTTCTCTTTAAAAAAGTGTTAATAAAATTTCATTCCATCAAAAACTCTGGTTGCCATGTCAACCAAATTGAATTCTATATGAAATAGTTTAAGAATCTTCTTCTCTGGAACGGCTAATCAGGTTTTGGAACAATTTCTCTGAAATGTTGCTTGGGTGAGACTTTTCAAAAATTTTGATCCGTCGAGAAACATGGCTCTGGTGGAACGGGGTATATTTGATATATACAATTATGAAGAAATTTTTAAAACTTCTTCTTCTCTCTAACGGCTAGTCAGATTTTGTAATAATTTCACAGAGATAATCCTTCAGTAACCCTTTTCAAAAAAACTGTTAGTGGAATTTTGATCCGTAAAGAAACATGACTCTGGTGAATGGGGGCTACATGCACATACGGCAATGACGAAATTCTTAAAAAAAAAAATTCTCTGGAACGGCTGGTCAGATTTTACAGAAATGTTCCTTGGATGGTCACCCTTTTCAAAACCTGTTAATGAAAGTTTGATCTTTCAAGAAACATAGCTCTGGTGTCCGGGTGTTATTGGCACTATATGGACATACAGAAATTCTTAAAAATTCCTCACTGGAACGGCTGGTCAGATTTTGCAATAATTTCACAGAAATATGCCTTGGGCGACCTTCTAGACATTTTGATCCATCAAGAAACATGGCTGTCAAAACATATGGGCTATTTACGCCATATTGACATGAAGAAATTCTAAAGAAATCTTCTTCCCTGAAACGGCTGGTCAGATTTTAAAATAATTTCACAGAGATGTTCCTTGGGTGACTCTATTAAAAATGTTCACGAAATTGTTATCTGTCATGAAATATGGATCTGGTGGTGGGGGCTATTTGCACTATAGGAACATGAAGAGGAATTGCTCAATTATTCTTTCCTGTATAGGTCGATCAAATTCTAAAATAATTTCACAGATAATGTTCCTAGGGTGACCCTTTTCAAAAAGTGTTAGGGAAATTTTTATGCGTCGAAAAACAACAGCTTATTTTGGGCACCCGACAGATTTTGAAATTACTTTTACAGGTGACCTTTCAAAATAGCTTGGCAAAATAATGATTTTGTTTCCAATGTTTCAATACCTCTATCAAAATTAGTTATGGTCCTCTCAAAAATTCAGGTGAATGACCCAGGGCCATTTTGGCCTCTTGTTTCGTTTACCATCGTGTTTTTAACACATTCTTCTCAAAGGGTCATGAAAATTCGGAATTATTTTGAAAAGGATTTACTCGTGGACCGGTTTTCAGATGTTTTACAGGCCACATAGCGGTCGAAAGAAAACTGTGGGATAATTTCAATTTAAATCATATCATTTAAAAGTATAGAAATTATTGCACAATTTTCAATCTTAGTATAGAAATTATTGCACAATTTTCAATCTTGTATTATTCTGTCGGTGCAAGTGTTAGTCGCTTGCAAAGTAAACTAGAACTGTCAAAGACAATAAATCCAAAAAGAATAGACAGTCTTATGTATAGCATTATGGTCAATTCGATCTATCTGTATTTGAGATGTCGAGTCAAAACACCAAAAATATATAAACTACCAATAGGAGATAACTCAAAAATACTTAAAACCCATTCACAGATAATTCATTGCACTTGTCCTCAACTTGATATATCTGTATTTGGAGTTTGAATCAAAAAGCTCTTGTATATTGAAAGATATGCTCCTAACAAAAATCTAATTAGTAAATTATCTAAAAGCAATAGTTCCAAAACCAGTGAAGACGCGCTCAAAAACTTATGAATACAGATTTAAATTTTCATGATCTGCACATGTTCTCATTGTGATCGATCTGCAAATGAAGTTTGAAGTTAAAATTGTCATACTTGCACTCTGGAAATGATGCTCAGGACAAAATGCAATTTGTAAAGTGACAATGTGCAATAAGGGCAATAAGGAAAGGGTTATAGATCCTGTCCAGAACATGATCTAACTTTATATGAAGCTTGAAGTCATGCATGGGTTATATGTTAGCTAACCATGTCCAGATGAAAAGTACCAAATAGCTTTTACTGAGTAAACGTTTATTTCATTTTGCATTTCGCTGCAGCGATTGCCTTCTGTCTGAAAAAGTATTCCGCTTTTGTACCCAGCCAAAATCTGATAGTTGAAGATTGAAGGCAAAACTTCTTATATCTTAGAAGTAATTCTCCAGACGAAAGGCCAAAATGTAAAATACCATAGGGCAATAACTTAGAAATAAGGATGACAGAGTTATGCATCTTTTGTACTGCTCTTTTTCTCAATGTGACCAATCTGCATATGAAATATGAAGTTAAAAGCTTTTATAATTGGGATCTTATGTTCTGAAAAAAAAGACAAACGAACATGTAAAATAACAAAAAGCAATCCCTATAAAAATAATGACGACAAATCATGGATCTTGCGCACTGTTCTTTGCCAAAATGTGGTCTAATTGCATATGATGTTGATAGCTGTTACACTTTGGAAGTTATGCTCTAGAAAAAAGTCCAGCATGTAAAACAACAAGGGCAATAACTAAAAAAAGTATTTAAGGACAGAGTTATTGATCACGTGCGCTGCATTTCTCAATGTGATCTATTTTCTTTGGAAATTTGAAGTCGATTGCTTTTATATTTTGGAAGAAGATTCCAATGCTGACCAAAAAAGTAAAACAACAAAGGACAACAACTCCCCAAAAAGATGACACAGTTGTGGATCTTGCCCTCTGCATTTCTCCATACTTCGATCTATCGGCATATGAAGTTTTAGGCTGGAAGTTATATTTCATACATAAATGATGAACTACGAAAGTATTTTAATTAGAGTTTCTTTACAACCTCAGTATTATTTCACCGCTAAAGCTTCATATATTCATAGCTTCATCATTTCTCCATATATGTCGCCTGTTTCGCCAATGCTTGGCTATGGGTCTCTAATGTCTAGGCAAAGGACGCTCCCGCTAAAAAAAACTCAATTCTCTTAGTGAAGCTCCAAACCGAGGCCTCCAAGTTACAAGTCCTTTACGAGAAAGGCAGGCAGGCTCAAGGCGAAAAAAAGGGATTGGTACAGAGAAAGCTGTTCCATTGTTTAGATTTAATTTGTTTTGTTAGAATTCTAAATGTTTCACTTTCTTCAAAACTTTGTAACATCTGTAGCATGGGGAATGACAGGATTGCATCACGGAGAACATTCTTTTGCACAATACGCACTGCACTGGTATCTACTGAGTGTTTGGGTTATTTGTAGAATTTATTAGAGTTAGCTGCACATGTAAGTATCTTTTTGTTGTGTGTATATGCCGCCGTTTTTGGTAATATTTCGATTGTACCACTGTGACAAGTGCACATATTCAGGTATTACTGGACTCTCTCTAATTTTTCACTATAGACAACACAACTTTGGACTTGTCCAATTCGAAATCGTTTGCAGTCGACATATTAAATGGGAGTCAAGAAATGGACTTTTTCTTAAGAGACATTGTAGAAAATGGAGAAAATACTTTTCAAACGTCTTCTTACTCCAAGTCGCTCTCCGCTGTAAAGCTGAAACAATGTTTACGAATGAATAAATGAATAAATGAATGAATGAATGAAAGCTAGTTTATGTATAAGTATGCCCTGGGTTTCGACAGTGCGGGACTATAACTTTCCTTGTCTACAATCATTTAGTATAATACCTTTATCTGCTCATGTCATATTCTTTGAAGATTCGACCTGTTTTATATGAAGCTCCACTCTCCCCAATATCGTGGAGACTGTAAAATACGCTCTATAAAGTAACAATGAAATCAAAGTACTAAAAGACAGACTAGCGAATTTGAAAGTAGTAAGTGGCTATGGTAAATGTAAATCTTTGTTGATTTTTACCAGACTGAAGAAATATTGTCATATTTTTCTGAGTCCGTTCCAGGTCCATCGGTTCATTCTGGTAATTAAATCCAATCCGGTTCAATTCAAAAGCAGTTCAATCCATCGACTTTACCCGACGGTCTGGACTATTTTCTTCTCTAAACAAGAAATATTACGAAAACCTTCAGTTTGTTAACTTTCAGTTTAAAACAGGTTATTTTGTTGAGATGAAATCTCCTGCCTAAAAAAGCATCTTTAGATACAAACAAATAAGAGGTAAATTGTGTTTTGCATGTACACCTGGCCTTTTAGTTCTTTCCATAGTATAGCGTTTGAACAGATAAAACAAATATGATTGCCTGTGGCCTATGACAAACACAATGAATATGAAGTTTCATGAAATTTTGTCCAATAGTTAAAGAGATATCAGTCCATAATGGAAATATATATATCAAACCCCCTTTTCCAATGACACGGCATGAAATAAAAAAAGAATCTTTATCGGTGGAATGTCGTAAGGAATACATGAATGATGTTTCACCAATTTTCATCAATGATTTTAAAAGATGTTTGTCTGAACAGAGGAGCGGACAGACAGTGTGGAACAAGATCAGTCTACAAAGTCTGTATAATCTGATCTTGGCTCTATACTAACCGAAAATGGGAATTTTTTTTACAAAAAAATAACTTTGAAATAACAATATTCAGGTTTTCACCTTCTGCCAGAATGTTTTATTCAAAACTTTTTATAAGGGGTTGATGATTAACTTAGATTATACAGTTAATTAACCCGTGACCACAGAGCAAAATTTCAGACCTTTCCAAATTGCAAGCATTTGCAGATGGCAACTTCAAAGTGGCTCAAATGGTGCAATTTTGCCTTGATAGGGTAAAAGGAAAAATTGCTGGTACCAGTATTTTCTCTTTTTCCAGACTATTTTCAAAAGGCTTCTTCCTCAGGGGCGTTATAAGTTGTCATTGTGTGGTAAAGGGTTAACAGCGCAGGATGCAATAGTCAACTATTTAACACTTTACGAAACGAAATATTTTACGGCCCTCCACATTAAAAGCTGTTCCAGACGATAAAGTTAACTGTGACTAAACTTATGAAAACATTCTAAAAAGGTTGAAAACAACATGAGAAAAGAGGTAAATGCTTGTAACCAGTATTTTCTTCTTTCCGTTCCCGCATTGTTTTCAAAGGACTTGTTTCCCTTTAATGTGAAAACTCGGGATTATGTGGTTAAGGCATAATTAAGACGTTAAACAACAGTTTAACATATCAGTTTCGCAATCACGATGATCTAAATAATGAAAGACTGGAGGAATGAGAAGGGTTTCCTAGCCAGTGAAGGTTTGTGTGGCTGGGATTTGCTAGTCACCAGGGCATATCATTTTCAGATCCAGTCATACTTTTATGCATCTTCCCGAGCCAAGTTTACGATCATTACGTGGATCTTACCTTGGCTGATTGAGCCCGATTTCGAGATTCCTGTGATGCGCCCTCTATTGGATGCGGGTTTTTACTCCCCTTTGCATCATGTTTCTAGAAGCAAATGAAATAGCGTTTTACAAACCGCTTACGAATACACATGAAGCGATAAACAGACGTCCACGTGGGTTTCCATGTTTTACCTATTATTCGAAAGGTAGAGACCGTGTTCTATTTTTATCAAAGATGAAATGCTACAAGCGATTTTATTTGATGCAGCTAGAGCTCGCTGCATCCAATGAAAAGGTGTATCGGGGGGGTTGTAAAAATCAAGCTCAATCCGCCAAGGTAAGATCCACGTAGTGATCGTCAGGCGAAGATGACTTTTATGTACTGCGGAGTAGGAATCAGTGATATGGCCCGATTTGCATATAGGTCACTTAATTTACATATAAACAAGCATCATATACCTTATCAATGACATCTTGTACAGTCTATTGCTTGAAAGTGGACAAGTTCAAATTGGGATGGTAGAGATTCTGCGTTTCAAGTTATTTTTCTGTGAGGAAGTATTCGGCCAACTGAGGGCTTTTTTGTTTATATCGAGTCTGGCTCAAACTGGTTCCCTTTAGACTAGTTTCGCTAGTCTAAAATGCCTCTCAGTTATAAACATATGTGGATTAACATGATTTAGATTTTTTAGAAAATAATCCATATTGGTCTAGACATAATTATAATTCTAATTTGATCTAGGCAGTTTCCGGATCTGCCAAAATTCCAATCCGGCCCACGACATATATACGACTTAATACAAACAGATCTCTTCCGAGTTTTTTTTTTTTTTTTGATGACAGTTTCAAGCTGGATGTTTCTTAGCAACTTGAAATGTCTGACAGTGTGACATAATTTTCTTCGACAATAATGTCTTTACTATCCGTTGGCACTGTTAGCAGTAAAACGACTTGTGTGTGGAAAATACATTACGAGATGTTTACCCTTTAGGTTAACAGAATGTAATATATGATTTGAGACACTGTCGCTCACCGTTCACCTGTGTCTGAAACAATAATTTCTTCTAAAAGTGTTAAAGAAAAAAAAAGAAGAAAAAAAATCCTTCGTTTATTCTGTCCCCGCTCACACCCCTCCCCACCTCCTCCTCCATATTCTCGGTTTTCTGACCAAAATAAATCAAATATGGAAAGAATAAAATACTTAAATGCTGCATCAATTCATTTTTTTCGCCCAGCTTACACCTTTTGGCATAGTACCTGAAACTCACAACCATAGAGTGGCATAATACAGGAAATTACGGAATCCTGTTTCCGCCATCCACTTTTCGACCTACGAGGAACTCGAAAAGTAGAAATTAGGCTCTTTAACTTCCACTTTTCTAATTACCTCGAAAAGTCGAAAAGTTGAAGTTTTTGACCTGACTATTGTCATAAAATTTTCCACTTTTCGACTTCACGTTTGTCTAGAAAAGTAGAAATTAGGAAGCACTAACTTCCACTTTTCGAGTTAAAATGCTAGGTCGAAAAGTAGAAAAGTGGAAGTTTTTCACATGACAATTGTCAATAAAACGTCCACTTTTCGACCTAGAAAAGACAAAGTCGAAAAGTAGAAAAGTCGAAAAGTTGAAAAGTCGAAAAGTTGAAAAGTGGAAGTTAGCCTTAAAACTTCCAGTTTTCTAGTTAGGACTGGTTATCACGGGATGTTTGTTTATCAGCACCGAATAATGTTGGAGCCGGTGTAGGGGTAAAAATTTCGGTGTCACCGGTCCTTCGTAGTGTAAAGGTTAAACGTCCACCGAATACCGGTAAATATAATTGTACACTGTTTAAGTCAGACGTCTATCTTCATCCGATACCGCCTATGGGCTGAGTTTATAGTTACACAAATCTAGCCAGGAACTGCACATTAAGCGTGCGCCCAATTTGACATTTTCAAACCACGTTCAACCCATTACGAGATGACAAAAAATAAAAGACTGTCCAAATTCAAAGAAACTGCAGACGACATTTCAAAGTGTGTATTGAAATCTAAGTGTAATATTGAGTAGACAACATTGTGAGAGAAATAGTTTGTAAAAAGCTATTCCTCCTTTTCTAACAATGTTTTCCTACATAAAATTTTGCAAAGGTGTCAAAAACAGGAATCAAGTGGTAATGGGTTAAAATGTGTGACTTGTCAACATCTGGGTCGCTGGTTCGAACATTGGCTTGGCGTGGGCACCGGGATCCTTCATAATCTTTGCAAGGTTAATATAAATGTCGATGTAGGCCTATCTATGATGCTGATCGGAGTCGATTATGGATTTATGTTCACCGAACTCGATTACGGATTTCTGTCCTCGGAACTCGATATTTCCCCCATTGTTACATTAACATCAATATGACCTCCCCGAATCTGCCGCGTTCGTATTTCGGTATAGTAATGTCTAGTAGTATCATTTCATAATATGCAACTCGTCCCATGAAAAGGGACCATCTCGATCTGGTCAGACTGCAGAAATTGTGCAGGCTAACCATGTTGAAAATTTTCTCCTATAGCAGGTTTTCTCAAAAAGTAAATCTGAATTGGACAAGATCCCTTTAAAAAGATGGTTTAACGTACGATCTTTCGGCAATCTATCTGCGATTTTCCAGCTCGCACAGGTCGCAGCTTAGTTTTTTGATATGTCAAAAACCTAGTTTCGATCTTTTTTGGGGGAATACTTTCCCTCGACCTTGTGCATCTACAGAAGACCAAGGTGCGTTCAACCGCCGATTACTTGCGATCAGCGGCGATCAAGCCACATTTTGAGATCGCAACTCAATCTTCAGGGCATATTTTTCGGTGAAATGGGTCCTTTAACCTTTAAAGACTAATCAGTGTCCAAAGTTTCAACTATATATGGCTTGCAATATGCAAAAAAGGGCATTCCGGCATTTCCATAATGTGTCGTCTCGGATCAGCCTGCGTAGATCGTACAGGCTGATCCGACACGGCACTCTATGACCACATTACATTTTGTGCCACAGTAGACTTGCGCTAAATTGAAAATTACATAAAACGGAAAGTGTCGAACTACGTGGGCTGATACGAAGCGACACTTTACGCAAATGTCCGTATGCCCCTTTTCGCGTGTTGCAGGCCACATGATTTCAATACATCTAATAATGTGTACACCGTTAAAGTCTGTTCCCTAAAGGACATAGCAATGCGATAAGGGCGGGTCTAAAATGAAAATTAGGGAGTTGCCGTATTATGGCTGACATCAGACTAATTCGGTATACATTTAACCTCTTCCATTCGCTCCCGCCATCTTCCTTTGTCCGGTGTATATTTAAAATAATAACGCGGCCAATTCATCCTGCGAAAAATTAGTCCTAACTAGAAAAGTGGAAGTTTTAAGCGGCTAACTTCTACTTTTCGACTTTTCGACTTTTCAACTTTTCGACTTTTCTACTTTTCAACTTTTCGACTTTGTCTTTTCTAGGTCGAAAAGTGGACGTTTTATTGACAATTGTCATGTGAAAAACTTCCACTTTTCAACTTTTCGACCTAGCATTTTAACGCGAAAAGTGGAAGTTAGTGCTTCCTAATTTCTACTTTTCTAGACAAACGTGAAGTCGAAAGTGGAAAGTTTTATGACAATTGTCAGGTCAAAAACTTCAACTTTTCGACTTTTCGAGGTAATCTTTTTGCTAGAAAAGTGGAAGTTAGTGTGCCTAATTTCTACTTTTCGAGTACCTTGTAGGTCGAAATGTGGATGGCGGAAACAGGATTCCGTAGGAAATGCCCCTCCACTGACTATATCGCGAAAACTCATGAAAATCTAAATCGCATCAAAAGAATTTTAATTTCTTACGGATTCATTCCGTTTACATCAAATACAATATTGGTTTACAGAATAAAGCACAAAAAATAACCTATCTTTTACTCTTAAAGCAATACCACATGTATCAATATGACTGTACAGTGGATGGGTTTTGGCCGGAATTGTACCGTTTTTGACAAGTAAAATGAGAAGTTAAAAAAAAAATCACTTACGTTCCGACCTTGCCCTATCGTCAGTATATGGGTTTAAGTCACGAAGTATTGTGCAGTCTTCAATGGTCAACTCGGTTTTATTTTTTATTTGTGTATTGTGTCAACTATATCTATACATATGATTTACACTGCTCAAAAGAATGAAAGAATTACATAAATACCAAAATTCAAATCTTTTACTGTGCCACACATGCAGTCATTGTGCTCCTAAAAACCATCAGGATACATCCTTACTAGACATAATGGTTCAGTGCTTTTCTTTTTTGTTTCATGTTAAATACTGATAAGCCATGTCAACTCTTTACGAAACGACACAATTTTAGCGGGGTCCAAATTGGAAGCACCTGAAGACAAAAAAAAACCGCAGCTCAAAAATTGCAATTTGTTTCCAGCAGGATTGATAACATCGTGAGAAAGGGAGATAATGCTGGTCACCAGCACTTTTCTCCTTTTCCCATAGTGTTTACGAAAACCTTCTATCTCAAGGCCGTAAAAACGGGGAAGGGTTTGGTAACGGCTTAAGAAGAAAATCAAGAAATTTGCTTTTTAATTGCTTTCGTTAAACAGCTCATATTTGTACAGTTCTTTTTTGACATTTTTTGTCAATACCAAGGAAACGAAGTAAAGGCGAAGAAATAACAACACATCTGATTCCCTTAAAAAACCTTTGTGACATAAAAAAGAAGGCCTTTTTAAGACGAGCACATACATTTTTTGTGGAAACCAAATCGTTTTGTCTATTCTGAGAATTTACAGTGTGAAGGTTGAATGAACTCAGATGTAGAAAGGTTGAGTGAACTCGGATCTAGAAAATTATTTGGATTGTCCTGTACTGAAAAAAAAATCATCGAGTGATCAAAGTAGAAGACAAGTGTTTCTTTACTTTTTTTGAGCAGTGTATTTGAAGAAAAACAGCGCTTCTACACGTTTGTATATCACTTGCTCCTCTTACATGTCTATGAAAGCATATTGAACGAGCGAATACTCGTGAAGATTTCCTCATTACGTGCAGATGGCGTGCCTTCAAAATAATTGATGCCTAGTTTTTCATGATTTTTATCCCCTGTACATCTTACGACCGAATGAAATTTTGTGGCTTTAAGACAAATTGAACTGTGTTTAATGCGGCTGTCAACAATATTTCAGTCAAATAATGATGTTTTCCCTGGTTTTCCCAGTACTAGGCTGGGGCTCTGAAGTGTCTTGTCCAAGAACACTTCCACGCAGAACCCAGTGGATCCAGTGTGGCTCTAACCGGGCACCTCCAAGTTTCGAATCCCACGACTTACCACTAAGCCACGCAGGAGTCCTTGTCGTCTGAAGAAAAACAGTATTTCCGTTAACAGAATTTAGAATTGGAATGAAGATATACCAGAGAGACTATTCTTTAAAAAAAATCGTTTGCTTGCTCCGTTCTTGAATTTATTTCGTTCCAAAATTAAGGAATTCTATTTAAATATCGTGTAATATCGACGTTTTCGTAAAGGCTATTCGGCTAATCTCGGCATATAAATAAAAGGCAGGGCTAGTATAGACTCATTAACAAATCGGTAAATTTCGTAAAATATCGAGGTCATCGTAAAGGCTTTTCGGCTAATATCGGAAGCTTCCGTCTTTTATTATGACGTTGTCTGTTCATGTCATATTCTTCGAAGATTCGATCTGTCGTATATGACGCATCACTCTCCCCGATGTTGGTAAGATTGCAGTAATATGAGCTATAAAAGTAGCAATGGAAAAAATGGCTTTTACCGATACCTTTGAGGAAAAGTCAGGCCTGTTTTAACTCGATATTTCTCTAACATGCTGGCCATAGCTGAATGAATCGCACCAGGTAGCGTTTTTAGCTCCACTGGCCGAAGGCCAGCGAGCTATTGTCATGGCGTTGTGTCCGTCGTGCGTGCGTCCGTCCGTTCGTTCGTTCGTTCGTCCGTCCGTTCGTCCGTGCGTGCGTCCGTAAACTTTTTCTTTAAAAAACTTCTCCTCAGAAACTATTGACTGGATTTTTACCAAATTTCACAGGAATGTTCCCTAGGTGGTCCTCTTTCAAATTCCTTCAAATAATTGTGTTCCATGAATAATTCTGGTTGCCATGGCAACCAAAGTAAAAAACCTTTAAAAATCTTCTCCTCCCAAACCGCTAATTGGATAGCATTATTTTTTCGCAGGAATGTTCCTTAGATAGAGGTCTTCAGAATTCCTTAAAAAAAAGATCCGTCAAAAAACATGGCTTTTATGGGAGACTCAATTTTCCTTTTATGGTATAAAGTAAAATCTTTGAAAAATCTCTTCTCTCAAACCACTTGTTTTGATTTCATTGTTTTATTGAAGGTTAGTTCCAGTGGTGGTAAGTCTTTGCCATACAATCCTGACTTTTAAGGACCCTAAAGAAGAAGTCTTTGGAAAACACTCTTGGAAAAGGAGAAAATGCTGGTAATCAGCATTTTCTCCTTTTCCCTCAGTGTTTTCTACTCTATCAAAGAGAGAAATTATCATTTCATCAACGTTTAATTTGTTGTCTGCAAATTCTCTCAGTTTGGTCACATCCAAAGTTTTGTTGTTTGGTAAAGAGTTAAAGATGGTTGCTTTACATAATCTATAATCCTTTTCATATAAAACAAGGGAAACTCTGCACTTTGATTAGTTCTGGTAAAGGTTTGTTGACCTACTGGTGACCTGGTACAAAGAGGGACAGGGCTTTACTGTTGTGATGAGGCATTTTGTTATCCAATCAAACTGATCCCTGACAAAGAAGACTTTAGAAAACATTGTGGGAAAAAGAGAAAATGCTGGTAACCTTTTCCCACAATGTTATCTACCCTTCACAAAACAACTTTCAAATTTTCAGTAACTTTTATTTTTTCATCTAAAAATGCTTTCCATTTGGACAACCCTAAAATGTTGTCGTTTGGTAATGAGTTAACTATAACCAGAAGACAAAATTTTTATAACTGGCCATAATTGAAAGATGTTGCAGACAACATAATAAATCTTCAAATTAGTAAAACTTGTATCAAAAATGGTAGAAATTATTGTGTAAAACTAAGAAAATGCAGGTAACTTTTATTTTCTTCTTTTCTCACAATGATTTTCATAGCTTTTTTTTCTTTGGTGACCTAAAATGCAGGAATGAATGGTAATAGTTTAAAACTTCTCTTCACCGTTACAGAAAATTCAGGCCTGTGGAGCGATACAGGCGCTCTAGCGCCTCTAGTATTGAATAAACGTTTATTTGAAATTCAAAGGGCGTATTCCTTTCGGCTGTTCTGTCACAATGATCTGTGTTCTGGAATGCTGTTCTGAAATGTGCGAAAGGAATATTTCAAAACACAATACACTGTTCCGGGAGTATGTTCTGCATTGAGTATGTTCGGAACATTATTGTAAACCATATCGAAATGAAAGTTCACTGGCATGATGGCTGTTGCAATAACTACTGCCATAGCTGTGTTAGTTAAGGAAATGATTAGCTGCAGAGAGAGAGTAGAGACTAGTCTACTATGCCCCTATTCATGGCATTCATTTCGTAAAAAATAACAATTGCAAATTTTGCCATGACGAATTGTCCGTCTTTCAGCAATCTTGCATAACCTAGCAACCGTTGAGTAGGTGCACCACACCTCGATTGGATTAGAACAGTCAGAACACGGTAAAGTGTTCCGAAATAATCCTTTGACCTAGAACATGTTCGGAGTGTTCGGAGTAGCGAAAGGAATACGCCCAAAGTAACGGTTGTCGCGTAGAAAGGTAGTCCGGTTCTGTACCCAGGATGCCCAAATTAGATCTATAGATGGGTGTTGTAGAATGCCATCTAGCGGCAGATAATGTTATTATAAAAGTTAGGGACCGTAGACCTTAACGGGGAAACTAATATTTTTTTCGTGTACAAAATGTATTTGCACCCCGGCTTTGAACTCTTTACCAAACAATAAAATCCCAGACTAGTCCAAATACAAAGGGTTTCAGTGGACAATTTAAACATGGCTCAAATTCTGAAATATGCCACCGGAAGAATTGAAGCAATTGTGAGACAAGAAGAAAATGTAGGTAATCAGCTGAAAAGATGCAGTCAGAGGTGCATTGATGATCTTTGACCTCTATACTTTAGAAAAACCGCAGTCCTAAAGTGGCAGACGTTTTAAATAGAAACAAGCATTCTGATAATATTACATAGCAATACTAAGTCCCCTACCGGCCGTAAATATATATTTATTGCTGGCAGGTATAGAATCCATGTGAAAGAGAGAGAACGTATTTGACCCACTTTAAGAGTTATAAGCATCATGTCTGTCTTTCTATGCAATGCTTTCACGAAAGTCAGACATATAAGCACTTTTTTCGTTAAAGTAAGTTCATTGAAGAAGTTTTACATAGAAATGATGTGTTTGTGAAACACAATTGCAGCTGTAAAAGCAAATTTTCAGAAATACGACCTTTAACCTGTGAGGTGACCATAACCTTATCATCAGCAGGTATGTACCAATGAGAGGTACTAGCCTACCGTGTATAAGTGTTATCATTTAATTACTTAAACTAGAGCTGTCAGTGCTTTGACAGAAAAAAGTGTCAAGTTCAAGAGAAGATAATTCCTTGACCAGGGGAAGTTGAAACTAGGAAATTGCGTATTGCAAATCTTCAATATATATTCAATATATGTGCATAGTTGCAATACAATTGAAGGAAAACTGTGAGAGGAGTTCACGACACAAAATTGATAGTATTTTGTGCACAGACGGACACACAGACAGTCGAACAGACACGCGGACGGACGGACGGACAGACAGGCTTATTCTTCTCTTAGAGTTCATGACACAAAATTGCTAGTATTTTGTACACAGACAGTCCAACAGACACGCGGACGAATGGACAGACAGGCTTATTCCAGTATACCCCCGAAAACATTCGTTTTGCAAGGGTATTATGAAGTGAATATGTACGAGGGTTTAGAAAAAAAGGGTGGAAAACTGTTTTATCAGTGAAAATTTCTAAGTCCAAGGCCTGTAAATCCGTATAAAAGCAGTAGAGCAGAACAAAACTGGAACTTGGTCTGTAAGTCATTGTGGTTGACTTACACACAAAAAATGAGTTGAATATGAACCAGGATTTAGAAAAAAAAAGTGTAGAAAAGTTTCATCAATGAAGATTTCAAAAGTCCAAGGCCCGTAAACCTGTGAAAAATCAGTGGAGTGGAACGAAAGTTGAACTTGATGCGTAAGTGATAGTGGTTTACCTACAAAGCAAAAATCAGGTCAATATCCACCATCGTTTAGAAAAAAGTCCGAAAAACAGTTTTTTCCGTGAAAATTCCTGAGTGATAAGCCCATAATTTCGTTAAAAATTAGTATTTTGAAATTAAACTCGAACTTAGTCTGTAAGTCATGGTGGTTGACTTATCCTCCAAAAACCAGCTCAATATCTCCCAGCGTTTAGAAAAGAGTCCGAAAAACTGTTTTTCCGTGAAAATTACAAAGTCCAAGGCCCGTAATTTCGGTAAAATTCAGTAGACTGGAACGAGACTCAAGCTTGATCTGTAAGTCATGGAGGTTGACTTATTCTCCAAAAATCAGCTCAATATCTCCCAGCGTTTAGAAAAAAGGTCCGGAAAACTGGTTTTTTTTTTTCGTGAAAATTACTAAGTCAAAGGCCCGTAATTTCGTTATAAATCAGTAGACCGGAACGGAAATTGATCCGTAAGTTACGGTGGTTGACCTATCCACCACAAATCAGCTCAATATCTCCCAGCGTTTAGAAAAAAGGTCCGGAAACTGTTTTTTCCGCGAAAATTACTAAGTCCAAGGCCCATAATTTCGTAATAAATCAGTAGACCGGAACGAAACTTGATCCGTAAGTCATGGTGGTTGACCTACCCACCAAAAATCAGCTCAACATCTGCCAGCGTTTAGAAAAAACGTTCGGAAAACTGATCTGCCGGACTGACTGACAGACTGACATACGGACAGACGGACGGAGTGAAAACCTAAAGTCCCCCCCCCCCCCGGTAGGGGACTAATTACCTCCGGAGACATTGGTGTGTAGTAAATGAAAACCCGAAAATCGTGAAGAAAAGTGCTAAGCTCGCCATTGGGAATAATCTTCTCTTTATCGTGGTTTATCGTTCAGTAAACCACAGTTTCGAGTTATGAGGGCCACAATAGATAATCCAAGATGGTGATAGCCCGAGTGATTTATTCATTCCGCTTCATGACTCACAATGGTGGTTTATTGAACGACAAACCACAATAAAAAGGCGATTTTTTTTTATTCGAACATGAACGATTCGTCATCAAAATAAAAACAAGTTTATATTTAGAGTAAAAACGCGGATGCAGATTATAGTCCATTGAATAACCAACTTACTTACTCAATAACGAATGACGTCACTCTCTGCAGAATGAAGTCTACATAGAAAAAAACCTAGATTTTACCACACTTTCCTTGCGCTGTGTTTATAGAGCCGAATTCACGTGTCATGTTTAGATAATATTTAACGGGAACAAAAACTTGTGTCAGATCTTCTATATCCAGAAAACATTTGAGATAAATTAAGCAGACCGTATACGAGCTCGGCATTTTCTTCCTATCCAATCATGTTGTCTACTCTTTGAAAGATGTTAGAATTTTGAGATAAATGAATGTGTTGTCTACAAATGCTTTCAATTTGGCCCAGTCTAAAACTTTGGGTTGTGATACAGTGGTAAAGAGGTAATCAAAGAAACTTCAATTGTCTTTCAGCTCAAACAATGAAAGTCTTAGTGACTGGTGGAGCCGGATACATCGGTACAACCTTGGTGCCACTTCTGCTGGGGAAACAGCATATTGTCACCATCTACGATATCTTTAAATGGGGGATTGATCCAGTTCTATCTTTTGTTGGAAACCCGAGCTGTAGGATTGTTTACGGAGACATAAATGATAAGGATCGTCTTTCGGACGTTATGAAAAACCAAGATGCTATCATCCATCTTGCAGCCATCGTCGGATACCCGGCATGCAACAAAGATCCGAAGACTGCGACAGTGACAAACGTCTGCGGAACAAGGAACATCGTCGAGCTGAAGACTCCAGAACAGATCCTAATATTTGCAAGCACAGGATCCTGTTATGGCTCTGTTGAAGGTGTATGTACCGAAAAGACAACAATAAGTCCATTAACCCTCTATGGTAAGACCAAGGCCGATGCAGAAAAGCTTGTGGTAGATGCAGGTGGAATCGCCTTGAGACTTGCAACTGTGTTCGGTTTATCACCACGCCTTCGTCTTGATTTGTTGATCAATGAGTTGTCTTTCAAAGCCGCTCATGAAAAATACATTGACTTGTACGAAGGGCATTTTCGCAGAACCTTTCTTCACGTTCAAGATGCAGCAGCTGCATTTGTATTCGCTCTTGATTACGCGGAAGTAATGAAAGGCCAGGCCTATAATGTAGGGGATGAGAGTATGAATATGACAAAGCTTCAAGTCGCCAAACTGATCCAGAGTTTTATTGATGGATGCATCATTAAAGAATGCAATACCGGAGTGGATTTGGATAAGCGTGACTACGAAGTGTCATATGAAAAGATCAGGAAACTCGGATTCCGATCGGAAATTCCAATAGAAGAAGGCATTCGAGACCTTTTCAAGGCCGTTGTCCACATCAAAGAAACAAGGCTTGATCAGTATCGAAATAACTAGACTCATGCAAGTTCTCGGATACCAATTTCTTTGACTGCATTTCAAAGCACAATATCTCTGTATACCATGAGGGATTCTCTATCGTGGTGTAATATGTAGTTGGATATGTATAGTCTAATCTATGAGGGCGACTGTAGTGTTTGCTTGGTTTTTTTTCTGGTTTTTTTGGGTTTTTCTTTTTTTTGTTTTACAGTTATGACATTCAGTCATTTACGACACCCATGCAAAAAATATTTCAAGACACTGTGGGACAAAGTCAACTATCGTTATTTTCAATCTTTAAATGATTCATTTGACTTTTCAAACGCCGATTGTGAACCTGAATTTTTTCCTGAATTAACCACAGTATTCTACAACTCATCTTTTCCGAAAAAGAATATATTATATGTCTTTCTAAACCTCAGAATTACCACATAGCCATTTAGAAATGTCAAATTCAATAAATGAAGTCGTTACACTATAACAAAATTCATATAATAAAATGCCTTACTTACTTACTTGGTATGGTCTCTTGGAAAATAATGGATTTTACTTTTGTTCGATCCCTGATCATATCCCTCTTAAGTCAAAATCTAAGTTATCATCTTTGAAATTCGAAAGACTTACAAAATATAGTCTGTTTAACTAACATTTACAAGAACTCATTTTATTAACCGCAGTCATAGGACAGAGAAAAAGCTGAGACGGATAGCCTGTTTTTCTTTTGGGAAAGAAAAGTTCAGATAGTCACACTAGAATTGGCAATAAATGTAATTTACTACAGCAACACCTCTACTTCAAAAATATTGAATCTAGTAAGCACTATTTCTTTGGTTTTAGTTTAAACATATTTACTTTACATCGCTTGAAAAACAAGTTCTTACAACTTGTCCTTATCCCTCTCGATTCAATTTCCTTGGAACAACACCGGTCATCGCGCCGAATGCGTGGGCCATTGAACAATCATAAAGTTAACACCTGCTCCCTGGTCTCGAATTATTGACTGTCCATAGTTTATTTGGAGAAATACGAGAACGACTATTCAACAACGTTTCGCAATACACAACAGCGAATCTAGCCGCACTCTTATTCAGGGGTGATAATATATCGCTAGATTTTAATAAACGCATACTCACCTGTTTATCAGGTTCAGGAATAGATTTGGTACTTAGCTGACCAAGTGTATATTAACCGAAACTAATATACGTAATTAGTTGATATTCTTGTAGTTGCAATGGTATGGTTCCTTCGCAGATCTACCAGCAGTCCAACTTAAAAATGCCTAACATTGTGATTCTGTTTTTAGCTCACCTGAGCACAACGTGCTCAAGGGGAGCTTTTAGGATCACCCGGTGTCCGTCGTCCGTCGTGCGGCAGTGCGTTGTGCGTCGTCAACAATTCTTTAATCATCAACTCCTCCTAAACCGTGTGGCCGATTTTGGACCAAACTTGGCTGGAATGTTCCTTTGGAGGTCCTCTTTAAAAATTGTTCACAGAATTTGATTCTATCTAAAACTCTGGTTTGCCATGGCAACCAAATAGAGTTTTCTAAGAAATTCTTTAAAAATCTTCTCCTCTGAAACCTCTGGTCAGATTCTGAAATAATTTCACAGATATATTCCTTGGGTGACCCTTCTCAAAAATTGTTCGTAAAATTTTGATCCGTCAAAAAATGTGACTCGGCTGAATGGGGGGCTTCTTGCACCATACAGAAATGAAGGAATTCTTAAAAATTCTTCTTCTCTGAAACCACCATTCAGATTTTGAAATAATTTCGCAGGAATGTTCCTTCGGTGACCCTTTTCAAAAGCTGTTCTCGAAATTTTTATCCGTCAAGAAACATGGCTCTGGCGAATGGGGACTACTTGCACTATATGGATTTACGAAATTCTTAAAAATTCTTCTTCCCTGAAACCGCTGGTCAGAATTTGAAATAATTTTACAGAGATGTTCCTTGGATGACCTTTTCCAAAATTTGTTCGCGAAATTTTGATCCGTCAAGAAAGACGGTACTGGTGAATGGGGGCTACTTGCACTGTAGGGAAATGAAGAAATTCTTAAAAATTCTTCTTCTCTGAAACCGCTGGTCAGATTTTGAAATAATTTCACAGAAATGTTCCTTGGATGACCCTTTTCAAATCATGTTCGTGAAATTTTGATCCATCAAGAAACATTGCTCTGGTGAATGGAGGCTTCTTGCACTATATGGCCATGAAGAAATTCTTTAAAATTCTCCTACTCTGAAATGGCTGATCAGATTTTGAAATAATCTCACAGAAATGTTCCTTTGGTAACCCTTTTCAAAAATTGTTCGCAAAACGCTGATTTTGTCTAGAAACATGCTCTGGTGATTGGGTCTACTTGCACTATTTGGCCACTAGGAGATTCTTTTTTTCTGAAACGGCTGATAAGATTTTGAAATAATTTGACAGAATTGTTTCTTGGCTAACCCTTTTCAGAAATTGATCTAGAAATTTTGATCCATCAAGAAACATGGCTCTGATGGCTGTGGGCTATATTTACACTGTACAGACATGAAGAAATTCTTAAAAATTCTTCTTCTCTGAAATGGCAGATTAGATTTTGAAAAAAATGGCTATGGTTCTCTCAGAAATTCAGGTGAGCGATCCAGGACCATCTTGGCCCTCTTGTTTGTGGTTGTTGTTGTTATTGTTGCTCTAATTCCTTGTATTTTTCATTCGTTGATTTCATAAATAATACTTAAATACTACTTCATGTCATCTGTGCATATTTCCATTTTTTTCCATTATTTACAAAAAAAAGAATCTGATACAACATATTGTAAATTATTCTAAATATGCTTAACGCTTTACCCCATAAGGCATTTCTATGGTATCTCTAATTGACCCTAAATAACAGCAAGGATGAAGCTGTTTCTTATGTGTATATGACACCTTTTGATAGCATAGAAAACATTGTGACAAAATGTGAAATTGCTCGTCACGAGCAATTTCACCTTTTGCCACAATGTTTTCCAAAGGCTCCTACAGGAAATGCGTAGAAATGAGTATCTATGGAGTAAAGGGTTAAACAATGAATGAAGACTCCCTGTTTCTATCAGTCACCTCGCCAGTCGATTAGTGAAACCACAAAATTAAGAGATCCGTGGCAAGATATATAATATAGGGGAGTATTCATCAGCCATTCCAGTTTAAACTAATGTTTTTATTTCATGCTTTCCAGTACGATACCGAGAAATAGTAGTGAAAATATTTAGAGGATATTTGTTTTTTAACAGAATTTGTAATATTTTCACAAATGGCGCAGCCACGAGTGAAAATATTACCGATGGTGTTCACAAGATGAAATAAATTTCGATCTTCCGCCGAAAAAGAAAACAAATATTGTGTTTAGTTCATGCTTTCAACCCTTTCTGGGGATAGCTTTATAAAAATCCAGTACTATACTTTTCCGTTAAATTCCCCGTGGCGTAGCCCTCCCGCATAGCAACTCATTACAATATTAGGTTAACCGCGACAAATGCAAGGTAAATAACGTCATATTTCAATCTGGTTGTTAGGAACGCGCAATTTACCGTGGTAACAAGAACATGAAAATCGGTATTTTCACTGGTCGTACCCGTGTAATATCGAAAAATATTTTCACTGCTATTTCTCGATATCCTACCTGAGAGCATGTAATAATTTTCGATATTCCACGGGTACGACCAGTGGAAATACCGATTTTTATATTCTAGCTACCTAGGCAAAATACGCGAGACTCACAACCAAGCAGGAAATATGGAGTCATTTACCTTACATTTCTCGCGTTTGACGTAATATTGTAATGCGTCACGGGGAATAATTGAAAAGAATTGTACTGGATTTTGATAAAGCCTCTCCCAGTAAGGGCTAAAAGCATGAAATAAATAGAATGGTTGTTTTTACGGTGAAAAGTCGAAATTCATTTCATGTTGTGAACACCATCGGTAATATTTTCACACGTGGCTGCGCCACTCGTGAAAATATTACCGATGACGTTCACATGATAAAATAAATTTCGATCTTTCACCGAAAAAAAACCCAACAAACATCGTCTATATCTCCGGAATAATAATGCAAGACACACCGTGCAATGTTTGTGAGACGGTATCTTCAAGGTCGAAATATCCCACATTTATCATGACCAGCGATCAGGGTATACCTATCACCTAGTTAGTTTCTTGGGGTATCACTGGACAACGTCCAAGATTGATTGAAAGGTGTTTCTCGCCGATTTCAATATTATTTCAGTCTGATCACAGCGACAGTTCATAGTATTCTATATTTCCTGAGTTTTACCTGTATTAGGCTAGGGCGCTGAAGTGTTTTGCTCACATCCAACGAAAAATCCAGTGGATTTCGTGAGGCTTAACCCTTTACCACACAATGCCGACTTTTGACGCTCCTGGAAAAGAAGCCTTTTGAAAACATTGTTGGGAAAGAAAAGAAAAAGCTCCTTTTACCATGATGCTTTCTACTCAATCAAAGAAAAAATACACCATTTTAGCCACTCTTTAATTGTCGACTGCAAATGCTTTCAAGTTGGCTATGGATAAAATTTTGTCGTCTGGTAAAGGGTTAAAAGTGAAACCTAAAGGTCACGAGTCCTACACATTACCACTGAGTGATCTTGGAAGAATGTTTGGCGAGAAACTGATGAAACAAACTCTGAGAAAGCAAATAGTTGCTCTTGCCGCCGTGCTATGACTGAAATAATTTTGAATCGACCTTAACCATTACAACCCTTTTCCGGCTAAATAACTAAAGTGTAATTTTAAGTTCAATGGCAAAGAGCCTTAATATTGTTATTTCAAAAGTATATTTTGGGGAATAATATATAACCTTCTCCGAGAGTATAGATCCAAGATCAGATTGCACGTTCTGTGCAATCTGATCTTGCTCCACACTGTCCGCTAAAGATCTGTGAGTAGCGCTCTGTAGCTTAAGGATTAAATTGAAAACATTTACCTCTCAAAGTGCGAGGTCCTGGTAGGACAAACTCTGAGAAAGCAATATCTGCCTTTGCTCATGTGATATGACTGAAATAATTTTGAACCATTTTAAACTTTAAACTCCAAAAGTTTTCCTCTTTGGAGCATTTCTTTGTGGACTCTGATGATCAAAGTCGATCAAAACAATATTTTTGAATTATTAGACAATGAGCGATTTGGTTCCGTTGTGTTGAATATTTGCTGAACCTGTAACCATAAGTATATAAATTTTACTTTACTTTCAGATTGCAGAGTACATGTTATTAACTTTTCAAGAACAAATCGGAGTATAACTGTCACAAAGCAGAAAAACATCCCAACCAGCACCTTGTCAATGCATCTTCGCAAGCCAAGGCTGACGATTCACTACCGTTACTCTACCCTTGGCGGATCGAGCTCGATTTTTACATTCACCCGATACGCTTTTTCATTGGATGCAGCCAGCTCTAACTGTAACGAATGAAATCGCTTGTAGCATTTCATCTTTGATAAAAATAGAACAACGTCGCTACCTTTAGAATAGAAGGAAAACATGGAAACCCGCGTGGATGTCTGCTTATCGCTTCATGTGTATTCGTAAGCGGTTTGTAAAACGATATTACATTGGCTTTTAGAAATATGATGCTAAGGGGGGTAATAACCAGCATCCAATAGGGGGCGTATTGCAGGAATCTCGAAATCGGGCTCAATCCGCCAAGGTAAGATCCACGTAGTGATCGTAACCTTGGCTCGCGAAGATGCTTGTCAATGGAGCAGCACATAGAACGTGAATGATTTTCAAAATAACGATTATAATCATGTGACCTTGGCCTTTGACCCATCACGGTGAAACAAAAACAACAGGACGTCTGCTTAGATCATAGGCAACACTTTAAGGTATTCCTACCCTCACACTTACAAAGAGAACCTAGATTATTTGAATACCTAATTCAAAATCCAAGAATCTTATTTGTATTTGGTGGTTATTTCGTCAAAATGTTCGCGTCGTTTTTTGAGAAAGGCAAGTCCTAATAGATAAAAGACAAGAGACGGGTTATGCTTCCCGAACAAGTGCTTGTCATAAAATATAAGAAATTGATATAAATTCACGTCTTTTATCCTAGAAGAACCTGTTCATGCCCCCCAAAATTTGAAGTGAAAAGGCAATTACTATCTTAGAGATAGCCAACACAAACTTGTAGAGGACAATAAGCCCAATAAGCCCCCTTTAAGCCCCCTTTTTCCATAAGACAATATTGGATCATTGCAATAAATACAACGGGTGTGTGGTATGTGGCATTTCTTAATAATAATTCAAAATTCGAAATTTCATAAAATTTTTAGCAGTCATGTATTAGATATTACATAAAACAATTTTTTACATGAAGCCCCCTTTTTCCGAGACGCAGCCTGAAATTGAGAAAAAGGAAGAGAGGTAGCTGGGCAACGTTCCAACAAGTTCAGATTTGAAATTTCACGAAGTTTTGAGCACTGATAAAGGAGAACCTTGTGAAAAACAATTTTTTCCATGAAGTCCCCTTTTTCCGTGATGCAGCCTTAATTTGAGAAACCAGGAAAGACGTATTTGTGCATTAATAATTCATAGATTGCAAAAACAAAGGGCACATGTTGAAACTTGTAAAACAAGATATAACCATGAAATGTTGACAAAAACTGAACAAGATATTAGTAAAAATTGCAATTTTGCATTAGGGCCCCTTTTTCATTTTACAAGAAACCCCCTTTTTCCATGACAGAGGGTCAAATTGAAAAATACATTGATAAAAAAACAAGAGCACATAGTGAAACTTTGAAAAAAGAATACAACCATGAAGTTTAATGAAATTTTGACCAAAACTGAATGAAATATTAGTAAAAATTGGATTTTTGCAAGAAGCCCCCTTTTTCTATGACAGAACGTCAACTTAAAAAATGCCCAGATTAAAAATAGCAAGGGCACATGCTAAAACTTTCCATAAACAATATAACCATGAAGTTTCATGATATTCTGACAAAAACTGAATGAGATATTGGTAAAAATTGCAATTTTGTATTAAGCCCCCTTTTCCATGACACGGGGTCAAATTGAAAATCCGGGAAAATCGGCGCCTTACACTAAGGAGTTCATATATGAAGTTTTATCCAATTTGATCCAAGGGGTTGTGGAGAAATCGCTTCGGACGGACGGACGGACGGACAGACGGACGGACGGTCTTACGAGACGGACCTTGTGAGGTCGAATTGCTCTTTATTCAATGCAACCCGAACAACCCCATAAGAGCACCTTTTTAACCCTACTATCCCTAACCCTAACCCCTAACCTACCAGATAGACGGAATGAACCCCATAGAGACTAAATGTACAGTTACCCCGAACCCCACAATGTCGGGCTCGTAAGGACGGAAGGACGGACGGACAGACGAAGCGGCGACTATATGCTCGCCCTTCGGGAAGCATAAAAAAAGAGATCAGCCTGGAACCCAGGTTATACGAACTGTGTTTACACTGTCTTTTTTTATGGCTACACCGTGAGTGTGTGTGAGTGTGTTTTTTTTCTCCGTAAAGAAATACTGATCTGATCTTAACAATACTCAAAACTAAAAACATTTTCTTAGTTTTAATCAACGTTTAATATTCAAAAACTCGAAGGATATATGTACATACATAACAAATTTTAACCTTCACCAAACGAGAAAAGTACAGACTTGGCCAAATTGAAAGCACTTGCAGACGACATATTAAATGTAGTTATAATCGATCAGACTTAATTGTCTCTAGAAGTATAGATATCATTGTAAGTAAAGGGAAGTAATGCTGGTTATCAGCATTTCTCCTTTTTCCACGGTGTTTTGAAAAGCTTTATTTCTCTGGGTCTTTAAAACTCGGACGTATGTGGTAAAAGGGTGGACATATGCTTTGGTTATGCATAGCTAAAAATAAAGAGAAACTGCAGAGATCAGATCGGACTGCACGCATTTAGTAACGTTATGCGTGCGGAATATGGCTTGATTTGATAGTATTTAACGCCATTTTAAACATTTTAGTTATATCGCAGTGGCCAGTGCACCTATCCATGCTTCCCTGGAGTCTCTTTTTATCAGTAGTACACGTACTATTCTTTCCAAGGCACTGGCTGCTTTTCCACACAAACATCGCCGAAACGACTGTGGTATATGGAGATGTGGCTCGTTGTCACATTCTCTGCTGTAAGATTAAGAAAAAAACACCTGTTGTGACGTACGTGAAAATGTCATAATACAGAATTCATTCACTTTAAGAGATATAAGGACAAACCAAGAAATTGAATTAATGAGCTTTCAGCATATCGAACAACGTATATACAAGTATGATCAATATTATCAATCTTAGTACTAAAAAACAAACATCTCTCCACGTCTTTACTACTAAAGTATTTTTAAATAAAAATTGTCCTTTACAAATTCCGAATTTCTTCTCTTTATTTAGAAACAGAATCGGGCAGATATCGAAATATTCTTCGAGCAGAGAGAGTATGTAAGGTCTGTAACATGAACGTAACTGAAAGTGAATTTCATTTCTTGTTAGCGTGTACATTCTATCGTACTTTACGAAGACAATTTCTAAAACTATTTTGCTTTCGGTGGCTGAAAAAGTTTGAAATTTCGAAGTCTTCTACAAATGAAAAGGTTGGTTATGATTTGGCAAGATATATCAACCATGTTATTAGGTAAAGACAAATAACACTCTCATAACGATAAATCATTGAAATACTGATGAAAATGATATAGCACTGTTTTCAGCTATAATTTTTACAAGATATGCCACAAGGCTCTCAAAGGTTTTAACCCATTACCAAACGACAAAATTTTAGGATTGTCCAAATCGAAAGCATTTGCAGACGACAAAATAAAAGTGACTAAAATATTGAAATGTGTCTTGTAAAGGGTAGAAAACAGTGTGGGAAAAGGAGAAAATGCTGGTTACCAGCATTTTCTCCTTTTCCCACAATGTTTTCTAAAGGCTTCTTTCTCGGAGGCGTCAAAAGTAGTGTGGCAATGGGTTAAATACCATCAAATTTAATGTTTCCTTCTGTCATTGTGTTTGTCTCCTTTTTTTTACACAAAGTTTTCTATGAGTTATAGAATCAAACAATGTAGCATTCAAATATATGTGTGCTTATAAGGCAGTGAGAAAATATTGCTCTTAAAAGATATTCTGATATATTGTATAACGTGTATATGTTACATTTGTTGAATTACCTTGCCACGTTCTGCCTTCCAGTTTTCAGTAAGTGTCAACAGTTGGAAAATATATATTCCCATGTATATCCTATGCTTACCTTCGTATATTGTTTCACCTTTTTCACATTGTTTTGATAAGTCATCCAATAAAGGAACGTAAAAAGTTGCATGTTTTCAAAGCTTTTAATCCTAAGAAATGTAAAAGATATTGACATTTGGATGGTTTATCGCCTTTTGCAACAATGCCCTCAAAACTTTCCTTCACTGGAGCATAAATAGTCATAAAGTTAAGTCATCTTAAGATACATGAAAATGTTTTCAAAAGCTCGAATCCGAAGAAGTATAAATCATATTAACGTGTGAAATGTTTTGTCTCCTTCAGCCACAATATTTTGAAAAGCTTTCCATAACGACATATATGACAAATGTTCGCACGCATGCTATTGCGCATATATCTTTATCGTTGATATTGAGTCAAAAGTGCACTTCTGCATTTTTTGCGCATAATTATAACATTATTTGTGCACTGAAACCAGTAGTATTTTCTTTGGGTGTTTTTCTTTTCTATTTTAACCCATTACCACACAATCCCTACTTTTGACACCCCTGAGAAAGAAGACTTTTGAAAACACCATGGGAAAAGGAGAAAATGCTGGTAACCAGCATTTTCTCCTTTTCCCACAGTGTTGTCTACCCTTTCCAGAACAAATTTCTATTTCTTAGTCACCTTTATTTTGTCGTCTGTAAATGCTTTCAATTTGGACCCGTCTAAAATTTTCTCGTGTGGTAAAGAGTTAAGGAAAAAATGGATTCTTTGAAAAAACAATGGATCTTTGAACTGTCACCGAGAAATGATTAGATGCTGCTGACACGGCATTAGACACCTTACAAGGAAACAAAGGCAGGAAATCTAAATCTGTGGAAGTACATGTACAGCTGTGTCCACTTTGAAAACTATTGTTGAAAAAGGAGAAATAGCTTTTATTCAAACATGTCTGCTGAGTTTTTATCCTTTTCTTTTACTTGAAAGTGTGAATTTCCCCACAGTGCCCGTCAATCTTGTTTTTCTGACAAAATAAGCGCGGGTAGTTGCTATTTTTTTTCTTAATGTTTAGAAATATAAATAGTTGTGTGGAAATTTTAAGATAATTCTGTCCGTTAGAAAGTATGTATTTTTTAAGATTAACCCTTGATTTGATCAAATTATCTCCCTTTTAAACTCAGTGGTCTACATATATAACAAACTTGTCCAAGATATCATCAAGACGAGTATCATGACAAACTCTCAAGAGTTTTGGACTGAAATGTGGTATCTAGAGTAGACACAAGATTTGTCCAAGATTTGACCAAGTGTCCTAGTTTTTGACCTGACACGACCCATTTTCGAACTCGTCCGAAATGTTGGCAAGACAACAATTTTTATTTATAAGTAATGGGCTGAAAATATGGCCTTTAGAACGTACACAACGAAGGTAAAAGTTGACGACGCATGCCGAACGACGCACGACGGACACATCACAATCACAAAAGCTTACCATAAGCATTTCGTGCTTTGATGAGCTAAAAACAGGAACCTTATTGTATATTTTAAAAGAAAAACTGAAACTCCGAATTTAAAGGTTAAGTTCCGAACGTAATTCTGGTATCACTCTTTTTTCATAAACATATTTACTCAGAGAGGAAAGTGTATGATTAGGTCTGATCATGTAAGCTAACTTTGAAAGTTGACTCCTTGTTTTAATAAGAATATCTGCCCTTGCAAGAACTTGTTGTTCAAAAACAGCAGCATGAAAGGTATCACAGTCGGCAAACCTATTGTTCACGTGAATGACAGTTTTCGAAACATTTAATGTGAAACAATTCGGAAATAGTTTGGTTCCACTGATGCGGAGTCCATGTACGTCAGTGGAAAGATATATAGTATACACTGATTTATTGGAATATTTTTTCATGGCGCTGAAAATTTCTTCGATCACTACTCGATTAGCGTAATCCTGCCGAATATGTACACCAACCAATATCGTTTGTCCATTTAAGGTGATATTTGAGATAAATGTGTCTATTTCGTCTTTTAGGGACTTTTCGAGCTGAAACAGAGTATTGAACAGTTTCCGAGTGATATATTCTCTGTCACCTTGTATGGCCCATGGTATGGTATCGTTTACGCTAGGATGTTCGCGTATTCGCTCGTTTATGATTACATTTGTATGGATAGCAACCAGTCGTTCCGTCCATATATCTCCCTTATCTAGCTCTATAAACTTTGGTAAATTACCTTTTCCATCAAAAAATGTAACAACATGTTTATCATCAATGTTATTGGAAGCACGTAAACATTTGGACCAGTCATATAAGTTCGGTATGAAGAATTTTGACAGAGAACATGGCCACGTATGCTTTATGACAAATGTGCGATTGGTTAAAAGAGCCAGCATGAATGAAGAAATAATTCCACGTTGTCGATCCCCGAGTCCATGGCATTTTCCGAACGCATTTGAACATACATACACGAGTAGTTTTTTAGAGCAATCTGGCTGGGGAAATGTGTAGCCTTCAAACAAACTCGTCATTACGGTATCGTCCCTAACTGTCCTGTTATCAAAGACTCTGTTGTTGATTTTTGGCATGTGGAACTCTGGGGTGGACCAAAACAATAAAACCAAGCGTCCTGCCATTACAAGTATCTGTAAAAGAAAGAAAATGGAGTGCAACACGCGAAAAGGTGCATTCGGACATTTGCGTAAAGTGTCGTCCCGGATTAGCCTGCGCAGTCCGCGCAGGTTAATCCGAGACGGCACTTTACGACTACATTAGATTTTGTGCTACAGTAGACTTGCGTAAAACAGAAAATCACATAAAATCGGAAAGTGTCGTTTCGGATTAGCCTGTGCAGACTGCAGACGCTGATCCGAGACGACACTTTACGCAAATGTCCGAATGACCCTTTTCGCGTGCTGCACTCCAAATAGAAAACAATATGACCACGATGGCCCAAGGTCTTTCTCCTGCGCCTTTTAGACCTAACATGGTCCATTTCCAAGTTCTCCGAGATATTAAGATAAACAATACCACAATTTCCATGAGCAGTGAACTGAAAATATGGCTTTTAGAGTAAGGTTCTTCATAGATTTGTCCGAGTGACATTGTTTTTGCCAAACATGCCCCCTTTTCTGACATCCTAAATATCAACAAGCCAATAATTTAAGCTTGTGTGAGTATTGGAATGAAAATGTGGCCTCTAGAGTATAAACGAAGACTATAAACATTCGACTTGGTGGCTTAGTTTTTGGCCGGATGTAACACGTATTCAAACTTGTTCGAGATACAAGACAAAAATTCGACACAATCTTTCGGAACGATTTCCATTAGTTTTAGACTGAAAATTTGCCCTCTAAAATGTACACAAGCATTTCCAAAGACTTTACTTGCTATGTGACAGATTTCTTATCTTGTCCAAGATATTATGAAATGACCAAATTTCTTGAGTATGAAACTGAAAATAGTGCCTTTAAGAGCAGGTACAGTGTTTTTCCAAGATCTTTGCATGTTCATCTAATTTATAACCTGATCCGACTTATTCTTAAACTCGTCCAAGATTTCAAGACAGACGTTGGGACTTTCATAAGTATTGAACTGAAAACGTGGACACTAGATGGTATACAAGGCTTTTGAAAGTTCTCGCTTGATGACCAAGTCTTTGACTCGACGCAGCTCATTCTAAGATAATCCGAAATTTTATTAAGAAAAAACATTCTAACCTGCTTTCATGAATTTTAGAACAAAATTATGGCTTCTGGAGAACACGACCCAGTGGCCTAATTTTTTACCCGATTTTAAATACTTCCAATTAGAATGAGATACCGAGGAAAACGTTCTTAATAACCTTCACAAGTATTGGACTGAAAATGTTGCCTCCAACACATGTGGAGTCTCCCCCCACCCCCCAAAGATTTTATCTTAATCTTATGACCTAGTTTTGACCTGATGCTACTCTTTTTCAAACACACTTAAGATCCAAGATATCATAATGAAAACATGTTCAAACAAGTTCGAGATGTTATCAACTGATTGCTTGATTGACTAGGCGCCGTTTTCACAGCTTAACCCATTACCACACAATGCCTACTTTTGACGACCCTGAGAAAGAAGCCTTTAGAAAACATTGCGGGAAAAGGAGAAAATGCTGGTAACCAGCCTTTTCTCCTTTTCCCACAATGTTTTCTACCCTTCACAAAACAAATTTCAAAATTTCAGTCACTTTTATTTTGTCGCCGGCAAATGCTTTCGATTTAGACAAGCCTAAAATATTGTCGTTTGGTAATGAGTTAAACAAAGGTCACATTTTTAGTCTTTGTCCTACTTTTCTATCCAATCAGAAGGCTCATATTTGAAAATTTTTGACCGTCTATCTTCCATAAACTACCCAGCGCAGGTTTATTTTGATCATTTATTCATTTAAACGTCGCAGTTTATCTGGAGTTTATCTGGATTTACTGCGCATGCGTACCTAAACCCTACCCCCCCCTCATTAATATTCAACAATTACTTAAATTAGGTCTAGCACATGCCAAGTAGATCTACAAGTTACGCCGTTGAAAAAAAAAAATGGTAAAACACGATCTATACAATTTATGTAATAAAAGCCGATCAATCTATATGGTCAGTTGTCCTCTTAAACATACCACCTGAAGCTTGAAACAAGCTGTTACGAGGTTTAAGAAGTTAATCGACGATATGTTGAAATTTTAAGAAAAAATAATGCTGTAGTAAATCTGTAGAAATTTTCATAGGCTGGGTCTAGTCGTTACTTCCTCAAAATCTTGGTCAAATTCTGCCATATTTCACATTGTTTAACACTGGCGATAGTCAAGTGTGAACTGGAAATGAAGCTGATAATGAAGGTTCTTTAACCTTTTCCCATATGACAAATTTTTGACCATTTCAAATTGAAAGCATTGGCAGATGTCAAATTTTGAAAATGGAACAAATGAAGTTGAGGCTTTTGACACGGTAGAAAATATTGTAGGAAAAGGAGAAAATGCTGATAACCTGAATTTTCTCCTTTTCAAAAAATAACCTTCCTTCCCAATGGATTGTTTGGTAAAGGGTTAAATACCACGTGGTCGTGTACGAGGTTTAGCCCCGATATTCACGTGGAAATTACGTCATTTTTTAGCGATGATGCAATGATGACGTTTCTTTAGCGAATCAGCCAACTCCATATATGGGTGAAAGGGCGTTTCTTTGTGAATAGTAGATTCCGTATATGGAACATTATTTTAGCAATGATGTAATGTGGGCGGAAAAAGACTAAGTCAGTTAAACGCTAAGAAGTTCAAAATTAAACAATTTAAACAGCCACAGTCGGTCGCTACGCTCCCTCCTTTTGGCTGTTTAAATCGTTTAATTTTGACTTCTTAGCGTTTAACTATTACATGGTCGTGCACCTAGTTCTCCGTAGTTTATATCAAACGTAGTATATCGTAGTGTTGCTACGCTCAACTAGCCTAGGTTGAAGTACGTCCGAAGTAGGTTCAAAATTGACAGAAAAGGGGGAAACCTGAACATGTTCAACCTACATTCTTTACTACGGTTACCTACATGTAACTACATTTACATAGTTCAACTATGGTCATTTCCCACTAAATATCAACTACGTAAGGTGTGACTATCTTTTCACCGAAGTAGCACTATATAGCAGATCATGTTTGAAATAAACTACGGATAACTACCTGCATGATCGTATACGTGACCATGGCTTTAGGTCATACAACAGCTGCCAGTGCACCTACGCTTGTGTTTTCTCACACCATTGACTTTCTCACACCATTATTGACACAACAAGTCACTACTATTTTTCTCACATGCATTTTCTCAACCAAGCCCATGCCCGAAAGCTCACAACTAAGATACGCTAACTATCAAACTGCCCTGCCTGGTATACATGTTTATTTCATGCTTTCCGGTAGGATATCGAGAAATAGCAGTAAAAATATTTTTTGGTCTTACACTGGTACCACCAGTCAAAATACCGATTTTCATGTTCTTGTTGCCTCACAACCAGATGGAAATATGACGTCATTTACCTTACGTTTTTCACGCTTGACGTAATGCGTTGCTATGCGGGAGGACTACGCCACGGGGAATAACGGAAAAGAGCTGTACTCGTGAACACCATCGGTAATATTTTCACGAGTTGCTCAGCCACTCGTGAAAATACTACCGATGGTGTCCACTCGATGAAATAAATTTCGATCTTTCACCGAAAAAAAAAAATCCTCTATTTATGACATAACGTCCCTTGTTTTCTGTGTGATATACCCATTACGAATTTTCTTATCTTACACACGTTTGATATCACATTTGTGTGATGTCATTTTTGACGTCATTTTGTACGCATTTCATACAAGTAAATGGATCTCATGTAAAATACCGCGGGTGCATTTATGAATGTATTTTGCACCATCTGATCTATATTTTGTGAAATATCGTTATGTGATCAAAAGAATCCGACATTCGTGGGCGTTTGAGATAAAATTTCATTAAACTCGTCAAGGAAAATGTTATTAAGCTCGCCAAAGGCTTGCTTGATAACATTTCCCTAGACTCGTATAATAAAATCTTATCTCAAAAGCCAACTCATGTCAGATCCTATATATCTGTGTCGGGATAAATTTCGGAGAAACTAGTTTTTCAATATGCAAGATAACATGCTATTCTATTTGTAGCATTCTCTCCACCGTTATGAGGTATCAACATTAAAATTCAGTTTTTATGGCAAATCCTCAAATCAATTTCAAAGTCATATGGTATTTTTTTTTTTCTCCTCTCTTGATAAAATAATCATGTAGGTACAAAGTACTGTTCAAAAACAACTTTTGACTGGATGATTAAGAACCAAATGTTAAATTTTCATGCCAGTCAAATGGACTATAACAATGAATCTGGGTAATCGCGGCCAAATTTTTCACTGTCAAAAACTTTGTCACGGTTAATACAGTAATCCCGACTGCATTAACTCTTTACCAAGCGACAAAATTTTAGACTGCATGGTTCAAATTGAAAGCATTTGCAGACAAAATAAAGGTAACTAAAAATAGAAATTTGTTTTAGGAAGGGTAGAAAACACTGTGGGAAAAGGAGAAAATGCTGGTTACCAGCATTTTCTCCTTTTACCACAATGTTTTCTAAAGGCTTCTTTCTCAGGGGCGTCAAAAGTAGGGATTGTGTGGTAATGGGTTAAGTTGCCTCGTAATCAACGTGATTAATTCCACGACCCCGAACAAGCCCAACAACGTCCCTTTTCGAATCGGGTTTCACAGTGTTTAACCCTGAGGCTGCGCAGCGCTACTCTTTCACCTTATGTGGGCAGTGTAGATCAAGATCAGACTGCACAGAACGCACAGTCTGATCTGGGATCTACATTGCCCGTTAAGGAGATACCACTGAAAAAGAAAAAAATGGATTTGTACTGTCGACTTGAAAGTTCCAGTTTTACGTATTAAGCAGATAAGGGTTAACGGCCGTCTTAAAGGCCCAACACAGATCATACAAAGTAAGTGTTAAAGTCGGTTTATGCAGAGCGCGAACGCTCAAGTTAGTTATTTATTGAGTTCTTTTTAAAATCAGCTACCAACATCGGCCTCTATCATCCTAGAAGGGGTTGGTGGTATGCCTCAGTCAGAAGCTAGTTTCTGGTATGTGTACCATAAAATACCAAGTTGTCATTATTTTCAGAGATTTTTTTCTTGGGCGTTGTGAATTTAGGATTTGGTGCAGTTGAAGCAGAAAAAGCAAAGCCTAGATTTGTCTACCAGCAGTATTTTGTTGTTTTTGTGTATAAAGTATTCACCTTGAAAAGGATACTCAATGTTTTGTTGAAATAAACGTGTACTTAAACATATCTCTCACAGGGCCGAGTAACTATCAAAAAGTGACCTATCACGCAAAAAGGGACCTTCTGGGAATTGCGATAAGTGTCAACTCTGCTCAGACTGACCAGGGTTGACACTTTTTTTCTTTACTGACATTTTCCGTGTGAATAATGGACATTGTGTCTTGTTATACAATCATGTTTGAATTATCAACTTAAACTGACCTGCACTATCGTTGATCTGATCTTTTTATCTAAATTATGTACAGAAATCCCAGATTCTCCTAAGAACAAATCAAAGTACTGAAAGTACTGACAGACTAGCGAATTTGAAACTAGTAATTGGCTATGGTAAATGTAATTCTTTGTTGATTTATACCAGACTGTGGAAATATTGTCATATTTGGTTTCTGAGTACGTTCTAGGTCCATCGGTTCATTCTGGTTATTAAATCCAATTCGGTTCAATTCAAATGCAGTTCAATTCATTGACTTTATCCGACGCTCTTGACTATTTTCTTCTCTAACACAAGAAATATTACGAAAAACTTCAGTTAGTTGACTTTCAATTTAAAACAGGTTATTTTGTTCAGATGAAATCTCCTGCCTTTAGATAGACATCTTTTTTAGATAGAAACAAGTAAGAGGTAAATTGCATGTACACCTGGCCCTTTAGTTTTTCCATAGCATATAGCATTTGAAAAGATAAAACAAATATGATTGTCTGTGGCCTATGACGAACAAAATGAATATGAAGTTGTCCAATAGTTAAAGAAATATCAGTCCGTAATGGACAGATACATCAAACCCCCTTTTCCGATGACACGGCATCACATGAAAAAAGAATCTTTATCGATGGAGTATCGTAAGGAATACATAAATGATGTTTCACCAATTTTCATCAAGGATTTTAAAAGATGTCTCTCTGGACAGAGGAGCGGACAGGCAGTGTGGAACAAGATCAGGCTACACAGTCTGGATAATCTGATATTGGGCCTATACTAAACGATAATGGGATTTTTGTTTTAAAAAAAGTATATAACTTTGAAATAACAATATTCAGGTTTTCGCCATCAGCCAGAATGTTTATATGACATTTTCAGGAGGTTGAGGATTAACTTGGTTTATACAGTTAATTAACCCGTTACCACAGAAGCAAAATTTTAGACCTATCCAAATTGAAAGCATTTGCAGATGGCAATTTCAAAGTGGTTCAAATGGTGCACTTTGCTTTGATAGAGTAGAAAACGTGGTGGGAAAAGGAGAAAATGCTGATTACCAGCATTTTCTCCTTTTCCCACAATATTTTCAAAAGGCTTCTTCCTCGGGGGCGTTAAAAGTTGTCATTGTGTGGTAAAAGGTTAACAGCACAGGATGCATTAGTCAACTAAAACGTTAAAGGTGGCCCTTCAGATTTTTTTGGACGAAAATTTTACAAAAATGCAAAAAAGTCATCCTTAAACTCTCAAAGCCTTTTAATTTAAAAACCCCGGTAGTCGAAAACCATCCGATAACACGAGAAATTAGAGATTTATTACGGCCCAGGTTGACACCAACGGGAGACACGTTCTATTTTTAGATTATCAATTCTCTCATTTACATATAGGAAAACACAGACGAAGTTTCAAACATCCGTCCGAAGAGGACCATTATGGAAAATAATTATTACATGTTTGTTATGTAATGGAATTTAAGCGTTATTAGTCACGTGCCAGTCACTTGAAATTCCCACATTGCTTTATTGATTTTTGGCGCGAAATCTAAAAATAGCTTAAGAGGCTACGTAGCCTTTTAAGGGAATACCATCAAAAAAAATTTTGTTTGTAATTTTATGATTCTTAATTATTGATGATTTGTATTGTTTTTTCATATAAGTTTCAATGACATATATATTGTTTAATTTGATGTGATGTGAAAATTCTAAATACCCACCTTTAAACAATAGTTTAATATATCAGTGTCGCATTCACAATGATCTAAATAATAAATGTCTGGAGGAATGAGAAAGGTTCCCTGGCCAGAGAGGGTTTGTGTAGCTGGGATTTGCTACAAGTCACCCGGGGATATTATTTTTAGACACATTCATACTTACATGTACTGCTGGGCAGGAATCAGTGATATGGCCTGACTTGCATATAGGTTACTTAATTTACATATAAGCAAGCATCATGTACCTTATCGATGACATCTTGTACAGTCTATTGCTTTGAAAGTATACAAGTTCAAATTGGGACGGTAGAGATTTTACCCTTTAAGTCAAAGTTGTCATTATGACTGAATTAAGGTTCCAAACAGTAAGGAGTTATTTTTCTATGAGGCAGTATTTGGCAACTGTGGGTTGTTTTGTTTACATTGAGTTTGGCTCAGTCTGGATGCCTATAGAATAGCTTAGCTAGTCTAAAAAATGCAAGATGCTGTTGCCCCCACACCCAAGTGCTTAATACAAGATAAATAAAACTATTTCCAGTTCTTCAAAACATATCTGCATGAAACAAATGAATTTAACTACTCACAAATAATGCACAAGCCATGTTGTATCTAGACTGTTCAAAGAACATCTCTGTTTTCACAAATCTTCGGAGTTTCTGGAAACAAAGTCAAAGTTCTTGTCGACTGTCTGTTACTACGTATCTTCTGGAAAAGAAAACGTTCTAGGTAAGTGAAATTCCTTGCATTGGTATTGTTTACAATTGGGGCCTGAACTCTTTTTTTACCAAACGACAAGTTTGGTTTGGTTTATATCGGAGTTTACCACCATTTTAACAGCTTATGCCATATATTGGCAATTAGTGACGCACACAGTCATGTATCTCCTAGCTTTCTCAGACCGGTATTAACACAACTTTCTTTCCAAAGCTACTGACTATTTTTCTCACATGCATTGGAGATGAGAGGTAAAAAGTCGCCGAAAAAAACGACAAACTTTTGGTCTTGTTTACAATGAAAGCAATTGCAGACGACAAAATAAATGTGACTCAAACATTGAACTTTGGTTTAGGAAGGATAGAAAAAAATGTGAGAAAAAGACAAGCTGAAGATTACCAGCGATTCTTCGTTTTTCCGCAATGTTTTCTACAGCCTCCCTCTTGAGGGTTGTTTAAATTTGGGATTATTGGGTAAGGAATTCATTCAAAGACCAGTTTTCAGACATTTTAAAGGCTTGATAGGTGTCGAAAATGAACAGTAAGATGGTAGAATGCAGTTTAATTTAGATAATACAATTTTAAAGTTTTCGAAATTATTTTGAAGATGTCCATCTGTTATTGTACAGTCGGCCCAGTTGTAACTGGCTGGCATAAAAATGAATTTTCAAATAAGGTAAAAAGTAAACAAAAGATAGAGCAACCTGGCAACTTTTAACCCATATTGAAATTTATTTCATTTTTCTACAAACGACGAACACATGGGTCGACTGCACAATAACAGGCTGTCAATATCAATATATTTTACATACTTTTAAATGGTATGGTTCAAATTTAAATGCATTTTAACACCGACATTGTTTAATTTGGCAGCTAGTGCGCCTTTAACGACAGCTCGCAGACTTATCACCAATTATATAATATTTCATGTGTCTATTTTTAGAAATGTTATGGGTAAAGAAATGACGTCATTTAAACTGGGGAGAATTATTTCCCCGTCACAGTGAATATTTTCATCTTGCCGAAAATCTGGTTTATTGACTTGAGATCACTAGTTTTAAAAGTGGCATGCGTTGACAAAATAATAAGAGGAAATAAAATATATAATTTATTTCATCAGCTTGTGGTAAATATGGGGAAATATTTGCCTCAAAAGGGAAAGGTCCGCGAAAATAACTCGTGCCTTACGGCACTCGTTATTTTCGCATACCTTTCCCTTTTCCGGCAAAAATTTCTCCATATTAACCAAAAGCTGATGAAATAAACTCTATGATTCACTTTTACCAACTTATGTGTTGTCATACTTGCAGTTAGCAATGTCGCCAGATTATCAAACTCAAACTCAAAATGACTTTATTTTGGTATTTGGCAAGCAAGATTTTGCCATCGACCATTTACAAAAATGAAAACATGAAATATACCATAAGTATATACCGATATAGTCTAAAAAAATTATAAAACATTTGATTTATCGCAACATATAATGGGGTTAACCCTTAAGATACTAATCACGTCTCGATGACCTTTTGTAGATCAAAGTCAGACGACAGAGAACGTGCAGTCTGATCTTGAATCTATACTGTCCGATTAAAATGTATTTTTCTTCAAAAAATAAAACTGAAATAGCATTAAATAGCTTGAAAGTTATATTTATCTTAATTGAATTGACAAGAAAATGGTTAATAATATTAAACGTTATTTAAAAGTTGGTATTTAGATTTTTCACATCTCACCAAACTGAAATATATAAGTATATATCACTGAAATTTATATAAAAAAAAAAATAGAAATCATCAATGATTAAGAATCATGAAATTACCTTTTTTTCTGCTGGTGTTCCCTTAAAAAGCTACATAGCCGCTTAGGGTATTTTTAGATTTCGCGCCAATAGTAAACAAGAGGGCCAAGATGGCCCTGGATCGCTCACCTGAATTTTTGAGAGGACCATAGGCTTTTTTTTTGTTTTTTTTGAAGGTATTGAAACACTGGAAACAAAATCATTTTTTTGCCAAGCAATTTTTAAAAGGTCACCTGTAAAAGTCCTTTCAAAATCTGACCAGCAGTTTCAGAAAAGAAGAATTTTTAGGAGTTTCTTAATTTCCGTACAGTGCAAGTAGCCCCCATTCACCAGAGCCATGTTTCTTGACCTATCAAAATTTCACGAACAAATTTTGAAAAAGGTCATTCAAGGAATATTTCTGTGAAATAATTTTCAAATCTGACCAGCCGTTTCAGAGAAGAAGAATTTTCAAGAAATTCTTAATTTCCATATAGTGCAAGTAGCCCTTATTCACCAGAGCAATGTTTCTCGATTATTCAAACTTTCACGAACAACTTTTGAAAAGGGTCACCCAAGGAATATCTCTGTGAAAATTTTCCAAAATCTGACCAGCCGTGTTTCTTGACCTATCCAAATTTCACGAACAAATTTTGAAAAAGGTCATTCAAGGAATATTTCTGTGAAATAATTTTCAAATCTGACCAGCCGTTTCAGAGAAGAATTTTTAAGAATTTCTTCATTGCCCTATAGTGCAGGTAGCCCCCATTCACCAGAGCCATGTTTCTTGACGAATCAAAATTTCACAAAAATTTTTTGAAAAGGGTCACCCAAGGAACATCTCTGAGATTATTTCCAAATCTGACCAGCCGTTTCAGAGAAGAAGAATTTTTAAGAATTTCTTCATTTCCATATAGCGCAAGTAGCCCCCATTCACCAGAGCCATGTTTCATGACGGATCAAAATATCACTAACAATTTTTGAAAAGGGTCATCCTAAGAACACCTCTGTAAAATTATTTTAAAATCTGGCCAGCGGTTTCAGAGAAGAAGAATTCTTAAGAATTCCTTCATTTCTGTATAGTGCAAGAAGCCCCCATTCACCAGAGCCATGTTTCTTGACGGATGAAAATTTCGCGAACAATTTTTGAAAAGGGTCACCCAAGGAACATCTCTGTGAAATTATTTTAAAATCTGGCCAGCGGTTTCAGAGAAGAAGATTTTTAAAGAATTTCCTAAAAAAATCAATTTCGTTGCCATGGCAACCAGAGTTTTTGACGGAATCAAATTCTGTGAACAGTTTTTAAAGAGGACCTCCCAAGGAACATTCCACCCAAGTTTGGTCCAAATTGGCCCAGCGGTTTAGGAGAGTTGATGTTTAAAGAATTGTTGACGACGCACGACGCACGACGGACGACGGACACCGGGTGATCCTAAAAGCTCCCCTTGAGCACGTTTTGCTCAGGTGAGCTAAAAAAAGGCATAGTGGGAATGTCAAGTGACTTACACGTGACTAATGACGCTTAAATTCCATTAACATAACAAACCTGTAATTATAAAATGAACACATTGTGACAAGCTTTCGGCGGTACAACCGCCTTCTTCAAGTGTGATCCTGTGATAGAATGCCTGCAGTCATGTCGCCATTACTGCAGGCATTCATTCTATCACAGGATCACACTTGAAGAAGGCGGTTCTACCGCCGAAAGCTTGTGTTCATTTTATAATTAAAAGTTAATACATATCTCAAGAAGAGGATATATCATGGTTTATCAAACATGTAATTATTTTTCATAATGACTTCATCGAACGCTTTGTTTGATGCTTCGTCTGTGTACTTCCGGTATGTACATGAGCTAGTTGCTCGTGTAAAAATACACCGTGTTTCCAATCGGCGTCGACCTGGGTCGTAGTAAGTTTTTAATTTCTCTTGTTGTCGGATGGTTTTCGACTACTGGGGTTTTATGAATGAAAATTAAAAAAAGGCTTTGGAAGTATAAGGATGATTTTTTTGTATTTTTTGTAAAATTTTCGTCCTAAAGTCTGAAGTGCCACCTTTAAAACGCTGTTTTGTAAATCCAGTGCCCTTTTGATGAAATTTGCAGTATTTTAACTGAATTTTTCTCTTTTTTAACCCTTTACCCCATAAGGCATTTCTATGGTATCTCTAATTGGCCCTAAATAACAGCAAGGATGAAGCCATTTTTTATGTGTATAGGACACCTTTTGATAGCATAGAAAACATTGTGACAAAAGGTGAAATTGCTCGTCACGAGCAATTTCACCTTTTGCCACAATGTTTTCCAAAGGCTCCTACAAGCAATGCGTTGAAACGAGTATCTGTGGAGTAAAGGGTTAAAAGATGATATAAGTCTATTAAATTAAGCTATTGTAAATCAATGGGTATTTAAGATTATTGATCTTAAGGTAGTACCATTCTAATGAAAAACAGTTATTTCCACAATATTATTATCCTACAAAATTTGCTGTGGTTGAAAATGAGTATTATTGTAATGCTTTGACTGAGCCACTTTTTCCATTTTTTTCCTCCTCAGAATTCATTTATAAATCTAAAACCACTCTATTCTCAATACAAAAGGATGTATTAATTACCTCCCTTTTCAGAAAACCGTAACAAAAATATCATCATATAATTTCAAGATAGACAAATGAATTTCTGGTCGGTTAGAAATGTGCAAAAATATTATATCAGTATAAATCCTTATTTATCAACTAATAAGAAATTTTATCCCATTTTGCACTAGAAGCGTTTGGACGGTAATACCGTAATTAGCAATATTTTGGACAAATTCGTAAAAATAATGGTCTGATCCTATTATTTTGCATAGTCTGCAAAGTCGATTCTGTCTGTCAATAATTTGGACTCTTCCAGTTTCTATAGCAAGATTTTACGAGGCAAGTCTAACCTGTGTAAGCGTTTTTCTTAGTGTTCCAACCCTTATGTTTGTTAAATAATTTTCAAATTCAAAATTAAGATACCGAGTTGTTAAATAAAACGTTTAATAATTTATGTTGATATAATGGGGTCCCTATAACGTAGGAAACAAAACAAAAACGAAACGGAACGAAACGACCGCGAATACAACGAAACGAAATGAGACAAAATCTAGTAGAGTGATTATTTCTTAACCCTTTCCTCCATATATACTCAATTTAACACAGTGAAGAAAAACACTTTATACATTGTGGAAAAAGGTGAAATTGCTCATTTATAAAAAGGTGAAATTGCTCAAATGAGCAATTTCACCTTTTTCCACAATGTTTTCTTCCCAATTTGTATCGTAAAACCCATTAACAGCCACAATTCAGTTGTTGTTTGCAGCTTCTTTGAATTTGGGACGGTCTCAAAATGGTATATTAGGGAATGGGTTAACTAATCTTTTCATCTCAAGTCACCGTGTTCCTGTTGCACAGTTTTATCCCACGTTTTATGTATGGTACAATAAGAATCAGTTGCTGAAATTAAGTAATTATCTCATACGTGGCTTGAAAATCTGATTGTTGCTCCGCATGAGCTGCGGCACTACACTTTCATTCGTTTTTAGAATTGCCTATAGAGGAACCCATATTGGACTGATTCAGTGTTTTGTAATAACATACAATCATGTAAAAATACAGCAGATGTACTGTACTCTCATTACCAGATCGGGACTGTACTAACTTTGTTTTTCTATTTGGAGTGACTTTGCCAGATTCCGTCTCATTTCGTTTCGGTCAATCTCGTTGCGTTTCGTTCCGTGTCGTTGTATTTCGTTTCGGTTCCGTTTCTTAATTAATGGGGACCCAACTATATGTTTCGGTAGTACTAGGCTATGCCTGCCTGATGTCTTGGAAAAAGCATGTTCCCGCGAAAAACCTGCTACTTTCAGTAAAGCTCGAACCCGGTGCCCCCAAGTTACAAGTCCTACACTTTACCATTGGGCATCGCAGGACCGCAGCTAAAAAATGTTTCGTTACATGCAAAGCTGTTCCATTGTTTACAACCAATTTGTTTTGTTAGAATTCTAAATGTTTCACTACATCCTCAAAACATGGCAACATCTGTAACATGGGGAATTGGTGGTTGCACCACGGAGAACATTCTTCTGCACAATACGTACTGTACTGTTATCTTCTGAGTGCTAGGGTTATTTGTAGTATTTATGAGAGTTAGCTGCACATGTAAGTATCTTTCTGTTATGTTTTTTTTTGTAATACATGTAGTTAATGGTTTTTTTTTAATATTTCGATTGTACCATTGTGGCAAGTGTACATATGAATCATTTATTACTAGACTATATCATATTTCATGTGTCTATTTTTAAAAATATAATGGGTAAAGAAATGTAATTCAAGTGAATATGGAACTACTTTTTTTGTTCTATTTGAGATCACTAGTTTTAAAAGTGGCATTCGTTGACAAAATAATCAGAGGAAATATAATAATTTATTCTATCAGCATGTGATTAACATGGGGAAATATTTGCCGGAAAAAGGAAAGGTATGCCAAAATAACGAGCGACTTAAATGATGAAATTTGTCTGTGACAGGGTATAAAACATTGTTGGTAAAGGAGAAAATGCTGGTTACCGGCATTTTCTCCTTTTCCAACTATGTTTTCAAAAGGCCTCTACTCCAAGGTCGTCAAAAGTCGGTATTGTGTTGAAAAGAGGTAAATGATGCGTCTTCTAAACGCATAGTACCCAGCTAATTGTTCACCTGTTCTGTCCAAAACTCGACTGAGTCATGAGGTAGAATGGCGTCTTGATATGTGGAAAAAAATGGGTTGCAAAAAAGTTTCGACAAATGTAAGCCTGTGTGGACTATGCCAGTGTAATGCAGAGAAATTACCCTCCCCTACAAAATGACCCGGATCATTTTTCTACGTAGAGAAATGACCCCAGAGATCATTTCTCTATGTAGACGAATGACCCGGGTCAATGTTTTACGTAGAGAAATGACCCTCTGGGGTCATTTCTTCAAGACGAATAATGGCCTGGATCATTCCTATACGTGGTGCAATGACCCATGAATCATTTTATAGCATATTTTTTATGCTAAGTCACTGGTTACACTATTTTTTTATGCTATAATTGTAAACATTTGAACTTGTAATTAGTAGTTTTATTCAAATTTGCGAAAGTTTGGAAACATGAACCTTGACATTTCTTATACAAGAATTGATGCTAGAAATAGCCTAGAGTTTTAGACTTATGATGACTAAAGCCACAAATTTCTGGCTGCTAGTTTTCTTCCTGTTTCATGCTTTGACGGGAAAGACATGTCTACTCACTTTTCCCTAAAGTTAGGAACTTCAGCATTTCGGAAGCTTGACTGCACAAGGATTTAATTTGGAACAACACAGGAACGGAACCGCTTAAAGCAACCTAGGTGGAAAAGTTACCGCAGATATGTGCGGTATTAGCAAAATTAATATTTTTTAAAGCATGTGTAATGCAGAGAAATGACCTCCCCTACAAAATGACCCGGGTCATTATTCTACGTAGAGAAACGACTGCAGAACTCATTTCTTTACGTAGAGGAATGACCCGGATCATTATTCTACGTAGAGAAATGACCCTCTGATGTCATTTCTCTACGTAGAATGATGACCAGGGTAATTCCTCTACGTAGAGAAATGTCCCGTGGGTCATTCCTCTACGTTGAGAAATAACCCACGGGTCATTTTGAAGGGGAGGATCATTTCTCTGCATTACACAGGCATTGCAGTTCAAAAAACCTCTGAGCAGTGAATAATTGCGGCCAGCGACGAGGAAGCAACAAATACTGAATGGTAATAGGCTTAGGATTCAGATACGGCCAGTGAAAATGAAGTGAGTACCGATACTGCCATCTTCGCAAGCCAAGGCTGACGATTCACTACGCTACTCTACCCTTGGCGGATCGAGCTTGATTTTTACATTCCCCCGATAGGCTTTTCCATTGGATGCTGCCATCCTCTAACTGCTACGAATGAAATCGCTCTAGCATTTCATCTTTGAAAAAAATAGAACAAGGTCGCTACCTTTCGAATAGAAGGTAAACATGGAAACCCACGTGGATGTCTGCTTATCGATTCATGTGTATTCGTAAGCGGTTTTTAAAAAGTTATTTCATCGGCGTTTAGAAATATGATGTAAAGGGGGTTAATAACCAGCATCCAATAGAGGATGCATCGCAGGAATCTCGAAATCGGGCTCAATTAGCCAAATTAAGATCCACGTAGTGATCGTAACCTTGGCTCGCGAAGATGCGATACCGCCAGTGCAGAGGATGAGTTGCGCACTTATTGCATTGATGTATTAATCATATGGAAATGTGCTTTAAACAACAAGATGAATAAAATGAATTAAGTAGAATAAAATGTAATAATAACAATAGAATATCAATGCAAAAAAGATATACACGTCCAAAAAAGAAGGAAGACAAAAGGATAAAGAAAAGAAACATAAAAGACAATCAAACAAGGAAAAGAAAAGCATGGAAAGAAAAAGAAAAGTAAGGAGAAAACAGAAAAAAACATATCACTTGCTAGGTAAAGTTAAGTCTGACGGCTTGGGCCAGGATCGCCGGTTTGAGAGGCAGAGATTTTATCCATTACACCACTGCTCGCCTTGTAGAGCAGATAGCTTGTAAAACTTTTAAGTCTTTTTAGGGTACACTTCAACTAAACTTATCGGATGATCTACATGTTCTTCCCGTATGAAGAATGCTCTGAATTATTGTAAACAATGGCCACGGTTATCGCGTTCCATTAATATATTAAACAAGAATATTTTAATGCACAACATCAAAGGCGAAATTTAACGTAAATTCAAATGGAGCTATGCACCAAACCAGTTGTCACTCGGCAAACAACAAGAAAATATTATTAAAACTAGGTTGTACATTACCAAATTAATATTAAATCAGGGTATGAAATGAACCAAATTGGATACGAAATGATCAAAGTGAGTACGAAATAACCAAAATAACAAGTATAGGTTGGTACGAAATGACCAAATTGTACGAAATGGCTTTGGTACGAAATGATCTTATTACAAAATGACTGGAAGCCGAGTAAACAATATGGCTGCCTCCATAGCTAGTCTTCAAAAGTTAATAAAAATATAGTGCCGCCGCTCATGCGGTGCCATAATAAAAACCTTTCGTGAAAGAAAATTCTAAGTTGTGTATTGGCATCACTATTGGTCCGCGTTGTCATTCGACTTTCGTTTTTTTTTATTAACCAAACTAAATCAAAAATGAACAAGCAATTTCGTTGAAATGATATCCCCGGCCGAAAAAAGATCTTTTTTGATACAAACTTATTAGAGGTATTGTGTTTTGCGAGTACATGATTGTGGCCTTTTCGTTATTGGTCCATGATGAAATTATACATTAAGCTCCCTTTTTCCATGGCACAGCATTTCATTACATAAAAAAATATAAGGTCCATAACAGAATTATGATTAAGCAGAGCTGTAAATAAGAGGGAGCGATTGTATTTTAATTCCATTATTTCTCTTCCAAACCCTATGTTGTGGGTGCTCATTAGAATTGTCTCAATGAGACAATTCTAATGAGTACCCAAAACATAGGGTTTAGTGCAGAACAATAACTATTTTCGAGTTTGAAATCAAAATCACTCCCTCTATCTGGGGCTCAGATTAAGTATCTTTTTTTCCAGAATTGGGCAGTTCATGAAATGAAAACAAATAAAGAAAATACACCAAAAACCCCCCTTTTCCATGGCACGTCATTATATACAAAGAAAAAAATCAAATTGTATCAAATTATGAAATCTATCTATCTTTCTATCTATCTATCTCATCCCCTCCCTGGCCCATTCATTCATTCATTTGATCATTCAATCATTCATGCGTAAACATTGTTTCTGCTTTACATGGGAGAGCTACCAGTGCCTCAGAAAGACCGTCACAATTAATGTTAGTCAACCCTTTTCTGCACAATCCTATTTGCGGCGACCTTGAGTAAAAGGACAATCCCCATGCATGAAGTTTCATCAATTTTTGTCAAGGACCTATATGAAGACGTCCCTCTCACAATATACGCCGCCACACTGCTGCCATTTCAAGCAGCTAGCTAGAGACTAAACTATTGGAATTTCTAGTACCTGCCTGGGTAGCTCAATGGATATATTGTGTTACTTGTGATCTAAAAGGTTTACGAACTGACTGATGGATGGACAGACGGATGCATGATGGACTCATTGGTCAATTACTCTGACCAGCCAATAAAATTATGAAGTTTCATGAAACTATGTCCATAAGTTTGGAGACACATTGAAAAAGAAATAAATTTGACATGAACCCCCCTTTTTGCATGTGTTACTTGTGATCTAAAAGGTTTACGAACAGACTGATGGATGGACAGACGGATGCACGATGGACTCATTGGTCACTGACTCTGACTAGTCCTATTTCTAAGACCCTACGTACGTTATTTCACATTTTGACATTCATCGTGTACGTAGGGTCTTATCGGGCCCTTCATAGGTTCCTTTAGCAAACTCCGACATCAAATCTTGTCGCTGTTTGAGCATCAAATTTGGATACTTAAAATGCAAAATGGCCAATGAAACTGGTATCGGTAACAAGATAAATCAATATTGAACCGATATTAAAAACTTGGTTGTAAAACACTTACGTTTTATGTGTTAATTCCGCTTTTATTTCACACTACCCTGTTTTTGAAGTAAAACATGTATGTAAATGTGTAGTTATCGCGGGTTAACGGCAACAAAACGAAATTTTTTAAACGAAATTTCTTTACCTCCATTAAAGTGTTACAGAAAGGGGCAACCCTCATTCACAAATATAATTTTGCCTAGAAAGAAGGACCGAATCGTTTAATGGTCCATTACAGACGGTTATCAAGTTTTAAGACTATTCAAAAATTAAAGAATCGTCGAGAGAGTGTCCTAGTAACTCGTCCCAAATCTGGATCGTTCCCACGTTTTCTGAATCGATTTTGCCGGATTCCCGTCCAACCCGAGTTTCTGATACTTTTTGGATGTTGTGTGTTAAATAAAGTGATAAATTTCTTGAATTATTGGTTGAGTGTTACATATCGGATTTTATGATGTAAAGACATGGACATAAATGAACGTACGGCAGTAAGGCTCCAACTATTTAGGTAAACTTTAACGTTGGAAAGTATTGAAAAGGTTCATTTCATTAAAGAGAAATTAGATCTATCGTCGATCGATGTGTTTAAGCGGTGTGCATGTTTTTGAACCCTAAATGCATCCCAGTTTTCTTAGGCACAATGAAGTGAAAGACGTCACCTTTTTTTTACGAACCCCGTATTTAAATGCAAACAACAGTTTCACTGCTGTTGATTTAGGAACTGCAACCATTAACAGGACCGTATGCATATTTTTAAAAGAAAGATAGGTTTTAGTGGTATTTATGACGTTTTTCCAGACCACTTGCTCTTATTACTGACAGTAAATATTTCCAACCAGTCCTACTAAAATACGACACGGAGAACTTATACGTCAGGGATACGCCATGGGAGTTTTTTCACGTCACAGCTGTTCCATAGCAATGAAACCCTTTGAATACGACACTGAATATTTTCAGGTGATTTATGATAAAGTAGTTTTTTGGAAAATTCCTAGTCCTTCTTCACAGCTGCTAATAAATTGATAGAAGGAACCAAAACCGGTATTTCCGCTCAGGGCACACTTAACCACCGAGCTGTAAATCTGTGGTTAAGTTCATGTTAGAGGGTTGGACAATAATGATTATAAACTACATATTTATGATCTGCAGCAAAACAGGTCTGTTAGATCAAGATAATTATGAATTTTTTTTATTCAAAGTCATGAATTAAAAAGCTGAAAAGACGGTCTGAAATCTCTGACCGGGCTGAGTCTAACGGAACATTCTGTTGTGTCATGGGTTTCTGCGCTTTTTGTACCAATCAATTTTTATGTCTGTAAATTTATGGATACGTATTTCCACATGATTTGTGAAAGATAATGTCAATAAGGGTGTCAAGTTACTGCATAACTGTCATTTTACACGACACAACGGAAAAAATGACACTTTATTATGTTTTTTTTGGCGTGAGGGTTCGCGTGTAGCCAAAATTTATTACGTGAATTTCAATTCCACAACTTGATTTTCTTACAAATTTGCTGCAGCAGAAATACTGCAAAAAGTGTATTTTTATTTTTTTAATTTTCTGGTATTCTAGTGCTGCTGTCAAGAGAAGACCAACAGACGTCCAGTTTTACTTACGTCCGTCCCGTTCGTCGCGCTTCAAAAACTGAGCTAATATTGACTTGGAACAGTTCATTTATATTATGCAAACACTAATTACTTCTGGTGATAGGAAGCATTTTACTTGAGTTCTGGTATACGGTATGTTTTTTATAAACTGCCCAATGGATATATAAAGCCACGCAATGAGGCCGGGGTTTCCCATGTCTAAATTCAGCTTCTGGCACAAGACCGAAGGCTGAATATGTTGTTATCGTTGAATATATACATGAATCAAGTAGGGGCCATGATTATAAAGGCATTTTATATTAATTTATGTTAGGGTTTTAGAAATAATTTTAGTAAACGGAACTTAAGAAAATGGTAGCCAAATCTAAGGTTACAATCCGTTCCCGGGGGGGGGGGGGGGGGGGGGGCTAATCGGATTTCGTTCAAAAATCGTTCGGAAATTCGTTTATTTATTTAACCAGAAATATGCTTGTAAACATGGCGGCTTTTGTGTTGAAAAAGTTACACGATTGAACTCAAGATGAATATATCATGAATGTGCCCCATTTTCAGAGTCAGAAAAGTAAATTTGTATCCAGGTAAGTTATCTATCATGTTTACTCGAGTGCTTTTTCACCATTATCCCGGATTTTAGGAAATCGAATTTGCTACATAGAACTAAGTAGGGCCCGTTTAGACGTAACATGCAAAAGAAAAGTAAAATGTGAAATGTCCAAAAAATAAATGTTGAACGGCAAACAAGCATGTGTACGTCTAAATATTTGGACTATGACTCTGACCAACCAATAAAAATATGAAGTTTCATAAAACATAAATTTGACATGAAGCCCCCTTTTTCCATGATACAGCGATAAATTGCAAAACCCTGACAACATGCGCTAGGTCACATGATCTATGAAAATCTCATCCAAATCTGTTGAGATATGTCCAGCAATTAGATATATTGGTGAAAAATGAAATATAACATGAAGCCCCTTATTCCATGATGCAGGTACAAATCCCAAAACCTTGACAATATGCGGTAGGTCACATGATTCTGTGAAAATTCCATCCAAATCTGCCAAGAAATGTGGGAGGCGTTGCGTTCACAAGAAATAGAATGAAATAAAACGTGAAGTCCCCTTTTTGCATGACGCAGCTACAAGTCGCAAAACCTTGACAATATGCGATAGGTCACATGACGAGAATCATTCTGTGAAAATTCTATTAGTATCCGTCAAGAAATGTGGGAGGAGTTGCGTTCACAAGAAATGGAAGAAACTAACATGAAGCCACCTTTTTCCATGACATTGCATTATAGAAACAAGGATATAACTGGTTTTGCAAGGTCAATATGGGTTAAACTTTTTGTCTGCATTTCCTAATGGTCGTTGATAGATGTGACAGGTACAATGTAAAAACATTGTATAGTTTTCAAGATAAGAGTCAAAACATCAAAAGTGTACTCGACCGTGTAACTTAAAATCGCTTCCAGTCAGCCATTTTGCATCGAATCCAAAAGAAAACCAGAGAAACTGTCTCGGAAGAATGGGTTATTGTACACATGTATTAAGTTTCACGAAATTCCGTCCAATGGTATCGGAGATATTCACCGGGACGGTCACCGGGACGGTCACAGGGACGGACGGACAGACAGACGGAAGGACGCTCCCAGTCGGCCACTTTGCATCAAATCCAAAAAAACAAAACAAAACAAAAAGAAAATGTCTCAGAAGAATGGGTTATTTTACACATATATTAAGTTTCACGAAATTCCGTCCAATGGTATTGGAGATATTCACCTTAACGGTCACAGGGACGGGCGGACAGACAGACGGACAACGCTAAAACTATACCCCTCCACCTTCGGCGGGAGATAAAGTAGCACAACGCTCCGTCGATTCAAACATGTGGCCCAGCTAAACACTTTTGGCATCATACTGGGAACTCCCCACCACTATAAAGTTCTATGCATATATTTGGTATTGATTCATGAGTGAAAAAGACAAGAATATAATGGAATTTCAACTTCATTCCGCTTCCCAACATTGTACTTGATGCATACGGAATGAATCCAAAATAAAATTACAGTTCCATTGATCTGTAGGTTTTCGTGGTGAGCAGCCATTTTACAGGTATAAAGAGAAGTTTAAAAAATCACTTACATTCCGACCTTGCTCTCCCGTCAGACTACGGCTTTATGATGAGCTCGGTTTTAATGCTGATTCGTGTACTTTGTAGATCTTGTCTACATCTACATATCCCAAATAAGCATGATTTACACTGCTCAAAAGAATTAAAGAATCACACAAATACCGAAATATTTTACTTTGCTATACATGCAGTCTTGTGCTCTGAAAACCATCAGCTTACATTCTTCCTATACAAAATGTCTCAGTACTGTTTTGTTTGATTTTAAAAGCTGATAGGATATATACCGAGGAGAAAATCAAGAAAATTGTTTCTCTAGTTCTTTTGTTAAACAGCTCATATTTTCCAATTTTTTGTTTATTTTTTTGTCAAATCTTATAAGAAATGAAACAAGAAGAATGACACCTCTGATTCCTTTTAAATCCTTTGTGACCTATCAGAAAGATGGTTTTGATCTTCTTCGATAACCCAGATTCGATTCATGCTGTAATCGCTTCTTGGTTATTTTGCTAGCGTATATGCATTATCATGAATTATTCATGAAGCATTTTGATTGGTGATCTCATTTTTCTTTGAGAAAATTTAAACTCTTTTTATCACAAGTACGTCGTCATTTCTATTTTTTATTAGTCGATATCCTATCACATCATTCGTTGCAAATCAAGTTCTGCGATACTTTAAATATGGCGGCGCCCATCAACACCACAATCGAAGTGTTTAGAAGAGATTTTCAGCGTAATACCGAATGATTGTCAGTTGAAAACGTGCGTGTACAGAGATGGGTATTGTCGTCCCTGTATTATAGAAATGTATATCTCATAGAAGACAAGCACGCCGACGGCCACCATATTTGTTGACAACTTCGGGTTTTATCCAGGTTTATAATTATTTAGTAACGGAAGAAATGAAATTAACCTCTCTTCAAGAGAATAACATTATTTCATCGATCTTTTGATTGGCTATTAGGGTACTTCCCGACCACATGAATATTCATAAGGAATACTAGTTTTGCTAGTTATTTTCCCACGCGTGATGCAAAGAGAGTAACGTAATGCTTCAAACCTGGGTTCCGAGGATGGCTTTGACAGGAATAGCCCATACGTCTTTGTGCAACCCAAATCGTTTTGCCTGTTCTAAGATTTTACTGTATTAAGGCTGAATTAAGGCTGAATGAACGCATATGCTGAAAATTAGTTGGATTGTCCTGTGCTGAAAAATTTATCTTGTAATCGAATTCGAGGCTATGTGTTTCTTTAATTTTTTTGAGCAGTGTATTTGAATTTCGCCAGGTCCTCCTACATTGGTGCAAACTTATCGTGCACCAACAAATACTCGAAAAGATTTCTTCTTCTCGTGCCTTTGGGTTGCCTTCAAAATGATTGGATACGACCTAGTTTTTCGTGAAATCTTTCTCTACATCTTAGTAGACATATGCGGGTGGCCACGGATATGAAGGTGGACAACAGAAAGCAGAGAAAACTCGGGAATTGTCTCAACACATTCATTTGTGACACGTCAAGCATAAAGGAACCATCTGGGAATTGCAAAAAATATCGTCCCTGGTCGGACTACGCCGACTGCACAGTCTAACCAGGGGCAAAACTTTACGCTTTTAGCAGATGTTCAGACCATTCAAACTTAATAGTTGTTTAAACATATCTACCCGGATCAACCTAAACTGGCTTCAATCTCCTCATTATTTGTTTGATTTACGGATTCGATGATGGACTCTGTTTGCGTGACGGGTCACATGTATCAAAATTATTATGCGTAACGGTCACCTGTATCAAAATGATCGTTAAGGCCGTAATATAAATTTTTATTGAAATATTTCACAATGATCATTTTCAGCTCGGCTGTTTTTTGAAGAAAACGTCCAGGAAATTGTCGTAGCCCTGGTGTCGTCTGCGCCATCTTCTGCGTTGTCATCGGGCAAAAACTTTGACATTATCAAAAATGACATTTTATAATATCTCTTAGATATTTATCTGAAACTTGAACAGATTGTTCACTATCAAATGGGAAACTGATACAACAAGGGCATATAACCATGAAAGTATTTTTGACACAGCTGTACAACTTGTTCCACTTTGAATTTCCACTAAAAATCAAGCGACTGTAGCCAAGCCACGAAAGCATGATAGTAAAGCTAATAGCATTATTAGAAACATTACTTTTCATAGAATCGATCATACTGATTTACAATGATATCCCATTTTTGCAATGATTCGAAAAGTCTGCGATAGGAATTGTCTCTGACGCCGCCAAAGTTAACTAACGCACTGATAACTTTTAAGTTCTGCGTTTATGTCTTCAATCCTGTAACATGAACTATATTGCTTCAATCAACATGCATGTTGACGTTTATCTCCCATTCTCCGACTCGAATGTGTATTACAGAAGGTCATGACTGGAAATCTGTTTGGATACATCGCATTTTATCCACGACCAAAGCTCAACCAACCGGAAATGGTAACTTGTCAAATTTGTGTATCAGTTTGAATTGCTGGGTATTATTCTCACGACCCTTAATCCAGTTTCCATCTACCAAACCATTTCGGTATTGTGTATGACAACCTGGCCTACATGCATTCGACATACCTCGGGTGATAGGAGCCATCAAATTGGGTGTCTACAGGTACGGAATCGGCCGAGTTGTGACGAGTGGGCATACATGTACAGACGTAAAATCGATACCCGAAGTAAAAGTATTTTTTATTGAATTTTAGCAGGTCTACATATTTTTGACTCGTTTCATCCATTGCACCGAAAATCATCCCAGTTTTAGTTAGTTTCCCCGTCGGGTCGACCATTATGCAATCACATACAAGCCTAAATACCGTTGAAAAGTGTCATAAAGACCGGACATCAATTGATACATTTATCACATTTCTTTCTGGTGAGATATTAACATAAAACAACACAATCAAAGAAATTAAGAGGAAAATAGCGCCAACCTCATGAACAACCACAGAAGCACTATGTTCCTACAGAGCAACAATGTTGAAATGTTGTGTTGAAAATTACGAGACCAAAAAAATTGAGTTGCGGTTCTGAAAATGTTGATGCTTATTTAAAAGTTTGTTCATTGAGTTGTAACAAGCTCTGATAAAAAAAAAGTTAAGGACTACGATCCCTAACTCATCGGTATATATCGCGTATATAAATATAATTTCCTGCGTTTGAGGAACGAATTAAAAGGAAATCATTTTCCCTTTTCCGATGACGCTTCGATAAGTACCTCTAAGGTATGAAGCACGGGATTCATGATAGGCAGGTATGGAACGCCGTAGCTGTCATATATTGATACATTTCGAGTTGTATTCAAACTTTTTTGTGTCATGAAATACATTATTTCGTCAGCTAAGATAGTACTTTTCTCAATACATGATTTCGTTTTGTATGAAATAGATGCTAAGTTGTCGACATCTAACCTTATACCTCTACACTATCTTAAAATGTTAATGGAGTGAGAGATCTGCTTGCTTCTTTGCGTACTTATGTTGAAAGACAGAGATGACTTGTCAAATTGTGTTACTGTTAGGTCGATGCGCTGTGTTATTGAGTCCAAGACATGAACCTTCTCATTTATGTCAATCAGACATGTTGTTGCGTTAGCGTGGTCTTTAAATCTGTCATTTTCCGCCATTTAGAGGTTAATGAACACTTTTGACTTTTTTTAAATTTTGTATAAATATGTCTTTTAAAGATGCCTGTCTACAGCCGGTGAGCAGAAACGCTGTTAAATTTTAAAAAGAAAAATAGAATGGTACAGAAATCTGTCCTTTGTGTACACAAGGATAAATTACTGACATATATCGTGTAAATGAAAAAAGAAACACGGGGATTTGTGTGAAAAACCGAAAATTGGCCAGAAGAAAACTGGCTGACGATCGAAGCTGTAAACAATGGCGGTGACTCACGGAAATTTATCGTTGGTTTCCGCCTAGAGTCGGATACGGTGTAACTTACATATAGGCCTCGATCTCCGTCTAAAAATAGAGGCTGCAACAGAGAAGCATCCATTTTCCTTTATTTACCACATCAAGGCCAAGGTCAAATATAGTCACGTTACAGAATGCATGATCATCTTACGAATCTACCCGAGTGTATAACGGATATCGAAAATCTTCGATTCAAAATCCGGAAACGACCTGTCTGTTTACATTGAAGGCCGCAAGTCCGCGAAATGCATTTTCTATCAGGCGTAATCTAAGCAACCATGCAACCGTCAGGCGCAATATTTGGCATAGATATATAAGAATGACTGTATTTTGATAAAATAAAAACAAAATGAATTACAGCTGGTTTAAAATGAGTATTATGGCCTCTTTAAAATGTTATTGTATTAGTAAGATGAGCTGAATGGTCGATCTTTTTTGTTGTTCTCTCTAACGATAATGCTGGCTTGTCAAATTGTTATGTATGAACTCTACTTTATTCTGTTTATGGAATATATGGACGGGTCGATTATTTGTGGTGTTAGGCTAGAGAACAAAGTTAACTTGTCCAAGAGTTACATCATAGCGTTTATACACCATGTTGAACTATTCATAGGTCATATTGATAGGTCAACTATTTCTTTCGTTGGGTTAAAATACAAAGGTATTAAATGTCTGATTGCTACTTCAGTTTGTGCGTAAACTATGTTGACTGGACTACTATTCAGGTCGTTGGGTTAAAAAAAACACGGTTAGCTTGTCATTCAGTTGTGTCATTATGTCTATACACCATGTTGTTGTGTTGATATAACATGTTCACGGCGGGGAATCACGTGACACAACAACAACAACAATGACCGTTATTTGAAAAAATTCCCCAACTTCAGGTAAGAAAATCTTCAATAATTCCATTAATACGTGACCGATTAGAATTTGGTTTGAAGTAGAGAAGGCGGAAGGACTCCGGGGATTTGCTTAATGTGTTAGATTTTTTAAACAACACCTGATAAAAAAGTTATTGACGAGCAAACAAATTATCCAGGGTAAAAAATTTGTTTATTCGTCAATAACTTTTTTATCAGGTGTTGTTTAAAAAATCTAACACATCAAGCAAATCCCTGGAGTCCTTCCGCCTTCTCTGCTTCAAACCAAATTCCAATCGGTCATGTATTAACGGAATTATTGAAGATTTTCTTACCTGAAGTCGGGGAATTTTTTCAAATAACGGTCATTGTTGTTGTTTTTGTGTCACGTGATTCCCCGCCGTGATGTTGACCGGTAGATTATTTGCGCTGTTGGGTTAAAAGATAGTGTTGGGTTGTTGAAATGCTGTATTACTGTGTTGATTGAGCATGTTGACCGGTCGTCCCTTTGTGTTGTAGGTTAAGAAACAAAGTTTAGTTGTCAACAGTTAGATTATCATATCTGCAAGTCATCCTATTGCGTTCAAAAGTAATGTTAACTGGTTGATTCTTTGTGTTGGTTGGTCTGTGAACAAAGTCAGTTCATCAGACAGATGTATTATGATGTCTACACGCCAATTCATTGTCTTTATTTGACAACTTGAATAATCGAGTCCTTGTGTTGGGGGTTAAAAATCAAAGTTGTTAGGTTTGTATGCTGCCCGATTCTGTTCATTTGGCATACTCACTGGTCGACTATTTGCGTTGTTGAGTTAAGAAATTGAGTTGTTGTGTCTGCATGCTACGTTGTTGTGTTTATGAGACATGTTAACTGGTGGATTTTTTGTGTTGTTTGGTTAATAAACTAAATTAACATGGCAGATAGTTAAATTAACACGTCTTTACGCCATGATACTGTGTTCATAAGCCATGTGGCCTGGTCTGGTCTATATACCGTTGGGTTACCAAACAATTTAGGGTTCTCTAATGGTTGAATTACCATGTTCACATAGCTTTTTATTGTGTTCATTTGACATGTTGACTGATCGACTGATAGTGTTGTGTGGTCAAACAACAAAGTTAAATGATCAACAAGATGTATTATTACGTATACGCGCCACGTTATTGTGTTCACTGGACAAGTTGACTGGTGGACTTTCTGTTTTGATTTGTTTAAAGCTATTCTGGGTTGTGAAATAGTTGTACTTATATGTCTACAAAGCATGTCATCGTGTTAATAGGATATAATTATAATAATGTCGCATGTAGGCATACGAGCTTAGTTTTGTGACACAAAAACACAACTAGTGACCAACAAATGTGTCACGTGAACACAATAACGTAGTAGTTCGACATAATACCTTTATTTCTCAACCAAACAACATGAAGATCAAGCAGTCAACTTGATGTACTAAAGCAATAACACGACTTATAGACATAATAATACAACTGTTTAACAAGCTTACTCTGTTTTTAGATCCAACAAAAATAAGAATCGACCAATCAACATGTCCAATGTAAACAGTAACGAAGAACATTAGGATTAGAGCGCTCTACAATTCAGGAATTATGCTTACATAATACTATTTTATGGTTAGGTCATCTTGTTTCTTTAACGCTTGAAATAGATTACCTTTGGAAATTTAGTAAGGGTGAAAACTTCTAACACATTACCCACCAGGCGACTCTCGGGACTATCAGTCCTTTGATTTCTCTTGTGAGAGCCCCAATTCAATGAATTCTCGCGTCACTTGGAACTGACGTCACTGAAACCTTGGTGCCACAACGTGCAGCTGGGCGCATAATCTTGAAGTTAATCTTTATCGACTCCACCATTTTGGATGTTGTGTTGACTGTGTAGTCATGTATACAGGCCTCCCGAAAGCGGAACTGCTTTTACGTTGGTTTTGCTAGTGTACATGATATATATGTTCGGGGCATATTATCCAGTCAGATCACGAGAAATTTCTTTGCAGTATAATAAATGTTTTTATTTCCTGTCTCTGAACTCTTTACCAAACAACGAAATTCAAGACTAGTTCAGATTGAATGGATTTGCAGAAGACAATTAAAACATGGCTCAAATTCTGAAACATGCCTGTGGAAGAATAGAAGCAAAAAAGGGAAAAGAAGCAAATGCCGGTAACCAGCCGAAAAGATGCAGTGAGAGGTGCAGTTTATTACCTTTGACCCCTGTATCTGTGAAAAACCCAAGTCCCTGGGTGGCAGACTTCAGAAATGTGCTGTCGAGAGACTGGTGTGTAGTACATGAAAACCCCGACAGTCGTCAAGAAAAACATCAAATTAAGCTCCCCACAGGCTCGCTGTATACACTGTTTTTGACTCGTTACCAAACAGAAACATTATTAGTTGTACGGTCAGGTGGCGGGGGACTTGAAAACTTGTTCACGGCTGTGATTAATCATGTCGCCCCGAGCCGAAGTCAAGGTGGCGACATGATTCACCACAGCCGTAAACAAGTTTCCAAGTCCCCTGCCACCTGACCGAACAACGAATTTATTCTATTGCAAAGTTTTACCCTTTCAAAGCGCGTTAAGCGAAATTTTCCTGTTTTATTATTTTCACGAATCGAGTATGCTTACGAAATAGAAGTTCTCTTCTGAATGCCCCAATTCAATGAAAACTGACGTCACTGGAAACTGACGTCACTAAAACGTGCAGTTTGGTGCATAAATGTGCAATCTGGTGATCGATCGACGACGCCATTTTGGATGTTGTGTTGCTCGTGTAGTGACGTTCACGGGGCACTCAAAAGGGAAACTGGTTTTACGTGGTTTTTGCAAGGGATCATGATATATGTTCCTGGCGTGTTAACCAATCAGATCACGAGAAATCTTTTTGCAGTATAATAAGTTTGAACGTCACTGTGCGGACTTCTCTGGCAGACATGAATCGATACTTTTTGTAAGTGCTTAAAACTACCCTTTCACAAGACTCAGTTATATATATACTTCTCAAAATTTGCTGGGGATCACCCTAAAAGATTCACTCTGAATAACATGTGGCATGCATGTATCATGTATGGTTTTACAATATGTTACATTGCCACACTGATCAATAAAATGACTAGTGGAAATGGATCTTTAAGCCTTTACCTCACAATGCCGACTGTTAAAGGCACCGAGAAAGAAGCATTTAGAGAACATTGTTGGAAAAGGAGAAAATGCTGGATACCAGCATTTTCTCCTTTACCAATGATGTTTTCTACCCTATGACAAACAGCATAGTGCATGTTGGATATAATTTTTGGTCAGCAAATGCTTTCAACTTGGACAAATCTAGCATTTTACAGTATTGTAAAGAGATTATGCAAAACCGTTGTAACATATAAACCCAAACAGAAATATGTAAATGATCCCAAGCAAAGTTTGAGTAGTATATTTGTTTTTTTTTCTCCAGATTTAACTGCCCAATGCCTTTTAAGATCAATGAATCGAAAACAGCATCAGAAACACCTCATTTTTATTGCGGTTGGGGTATTCGTGCCATGTTTCGTCGGCTTGTATAATTACAGCGGTAAGTAAACCTTTTCTTTGCGTTAATCCTTTATTAACTCTTTACCACACAAATATACACACATCATCTTCGTCAGCCAAGGCTACGATCACTACGTGGATCTTACCTTGGCTGATTGAGCCCGATTTCGAGATTCCTGCAATGCGCCATCCACATGGGTTTCCATGTTTACCTTCTATTCGAAAGGTAGCGACCTTGTTCTATTTTTATCAAAGATAAAATGCTACCAGCGATTTCATTCGTTGCAGTTAGAGCTGGCTGCATCCAATGAAAAAACGCATCGGGTGAATGTAAAAATCAAGCTCGATCAGCCAAGGGTAGAGTAGCGTAGTGAATCGTCAGCCTTGGCTTTCGAAGATGTACTCACATATAAGACTTGTTCACATTGACAGCATTATGCAGAGGACTTGGAAGATTTCACTTAAATTTAAAATTTTACATGGAAAAGTAGGAAACATTGTGGTAAAAAGAGAAAAATACTGGTTCTCCCTTTCCCACTATGTTTCCAAAAGGCTCCTTTCTCAGAGTCGTTAAAACTCGAGATTGTGTGCAAAGGAGTTGGTCAATCCTGTGATATGACGACCCCAGGCAGAAGGGCCTTTTAAATCATTGTTGGGAAATGAGAAAATGCTATTACCAGCATTTTCGCTTTTCCAGCATGTTCGCTAAATCTACTATCTCAAAAAACGACTTCTATCGATCAAGGCATTGAAGGCACAGTGAAATTTTGTCTGGAAATGCTTTCAGTTTGAAGAGTTCGAACATCATTATCTCCCGCTAGATGGCATTCTATAAATACTCATCTATCTAATTTGGGCATCCTTGGTACAGAACCGAACCCCTTTCCTGCGCGACAACCGTTATTTTGAATTTAAAAATAAAATAAACGTTTACTCAATAAAACGCTACCTCATGCGATTCACTCAGCTATAATCAGCAGTTTAGAGAAATCTCGAGCTAAAACATGCCTGATTTTTCCTCAAACGTATTGATAAAAGCTATTTTCTCCATTGCTTCTTTATAGCGCGTTATACTACATTCTCCTCGTTAGCGGAGAGAGTGATGCGTCATATAATACAGGTCGAATCTTCGAAGAATATGACATGCACAGACAACGGTTCGAACATTTTTTCCTTTAGTAAAGTGTTGAAGATGTCCTATGACCTGATGGGTAAATGGCTGGCACAATGTTCATATTGAAGGCTGACACTATGAATAGAACGGAAAAGGTTTTTCATTAGACTAGTATAAATATAATTTATGCACGCAGTCAAAACCACATGACATATATACAAAAAATGTCAAGCACTGTCTGTCTGTCTGTCTGTATGTCTCTGTGTGTGTGTCTCTCTCTCTCACTCTCCCTCCCTCTCTCTCTCTCTCTCTCTCTCTCTCTCTCTCTCTCATTCTCTTCAGAACAGAAACTCTCTTCAAAACAGGATACCATAATTATATGTATCTAAAAATCCTGCCTGACACCATCAAGTGTTGAGGACTGTCCCTTAGTAAAGTGTTATCATTCGTATTGGACAATTACACCTTAAGGATCAGTAAAGAACGGGACTAAAAATTCCACTGCAGCTGCTAATGATGCTGTTGATGCTTTTACAGCTTATGCTGCTGCTGCTGCTGATAATGATGATGATATACTTTTAGTTTCAGAAGTAGAGAGAAGATATGAGAATGATACCCAAGCTGAATACAGGGAGAGGAATTTTACAGGTACTTCATAAAAGACAAGGGAAGGCACACACCGACCTTTTAAGTCCAATTCTTATCAGTGTTAACCGTTGGGCTACTTACCGCAACTCACTGACCTTTTTGCGGATAGTGTAGATCAAGACCAGACTGCACAGGACGTGCAGATTGATCTTGGGTCTACACTGCCCTAAAAGGATATTATTATTTTTCTCCAAAAAAATGAATCTGAAGAATAGGTATCACTCGGGTTTTTACTGTCGGCCATTAAGTTTCATTTAAACTATTCAGCAAGATAAAGCTTTATCAAAATTTGCTGCAAGGAAACCTGAAGTTCTCCAGTCAATAAGTGGGTTAATTTTGAAATTTGTTTATAAATAGAATTTTATTTTCAAATATCTTTCACTGTAACCATAATAATATATTTTTAGAAGTTATACCAGGGTTTTGATATAATTTGTCGCCTGTGAAGTACATATTTGTATCGTCTGGTATGATAAGCCATGGCTGTCTTTTTATATCGATCTTTTACAGCTCATTGCACCAAACTGTGTTTGTAGTAATGAATTAGTCCATATATTGAACCAACAAAACATGGTATTGTTTGGTTTTATCAAATTATTGAGCCAAACTGTATTCGTATTGATTCATTTGTCCTTATATTTACCAAACAATCGTGATATGCTTTCATTTAGAAATTAAATAAATTGAAAATGCCTTTTTATTGTTCCAATCGAATTATATACTGAATCAAGTGTCCTTTTATCATACCCATTTAGTCATGTAATTGATTAAACTTGGCAACATATTAAACAAAGTTTGCTTTGTATTAAACCAATCGATGATGTACTGCTATGGAAAGCCATTGCTTATACCGTTCTTTTACAGTTCATTGCACCCTTGTTGCAATATTGCATCATTCCTATTACATATTTAATGAAAACATGCTTATGAATATGGAACCAACCTTCATTATATTAATCTAAAAATGCAACATCTTGAACGGAATAGTCCATGTATTAATCTGAAGTAGGACTATACAATATCATTTTAACAATGTATTTAATGGTAAATCCTGTGTATGGAACCATTCAAATTTTGTATTGAACCAACGTTACTACGGATTCAGCAGCCCGCCCGGATTGCTCAGTGGTAAGCGTGTCGGACTCTTGACCTGGTGGTTGTGAGTACGATACCCGGTTGAGGTAAACTTTCTTTCCGGCGTATTTTCGCCCCTCACCTCTGCTGAAGCATGTGAGAAAAGTAGTCGGTGGCTTTGGAAAGAAAGTAGTGTAAGTATATCGGTGTGAGAAAGCCAGAAAACACATGTGCGTCACCGACCGCCATGATATGACCTTAGCTGTTAAAGTGGCGTTAAACCCCAATACAACCAACGGATTCATCAATATAATGAACCAAACTGTGTTTATATTATTGCAGTTGTCCCTAATTATTTTAAACCAAAGAATCATGGTATAGTTTAGACTCATCAAATTATTGAACCAAATTGTCTCTGTTCTAGTGCATTTGTCCTTATAAATATTGAACCAAAATAGCATGGTATGGTTTTAATTCATCAGTATATTGAACCAGTCTGAGTTCATATTAATGTATTTGTCCATATATTGATCTAAAGAAGCATGCTATTGTTAGGATCTATCAATAATATTGAATCAGTCTATGTTTTTATTTATGCAATTCTCTATATATTGAACCAAAGAGGCATGGTATTGTTTGGATTCATCAATATATTGAACCAAACTATGTTGATATTAATGCATTTGTCCTTATATTGAACCAAAGAAGCATTGTATTGTTTGGATTCATCAATATATTGAACCAAACTGTGTTGATATTCATGCATTTGTCCTTATATTGAACCAAAGAGGCATTGTATTGTTTGGATTCATCAATATATTGAACCAAACTGTGTTGATATTAATGTATTTGTCCTTATATTGAACCAAAGAGGCATGGTATTGTTTGGATTTATCAAAATATTGAACCAAACTGTGTTGATATTAATGCATTTGTCCTTATATTGAACCAAAGAAGCCTTAATGCATTTGTCCTTATATTGAACCAAAGAAGCATTGTATTGTTTGGATTTTTCAAAATATTGAACCAAACTGTGTTCATACTAATGCATTTGTCCTTATATGGGTTGCAACAAGCGAAAAGGGGCATTCGGACATTTGTGTAACGTGTCGTCTCGGATTAGCCTGCGCAGTCCGCGCAGGCTAATCCGAGACTGCGCTTTACGACTTTACTAGATTTTGTGCTACAGTTGACAAGCGCAAAACAGAAAATTACATAAAAACGGAAAGTGTTGTTTCGGATCAGTCTGGAAGGACTGCTCAGGCTGATCCTAGACGACACTTTACACAACTGTCCGAATGTCCGATTTCGTGAGTTGCAGGCCAATTATGAAACCGAAGAAGCATGGTATTGTTTGGATTCGTCAATATATTAAATCAGTATGTGCACTCGTATATATTGCTTCTTTTCATTTTTATATCGTTACTAGCACGGGCGTTTTATTGTACCAACAATGGGAAAAAAAGCGCTTGATCGAAAATGATGACTTAGCATTTTCCCCATAAACCTTAGAGTGCTAAATAAATGAACAGTCCCTTTTCATTTTGAAAAAAAAACACACACACACACACAAAATATCTTCATTTCAATATTTCTATTCCCATGCAGAACTTGTTATAGTGTAGCGGGCAGAGAAGATCCAAAATAAGGCTGCACAGAAGATTTTTGACTGGCTAGTTTGTCCTTGACCAAATTGTTCTGTCCGAAACATAGGCTGGCCAATTTCTCCTACATTACTTTCAAAAAATGTAGAACCCACATCCCTCTACCAACTGACGTAATTTTAGACTTCTCCAAATGGAAAACGTTCGCACGTGACGAATCAAATGTAGAACAATTGCTGATCTTGATCCGGTTGAAAGGTTAAAAAAAAGAAAAACGCTGTTGCAAAAGAGGAAAATGTGGTTATCTACAATTTTCCTTTTTTCATTAAGTTTCAGCAATCGTCTTTCTCGGGATCAACAAGACGGAGTGGTTTGGTTTGGAGTTAAAAGACTCATTTATGGCCGTTTAAAGTCAGAGAAACAATGTCCATACATTACAATTTCATGGTCGTTTTTTGTTTCGAAGACAATGCCACTACGAGATCAATAATAAATGTTCAATATTGAACTGGGATCTTCACTGTCTGCTACTTTATTACACATTCCGGCTATAGCAACATTGTCTTTTTTTCTATATTCAGGTCCATGAATAAGTGTGCACTTAACTTTCTTGTATTTCTCGTCGCATGTTTTACTGAAGACCAACAAATTTGGTATCATACTTTAGTTCCGAGTCTGAAGAAAATGCCAGGCTAATCGGATTTTGACTGGCAGAAAGTTTAAGTTAGATTTTTTTATAATTTAAATGAAGGTGGTACTAATCCACAGCAAAATGTTTCATGACATTGACATTACAACATTACATACAACATGTTTTGTTTTGTTTTTTTTTTTAACCTTTTCAACGATTCAGATTAGCAATTGGTCTCCATTTGATTTGTTATGTGCGAACGCTTCCCATTTGGACAAGTCTAAAATTACATGATTTGGTACAGGGATGAGGGTTACGTAGATTCTATATTCTTTGATAGTAATGTAGGAGAAATTGGCCAGCCGATGTTTCGGACAGAACGATTTCGCCAAGGACAATTTTGCCAGCCAAAAATATTTTATTATACTGCAAAGAAATTTCTCGTGATCTGATTGGTTAACATGCCGGGAACATAATATCATGTTCCCTGGCAAAAACCACTTAAAACAAGTTTCCCTTTAGAGTGCCCCGTAAACATCTCTACACGTGCAACACAACATCCAAAATGGCGGCGTCGATCGATCACCAGACTGGACATTCATGCACCAAACTGCACGTTTTAGTGACGCCAGTGTCCAGTGACGTCAGTTTTCATTGAATTGGGGCACTCAGAAGGGAATTTCTATTTCGTAAGCATACTCGATTTATGAATTTATAAAACAGGAAAATTTCGCTTAACGCGGTTTGCAGTATAATAAATTTGTCGTACGGTCAGGTGGCAGGGGACTTGGAAACTTGTTCACGGCTGTGGTTAATCATGATTAACCACAGCCGTGAACAAGTTTCCAAGTCCCTTGCCACCAAGGCTCGGGGCGACATGATTAACCACAGCCGTGAACAAGTTTCCAAGTCCCCTGCCACCTGACCGTACAACTAATACTGTGCAGTTTGACCTTGATCTGCACTTTCCGCGGCTTTATTACACGTTCTGGTAATAGCAATATTGAAATGAAAATATTTTGAATGTTTTTCTTTTTTTTTTTAAATGAAAGGGGGCTGTTCATTCATTTAACACTCTAAAGTTTAGGGGGAAAATGCTTAGTCGTCAATTTCGATCAGGCGCGGTTTTTTTTTTTCGGTATTGGTATAAAAATGCCCGCGCTAGTAATGAGATAAAGACAAAACGAAGCAATATATATATGCAGATTGGTTCAATATATTGATGAATCAAAACAATGACATGCTTCTTTGGTTTAATTTAAGGACAAATGCATTAATATAAACATAGTTTTGTTCAATATATTGATAAACCCAAGCAATGCCATGCTTCTTTGGTTCAATATAAGGACGAATGCATTAATATAAACACAGTTCGGTTCAATATGTTTATCAAAACAAGCAATACCATGCTTCTTTGGTCTAATATAATTATGGAAGAATGCTTTGATATAGACTCAGTTTGGTTTAATATTTTGATGAACCCAAGCAATACCATGCTTCTTTGGTTCAAAATATAGGCAAATGCTTTAATATAAACAGAGTTCGGTTCAATGTATTGATGAACACAAGCAATGCTTCTTTAGTTCAAGATATGGACGAATGTTTTAGTGTAAACACAGTTTGGTTCAATCTATTGTTGAACCCAAGCTATACAATGCCTTTTTGGTTCAATATACGGAGGAATGCATTTACATAAATGCAGTTTGGTTCAATTTATTGATGAGTGCAAGCAATACCGTGCTTTCTTGGTTTAATATATGATGTATTGGAAGTATCTCCCTACCAAATTATACCGATGAATTGTTTTCGTCACATTATTAAAGACGAGGACCTGAACGTATTGTGGAATAGGAGAAAATATTGGTAGGCAGGGCTCGTATTCACCAACTATTCTTACGAACGTTCTTGTTCCTTTCGTGCAGGTTTCTCCATTTTCAGTAGATCTTGGTAACTTCGTCTTTTTTTCTTTCTTTTTTTTTAGATGAACGATGACATTTTTTAACACTATCCCACCTAATCAATGGTAGATCTACTGATCACTTGACAATCCAACAAACATTTGCGAAATTCTGCTTCGAAATCGGAAATTTCGAAAAGGAGGCTACATCACCCACCAAGGAAATACAACTGAAATAGATTTTAATTAACATTTTTGCATTTTTCTCAGATTTTCTGGAAACTATCGCCTTACATTCTTTGGAGATAAATTATCTTTTAACCCATTACCACACAATCCCTACTTTTGACGCCCCTGAGAAAAAAACCCGTTTGAAAACACTGTAGGAAAAGGAGAAAATGCTGGTAACCAGCATTTTCTCCTTTTCCCACAGTGTTTTCTACCCTTCCCAGAACAAATTTCAATTATTCAGTCACCTTTATGTTGTCGTCTGCAAATGCTTTCAATTTGAACCAGTCTAAAATTTTGTCGTGTGGTAAAGAGTTAAATACTGTAAGATTTTAAAAATCTAAATGATCCTTTTTATCATTAAAAAAGTCATTCAAATTCAATGTTCTTGTTTTTCAGAGTCTGATGTACAGGTAGAGAAAGACCGGTGGATTCCGGACAGGAAAAATCGAACGGGCGCATCTGAAGGTAAATACTCCAATAATAAACTATTATGAAGTAAGGGCTCTACGTAGGATAGTGGTCATAGCTGATTTTACTTGTTGCCAGCATTTTGTCCTTTTCCTACAGTGTTTTCAAAAGGCTTCTTTCTCAGGAACGTCAAAAGTAGGGATTGTGTGGAAATGGGTTAAATCCAAAGGTATTATGACACTAACTTTGATATTTTGGCCTTTACTGGGCCTATAACTAGTTAACTCAGTACCAAACGACAAAATTTTAGGTTGGCTTAAATCAAAAGCATTTGCAAACGACAAAACAAAAGTGACTGATAAATTTGAAATTAGTTTTGTGAAGGGGTAGAAAACATCGTGGGGAAAGGAGAAAATGCTGGTTACCAGCATTTTCTCCTTTTCCCACAATGTTTTCTAAAGGTTTCTTTCTCAGGGGAGTCAAAAGTAGGGATTGTGTAGTAATGGGTTAAAATTGATCTACGTTTCAGATTCAAGCGTTAACGCATTTTCATCTTGGCAGGCAGATAATACGGAAAAGGAGTCTCAACAAGGTATTTTTTTTTTCTAAAATCACCACCTCTCTACCACCTCTACCACCGTCATCATCATCATTGGAAATGTAGTAAACCAAATTAGTGTAGTCAGATGAAATTTAGAAACTTTTTGAGATAAGACTGGAATTTATTAAAAGTGATTATATAGAGGATAATCAACAGGTTGTTTTTGATATGAAAAATATCTCACGAGGATTCTATTTATTATATACCTTATTAACATCATTTTTTGTAATTTTGCGTTTGAAAGTCGAAAAAAAATGTAGTAGAAAAAAAAAGTAGTTCCCAAATTACGTCAGGAAGTGAAAGTGAAAGTTGATAACGTCACTAGTGATGATATCAAAATTTATTACACTGGGAAATCCCAGGATTTCACTGCTAGGTATAAAATAAAGATCTTTATTTCACACCTACAATTTAACGTCCAACGAAATAGCTTTAATACTACCACGTGAGTACAGAATATCTTAGCCTGTATTAGACGCTGCAGAGTCCAATACGGATTTTTCAAAACGAGGCTTGAGTCCAATATGGATTTTTCAAAACGAGGCTTGAGTCCAATACGGATTTGTTCAAAACGAGGCTTGAGTCCCGAATATCGATATTGGACCGGAAGAGTAGTCTGCCGAAGTCCGTTATTTAAAAAAAGCAAATTCAAACCCCTCTTTTGATATATGTTTTGATTTTTTTCCAATTGAAATGACCCTATATTTGTCGTTTGCTTTAAAGTTACTACGAAAGTGTGAAATAAAGAGGTCATTTAACATGCTTGGATACAATACTGCATTCAATTGGATTCGTACACTGCAGAACCAGTCTATATTTTGGACTCGGCTGTCGCCTCGTCCAAAATATAGACTGGTTCTGCAGTGTAGTTCTGCAGTGTACTCATCCAATAGAAGTCAGTATTGTACCCAAGCATGTTAAATAACCTCATATTATTTCATGCTCTCCGGTAGGATATCAAGAAATAGCAGTGAAAATATTTTTCGATCTTACACTGGTACAACTAGTGAAAATACCGATTTTCACGTTCTTGTTGCCTAGGTAAATTGCGCGTGCCTAACAACCAGATGGGAAATATGACGTCATTTACCTTACATTTCTCGCGCTTGACGTAACGTTGCTATGCGGGAGGGGTACGCCACGGGGAATAAGGGAAAAGAAATGTACTGAATTTTGATAAAAGCTCCTCCCAGAAAGGGTAAAAAACATGAAATAAATAGAAAATTTGTTGTTGTTTTTTTCGGTGAAAGATCGAAATTTATTTCATCTCGTAAACACCATCGGTAATATTTTCACTCGTGGCTGCGCCACTCGTGAAAATATTACCGATGGTGTCCACTCGATGAAATAAATTTCGATCTTTCACCGAAAAAAACAAATATCCTCTATATATAGATCTATATAAATGTAGGTGCAGATTTTCCCGAGGTCGGGACATGACTTTTTTCTCACCTTCCTTCAAAATCGTGTTGATGACCAGTTTCATGTAAAAGATATAGGATCTGACATGAGTGGGCTTTTCAGATAGGATTTTATTAAACGAGTCTAGGGAAATGTCATTAAGCGAATCTTTGGCGAGCTTAATAACATTTGTCCTCGACGAGTATAATAAAATCTCATCGCAAATTTCCACTAATGTCAGATTCTTTTTATCACATGACGACATTTCACAAAATATAGATTAAACGATGTAAAAGAAGATAACTCTTGCCAAAATTACACTTTTATTGGATATATCAAAGATAAGAATATTTCTATCTCACTTTCATAGAAATCAAATGGAATAAAATAGAATTACAAAAAATATTGGTTCCCAAATGGGCAACCGGAAGAGGGTATGGTGAAAACAACAGTGGAATATATCCTAAACAGACATATTTTACGGTCATCAGTCCTGATTTGATAGAAATGTTTCAGACTTAATTCAGTGAAATAAGCGAATTTGACTCATTTAACCCATTATCACACATTCCCTACTTTTACCACCCCTGTGAAAGAAGCCTTTTGATAACATTGTAGGAATAGGAGAAAATGCTGGTAACCAGCATTTTCTCCTTTTCCAACAATGTTTTCTTCTCTTCCTAAAACAAATTTCAATTCTTTAATCACATTTATTTTGTTGTCTGCAAATTATTTCAAGTTGGACAAGTTGAAAATTTTGTCGTTTGGTAATGAACTATGATACCTTAACCCCATATAATGCCATATAATTCGTTAGCTGTTTTCAGTAAAATAAGAGACTTTCGTGAAATCGGCCATGGCTTTTTTCAGCGTTCTGTAAAGAATTAGATACGATATGTGTTTATGTTTTGGTGTTTAATGACTGTGGCGTTTTCAACAGTCTATTGATTAGTATTAAAAAGTGATAAACCAGATTTCGTTATGCCATTTTTTGTTACAAAATGTTAACAAACACTGCTAAATTTAATTCGTATGCAAAAACTAGGAATTATAAACGATTTTTCCTCTGTATCTTAAACCTGCAGCAATAATTTGCAAAGAAAGCAAAACTATTTCAATAGAAATGAAAATAAGCGAACTTCAAGTGTACTGTACCTAAATGGGTCAAAACCGGAAGTCGACGAAGAAGTCGACGAACAGTGAAGAGTCGTAAGTCCTACATATATCCTTGCTACTTTATGCAATAGTAGTATTAATTCACCTTTTTCAGTCCTTAACATCCGCACAGGCTCTCAAAATACATTAACACCTTCGTGCTTCGCACTACGGCGCTAAAGCATAAATGTTAATGACCTCAAAAACGAGAATTAACTCTACAATAAATTACATAATATGTGCTTTTTCGGGGAGTTATAAGTATGTACTAATGGGTAAAAGCTGAGCGTTAACAGGATAAAATGTGTATTAATCAGTACATTCACGCGCCGTTAACGCCCGGGTTTGTACTATCAATATCCTTGATTCGGGCCTTCCTTGTAAACAACGTTTGTTCTTGTCAGATTTTACCTAGACTCCGATCATCAAACTGTAGGAACATGAATCATATAATTAGATCCTTTTTATGGTTTGTCTTTGATGATATTTGTACACCACAAACAAAATTTTGCACAGCATCTCAGTTCAATCGAGATCTGAACTAAAAAGTCACCCGTGAAATGTACTCTAAATCAGCTACATCCCACCCTCTTTTTAACGTGATCGGTAATTCCCTCGCTTGATATAGAGCGATCTCTCTGACGTCACGTCATTCAGTTACAGAAATTCATATTCACTCATTCATCCTAGTTGTTATAGTTCAAACGTGTGCAAGTTTAGGCCCCTATCCCACATAGGTCAACTTCGTATTAAATTATTAGAAGTGAATTTACACCGAGAGAATCAAAACTGGCATACAGGACTAACTGCCTTTCACTGTTCATAACCAAGACTTTTTCGCTGATAACCTAATTTTATGCAATAATAGCTTTAATTGTTTTCGGTCGTTAACTTTCGAAGAGAGCCTCAAAATACTTCAACATCCTTGTGCTTCTCTTCGAATGTTAACGACCGCAAAAAAGTGAATTATCCATATAATCAACCACATTGTGACAGGTCTGTGCGGCGCAATAAATAAACCACTCGGGTTCCATTCAGGCTGTTGCCCTCGTGGATTATTTATCGAACCTCATAACTCACAACAGTGGTTTATTGAACGATAAACCACGATAAAAAGAAAATTATTTCTGAAATATACATGGACTAAATTACAGGACCATGTGATGTCCTGATCAATGGATATATGCGGAGTGGCACAACATTTATCGGCAAACTTCTTAATTATCGATATGATACGTTTTACTGGTATGAACCATTGCTGAGAGAAGCGAGGTGGATTTATTACCTGAAGAATGGATCAGCGTGTTCGAGTAATTATCTTCGATGTAATCCAGAGTGAGTCTTTATTTTGCTAAAGTGATTCTCATATTATTCTAGTCGGCATGTCTCATAGCATCAAAATACTCAAATAAATAAACAGAGAGAGAGAGAGAGAGAGAGAGAGAGAGAGAGAGAGAGAGAGAGAAAGAGAGAGAGAGAGAGAGAGAGAGAGAGAGAGAGCCAGAGCCAGAGCCAGAGGGGAGATTTATTTTGTACTGACTTTCCTAGTGTCTTCCTTTTATTACTCTTACATGCGTACAAATTTCAACAATGAAACGTTTGCGTTATTGACCTACGTTTATTTGACAGCAGTAAAAAATAAAATGTCATCATATCATATCTTAGCTTATCCGACAGTGATTAGATATGGAATCTTTCCCAATCGTGTCTGATTATTTTCCGCGTGCAATTCATGTATAAGTAGTGATAGTTACGGCCCACGAGCCTGGCCTGCTGTTACCTGCTCAACGTGTCCATTAATTCCTCGGAGTTGATGGATGGTTTTGAACCGCCCCAATAACTTCCTTTCCTAAGTAGACTCTAACAAAACGTATATAAGAAAGCACTTTTCGTTCAACTCGACAAAAAAAAAATAATAGGTTTGAGTTGGGAAACCAAAGATACGTCAACGTTTGCGAATGGAAAGAAGAAAAACGCGTTGATCTTAGAGAGTGGGAAACAAACCGACGAAGAAGGGTATAAGTTCACCGCTGATGCGTTGGAAGTCCCTAGTGCACTGCTTAGACGATGTTGACGACGCCATTAGGTCAGGTAACTCTTACCAAAATCATTTAGGCGGAAATGTGTTCTGTACGGTAAAGGAACGCAACCCATACGTTGACATAGGCCTACGTCAGTACTGGAAACCAGAAAATGACATTGTACCGTGCAAAAAAGGATTGTGCCTAAGACCAATAGAGTACGAAGCCTTAAAGAACCCAGTAACAGACATAACACAGATCCTGCCTGAACTTGACAGTATCGTACCGTGCGCTTTCGAGATGACCACATGAATCAGTTTAGAGCTCTACAGTGTCCAGAATGTAACCCGAATGATTTCGTAAACTGGTGAGAAATTAATAGAACAGGTTTATAATAATATATATTGAAGACAGCTGAAATGTGTTTCATAAAGAAAAAAGCGATGCCGACTTATAAATATTCATTTCAGGAACGTGGAAAGAAACGAACGGTTTATCTGACAAGGAAATATTGATTTACTCTAGAGAACTCGAAAGAGACTGGGAGTTGTTTATGTCTTATTTGGGATATAAGATACAACAAATAGAAGACGCGAAGCGAACGAATCCTCTTCAACTGGCAACTTTACTGTATGTTATGATTAAAAAATGGTATGACGTTTTGGTAAATTTTGAAAAAGAAAATCCGAAGTTGCTTTTAGCATCTGCTTTTTCGGCTATTGGGGATAACCGAATGGCATTGAAGATTTTTGGCGGAAACAAGTGTTTGAAAGAAGTGTCAAGACTCAAACTTGACTGGCGCGGATACGGAATGCGAAATACATCGCGTATCATTTTTGGCTTAACATGTCCGCGAAAAGGTTAAATTTACAGAAACAATGGTATGTGATATAGTTACGTTTCGGACATACAACGTGAAACATGAGTGAAGAAAACGATTGTCAAGAGCAAAATGACTGAACGATGAGTGCGATATGCGAGGCTGCCATATCGGACTTAGACGAGCAATTATCGTCTAGAGCACTATTGAAAAAATGGCAACTCTAATGATCTGCATTACAATTTGTGGTACTCCGGGCTTCGTCATTCTAGCACTGGGTCAAGGAATACATTGTACTCCAGTTACGATTAATGACGAAATAGAAACCGTGCCGAACGCATCGCCCTATTTAACATACAGGTTCGTTTGTTGGATAACATTTTCGCGACAGTGTGTAACCAAGACGGATACGTTTTTCTGGATTTGAAGAAATTTGTCAATGGTACACCCACTGTTGTAGGAGTTGACATAAGCTTTATGCAGTGGTTGAGGTTAAAATAAGTAACATCAAACATTGATACTGCCATATTTGAAGCTCGAACGTTTTGGAAAAATCTGAAAACTTATCAAGGATACAATATGGATGCTACTCAACTGCAATCCTATTTCGACTATTACTACGCCAAATCGATAAAAGATAATATGTTTACAGTGTTAAAGCGAAAGTGTTTCGGTTGTCTACACGATAGTTTGTCACAAACGGATCATACGTGTTTGATACTTTCGAGCCAAGAACAGTTAGAGCTATATTTTGAAGATGTGCTTCTAGAAATAGATGAAACCGACATTTTAAGACAATGGGAGCAAACGGTGTCTTCTTTCGCCAATGCAGACTTTTTAAATCTGTATAAACTTAAATCTTACTGTCGCGATTGGAGGGAGACCGACATGGAATGTGCTACGTGGAAATCAAGAATGATTCGATTGGTTTTCCAATTTTTACACATAGAAAACGGATTAAGCCAGTCCACTTTTTTCTCAGTGGTGTTTCACAATCATGTTCCTTTTTTTAGAGCAAAGAATTTTATGTAATGTATATAGCACAAACACGCATTTGCCCTTCTAGTTGTGAAGAAACAGTAAACGGTAGAAAATGACAGATCATTTACTCTTTAATACATGTATCTAACCTATTCAATAAAGATATTTCGTTCAATTTGATCTATCGTCGTTGATTTCTTTCTTTTCTTTCTTTCTTTCTTTCTTTCTTTTCTTTTCTTTTCTTTCTTTCTCGCCGGGTTTCTGTACAACTTGACGTTGACATCTACTTGGTTTAAGAGATAGCGATCCATGTCGAACAAGTGTCAAACAAGGTGTTTTTATAGTCGTCGCCATCTTGTGTAACTCTTTACCAAACATAGTTGTGACCCATCAAAAAGGGACCTTCTCGGAACTGCGGAAAGTGTCAACCCTGGTCAGACTGTGCAAAATGAAAGAAAACGATGGAGCCATATGGTTATACAATTTTATTATCCAGAAAAAAATGGAATCCTATTATAATAATTTAATTTTTATTAAAAAAATATATAAATTGAACCGTATTATTCTTACCTAGATGAATATATAAGATGCGTTATTAACCCTTTAATCAATACATACTCATTTCTACGCACTTCTTGTAGGAGCCTTTGGAAAACATTGAGGCAAAAGGTGAAATTGCTCCTGACGAGCAATTTCACCTTTTGTCACAATGTTTTCTATGCTATCAAAAGGTGTTATATACTCATAAGAAACGGCTTCATCCTTGCTGTTATATAGGTTCAATTAGAAATACCATAGAAATGCCTTTTGGGGTAAAGGGGGTTAAAGCCCTATTCTAAAAGCGCAACTGTATCTTGTTACCGGTAATTAATAAAAAGAGTCGTAAAAATTAGGCACTTTGTGGCAAAGGGTTAATTCTTTTTGAATCTGTGTGTGTTTCAGACCAGATCACAAGGCGGTGAAGAGAATCCTAAACTTTTTGACGGAAGTTTATGATCACAAAATTGATAAGCACTTTAACAAGTTCCTCGACGATTTGATGGGGCTCTACAGAGGTTGGCACAGCTTAGTGGCGTTTATCGATTTATTTTCTTACGGACATACATGGCTTTGTCCTAAGTGTTTTGAAAGGTTTCAATTTCCGAAATCTGTGAAGGCAGTAATTGACCCTTTTACCAAACAATCCATGGTTTTTACGACCCTGAGAAGCCTTTTGAAAACACTGTAGGAAAAAGGAGAAAATGATGGAAACCAGCATTTTCTCCTTTTTCCACAATGTTTTCTATCCTGTTGGAAACAAATTTTATTTTTTGAGTTACGTTTATTGTGTCGATTTCAAATGCTTTCAATTTGAACCAGTCTAAAATGTTGTTGTTTGGTAAAGGGTTAAAGCAGTTCCGTTCAAATTCCTTGACAGTTTTGAGGCATTCCATTTGTAATAATTAGATTGGGAAAATGTAGATATTGCAGAAAGCAATGTTATCTCATTTACAATTTGTTTTCAAAAGCATCTTGACTCTATATTGGAGCTTTTTTCATTAAATAAATTTTCAAAGTATTTTTTTGCTTCCACTAAAATTTCATTTTCATCATCAGTATGACTTCCATCGTCTTTTACAAGGAAAGGGATATTTTTTGAAGCTGTATGTTGTTTTTCCAAGTTACAAAAATATTTTGTTGCTCTTTCTCCATTTTCAACCCAATTTGATCTGGCTCTGGTGAAGTAACCATTTAGTTTTTCTTGCCTCAAGTTTTCCAATTGACTATCTATTATAGTTAATCTATCTTTATTTGTTTCATTTAAATTATTTTCCAACTGAACAATTTCATCTTCATCTTGACTCATGTTCGGTTTGGTCTTTGATGTTTTAGTGTCTCTTTTTTCCTTTCACTTAGACGTTGACATTGTTTTAACCTGAAACCTAGACAAGGGATACTTAATTTTATGACAGAATTGTGAGAAAAGGAGAATTAGCTTGGTTGTTTACATAAATTTTCAATACCATATACTAGTAGACATACAATGTGCTCCATTTTATAAGCATACCACGTTGAGGCTAAAAAGTTTTATCTTAGAATTCCGGCATTCTTTCTAGGCCAGCAAGGTGTAGTAGGCCCTAAACTTTTCAAAAGATAAACGATGTTGCCGAGATAGGCATCAAAACCCTATCTACTGTATCATTATCTAGTATTTTTTGTATACATATGTGGAAAAAATAGGGAAAAAACAGATGTGCTGGCATGGTTGGAGAACGAGAAATTCCTCAATAGGAGCAATTTCTTCTTTAACCACAATATCTATCAAAGCAAAAATAACTAACTTTTTACAGCTTCAATGTTCCTTCCTTTGTTTATTTGTTTTAGTGTGTAATGCAGTATCAATAGTATCGTCATCCCTGTAATAGTTTTAGATCCTTTTTTTCTTGACTAATACTGTTGAAAGAAAGTGCAACTTGTACCAGCACAATGTTAGTGTTTACTATCTATGCGAAAGATACTCCTGCGAACCTCGTAAATCACTTTCCGCGATAGAATTACACGCGCATTATGAATGCGCGTGGACAGTTGTGATATATTGTTTTAAAGGAAGTAAGAGACCTTTTCTTATCCCAATCTTATTTTATTTTTAGGAATCTTTCTAATTCATCTTTGCATTTACGTGGACTTTGATTCAGTCCATTCAGTAATGACAACCTGATTTTTGAGCTAGCTGGATAATAAAGGGAAGTGTGTTTTTCAGGCTAAATGTATTTGAATGATTTTGAATGATAGATAAGCTGCGCCCCGGGCAAAAGAGGGTAACTACATCATTGCAAGCCGTCGTAGTATATGGATCCGTTTCAAAGCTGGTTACAGCTACATCCCACCCACTTTTTAACATGATCAGTAATTTCCTCGCTTGATGTAGAGCGATCTCTCTAACGTCATTCAGTTACAAAAATTCATATCCACTCATCTATCCTAGTTGTAATCGTCCAAACGTGTCTAAGTTTATCCCAGATAAGTCCACTTTGTATAAGAAATCATTAGAAGTAAATTTACACCGAGAGAATCAAAACAGGCATACAGGACTAACGGCCCTTCACTGCTCGTTACCAAAACTATTTCGCTGACTTCCGGTTATGACCTATTCAGATACAGTACATTTGAAGTTCGTTTATTTGCATTTCTATGGTATTTTGTCTTAGATATGTTTGCTAGCTTTGCAAATCGTTGCTAAAATACCTTATTTTATGCAATAATAGCATTAATTCACGTTTTTTTCGGTCGTTATCGTGGGGCGTTTGGGCATTTTTCATGCCTCTGCGAATGTTAACGACCTCAAAAACGTGGTCCTTCGGCTGGTTTGATACTAACCGACAACATAAAGTGTAGACATACATGTACGTCAGCCTGCGCAAATTGCCCATGCCCATAGGTACCGATTATGGACTTACTTGGTTTTTATCCTTAATTCTTCTGCACTAAACAGATATGCTGACGAGATAATATCTCATGTACAAGTAAATCTGACTGAATTGTATTACAAATCGATTATAAATATTTTTCTGGTAGTTGAAAACAAATTTTGCCTCAAAATTTTATGGAGTCCTGACATATATAAAATAATTCAAATTACATTTCTCGCAACATCCCAAAGGGAATCAAGGATTAAAAAAAAAGGAATACAGACAAAAGGACGAAGTGTGTTATTTTGTTATCTTTACCCTGTTTGGCAACAGATAATATTACTTACAAGAATGGATCCCAATATTTAACTGTGACAGAATGATATTTCCTGTCCTTTCAGATAAAAGCTACAAAGATTGCAAAGATAGGGGGTATCCAACGAGAGTTTGCTTTTCCTATTTTGTGAGAACTTGTAGAGAAGCCAAGCATATAGCAACCAAAGTTCTTCGCCTAGATGTCCAACTCAGCGAGCCTTTGCTGCAGAAACACAAGAAGCTGAAGGTAATTCAGCTAATGCGCGATCCACGGGGTGTGATGACGAGTCGACTAAGAACACCGTGGTACCCCCTCAGTCAACAAAGCACTGGTTCGTTTTTAGAACAGGAGACGAAAGCTTTATGCTTTCGAATGAAGAATGACATAGAAGGGGTGAATGTCCTTGCCTCGAAGTATCCTAACAGAGTTAAGATCATACAGTATGAAGATATGACAAACCCAAAACAAAAGGGAGAGGCCATTTACAAATTTCTCGGCATGGATCCGAACAGCATTGATGATCGCATCAGGAAGCTTTACGTTGAGAATATTCATTATAATCCGGACTCTTTTAGACAGACTTTACAACCAAACGAGCTTGACATGATACAGTCGCATTGCAAAGACGTTTTAAACTTATTAGGACTGCGTGTGTTTAATAGTTGGGTAGAAATGAAGGATCCAAGTTTACCTACTATTCTAGGAAGATTACCTTACGCCATTTAATCATGGAGTAGGCGTATATAATTAACTGTAAAGGACTGGAAGTATGCGTTGTATTTGACTTGGCAATCTGTGCACTGACGGTCTGTCACTTAGATATCAAAAATTGTGGTCACACAACGAGCCAAATTGGCGTTTCATTTTCATTTATTTTGGTGGTTATTATAAAACATTCATATCCATTCATTTGTTTGTTGTTTATAGACCATACCAGGAGCGCTTGTATAAATGTGTTCTGTGTGCCTTTTAACAGCAATAGGGATGCCTTGATCATTTAACGTCCTACAAACTCAGATGATTTTATCCCAAATCAAATGCTGTTTTTACTCGATTACTCCGAGTTATTTTTTTTTTTTTGTTAAAAAAAAGCATGTCAAAGTTTGGTAACAAAGTCGACTATCTTTGTTTCAAATGGCACATTAAGAAAATAAATTGGCAAAGCCACTTGTAAACGGTTAATCGATCTCAGGCGACTGCACAGCCTAACGTTTCTCAATGTGCCATTTTAAACGAAGAACGAGAAATGTTGTAGCCGACTTTGTTACCAAACTTCAACAAATGTTCTCGAAAATATGAAGAAAAAATTGTTGTAAATTTTTCGTTCAGAAAACAGGTTGTAAATATTGAGAAATCACATAAAAGCAACATTGATCTGGGACAAAAATTGAACTGTATTTGAAGCAAGATCAACTGACCAAGGCATCACTATTGCTGTAAGGAAGGTTCACAGCGCATATACGTGTTTCTATACCTAAAAAAAATAACTGGACCTGATTCTTTATGATAACTATCAAAAAATTGAGAAAGTACAATCTTGACTTATTGTGTGAACACAATTTAAACACCCAAGTGACAGACGGTCACTTTACAGAGTGCCAAGTCACGTAAAATGCATACTTCCGGTCCTACAGTGTGTAATTAATAAAGGCATTTTGCAACTCCTCATCGATAACGACGAGTTTGATACCTCCATCCATTACGTCATTCTTAGAACAATTAGTGTTGAAGCTAGCCATGTTTCATATACTTTGCATTGTTGTGATCGTGTTTGTGCAATGCAGTTGTTGTTGTTGTATTGGGGTTTAACGCCACTTTCACAGCTAAGGTCATATCATGGCGGTCAGTGATGCACATATGTTTCGTAGCTTTCTCACACCAGCGCTAACACTACTTTCTTTCCAAAGCCACCGACTACTTTTCTCACATGCTTCAGCAGAGGTGAGAGGCGAAAATAAGCCGGAAAGAAAGTTCGCCTCAACCGGATATCAAATTCACCACGTCATGAGTCTGACACGCTCACCACTGTGCCACCCGGGCGGGCTTGTGCAATGTAGAAGAGATGGAGTATTGTCATAACCAAATTAAGCAGCGAAATGTTTTATTTTCAGAAACAAATGGTATCTGTTGCTTCAAACAAGAAAAACAAATGAACATGTGTTCTTTTCTCCTCAGCATTTTGAACATAAAAAAAATACTGTCAAAGATCATTTTGATGGCTTATCTAACTCTTTGATGAACACAATTGGAAAGAAAAAAGAAACTGAACAGTTCCGCGAACTGAAACCAAATACCGTTTTCTTATTAATTTGCCCATTATATAGAGATCTGAGATTAACCCTTTGGCTGCTTTTCGCGTCTTACTGACCTTTTGCAGACAGTATAGATCAAGATCAGACTGCACAGAACGTGCAGTCTCTACACTGTTCGATATGGAGATATTATTACCCAAACCACATAACCTTGAAATAACAATATTTGGGTTTTTATCATCGAATTAAAAATGTCATTTTAGTTATTTAGCAGGATAAGAGTTAAAATATTTTAAACGTTTTCATCAAACATGGCCAAATCTGAACAAGTTCGAAAACTTTATGATGTGTAAAAATAAACAAACTATTATAAATCTCTCTAAATAGATCTTTTTCATTGAAAGCCAGGAGCATTTTCTTACGTAATCAGTGATTAATTGTTCTATTATATTTATTAATATGAAATTATGTATTTACATTAACATAAGTCGGGTCATAGTGGTTGGTATAAATTGATTTCATGTTTCACAAAACGTGCAGTCGGATTTCGATTCTAAATATCCACAGTATTAAGACATTGTCAGTAAAAATAAACTTCAAAAGTCAAGGATTTATTCATACTACCGGTTTTGTGTGTGGGAACTAGTCTTTAATGATCCATTTTAATTTCATGATCATAGTCTATGATCGGATAAGAGTCGAGATCAAACGGCAGAAAGGATATAGTCTGATCGTGACCCTGTGTCACTTTTACTAAAAATGCCAAAAGTCTGATTGTTTTGTCAGAAAAATTCGTAATCTCTATACCTTTTGTCTATATATACACGTATGTCGTGGGCCATATTGGAATTTAGGCAGATCCGGAATCTGCCTACACCAAATTAGAATTATGGTTTTGTCTTTAGCAATATGGATTGTTTTCTAAAAAATTTTGTATTGTATTTATCCGCAAATGTTTACAACTAAGAGGCATTTTAATGAAAGAAATTTATTTGTATTTTCCCACAATTGCTCCGTTTTCCACATTTTTTTCACGGAAGTGCAAAACATTCAAAATTTATTCTTACTCTGAATTTCTTCTTAAAACTTCTTTAATTTGGGGGTTCAGGTTAAAGAAGATGATTTATACGTTGTCACACTATATTCAACGAGAACATATTTCAGTTTGGTCTCGGTAGGTTGTGGAGCTGACTAGCCTAACTGGAATCCTACTTTGGTCTAAGTAGAATTCTAGTTTGGTCTAGGCAGATTCCGGATCTACCTAGATTCCAGTTTGGACTACGACATAATTATATTGTAAGAAGTGTGGAGCATGATCGGAGTAATTTGAGGACCTATCCCGACGCTACACTGTTTTTGTATGTCAAACATTACTGGCTGAAAAAAACTTCACCAGTCTTTAGGACTACTGACCACTGTAAAACTAATTGTGCCGCTACATTGTGCGCCCAGAGTGGAGCAAGATTGAGCTGCACGAAGATGTAACTCTGTCTCGATTCCGCACTGCCAACAATCTTACCCAGAACCAAATTCCAATATGCCTATCACTGTTTTTTCTTTCTTGATTTTAGATTTACCAGCAAAACGTCTAAAATGTATCATTGAATTATATAGTTTGTGGTTGGAAGAACCAAGATTAAACTGTACTGAACATGTAGTCGAATCTTGATCCTGCACTACCCACAGTGAAAGAATTTCTCTATAAGTTTTTTTCTCTACTCTGAACTAAAGATTTCGATGCCTCTTTCTGTAATGGTGTTGATTCAAAACAGCAAAAATATTTTCAAAATATCAATTATGTACAAAACAGTTTCTCACCGTTAAACTTTCACGTATTGTCATTACGAATAGCGATAAAATTATGTTCTATTATATTTTATAAGATAGGAGATGTGTCGCAGTGTAAGTTAGCCAAACGCCAAGCTATTGGCCTCTTCCGTAAATGAAGGAAATGCAGACGTCAATGAGAATAATGGAATAGTCTGAGAAAGACTATATAACATTGAGAGTAAATAAGCATATGCTGGGTATCTGCATTTTATCATTTTTCCCACATTGTTTTCAAACGCATTATTTAAGAAGATCATTAAAACTTACGATTGTTTGTAAAGGGCCACTGCTATTAAGAAAGTGGTCTAATTACTGCTGGTACAACCGTGTCTTAATGGTTGGTATCCCCTTAGTCCCCGCCTGACACATCAAGCAACACAATGCATTTATCCTCGGGCTCTGCTACAAACTGTACTATCGCCAAATATCAATTATGCATGAGATAAATGACACTAAGTTCAATACATTATTTCACAACTGTATCGAAAAGGAAACTAATATAATCATCTAAATAGGCGCGTTCCTTGATTGTAAAGGTAAGCTCTACATTGATAGGATAAGATTTGAGTATTTTCAACTATGGGTTTCAAAGATTCCAATGGGTGTGTAGCAAAAGGATGCTCAGATTTTGAAGAATTTCTTCGTGTATTCACTTTCATAAAATGAAATTTGAACAAAATAAAGAAAAAGCAATTCTTATTAAAAGAAAATAATTGATGATAATTATGAAACAGAGTGCGTATTTTTGTGTTTCAGGGGTCCGCAATGTCCATCGCAGGGCTTGCATTTACAAACCCATTTTACCCTTAGTCTAATTCTGAACTCAGGAAGATACTCAATACTTGACTGGCTAAGCTAAATACTGAGTAACAACTGAGAATAGAGCTAAGGACGCAATGTAGAATAGTTTGTAAATACGGCCACTGGTTCTTAAGAATGCTTTCTTTGATAGCAAACTAACGTTGATGTAAAAAAAAGACCACACACACACGTTTTACATAGTTTTGTTGTCGCAATGTCTCGATCTGTCCTTTCTTTGACATTCAGCCAATTCAAGAGCTTTATGAAACATTCAATCAATTCAAGAGCTTTAGGAAACCAAGAAAACACTATTTGATACCAGTACTTTCATGAAAACTGGAAAATGAGATACGAGTCTGAGAAAAGTCACGAAATTTAACTCATTACCAAACGACAACATTTTAAGTTAGTACAAATCGAAAGCATTTGCAGACGACAGAATAAAGGTGACTGGAAATTTGTTTTGTGAAGGGTAGAAAACATAGTGGGAAAAGGACAAAATACTGGTTAATCAAATGCTTTCTCAGAGTCGTCAAAAGTAGGGATTGTGTGGTAATGGGTTCACAGTTAATCTGAAACGCAAAACATCACTGAGGCATGCGAATTAGGTATTCCAATAAATGAGATATAAAAAGAATGTGCTTAGAAATACTATTGCAAGAGAAGAATATACAACATATCGAGGCAGCATGTAAACAAGATGTATATGGCAGTATCTGGACAGATGATCTCTTCGCACAATGTTTGCGTGTAACGCTACCACATTTACTATTATACATATACCTAAGTATGACAACATCTTTTCCAGAAAGACAGCGCGGAAGGAAATCATCAATTTGATAGAAATAAGGTAAAAGTCGTGAATAGTTGTGCCAGACACACAGAGTAAAATCTGAGGTTGAGATAAGCTATCAAGTGTCCTATCTGCAGAACTTTCATCATTTATTCAGAGAATCCCAAATGTGGCATCATCTCAAAATGCGCCAGAACTTATCATCTGGGCCAAATAAACATATATTAGAGTTACATCCAAATAAACAGATAAAGTCTGAACGTTCGAAGAAAAGGTACGTGAGTTTTCGAGATTTTCTGATCATTTGTGATTGATTAAAGTTACAGTGAAATCGAGTTCAGTCTTTGGTAGAGGTAGCCGTGACGAAGTTGAATGAGAAACCGCTTATTGTCGAGACCTTTGCATCACATGTGATAAGAAAAATGACAGGCAACGGTTCTGACTTAACACACATTGTTACGGGAGACCACTCCTTTGTGCATATTTTCTTCCCGGTTTAAATACAATACCTGATCACTGCGTTGGAGATATATCTTTTTGGCTCAGTGGTTTGGTATTGGTCTTTCAAACCGAGTAAAATGAATATCTTCTCAGCCATGGGTTCAAATTGCGGTTTGTATTTAAACTTAGCATTTGTTCACTTGTTTCTTTGTTATGGACTTGTTCATAAGAACATGCCTTATTAATAGTTAGTTGTCAGTGTAAATAATTATTTTTCTGCAAGAAATGAGAATAGTTTGAACACGGTAAGGCATAAAAAATTATATAGTAGCAAACTGTCACTCCATCTAGGTCGTAAATGATATTTAAGTACCACGCTACCTGTATAATAAGAGAAGCCACCAGAAGAAGATCAATGTCATACGAGTGTTATCGTGAAAATAATTAATGGCAACTACCCGACCTTTAATGTTTGCACCGCCAACGATCTTTTCTTAATTAAAATTCGACGTAACCTATATCTTTGGAATTTGTTGTAAGCGTAGCCTACAACATGCCGGCAGCTGCAGACCAAAGACCAATAGATCGTGTGCCGAAGGATCCATTCTGCAGGAAAAAAAAAACAAATTAAATTGCTAATGGATAAAAAAAAGCTAAGTACTACTTTGAGAAAAATTTTATAGCTAGAAAATAAAAAAAAAAACATTAGTAGCTAGGTAGCCACCAGATGGCTGCTGAAATAAATTGAGTTTTCTATTTCGTGCATGTAATCAAAAGCACGACACCAGCATACGGATGATGTGTCGTACGTGACCAGCCACCCTTTCAAGTAGCACTTGAAAGTTAATTAGACGCTGTGGTGAATTTATTTTGATATTTGGACAATAATTGTACACCGCAACCTCACGCTACGGTGATTTTGTTTTATATTTGGACATTTATTGTACACCGTACCGTCTCAAGCCCATCGTAAATTTTCTGGTAGCAAAGACAGAGCGTCATACTAACTTTCTTTTCCGTCGGCATTGCAGCGAGATGCAGCTAACTTTTAGTAGCAAACATGGCCAAAGACAAATTATTTACCTTTTCATTACATAAAGAGCTAACAAAGGTCGTTTAGAACATGTAATTCTCGGAAAAAAAAAAACACTGACAAAATTCATCGTGCGTGTCGGCCATTTTGTTGTCGGGAACGCAGACAACTCGAGTGGCAGATGAAATGCATGGTTTTGTCTTTGTTCAGCTATTTTTAAGTCATAGTTTTGTGCTCTATTTGTGAGATTATGAGAGTTTAAACTTGTGCGCAAAATCTGTGTTGAGCTTACAACTGATTTTGTCTCGATCATCTCTGTATCCATAGGGCGATAAGTAAAAAAACTTGGAGACATCTGTACTGCATCTGCACTAGATGTTTTAACAGCTGAAGATTCCATAACCAGCGAGAGTAGCAAGTCACGTTCTCGTCTTAAGAAGTTCCATTATGCTGCACAGACCAGATACCCGAGAATATTGACATGTCGAGGATATTTCCAGTGTAGGTTAGAAATGACATTTTGATATAAATTGATCCGACTGCTACCGCAACACCACCTGTATTATTTAACCTGTAGTCTTTTAAATCTTACAGCGCTGAATGCAACTCTGTCCATTATTGTAGACAATGCTGAACAAGTTAAAGATAAGGCTTCTCTTTCAGCCACTAAACGTCAGTATAACTACTCAAAGCAGCAGTCTGATTTTAATCCTATTACATGTATGTCACTTTGTATGCTATGTAAAATAACACTTGAAATTACTATGTTTTGGTCTGTCTTTCTTTTCCTAATTGAGAAAGTCAATTTAATTGGCTAGGAGCTAACGGCGCTTAGCTCTAGTAACTATGTTTCAGACTTTTGTTCGAAAGCTGCAAACACTCTGAACTTCGTGTTGAAATGTACAGCCTCTGATTTGTTGAAAATGCGACAGTCGATTCAGATTGGCTTAAAAGAACACAACCTTCAAAACCGCCTTACACCGAACAAGTTATTCGTCCGCGATAAAAATAGAAATAGAAAAAGGGAGTGGTTTGTATCTACATATACACATGTATCGTGTGCAACTATACGAAACCATTTACCTTGTTGACCGTAAAATATCTAAAGTAGGGCAGTGTCTGCTACAAAATAACTGTCCCCAAAGGTAATGTTACTTTTTGACCGGTCGCCTCGGGGTAGTGGGTACAGAGACTATCATGACAAAATCAGCTGAAAGCTCCTCGCAACTGTTGTGCGCAAGTTTGAACTCTCATTATTTCGCAAATAGAACACAAAACTACGATTTAAACATGCTGGTTTCTTGCGTCTTTAATAATCTCTCTTTTGAAATACAAAGATTGTCAATTTAATCGCTGAACATAGAGAAAACCGTGCATTTCACCCTTACTCGAGTTGCATGCGTTCCCGAAAACACACAATATGGCCGCCTCGAACGATAAATTACGTCAGTAAGTATTTTTTTCGAGATTCATCTGTTACAAATAATTTCTACAAGCTCTTTATGTAATGAAAGGTTAAATAGTTCATCTTTGGTGATGTTCGTATGTTCCTTACTAAAAATTACATACATTTCCCTGCAATACAGATTAAACCAACGAAACAGAAACTCAGTATAGCGCTCTATCTTTGCTACTGAAAAAATTACGATGGATTTGAGACGGTACGGTGTACAATAAATGTCCAAATATGAAAAAAAACAACGTAACTTCTCATTATTGAGACTAGGCAGTTGTCGAGAAAATGGCGTTTTCCAAGTAGCACAGTTATGTCTATTTAGAAGTCAGAGGTATAATTTATCTTTAGGTCACGTTTTATGTTTATCTAACCTACGCGGTTTACATTTATGATTCGTCTATTGACTTATACAGTAGACACAACGTGAAAGCGTCCAGGGCTCTTTGCAAAGATTGATATGTCCGGACATGAAAGTTTGCCCTCTGGTGGTACAAATCTCGGAGAATTCATTTCTGTAAATGACGATTAAATTAATTTTGTCTAATTCACAACATAAGAATATTGTATTAAAGCATGTTTTAACCCTGCATACATTTTTTCCTGGTCAACGAGTGCTGATCTAAACATAAATGTTGTATGCCGTTGAATTACTTTATCATGGGTAAAAAATTCAAGATGGCTGCCCCCTTTTAGGAAATGAACAGTGTGCTCTCATTGTAGTCTGCTGGTCTTTCCATTTTTATGTCTGATCTTGGGTTTACGCTGTCCTGCAACATTCGAATAGCAGCATTGCGTTTGGATCTTTTGTATGTAATTGACCCTTTACTACACACCCCAAGTTTTTACCGCCGTTAAAGGGAGAAATGAAGGCAATCATAGTCTCCCTCTCTGACAGTGTTTTCCACCCTTCGACAGGTAAAAAAATCATTTGAATAAGATTTTATTCTCTTAATGGTTTTAATTTTTAACAAGTCTAAAACTTTGTAATTAGTGAAAGGTTAAAGAAGTCATTGGTTTTCATTTTCGGCTGTAGGATTTGACACAATTAGATTGATACAATCTTTCTTTATTAGTGTATGAACTGACACTAATATTATATATCTAAATACTGTTTCTTGATTACTAAGCCTATCATGACAAAAAGCTTTTGATGACTTTTCGATGTATTGCTTTCGTCCAAACAAATTTCATGTTGTTTACATGCAAAAAAAACTTTTTTTTTTTTCATTTTATAGAATACCGGAAAATTTTCAATCTGATACAATGGTACATGTAAATGGAAAGGGGATATGTCCTCATAGTGCTCTGTTCTGAGACACAATAATAAGAAGTCACTGAATATAATGTCGTTTTCTCCTTTATTTTGATTTTACTACCGTTTCAAAGGCAATTTCCATCATTGTAACCATATTTAATTTATTCACCGCAAATAGTTTCAATTTTGAGAAGCAAAAAATTTATTGTTACATAAAGAGTAAACTCTACACCAAAACAAGTTTTGGACATGTTTCCGGCAAAAAATAATGTTTCTATGTTAGAAATGTACATCTCTATCGCATAACAGTGGCAGTTACTACCTTTGTATTCAATCACCAAAATCAACAACGCAACCATGTTTTATTTTATGAATAAAATTTTGAAAAAAGTGAATATTTTCCTTTTAAAAGGAAAAAAAAAGAAAAGATGTTTCACCTGCTCAATTCTCTGTTTCCTAAAACAGGGATAGGAAACCATCAATATATACTAGTATTTGAAACAATTCCAAATGCCCCTTTCTGACTTTGAATGTTCTAGTGGTTTGACATTCTATAATATCTCAGTCTTTACTGAATACGTTTATTTCAAACTTAAAATAGGTTTAACTATCATAAAGGAAACCGTACAACATGTGTAGATAACAATCTATTTTTGAAACAGTAATTTCCGTTGTTTTTTTTTTTAGCTCACCTGAGCACAACGTGCTCAAGGGGAGCTTTAAGGGTCACTGGGTGTCCGTCGTCCGTCGTGCGTCGTGCGTCGTCAACAATTCTTTAAACATCAACTCCTCCTAAACCGCTGGGCCAATTTGGACCAAACTTGGCAGGAATGTTCCTTGGGAGGTCCTCTTTAAAACTTGTTCACAGAATTTGATTCCGTCAAAAACTCTGGTTGCCATGGCAACGAAATGGAATTTTTTAGCAAATTCTTTAAAAGTCTTCTCCTCTGAAACCGCTGGTCGGATTTTGAAATAATTTCACAGATATGTTCCTTGGGTGACTCTTTCAAAAATTGTTCGTGAAATTTTGATCCGTCAAAAATTGTGGCTCGGGTGAATGGGGGCTACTTGCACTATACAGAAATCAAGGAATTCTTTGAAAATCTTCTCCTCTGAAACCGCAGGTCGGATTTTGAAATAATTTCACAGATATGTTCCTTGGGTGACCCTTTTCAAAAATTGGTCGTGAAATTTTGATTGGTCAAGAAACATGGCTCTGGTGAATGGGGGTACTTGCACTATAGGGAAATGAGGAAATTCTTAAAAAAAATTCTTCTCTGAAACGGCTGGTCAGATTTTGAAATTATTTCTCAGGGATGTTCCTTGGGTGACCCTTTTTAAAAACTGTTCACAAAATTTTGATCCGTCAAGAAACATGGCTCTGGTGAATGGGGGCTACTTGCACTATAGGGAAATGAAGAAATTCTTAAAAATTTCTTCTTCTCTGAAACCGCTGGTCAGATTTTGAAATGATTTCACAGAGATGTTCCTTGGGTGACCCTTTTCAAAACCTGTTCACAAAATTTTGATCCGTCAAGAAAAATGGCTCTGGTGAATGGGGGCTACTTGCACTATAGGGAAATGAAGAAATTCTTGAAAATTCTTTTTCTCTGAAACCCCTCGTCAGATTTTAAAATAATTTGACAGAGATGTTCCTTGGGTGATCCTTGCTCTTGTAAGTGGGAGCTACTTGCACTATATGGACATGATGAAATTCTTGAAAATTATCTTTCTCTGAAACACCTGGTCAGATTTTAAAAGAAATTTTCCGAAATGTTCCTTGGGTGACCCTTTTCAAAACTTGTTCGTAAATTTTGATCCATCAAGAAACATGGCTCTCGTGGAAGGGGGATACTTGCTCGTATACAGAAATGAAGATTTCTTAAAAATTCTTCTTTTTGAAACTGATGGTCAGATTTCGAAATGAATTGTACAGGTGACCTTTTGAAAATTGCTTAGCAAAATTATAAATTTGGTACCAATGTTTCAATGCCTCAAAAAAAAAATAGGCTATGGTCATCTCAAAAATTCAGGTGAGCGATCCAGGGCCATCTTGGCCCTCTTGTTTTTATTATAATTACTTACAATTCAATTGCAACCACCCGACCTCCGGCATCCATAAACTCTAGTATTTTTCTTCTTTTGCAAAAGATAAGTATAAGAACAAGAAAATAACTATAATGTGAAAAAAGGAAGAAGAAAAAAACACGTGCAAAACATGACATATCAAATAGGAATACATAAAAGATAATATGGTGTGAAACTGGTTTTTTTTTCATTCGCGAACAATTTTGTTTTCTGCTTTACATAAAATGTCTTTCAGACCTACGCAAGATTCGTTGGTTATTTTTCAATTTGAAGACTGATGAAAATCAGTGCCACCTATTTTTCAACCATTACTTTTCCTGCTATGGACTTGGACTGCATAAAATGCACTTGGCGCTTGGAAAGAATGGTAGTTGTAGTTCTTTAATTTTTGCAACATGAGGATGCAGGATGTGGATGCATTCACTCATTTCTTTAAAGCGCTTGGATATAGTCATAGGGTGGTCTTATATTGATTCCCCCAACCTCGTTAGATAATTTTGATATACGAAAGCACTATGCACGTATTGTGTAATCTTTTAAAGGCATTTTTTTTTCTGTTTATCAGTTTTTAGAATGAAAAACACGAATTTGCTTATCAAATTATCATGGATCAGGTGTAATAATAAAGCCACGAATAATGTTGACTATGTCATAAAACATGACTTTTACCCGCAGATTTTTTTTTTTTTTTTAAAAATATCCATGATATATCAGAAAATCTTCTTTAAATATCCGCGACATATCATTAAAATATATATTTATTTCGCATAGGTGTTATCGAATGGTTATTAAGTTATTTAACAGATGAATGTGTAACAGTTCTCACAATCAGCCGTCACTGGCGGGGTATGATTTCGCGTTATCACCATCGTAATATCTGGCATCGCTTTTTAAAACGACGAATTCAAAGGTGATGGTCCTAACACGGACTGTCATAATCACAGAGACTGCACGCGTCGACCCGAAATGAATTTGTACTAATCGTAATTGGGTGTAGTAAATTTGTGTCTATCACATCAGTCTCAATGTTGAAACGTTACGGTAATTTTTACTGCGCCCCGCACTGTCTCAAATTCATCGCAAAAATTTGAGGTAGCAAAAGGCGCTATACCTGTTGTTCCATCGGTAAAAACAATTAACTTTGAATAATATACATGACAAATGACAAACTATTTATCCTTCCGTGACCTAAAGACTTTGTAGGAATTTTCTATAACATGTAAATCTCAGGAAAAACCCTGACTAAGTTCATCGTGTATGGTGGCTATTTTGTTATTTTTTAAGAAACATAAGCAACTCGTGTTAAACACGAAATTAACTATGTTCAGCGTTTGAATTAAATAATTCGTATTTCAAATGGTTATAGAATACGCAAGCAACAGGTATGTTCAAATCCTAGCTAGTATTGTGCTCTACTTGTGAAATTATGAGAGTTGCCCACAAAATCGGAAATTTCAACTATATTTTTCACGATCGTCTCTACCAAGAGGCGACCAGTCTAAAAGTGACATCGCCTTTGGGGACAGTTACCTGTGCTATCTATCACAAATACTAAAATAATCGATTGTAAACACTTAACGGAATGAGTACCATATACAAATTTGTATCATTTTCTGTGACTAGGACCTACTCGAAATTATTTAATTGTAATGACTATCAACCAACTTGAGAAAGAAGGCTCGTGAAAACTTAGTGGGGAAAAATCATTTCTTGTTCTTACAAATTTTAATTGATAATCATTTTATTTGATTTGAGCGGCAAAAAAAAAAACCCCGTAAAATTGCTTATTTAACACAACTTGTTTCAGAAATTCTTCTATTACGCATTTTACGTTTTAGGGCTAAATTGATAGTTTAGTTAACTGTAAACAGCCTATTTTACGAATTTCTTTTTCAATATTATTGGACATTGATAGTGCACTGTATGCAGCCAAGTCTGCATTTTGAAGCTATACTGAGCGCAAAAAGTTTAGTCGCAATTTTCATGTCCTTATAAAATTTATAAATCAAACAAAAAATAACAAAATGTATTGTGAATTTACTGGTTAACTCACTTACTTCATATTTTTCAAACTTAGTTTTCTAAAACAACGTACATGAAAGGAAACGCAAAAAGTACGTGCGCCGTGTGTTTTTAGTGAAGCGCATGTGTGTTTACATTCTTTTCTTTTGTATTGCCATCTAGTCAGTACAGCATACAGAAAAAAAAACCTTTGCATTTGCATAATGGGTCGAAGGCCTGGCATGACGTTAAAGCAGCGGCAAACCACAATTTGGATGCTGATTGGAGGTGCCTGTCTTAGAGATGTTGCTAGACACTTTAACTACTCTGAACGTACCACCCAGCGTCTAAGAGTATTTATCAACAAACGGGGACGGTTTCTGACCGGCCGCGTTCTGGTAGGCCACGTAAAACAACGCCTAGAGAAAACTGTACATCGTTACGTCCTCCAGAAGAAATCGCTTATGGTTGTGCAGAATGCTTGCAGGCCGTTTGAGGAATGCTACAGGAACTCGTGTATCCTTGTCTACCGTCCGAAACCGCATTAGATCTGCTGATTTGAAAACTCACCGACCATACGTTGGCATTCCGTTAACGACGCATCATCGAAGGCTGACGCTAAATTGGGCGAGATGACACTTACGCTGGGCTAGACGCAGGTGGATCTGTGTCCTTTTTACATACGAATCACGTTTTTCAATGTTAATTTGTTGACGGCTGAATACAGGTATGGAGACGGGCTGGCGAACGGATGGATTTTGCGACCATCATTGTTCAAGACAAGGTATGGCGGTGGTAGTGTCATGAGTTAGGGGGGGGGATTTGTCACAATGATAAGACTCATGTTGTTACTGTAGCTGGGCGGTTAAATGCTCATCACCCCTGTTGTCATTCCTTTCATTCAAAGAGGAACAGCTGACATTCTGCAAAAAGACAACGCTGGGTGCCATGTAGCTCGTCACATTACATCCATTCTACGACGAAGCAACATTCAGACGCTCTACTGGTCAGCTCGTTCTCCAGATCTTTTCCCAGTTGAACACCTATGAGACCATTTGGGAAGGGCTGTCCGACAACGTCATAACGTGAACAACGCCCGGGAACTAGAGCGCGCACTTCATACTGAGTGGCGTAGAATTCCTTTGCAAAAAACATCAGAACCTTAATAAACAGCATGCGAAGACGCTGCGTTGAAGTACTGAAACAGAGGGGCCAGCATACCCGTTATTGAGCTTCGGTCACTTTTACTCCAGACCCCTTTATCACCATCTTCGCGAGCCAAGGTTACGTTCACTACGTGGATCTTACCTTGGCTATTTAAGCCTGATTTCGAGATTCCTGTATGCTGGTTATTACCCCCCTCCCTTTACATCATTTTCTGAAAGCCAATGAAATATCGTTTAACAAACCGCTTACGAATACAATTATTCAAGATGAAGCGAAAAGCAGACATCCACGTGGGTTTCCATGTTTACCTTCTATTCTGTTTTTATCAAAGATGAAATGCTACGAACGATTTCATTCGTTGCAGTTAGAGCTGGCTGCATTCAATGAAAAAGCGTATCGGGGGAATGTAAAAATTAAGCCCGATCCGCCAAGGGTAGAGTAGCGTAGTGAATCGTCAGCCTTGGCTTGCAAAGATGATCTATCACAAGACTGGCCGTAATTCCTGCATTTCTTTTCATTTCCGTAATTTCTTTTCAGTTTCTTAAAGCAGCCTGATTAAACCCTCTGGAATAGTAATTTTATATCTGATACTCGAATTCTATCTCAAAAGATGTATACTTAAGGAACTAAACTTTTTGCGCTTAGTATATTTGTAATCCAACGATGCTAAAGGGCGAAAGAAAGTGTGCATGTGTTTTTGGCATTAATTGTTTGATATCAATTATGAAAATTATTTGACTTTTGGTACCAGTTTTAGGTCAATTGACGTATGTTTCGTTATTGCGTGTGGTAATGGACAAAAGAAAATTGTATAATTGGGGTCAGTGTGGTATAAGCTTTGCTTTATGATTCTTTTTGGATTACTTTCGAAATAATACGTCTAGTGGAATTGAAGTGACTTTGTACGGTATTAGTTGTAATGTTGTTTTATTCGATTTGCAGAGCTTTCTCTAGCTCCTGCCAATTGTTGACATTATGCTTTGCCCTAATTCTTCCATCAAGAAAGTACCAATTTGCTCAATATGAGTTCTTACAAGAAGGCGGGCCAAGGCGTGTTTGCATTTAGTTATTTCTGTGTAAGGCAGGCCGTGTGCTGATGTGCACTGCCATGAATTTGTGTGGCGTGAACAAGCTTATTAAGAAATAAGACAGCCACTGGCCTAAACACCTATATAAAACGCTATGCTGCATTTAAAGTTCCATTTATAATTACCAGATCAGGTTTTCTATGTCCCATGATTCCAACCAAACTGGCGATTGGGGAAGGATCTTCGATTGCTGCTGTTTGCAGAAGCCTCATGCAAAGATAACGTGATTCTGCGGCAAATAAATGCTTGAACAATATTATCGGTAGAGAAACCTCTGTTAAACATCACCAAAGTTTCAAAACGTTGATGTTGAAGAAAGTCTTGTGGTATTGTGAGTTTTTTTGTTTTTTTTTTTTGTGGGGGGGGGGGGGGGAAGAGGGTGTTGTTGTTCACTGCTAGGTGTTGTAACATTCCACAACAAGAATATTAATTAAAACGATCTCACTTTAGATAGTCAGTATTTAACACGGATAAATCATTCGAACCAATCGTTTCGAGCCGTTACGTATCATTTAGCCCAATATTTACCGGATCTACCATTTGTTTTTCTTTAAAACATACTCGTCTTTATTTAACTTCAATTGAGAAACAAGTTCTTACAACTTACAATAATCTCTCTCGATTCTGCTTCATCGGAACTTCACCAGTACTCGCGCCTACGTTTTCGTAGTAATGACATGAAAGCTTCATATGACCATGAAATGAAAAGTTTCTAACTTATTTGCTATTATTATTAGCTTTTTTTTTTTTTCCCCGCAAAAATGGCGAGCATTTTACAAAAAAATACAAGAAAAACAATAAGAATCTCGTTAGATATAACAGGAAATATTACGCATATGTCAAAAAGAAAGAGAACCAATGTACGGCCAGACTCCGACCCGAAAAAGACCCTTACAATAAAAGGACGAAAATACAAAAGCCCCTTCCCTGTTCAGAATGCCAGAACACAGTGTTCAAAACCAAAGTAAAAAATAAAGAAGAGAAAAAGGACAAAAATAGGTAGAAGGAAAATATGAATCAAGTAGGGGAACATTGCAACAAAACCGAACCACAAGGCAAACATAGGCAACACAATATACAGGGATTAAATAATGAAGGCCTGCTATAATAAGCAGATCCATAGAATAAGTCCATCGATTGAATGAGTGAGTGGATAAATCTATAGTAGAATTAACTGGACAATCATTCAATCAATCGATTGGAAAAACAGACAAATGACAATATACAGTATTATATCGAGGCAGAAGAGACAAAAATGGATATGTCACAGCTGGTTGGACATAGGGGCTGAAGAAATTAACTTATTGATGTGGTCCATAGTGCACAGAGCTATTACACAAGGGGAAAAATCCAAAATTAACCCACGATAGGTATAACAACTAGCAAGAGCCTATGGTTAATAACATTATCCTCCATATTTTTCGAAGACCTTGGAATAAGGCTACAACAATACCGTTATTACTCAGGCTTCTAAACCTCTGTGAGTTGCATTTATTTGTCTCCATTGAGATACAATGAAATAATTTAATTCTCATGCTTTCTGTAGAAGAGCATTGCAAGAAAACGTGTTCACATAACGATACTGAAAAATATTTTTGCAGTAATGGCAGAAATTTGTAAATGAGTCGCTATAGAATTTAGCTATCATCTTAACACTATTGTTGCAGTGCTTGGCTATCACTCGAGAGGAGATAGACCTACTTAAGTAGATAGCCTCATACGTGTAGTCGATTTTTTTCCTTCTTTGTCTATATAAATGACGTCACAAGCCGGTGCAGTCAATTTTCAGAATCAATGAGGCGTGTACCATAAGGCATGTACATACCTGTTGTGTTTTATTTTCGGCGGCATTTCTATTTTTAGCCACGGAGTCAAGAATGCGTGACTTAGATCGAGCAGATCCGTTGAAAGTAAGATGGTCAAAACAGGGTTGGAAAAAGGATTGGGGGAAGTAGATGATTATTTTAGGGTCTGGCACGGTCAATAGTTTCAAAAACAGGGTGACAAAAGGCCTTCTCTTTTCTTTGTAATCTCTTTCCAGCAACTCAAGAGCGACACTGAGGAAAGTCAGTCTATTTTTAACCAGTGAGTTCAACAATAGACTGACTTTCCATTCTTGACCCCGTGGCTAAAAATAGAAATGCCGCCGAAAATAAAACACGACAGGTATGTACATGCCTTATGGTACACGCCTCATTGATTCTGAAAATTGACTGCACCGGCTTGTGACGTCATTTATAAAGACAAAGAAGGAAAAAAGTCGACTATACGCATGAGGCTATCTACTTACTTAATACCCATAGTTCACTATGGAGAAGTAATTGAGGTTTTATGTTTAAGAAACTTGATAGATGGCTGTCGATCTGAACCCTTGTTAACCAAGTAGTATTTGCTTGTCAATTAATGACATTGCGAGAAATTTTTTTCCACTGAGCTTTTGTAAGAAAAAGGCCTGTGGCCATTTCACGGTGTAAGTAATCTTCCAGCGAATACTTGCGTAGAATACCTACAATATCTTGGATAAACCCAAGATATAGTTCCTTCAAGAAATTACCAATTATAAAAAAAGAAAAGAGCCTATAGTTAAACAACTTTTTACATGCGTGTAAACTCGGGACACGACAAATTTCATCCTCGGACACCCCGGGGTCTCCCTATTTGCTACGCTACATCGACCCTGGGACAATTGAATAATAAAACTTTGAATCAGCCGCCGAAAATCGATACGAAACGTCATAGCATACAGTCCACTCGCCCATCACAAAATGATGATAGAACCAATGAAAAGCCAGCATTCGGCCAGCGGTAAAGCGAGCCGCTGAAAATCGATACGAAACATCATAGCGTACAGTCCACTCGCCCATCACAAAATGATGATGGAACCAATGAAAAGCCAGCATTCGGCCAGTGGTAAAGCGAGGGAAATTCAATTAATTGTCCCAGGGGTCGATGTAGCGTAGTAAATAGGGAGACCCCAGGGTATTCGAGGATGGACAAATTTGGCCCAGAAACGAAAGTTTCCAATAATCGATATCAGATTCGATAGGTAAAACACCGGCTAGACCGAGACAAACGTCGGTTAGTATACACTGGTAAATTCTAAATATGCTTGACGCTGAATCTATGTGCTCTTTCTAACTGAGCTGATTTCACTACATACAAGTTGGCTTCTTTAAAAGAGAAGCCAGGAAAGGTCAGCATCAATGTTTTCAAATAGTTTATTGGCTTTCAGTTTCAATATATTTTGGTTCATGTAAACAAACGAGTAAAAATGCTACCGCGTAGAGACTCTATGTTGTCTTCTGTGAATGCTTCTATTTGGACAAATTTTAAGGTTTGTAGTTTGGGAAAAAGTTAAGGGCACTCAGAAAATTGAAACAATGTATTCATTCAGCTAGGTTCGCCTTTTCTGGCACTAATCAGCATTTGCTTCTTTTCCAACAATATTTCCAACCTTTAAAAGTCAGATCTATCATCTATGCGAAAATTAGATTTTCGTTTGCAAATGCTTTGAATATGGACGAGTCTAAAATTGTGTCGCTTAGGAAGGAGATATACAAGACCTGTACTGTGTTCGCCGATTATTCTTAAGAATGTCTGTTATCCTATCCTCCGGAATTGTCTATACGTGTATATGGAAGTAAAACGACTTTTGTAAAAGATGCAGCCAATCAGAAGTTGTTTTACTTTCAAGTTTGAAAAAAAAAGAATAATACAGAGAATATTCTAATAGAAGGGTTACTTATTACGGACCCTAATATGAGTTGGTTATTGTACTGATTTTTCCTTATGAACCAGTCAAGAAAAAATTATATGAAGTTCGCTCAAGACTCCCCTAATAACATTTTAACAGCGAGTCGAACAAATGTCAGATTATTTCTGTCTGATAACTGTATAGATATAGAGAATTGTAATGTTTGATGTGTTACAACACGAGCCAACATGTGCAAATGTATTCAAGCTATTTCCCTTTTTTGGAAGAAGTATACATCATTGAAATAAAGAAATTCATTAAAAGAAATTTGCGTATAATGATTTTGTTTTAAAATCTAAAGATTATAGAATCTCGACTTTGCTGTGGTCATCAATTTCGGCAGTAACTATTACACAGAAATCTTGATAAACAAAGGAATGACGTGTATGATACAGAGCTTTGACCTGATACGGCACTACTTGCTGATCTCTGACGTTTGTAGATGAGAAAATTCGTTGTACACTGAACATAATGATAGTTACGTGATAAAAGTCTAAAATACCAAACATTTCCGTGTTTTTACTGAAGCTTTCTTGGATCAAAAGTGCATGTATGTATTTATGTTGAGTTTTCGTATTTTAACAAGAAAAAAATAAAGTGCCGTTCCGGTAAGTTGTTCCAAGTGAAAATGAAAAATAAACGTTGTTTATATATATGTGTGAATGTGTTTATATTTTCCTATAAACAGCACTTTTTTCAATTTTAATACATTTTGCCAATTCCCGCGACAGCTTGAAAAAAATATAAACATGTTTTTTACTTTTATAAAATGAAGCCTCATTACGGCTACCCGAACTGAAAAGAATATCATACACTTAAGCTGAAGCAACAGCCTCATTTATAGGTAAATCTTTATTTTCTCTAGTCCATCTATTTCTTTCTATCTATATATCTATCTATGTGAAAGTGATACAGCAAAACACAAAATTACATTTTCAGTTTTGTTATGTGTTCTTTCGGTCTTTTTTTAATCCATGTTTTGTTTTTAATCAGTCGGCGTGTGCCGGTCGGTTAGAGAGACCACAAATTTCTGAAGCCCGTCTCCTGAGGCAAACTGATGCATCTTCAACTCCTGACAGCTTTTACTTACATTCTTATAATACTAATACTAGCTGTTTTGACATTATTATAAATACTTCCTTAAACCTAGCTAAGCGCAAGAATATAAACTGGTAGTAAATAGACCTACAAGTAAACCCTTACTTGACTCTTCAAATATGTAATAAAAAGAGATTACAGTTTGTTTGTCGTTGAATGATGCCACAATACAACTATAATCAAAATCTCGGGCCTACAAAAACTTGAAATTTGTAGCAGTCTACTTAAAACCATCTTCGCCAGCCAAGTTTACGATCACTACGTGGATCTTACCTTGGCGGATTGAGCTTGATTTTTACAACCCCCCGATACACCTTTTCATTGGATGCAGCCAGCTCTAGCTGCATCGAATAAAATCGCGCGTAGCATTTCATCTTTGATAAAAATAGAACACGGTCTCTACCTTTCGAATAATAGGTAAAACATGGAAACACACGTAGATGTCTGCTTATTGCTTCATGTGTATTCGTAAGCGGTTTGTGAAACGATATTTCATTTGCTTTTAGAAACATGATGTAAAGGGGAGTAATAACCGGTATGCAATAGAGGGCGCATCACAGGAATCTCGAAATCGGGCTCAATCAGCCAAGGTAAGATCCACGTAGTGATCGTAAACTTGGCTCGCGAAGATGATTTAAAACTCGCCAATCAGACATGGTGTCAGTGATAAAGCATCAATTTATGAATGAAATAAAAGCGAATCTAGGAGTATCGGGTTATGTAAGCACATCTTTTAGTTGTTTGCTGTCCTTATTATTCGGCAAACTTCGAGTGATCCATTGACCAAGGTATGCGTTTATGTAATTACGGAATCGACCGAGTTTGTGACGAGTGCTGTCCGGAACATTAGCAGATGTTGAAAAGATGATACGTCATTTGGCCTTGAGCAAGAATAAAGTTGCAATTGAATGGAATTTGTGAGGAAACGTTGCCTTGAAAGAATTTGAAAATTAATATCTTTTTGCCATTGAGAAAGCTGATGTAGGTGCCACTGGAAAAACAGCTATTAAAAAGGTAATCTGCCGTTGGTAGTTTAATGTAAACGAGGTGAAGCGTGTGAAGCAATATGGGACAAAGGATGTAGAGTTGTTTAAGGGTTGTGACTCTAGTAGGGAAACCATTACGTAAACATTTGCAGACAATACACAATACTTTATTGACTTAAACTGTACAGTTTCTCGTCAAACATTCAAATAATAATAATAATAATAATAATAATAGTACAGTGACTAGCAATATAGAGTAGTCCAACAAAAAACAATTGTGTTAAAGATAATGCAATGACAGTGATGATAGTAGAAAGACAGACCATATTGACAACTTTGTCCTTGAAAGCAAAATAGATCTTCATTTATGGAGAAAATGATAATAATAAAAGACATTATAGAAAGAGAAACACATAGTTGAACACTGAAGAAATTTGACTCACACGAGACTATCTAAACATTATCCTATGCTGGTGTTTATGATTTCCAATCTTCGAGAAAAGCTTTGCTTAATAAACTTAGCTAAATTTAAAAGACTATTTCTGTTTTTTTCTGTTCCAGATTTAAATACAGAAGATTTACTGTAGTGATGCTCCTGCTAATTAAAATGATTCATTACAATAGTCCATGTTCTCCAGTGAGGAGTAAAGTCGCTTTTGAAGACAATAAAAGATCAAGATCAGACTGTTCTTTGAAGACAATGCAGATCAGTATCACATACATACATATTGAAGATATTAATTGTCTGTTTATGTATAATTTATATGAAAAAAAAACTCTACTATGAAATCGTAATGTTTGGATATTGTTTTTCTGATTGTTAAAGTCCATAACTGAGTGTTTTAACCAGACTGTCCCGTTTTTGATGAATCCTGAGGAAGACGGTTGTTAAAAACATTGTGGAAAAAGGAAAAATGCAGATGTACGTCGTTTTGAAATCGAGATTACTGGTCTGATTATTCACATTCTACATTTTACTGCTATCGACTGGCAGACATATATCTTTATCAAAGTACTAATTTGTAAAAGACGGGGAGTTCTTATGTGACTCAGTTATAAATGTCTATCCCATACATAGTCCAAACAACTACCGTTTGCTTTGCAATTACAAACCACTGTAGTTATTCCGTGTCGATCGATTATAGTGCTGACAGTACTTTCATTATGTGGTGTGATTTTAGCAGAATAAAGTCTATCAAAGTTTTGAAATTAACGTTACACGGAAAAGGAACGCAATACTTTGGATTACTTTTTAAGCAAATAATTCCAAGTTTGAACCACTCCGAGATCAGAGGCTTTTCAAACATCGTTGGAAAGGAGAAAATGCACGTGACCAGTATTTCCTTTCTATCCAACGATGTTTTCTACTCTTTCAAGGATAAAAGTTTGTCTTTTGCGTAACAATGAATGTTTTGTCTGCAAATACTTTCAATTTGGCCCAGTCTAAAACTTTTGGTCGTGGTTGAGAGGTAATTACAAAAATTCAAATGTTTTTCAGCTCAAATAATGAGAGTCTTAGTTACTGGTGGAGCTGGATACATCGGTACAACTTTGGTGCCACTTCTGCTGGAGAAAAAGCATCATGTCACAATCTATGATATCTTTAAATGGGGTATTGACCCAGTCCTATCTTTTGCCGGAGATCCGAGCTGTAAGATTGTTCACGGAGACATAAATGATAAAGATCGTCTTTCAGAAGCTATGAAAGACCAGGATGCGATCATCCATCTTGCTGCCATCGTTGGATACCCAGCCTGCAACAAAGATCCGAAGACTGCGACAGTGACAAACGTCTGCGGAACAAGGAACGTCGTCGAGCTGAAGACTCCAGAACAGATACTAATATTTGCAAGCACAGGATCCTGTTATGGCTCTGTTGAAGGTGTATGTACCGAAAGGACAACAATAAGTCCATTAACCCTCTATGGTAAGACCAAGGCCGATGCAGAAAAGCTTGTGGTAGATGTAGGTGGAATCGCCTTGAGACTTGCAACTGTGTTCGGCTTATCACCACGCCTTCGTCTTGATTTGTTGATCAATGATTTGTCTTTCAGGGCCGCTCATGAAAAATACATTGACTTGTACGAAGGGCATTTTCGCAGAACCTTTCTTCACGTTAAAGATGCTGCAGCTGCATTTGTATTCGCGCTTGATTACGCGGAAGTAATGAAAGGCCAGGCCTATAATGTAGGGGATGAGAGTATGAATATGACAAAGCTTCAAGTCGCCAAACTGATCCAGAGTTTTATTGATGGATGCATCATTAAAGAATGCAATACCGGAGTGGATTTGGATAAGCGTGACTACGAAGTGTCCTATGAAAAGATCAGGAAACTTGGATTCCGATCGGAAATTCCAATAGAAAAAGGCATTCGAGACCTTTTCAAGGCCGTTGTCCACATCAAAGAAACAAAGCTTGATCAGTATCGAAATAACTAGACTCATGCAAGTTCTCGGATACCAATTATTTCTTTGGCTGCATTTCAAAGCACAATATTTCCGTATACCCTGAGGGATTCTCGATCACGGTTTAATATGTAGTTGGATATGTATAGTTCATTTCATTAGGGTGTTTTTAGTGTGTGCTGATTCGGGCGGGGGGGGGGGAGTTTATATTTGATTTACAGTGGTGGAAGACTTTTTTTATTGTCGTTCTTGATTTCTGTTTTCACAAGAGATTAAGCCAACTATTATACGATTTCCAGTGGAAGAAATTGGAAGACATTATAGGTAGACTTATTGCTGGTAACCAGCCCGTCCAAATCGTTTTTTTCCCTTCTTCTTGTTCTTTCATAGCGAAATTTATCATTTGAACCACAGTAATACTGTCATTTTGCAAATGTTCAATATGACTATGAATGTGTCCAAGATTTGTCACCCTACACAGTGAATGTGATATACATACTTGTTTGTATAAGCATTACCCATGTTCTAACTGTAGCTAGTTATATTCTGGGAAGCTCGATTTTCGACAATTTTAAGACGTCCAAATATATATAGCCTGATTCATAATATCTGATACATTTTCAATTCCTAATATTTGTTTTTGAAACACATACCTTGTTTAATTCATATCACAATACTCCACCATAATTAGTTTGATATTCAGTGTGAATTACTTTAAGCACATACATGTTATTTATAATAAGTCACAATATTTACATGGTATACACTATATGACGTCCATTCTGGGCTATAACGATGTCAAGCCTCTCTTGAACTTTGGTTTTCAACTTTCCTGGCGTTATTTTTCTCATCTCTTGATAGGTGATAGTAGCTTATTCAACTCTCTAATAATGTTTAGTTCAAGTGAATATCCATTTTTTGTGCCCAACAAGAAAAAGCTCAATCGACTAAGGTCCGGGAAATGAGGTGGCCAAACAACGTCAATACTGAAGCTGATGAAGTTATCAAGAGACTTTCATAAAGCCTGGACAATACTGAATGTGCTGTATGAGGTGCTGCTTCACATCTACCGATATAACGAAAATCCTCAACGGCATGAAAAAGTTACTGTATAAGCGGCGTTAAGTTAAGTATTGTGTTTGGACTATTCCCTTTTGATGGTCGTGGAAAGACGCAAACACAAATATTTGAACGTTACCTGAGATAGCTGAAAAAGAAAATGTTTTGTCAGGTTTACAAAAAAAGGTTAAAGATACCTTATTCATTTATGATGGAGCAGCATTCAATTATGTCGTTATTTCATGAAACTTTAGAGAAAATTTCATCTCCCTCCGGTATAGCTACATTTAGCTCCCCCCACCCCGCCTGCGCATCATTTCCCGGACCTATGTCCTTTGGATTTTGGCTCATTGCGACATTCAAAAGAAAATGTATATTTACCTAAACCAAACACCTTTAGCTGAAATAAGCTATTCGCTGAGAGATGTGAAACGTAATCACAGAATTTTTGTCATCTGTGATGGCAAACTCCCAATAGAGGCTTGACCTCGTAATAGCCTAGAATGAACGTCATGATATGAAAAAAATAAAATAGGATAATAAACTACCGTTTAGCTGTTTACTAAAGAACAAAATTTTGAACTTATCATGTTATAGACGTTTACGGATGACAATTCAAATGTGGCTTGTACAATCTGGTTTCTATCTCATCGCCAAGAACTTCGCGGAAAAGGGAGAAAATAAAGATCAAATCCATTAAAGTGTTATTTCTTTAGATTTTAGTTTTCTGTTTTGGTCGTATTATTTCTTCTACCACACTTGTTCCAGTGCTAATACTGTAAGATAAGAAGGCCTATCCTCCATCCCTTCACCATCTAGATAATCTACAAAAGATGCGTATTTTCATTGCCAAAACAACCAAAGTGTTTCCTAATTTAAACTCGATCTAGGTCTGGTTTGTTTCTTGTGTAGTACAATTTGTCAAAGATCTTCACCAAATCGGCCATTTATTAAATCATTACCAAACAAAAAAAATTTAGTCTGGTTCAACTTGAAAGCATTTGCAGACGACAAAATAAAGGTGAATGAAAAATTGAAATTTGTTCTGGGAAGGGCAGAAAACACTGTGGGAAAAGAAGAAAATGCTGGTTACCAGCATTTTCTCCTTTTCCTACAGTGTTTTCAAAAGGCTTCTTTTTCCGGGGCGTCAAAAGTAGGGATTGCGTGGTAATGGGTTAAAAAACAGTCTCTACATGCTTGGGTAATAGGCTAGTATCTTCGGTATAAGCTCTACTGTTCGCAGGTTTACGGGGATAGGTGATGCGTCAAAGCAGACAGGTCGAATCTTCGAAGAATATGACATGTGCAGACAACGATGAAATGCGTTTTAACTTGTACAACATTTCGGTAGACCAATACCATTAATATTATAAAAACTTTAAAACAAACATTTGGTAACTAAAATGTTAATCATTAAATTACCTGCCAGACAATCGTCACCATGATCTCATGAAACACTCTAAATGACTTTGGGAGTAAAGAAGAGATTAATGCCGATAACTCAGTTTTCTACCCCTTGGATGGTAGACCTTGTTGTTAAAGCCATATTTGATAAGACATCCGCTCAACCCTTCGCTATAAGCAAGTCGACATTGGGGGGAGTGTAACGTTTTATAATATTACTTACCAGTAAACACAGGAAAAGGATTAACCGCGACCACATTCATTTAGTGTAGTGTGACTAAGCGCCCGGTAGCGACCCTTGTATAATATTGATGTCATAAATTGGTCCGCAAGTGGGTCCGTAGAATAAACCTGTCTATATTTTTCATCCAATCGTGTATTGCTATTCAATCGTCCGCGGCTTGCAACAGGTGATAAGGACCATTTGCGTAAAGTGTCGTCTCGGATCAGACTGCGCACTCCGTGCAGGCTAATCTGAGACATTACTTTACGACTACATTAAACCATGTGCTATATTAGACTTGTGCAAAACAGAAAATTATATTAAAACGGAAATTGTCGTCCGGTTCAGCCGGCGCGAACTGTGCAGGCTAATCCGAAACAACACTTTATGCCTCCTTTCGCGTGTTGCAGGCCATATACTGTGTAGAGATGTTTTCTGCTCCTGTAAGAAAGAACCTTGTCACTTAAGGTAAGACCTGTGTAACGCACTTCCGGTGAATATGGGGCAAAAATTCTAATTAGTTGATAAATAAGGATAAATAAGGAAATAAGAAATTATATTTTTGCACATTTTTGAAATTATATTTTGATACTTTTGTTAGATTTCTGAATAGGGAGGTAATTATTATCTCTTTTGAATTGAGAATATAGTGGTTTTAGATTTATAAATGATAATTTAAAGAAGGAAAAAATGGAAAAAAATAATCGGTGAACGTAGTTCAATAATACTCATTTATAATTATAGCTATTTTTGCAGGATGACACCTTAGTGGAAATAGCTGTTTTCCATTACACAGGTCTTACCTTAAAGGTGGCCCTTCAGATTTTGGGACAAAATTTTACAAAAAAATCATCCTTGTACTCCCAAGGCCATATAATTTTCATTCATTATACCCCAGTAGTCGAAAACCATCCGACAACTAGATAAATTAGAGATTTACTACAGCCCAGGTCGACACTGAAGGAAACACGGTCTATTTTTACATGAGCAACTCGCTCATTTACATACCGGAAATATACAGACGAATCTTCAAACATAGCATCAGAAGTTCTAGACATTATGGAAAATAATTAAATGTTTGTTATGTTATGGAATTTAATGGTCATAAGTCACGTGCAAGTCACTTAACATTCCCACAATGTTTTTTTTATTTTGGCGGGAAATCTAAAAGTAGCTTAAGAGGCTACGTAGCCTTTTAAGGGAATACCACCCAAAAAAGTTTGGGTTTTTTTTTGTAATTTCATGATTCTTTATTACTGATGATTTGTATTGTTTTTTCATATAAATTTCAGTTAAATATATTTTTTAATTTGGTGTGATCTCTAAATACCCACCTTTAAGGTGTTACCGTCCTAGTGCAACATGGAATGAAATTTCTTATTAGTTGATAAATAAGGATTTATACTGATGTAACATTTTTATACATTTGTAACCTACCAGAAATTCATTTGATGTCCATCTTGAAGTTATTTGTTGATATTTTGTAATTTTTCAGAAAATGGAGGTAATTATCATCTCCTTTTGTAATGAGAATAGAGTGACCTTAGATTTATAAATGATAATTCTTAGAAGGAAAAAAATGGAAAAAGTGGCTCGGTCAAAGTAGTACAATAATACTCATTTTTAATCGTAGCAACTTTTTTAGGATAACATTATAGTGGAAATAGCTGTTTCCCATTAGAATGGTACCACCTTAAACCGCATGAAATTTGTCATCTAAAAATAGATGTCAACATAAAGGAATCCAAACCTTTTTTCCGTCATGAGGGCAATATATTTGAAAAACAACATTTGCAGTGAAATAGATTCCATAGTGTCTGCTTTGATTAGCAGTGTTTCAGAAAAGCTTATGTCGCCTCGGCACGTTATACCTACAAAAATATCCCTTTCGAATTGCCTGTTACATTCCTTCAGTGCCAAATATATCAACACACCCTATTTAGACGACTGAAAAATAATCCACTGAAACAAGAAAAGTCAGACTTCACCCGAAATTATTAACTAACCAGTCTGATTTAATTTTAGTTCTGAATCCAGAAATAAGCTTCCTGTAATATTCAGTAAAACAGATGATTAAGAATGTTTAGTGTTTGGACCTGATTACACCTGTAACTTTAAAAGAACCTACATAGATACCTGCTTACACCTGTAACTGTAAAAGGAACCTAAAACGATGCCTGATTATACCAGTAACTTTGAAAGAACCTACATAGATACCTGTTTATACCTGTAACTGTAAAAGGAACCTAAAAAGATACCTGATTACACCAGTAAATTTAAAAAGAACCTACATACACACCTATTTATACCTGTTAGTTTTAAAAAAAAAACAGTAAAATGTAGCCGTAAAATGAACCCACAAATTGGCAAGAGATATCCCAAGAGAAATTGATTAGGTTGCAAACAAGATTAGCTGATAACCAATATTTTTGTCTTTTTCAACAATGTTTTAAAAGCCGTTTTTCCGTGATGATGATGATGCGGTTTGAAGATGTTTGTCTAAGCGAAACATCTGTTTAAAGTGACGTTCTCGAACGTTTCGGACAACCCTCTAGGGTAACGTTTGCGAAGAAATACAATCCTAACTGATATCAAAATGTAGGTCTTCTAAAATCATCGTGCTCTTTTAGCATTTTTAACTTTAATTTCCTTTAAAAAGACCTATTTGCATTTGGTTTCCATAATGACGCAATTTTAGATGTATGTATGGTTGTAACAAAAGCAAATGCCAGAAAGCAAACAAACTTATCTATCTTGACAATGATAATTCCTATTTTTAACATCGCTGCAGTTCAATAGAACAGCATTACAAGTCTCTTATTTGAAACAAAAGAAAATATGAGCTGTGATCATTGCAAAGGTGGGTGCGATTGCATCAGCAAAGAATGTTCGTACAGGCCGACCTTGGTCGAAACCTTTCTTTTTAATTTTCTGAATTTCCAAGACCCATCCTAAGTAAGGATATAGACGCCTCTAAGACAATACAGATTTTTATGGAACCACAATAATGTAATGACTTGCTAAGTATAGTGTATCGCCATTATTCACCAGAGCACGCCTCGAATATCTTAACCCTACAATGTCGACTTGTTGATCACAAGCTGTGATAGAACAAAAGAATATAAAGGGTTAGAGGGAGTGATGGCATTCCAAAACCATTATTTCTGTTTGAAACCCTATGTTGTGGGTACTCATTAGAATCGTCTCATCGAGACGATTCTAATGAGTACCCACAATATTGGGTTTAGTGAAGGATAATTAATATTTTCAATCTTGAGATCAAAATCACTCCCCCTCCATCTGGAGCTCTGATAAAGGGATGCTGCGTGTAAACATTGAGGCGTTTCTATATCCGTATACTGCCTTTCACTGGTACTAAAGTTTGCCTATAGTGTTTTAAATGAGCAAGCTGTTGTCAAGTTTATGGAGGTTTGTGAAAGACTTGTACACTGAAAGTTGTGTTTGAAAGACATTACTTTTCACGTTTTCTGCTGATAATTTGGATAGTACCCGCGAATGTTTTGAACTTGCATTGACATTTGTTGTAGTGTGCAGCTCGGTAAGTCACGTGGATTACATATTTGGCAGTTATTTTATAAATAAGACCATTCCTTCTATATTTACCATAAAAGCTAATATGCCGATGTCATTTTTTAGAAAAAGTTTTGAAATTAGAATAAAAATCAATAAACTTTTTGTAAACATTTTTTTTTAATGAGTATTTTTCTCACGATATTACAGTTGACTCAATAAAACACGTTTTCATTTTTCTCATTCCAGACGAAAGATGGCCAGTAGATCAGAGTTCCTGGTTTTTCTCCTAACATTGGTAGTTCTGATGAGTATAATTCTCTATAATAACTTCCTGTCTGCTAGCTTTCGGAGAACTCTGCTGGCTAAGAACCTTAAAGCTCATTTAGAGGATGATGTGTGTAACAACCAGTTTAAGAACTCTCATTACATGTATCTGGACGTCAGACCAGGACGAACAGGCAGCTCTTTGTTGCAGGTTATCTCGCTGCTTGCTATTTCAAAAGCCCATTGTTTTACGCCTGTGTTAAACCCCAATAGCAGGTATTTAAAATATATCGAAATGTATTTTGATCTCAACGACATAAAGAAAGTTGCTTTGAACAATTCAGGCTTTAGAGTATTAAATAAACAACGCATCGGAAGATCGGGAGCATTTTTGAGTCGGGAATACAACTGGACGCTAGAGTGTACTTGTTACGGATACAAATTTTCGGAGGACCAAATCAAATATGCTATATCAATGATCAGACTGAAGACAGACGTTATGAATGAAGCAAGAACATTTGTTTCAGAAACGATCGGAAACCGTCCCTTGGTTGCGGTTCATGTTCGACTTACTGACAAAACACATGTAACCAATGTTTCGTGGTATGAGGAATATGTGAAAAGGGCGATGGTGATTTTTGATAATCTGGTTCCAAATATTACTTTTGTTTTTCTGTCAGATGATATAGAATGGTGCAAGGCACGCTACTCGGGTGAAAATGTATATTTCTCGCCATTCCTTAACGCTGGTGCAGATCTAGCATTGATATCTATGTGTAAATACAGTATTCTAACCGTGGGTTGTTACGGCTTCACGGGAGCTTGGTTTGGACAACATCATACCGTGATTTACAATCGCAGACATGCCCTTATGGATTACAAAAGTGTACAGTTCTTCTTTCCAAACTGGATTCAGCTTGAATAAGTCGGAATATTTGTTCGTCACTGTCTGTGTGTCTGTCTGTCTGTCTGTCTCTCTCTCTCTCTCTCTAGTTGCAGTGTGTGTGTTTAAACCCTTTACTCCATACCCATTTCTAAACATTGCTTGTAGGAGCCTTTGGAAAACATTGCGGCAAAAGGTGAAATTACTCGTGACGAGCAATTTCTACTTTTGCCACAATGTTTTCTATGCTATCAAAAGGTGTCATATACACATAAGAAATGGCTTCATCCTTGCTGTTATTTAGGGTCAATTACAGATACCACAGAAATACCTTATGGGATAAAAGGTTAACGCTTGTACTCTCTAATGAATTCGTGATAATGATTTTTTTTTTCTTTTCATAGTCCATTTGCAGAAAAAAGTACATTGTCGTCACAACTAGTTATTATTGTTATTATTATCGTCATCAGTTGTAGTATTATGTGAAACCAACGGGTTGTTTTTGCCTCCTACTTTTCTTTCGTAATGAAATGGACAACGAGGAAATTAAACAGACAAAGAAAAAAAATTGGAGCGGTGTCAGGATTTAGGTAAACACGTGAAAATCTCAACTTGATATGGGAGGTTTTTAACTTTCATCCTGTTAAAGGTAGGTATTTAGAATTTTTACATCTCACCAAATTTAAAAATACATATGTCACTGAAATTTATATGAAAAAATAATACAAATCATCAATAATGAAGACTCATAAAAATAAAAAAATAAAAAAAATTTATGGTATTCCCTTAAAAGGCTATGTAGCTTCTTAAGCTCTTTTTAGATTTCGCACCAAAAATCAATAAAGCATTGTGGGAATGTCAAGTGACTGGCACGTGACTAATAACGCTTAAATTCCATTACATAACAAACATGTAATAATTATTTTCCGTCATCTCTTCTTCGGACGCTATGTTTGAAACTTCGTCAGTGTATTCCTGTATGTAAATGAGAGAATAGATCATCTAAAAATAGAACGTGTGTCCCTTTGGTGTCAACCCGGGCCGTAGTAAATATGTAATTTCTCGTGTTGTCGGATGGTTTTCGACTACTGGGTTTTTATGAATGCAAATTAAAAGACTTTGGGAGTATAAGGATGATTTTTTTTTTTGCATTTTTGTAAAATTTTCGTCTCAAAATGTGAAAGGCCACCTTTAAATACAGGAAATGAAACTTTCAATCCTACAGTAAAAGCCAAATGTCGTTTTTTCTTTAGGAAAGATATCTCCCTATCGGACGATGTAGATCCATAATCAGACTACACGTTCTGTGTAGTTTCCATTTTCTCCTTGTCCGTGAAATTTGAAGTCATATATGGCTTGCAACACGCGAAAAGGGTCATTCGGACATTTGCGTAAAGTGTCGACTCGGATCAGCCTGCGCATTACGCGCAGGCTAATCCGAGACGGCACTTTATGATTGCATTACAGTTTGTGCAGCAGCAAACTTGCTTAAAACAGAAAATTACATAAAAACGGAAAGTATCGTTTCGGATTAGCCTGCGCGGACTGCTCAGGCTGATCCGAAACGAAACTTTACGCAAATGTCCGAATGCCCGTTTTCGCGTGTTGCAAGCCAATTATTATATATCTACGTTTTTTAATTAGTTTGTATAATGCCTTTCTTGTATCCTGTGAATACGTGGGTGTAAATAAAGCTGTGTACCTTTCAAGGAAACGCCACGTTGAGCTGATACAAACAGTTTTAAAACTCTTAATCAAACGACTTAATATCAGATAGAAAAACAATGAAGCCATTAGAAGACGACAACACAAAAAGAACACAAGAACTAAAATTGTTTTTGAAGCAGTAGATCTAGTAAAAATATTGTAGGAAACGGAATAAATTCTGGTTATCGGCATTTTCTCCGTTTTCCATAACGTTTTCAAAAAGCGTTTTCTGTACGGTCGCTAAAACTTTGAATTGTTTGGTTAGTAGTTAAAGATGGAAAGAAAAGTTCGATGATGAAAATATTTGCTTTGCGAAAAATGGATATTCATTAACAAATATATGTAAGATGTACCGATATGCTGTCCTCCTGAGTCAGCCCATCAGCGACAGGAAATGACTGAGATCGGGGGCGAATAACACAATTTAAATGGTGACAGGGGTCCTACGTGGCTAATGTAACCTCAAGGCCCTGGTTTCGAAGCGCACTTGATCCACTGGTTTTTTCGTGGGAATGTTCTTGGGCAAGACACCTCAGAACCCGAGCCTCGCACTGGTAAAATCCAGGAAATGCATGAATATGTGAACTGTCGCCGCCATATAACGGAAATAATGTTGAAGCGGCGTAAAACACCATTCAGTGAGTCAGTCCAATGAAGATTAAATGGACTGCACTCTTTTCCGGATGACAAAAACTTACCTTTGTCCAAGTTGAGAGCATTTCGATAGGTCTATGCAATACTATTCTAAGCGCCTGTACAATGTACAGGCACTTAGAATAGTGTTGCACTTACCTATCGATTTGCAGCCATTGATTCCAGTGTTGCTCATATGGTGGAATATTCATTTCATAGGATAGAAAACATTTGGGAAAAAGGCCAAAGTGCTGATTATCAGCATTTTCTTTTTTTCCCCAACACTTTTTTTTAAACGGTTTCTTTCCCACAGTAGTTAAAGTCAGCACTGAGCGGTCAAGGGTTAAGCAATCGCATTGAGGTTGAGTCGACTTGTTGCAACCAAGGCCCATCAGCGCGGTCGATAGTGTATATGTCCTATACTCAGGGGTCCCTTATTCCATTTTCAACCTTGGCGAATTGATGATAGTCTTTGCAACAGGATTCATTTCTGTCTCATCGCCTATCTCGTTTCAACGATGGTTATTTTGGAAAGCAGCCAATAGCTTTGAAAGATTATCGTGCATATCACTTATAAGAGGTAACTTCAGTAAAGCACAAGTCGCCTCGGTATATACTCGTATATAACTGAAATAATGATGAGAACAGCTGTAAAGATAGAAACAAATCAACAAATAAACAGACACATTTTCTTGCGTGAAAACATTCATATTATTACGTGTAGTAATGAATTTAACACGTGAGAACATCTGTAGTTTCAGCGTTTGAAAGGAATGAAAGTTTTCCCCCTAACCCTCATCTTCGTAAGCCAAGGATGACGAACCACTACGCTACTCTACCCTTGGCGGATCGAGCTTGATTTTGACATTCCCTTGATACGCATTTTCATTCGATGCAGCTAGCTCTAACTGCACGAAATCAAATCGCTCGTAGCATTTCATCTTTGATAAAATTAGAACAAGGTCGCGACCTTTCGAGTAAAAATAGAAGGTAAACATAGATACCTCCGTTGATGTGTGCACGATCTGTAATGATTTATTACTGAAATAATATATAATCTTAACAAAAATATTTACAGGAATTTTCAGTGTAACCAATCAATTATCGGAGGTTTTAGGCTAGACTCCAGCACCTGACGATGGAATGTCGAAGTACGTCTGTTGTTATTGCTTCAAGTTGAATTATTGTATTCGTAAGCGGTTTATTGAACGATATTTGCTTGGCTATCAAAAATATGATGTAAAGGGGGATAATAACTAGCATCCAATAGGGGGCGTATCGCGTATTACGTGTGAAATACTTGCATATTATACATGTATTACGTGTGATATTTTTTTTTTAGTTGTCATTACATCTAATCATAGCTCAAAACTGTTCAACAAATCCACTTTTCAGGACTCTCAGTCCTTTGATCGACTTTTCTTAAAGCGCCAGTAAAGTCCAAAATATGTAATTTTCACCGTTTATAACTCGAATATATATCGGATAACCTATCACAACCCATAAATATATAAGATCGGATAAAGCTGGAGCGTGTCAGTTACTGCATTGGTTGCCATGATATACGTGTGCGGAAATGCACGGAGAAGCACGTCGACTTCTGGGTCGCCATTGAACGAGACGATCTTCCTGATTGTTCGTGTATATTTGAACTAGGTCTTCGAGAACGTCGCATGATCTTATATTGCATCTCATCAGTGCTATTACGTAGTACACGACTAGTGTTTGCCATTGCAATATTATGTCCAGCGATGACCAGCCTGTGTGGTCGTTTATGTTTACGATGTCGATGAACTAACGTTTTTCAAGTCTAGAGTGGGGAAAAAAGATCAAGTGAATGGTGATTTTGTTCGACACATTGAAAGGTCACATGATGTTTACGTCATTACCATGTTACTGCCGACATTTACGACGAAAAGTCGGCTAATCGTCAGCGATCATCGATGTAAACAGACAATGCGATCTATAGCAGGATTTGTTTTAGTTACATTTTTTTACTGCAATTGACTGTAACTTTTACGAACTGCACCTTTACGTATCGTGAAAGTCATAATAATCGTTATATTTTTACATGGTCGAAATGAAATTTATTGTTATTATATAAACAGGGGTTTTTTTATTCATTTGGACTTAACTGTGCCTTAAACGTATATAAAACACAACGCAACTCTTTGCAATACTAGACGAGGCGTCTATATAGATATATTTAAGAACTGCAAAAACAACATGGATAAGTATAAATGAACATGGAAAAAAATAGAGATGACAATATTCAGCACGGCTGTATAATAAATGACAGTCTAATCTCTTCTTATAAGTCATCTTTTCCGATCCGTCTAGCCCAGGAACGACCAGAGATAAAACCTGTCGGGCAAAAATTCTGGAAACCTGTGTCTATTTGTCACTGACAGATCGAGAATGTTGAAGCGAATTCATAAAAAAAACTTAACGAATGTGAAAAAAGAATGAATGTTAAACATGAAATTGTGAATTGTTGAGCTTGCTGTCGTCTGGTACACTGAACTCAAGACTACCAAATATATGAAACATACAAAATCCGTGCAATCCTCTCCGACCCAGGCCATCTTTGAGATATTACGTGAAGACAAATATTTCACGCCATTCTTAGCGAAAAGCTTGAAATTTCCAATGTCCTCTAAACGTATATAAAACACAACGCAACTCTTTGGTATAGCAGACTAGGCGTCTATACATTATCAAAAGAACAGGCTAGATGCAAGAAATCAGATTTACAAATGCGCTCCTCCATCTACCGTCACGCTTCAAGCATCCATCGTCAACACTAGCGGCCTGATCCACTGCACTATACAAACAGCTGAGTATGACCTGAAAAAATAAACATAATGTATTTTAATAACTTTCCTACTCGCCTCCCCCCCACGGTGACGTCACAGAATTTCTGAAAATGGCGGTTAAAATGGCGCCTAAAATTGCAGATCAAAGCAGTGAACAAAAAACGGCAAAATAGTGGATTTAAGGTTTTCTTTGAAAGCTGATATGAAGTCGTTGTCAAAGTGGTATGCATGCATCATCAAAACGTGCCAGAAATCACCGACAATTTAAAAAAAATAGGGTGGGAGAAGCCCTTTTTTTTCGTGTTTTTTCGTGTTTTTCAATCACGTGCTCAGGGTCACTCCTCTTGATTGGATTTTCTTTTCTAATTCAGGCCAGCTTCCATATCGTCAATTGATACATTGAATATGCTCAGATGGTTAATGGACAGTAGGAAACAGAACATAGTGTCTGTCACAAGAGAATAAAAACTAGACGAAAAACTCTGTCAGTGGCAACTGCCGCCTACTGCATGAATAATAAAGAGCTAAGTGTTTGTTTTGTATCTCTTTATACAGTCATATGTAACCCAGATACGATGACTACCGACTCATAAGTGTCAGTTATGCACGAAAATTGACTTACGACACATTTAAATTAAAACAACTGATAATTATCGCATAAATCAAATATTCAGAACCAATTCTTCTCTTTTCTCTTACTAGGGCCATTAAATTGGTTTTGATGACTATACCGCATATACGTGACTGGTACGTACTGTCGGAAAGCATAAATCAACTCACGACTATTTCGGAGGCAACTGATACTTGTTGCTGTCATCTAAGAAAGGGAACAAAATTGTTCGCTTTTCCTTTAATATGGCGAAAAAAGGCTTAAATCAATTCTGATGTCCATCTAAGTTGATTTTATATTTTCACCCATACATCACGATTAAGTGCTACATAAAACATAATCAAAGGACTGAAAGTCCTGAAAGGCTGATTATTTGTTGAACAGTTTTAAGCTATGATTTGATGTAACGAAAATTATATTTTTTTATATGTAACACACGGATTACATTGATTGAATCTAGAGCCTTTAGGTCTAAACTCTGTTGGCAAAACGCTCTACAACATTTCTACAAAAGCTAGCTCTATAGCAAGACAGATAATTGAACCCTTACACAAACACAAACTTTACATTTATATCAATGAAATAGACCGGTGTAGAACATATGCATCCATATTAGGTTTCCTTGGCAACTGACAACTTCTGACAACTGGATCTGGAGAAAATCTTGATGGTGCGAATCATTCAGCTATGATCAGCTGGTATGTAACCTATGAATCGGCAATCTATTAAAATAGCCAATACAGGCCTGGGTATAGCTTCAGTGTAAGCCATACTTTTGTGTATGGGATAGGCGATGCGTCAAAGCAGACTGGTCGACCAGTATAACTTACCACTGTATTGTCTCTGTGTACTTTTTACCAGCAACTTGGTCTTTTTCATTCGATGAGTAGGATGAACATCTTATCTTAACTCTTAAAACCCATTACAACACAATTTCTACTTTTGTCGACCCTGAGAAAGAAGCCTTTAGAAAACTTTGTGGAAAAAGGAGAAAATGCCGGTAACCAGCATTTTCTCCTTTTCGCACAAATTTTCTTCCCTATCAAAAACCCTATCAAAAACCCTTTACCACACAATCCCAACTTTTAATACCTCTGTGAAAGAAGCGTTTTGAAAATATCGTGGGAAAAGGAGAAAATGGTGGTAATCAGCATTTTCTCCTTTTCCCCCAATGTTTTCTTCCCTTGCTAAAACAAATATAAATTCTTCAGTCAGATTTATAGTGTCATCTGCAAAGGCTTTCAGTTTGGACCAATCTAAAATTTTGTAGTCAGGTAAAGAGTTAAAATTATGAAAAACAATAATGATTAAGATGTAGTTGCCGGTGTAGTGCAAAGAAATGACCCTCCCCTACAAAATGACACGGGTCATTATTCTTCGTAGAGAAATGGCACCAGAAGTCATTTCACTACGTAGGGAATGACCCGCGTCATTCCTCTACGTAGAGAATTGACCCTCTGGGTTCATTTCTCTACGTAGAAAAATGACCCGTGTCATTCCTCGACGTAGAGAAATGATCCATGGGTCATTCCACTACGTATATAGAGAAATTACCCATAGGTCATTCCTCTACGTATATAGAGAAATGATCCATGGGTCATTCCTCTACGTATATTGAGAAATGATCCATGGGTCATTCCTCTACGTATATAGAGAAATGATCCATGGGTCATTTTGTAGTGGAGGTTCATTTCTTTACACTACACCGGCGTGATGACTTATGATGTTTTCCCATTATAGTGATACAATAAAGACTTTCAGTATTCAGTCCTTTTTTCCGCTGTTTTAATTTTTTGTTTTAAACCTTATCCTGCTAAATAACTACATGTAAAATAAAATTTTCAACTCGATAGCTAAAACCAAAGTATTGCTATTTAAAGGTTATATTTTGGAGAATAATATCTCCTAATCGAACAGTGTAGATTCAAGATCTGTCCGCACGTTCTGTGCAGTCTAATCTTGATCTACACTGTTCACTAAAGGCCAGTGAATCGCACTTAGCAGCCAAAGGGTTAAATACAGATTTTTTTCTCAATGTTATTGTAATGAACCGAAGAGATAAGTAATGTTGTCGGATAGAAGATATTGTCCTCCCCTCCCATATGGAGTGCAACATGCGAAAAGGTGCATTCGGACATTTGCGTAAAGTGTCGTCCCGGATTAGCCTGCGCAGTCCGCGCAGGCTAATCCGAGACGGCACTTTACGACTACATTAGATTTTGTGCTACAGTAGACTTTCGTAAAACAGAAAATCATATATAATTGGAAAGTGTCGTTTAGGATTAGAATGTGCGGACTGCACACGCTGATCAGAGACGACACTTTACGCAAATGTCCGAATGACCCTTTTCGCGTGTTGCACTCCATATCAAAAGAGTCTGGTGTTTGACAGCCTTCACTTCCCATAACCTTCGCTTCCCATAACCTAGTAAATAAGACCAAGATTACCATTATCACAAACTGAATTACCTGCAGACACCACAGGAATCAACTGACTGATGGTGTTTTTCTTTTGTTAAACTTCTATAAATAAGACCTTAGAATATAGTGTTCTGCGATACCTCATCGTCAAATTGATTCATAGGACGAAACAAATAGATGGATATTGAGAGAACATTTAGGGAATTAAAAAATTCGATACTTTGGAAGCGGACAGTTGCTTGCATGTCATTTCTCTCCGTGAGTATCCTGCGGTGAAAATACAGAGGATAATCTACTGGTTGTGTGTGATATTAAAAACATGTCACTCGAATGGGTGTGATGCGGTTGAAAAAACGAGCCCGAAGAAGTCTATAAAATACTGACAAGTGTAAGTGTGTCGTTAAAGGCAGGCAATACAATTGGTATATACAAGGTTGTAGAAGACAAAGATTGTCAAAATCCAAGTGCGTGTCGGGAATGAAGAGAACAGACCAAACAAAACGTCGGTTTACTTCAAAAACCTTGTAACTAAGTACTGCTTGTTTCAAGCTGTACATGTATACGAGGTTTTTGAGGTAAACCGGCGAATAACGTCTAGAGGTCGATTGTAAGTAAACTATATTTCAATGATGCGGGTTACATTACGCCAAATCTGGTGTTGTGTAGATGATTTCATTTATTTTTGAAAATGTAGAAACATTAAGAGAAAACGATAAAATGCGGTAGCCAGCATTTTATCCTTTTTTCCACAACGATTTCAAACACTTTCTTCACCTGGGTCGCTAACACATTAGTTTGCTTGGTAGTTCAAGGTTGAACGAATTGAATATCACTTTTTGAGAGCAATATTTAACACAGAGAATACTACGATTTTAATCCTCATTTTTGCCGAACAAATCTCAAAACATAGTCGGATTTCAGAGACCACAACAGCTCATTCCTTCGAGGTCTGGTAGCCTAACGACTCAATTACCTCTTTACCAAACGACAGAAATTTAGACTGATCCAAATTGAAAGCATTTGCAGACGACAAAATAAAAAAGACTGATATTTTCAAATTTGTTTTGGGAAGTAACGAAAACATTGTGGGAAAAGGAGAAAATGCTGGTTACTAGCAATTACCTCTTTACCAAACGACAATAAATTAGACTGGTCCAAACTGAAAGCATTTACAAACGACAAAATAAAAAAAAATGACATTTTGAAATTTGTTTTGAGAAGGGGGAAAAACATTGTGGGAAAAGGAGAAAATGCTGGTTACCAGCATTTTCTCCTGTTCCTACAATGTTTTCAAAAAGCCTCTTCTGGGGGTCGGTAAAAGTAAGGATTGTGAGGTAAAGACTTCAATCTACATTGTTTTTCTGTGGTTACGTTATTAGCAGGCTTCCTTAAAACAGGAGGACCATGATGGTCCTATATCACTCACCTGAGTACCAAGCAGCAAATGTCTGAAATAAAGATAATTACTACATATCATGGTTCAAGGCTAAATGATAATGAAACAAGAGCATCAAATTGTCGCAATTTAACTTGGACCCTCGAAGTTCCGTTCCCGACAAGCATGAATACTGTAAAAATGAAGATCAAAGTGGATCAAAGTGGGTATACTCAAAATTCGCGCTAGGTAGAGTTATTGTTCTTGCAACAAACATGCATACAAAGTTTGAAGTTGTTCTGACTTTAGATGACAATTTATTTCGGACAGGCACTAAATGCTGTAAAAATGACATTTAAAGGGAAATAACGAAAAGACAGCACAAGGTAAAGTTACAATTCTTAGGCACTGCACTTCTAAATATGCCAACAAATAAGCATACCAAATTTCAAGTCATTCCTACTTAAAATGACAAAGTTTTGCTCGGGGCAAGCAAGAAATGCTATAAAAATGAAGGCCAAAGGGGGAATAACTGAATATTTGTGCTAGGAAGAGTTATGGTTCTTGTTCACAGCACTCCATAACTTTCCGACAATCATGCATATCAAATTTGAAGATTTTCAGGCTGTAGATGACAAAGTTATATTCCAGACGAGCAGAAAATGGTGTAAAATTGGTAATCAAAGGGAAATAACTCAAAGACAGTATGAGGTAGAGTTATGGTTCTTCCACAATGCACCTGTATTATTGCAACAAACACAAATACCAAGTTTCAAGTAAATCAGACTGGAGATGACAAAGTTATGCTCCGGACTAATAACTATTATAAAGAATTTTCTAATTCAAGGGCAAATAACTCTAGTTGTCCTAGTTCGATTACACCCATAATCGAAGTCGTCCGAGATCTAATGGTCATGTATATTTTGACAAAGTTTGGATTTAACTGGTTGATTTTTGTAGATGCTAGAGTGTAAACAAAGTGAAATATAGCAATTTTTCAAATTCAAGGGCAAATAACTCCAGTTGTTCTGGTCCGATTACATCCATAATCAAACTTATTCGAGATCTTAGAGTCAGTTATTCTTATCCGATATGATCCATTATCAAACTTATACAAGGTCATGTATATTTTGGCCAAGTTTAGAGCTGATTGGTTAAAATTGTAGATGCTAGAGAGTAAACAATGTCAAATATAGCAATTTTTCAAATTCAAGGGCAAATAACTCAGGTTGTTTTTGTCCAATTACACCGATAATCACACACATCCGAGATCTTAAAGTCATATATATTTTGACTAAATTTGGTGCTGATTGGTTAATATTTGTAGATGCTAGAGTGTAAACAAAGTGAAATGTAGCGACTTTTCTAATTCAAGGGCAAATAACTCCAGACATCCTAAACCGATTTAAATTATAATCAAACTCATCCGAGATCTTATGGTCATATATATTTTGACCAAATTTAGTACTGATTGGTTGATATTTGTAGATGCTAGAGTGTGAATAAAGTGAAATATAGCATTTTTTCCAATTCAAGGGCAAATAACTCCAGCAAATTTCGTAGGATAATGTTATTGTGGAAATAGCTGTTTTCTGTTAGGGGTCTGCTACGTTAAATGGATAATATCAAGCAAGTCATCTCATAATTATAGGTCCATAAAGTCTACTTTGTTTAACACTTTACTACACAGCAGAATCTTAGACCTATCATAACTGAACGCATTTTGCAGGCGATAATTTCACTGTGGTTCAAATGATGCAATATTTTTGATAGAGTAGAAAACTTTGTGGGAAAAGGAAAAAATGCTGGCTACCAGCATTTTTTTTCCTTTTCCTACAAAGTCTTCAAAAGGCCTCTTCCTCTGAGTCGTTTAAAGTCGTCATTGTGTGGTAAAGGGTCAACAACCATTTAAATAATGAGGTAGAATTGTCCTTGAAAATGGTGGAAAAAAAAAGGGGTTAGACCCAGGTCGGTCTGATATGAATCGATACTATAATTGGAGTGCACCACGTGAAAAGGTGCATTCGGACATTTGCGTAATGTGTCGTCCCGGATTAGTCTGCGCAGTCCGCGCAGTCTAATCCGAGACGACACTTTACGACTGCATTAGATTTTGTGCTACAGTAGACTTGCGTAAAACAGAAAATCACATAAAATCGGAAAGTGTCGTTTCCGATTAGCCTGTGCGGTCTTTACGCAAATGTCCGAATGATCCTTTCCGCGTGATGCAAGCCCTATGCAGATGAGTTAAGACCCCTTTTCGCAGAACATGTCTCGATTGGTTTCCTCGTGTAGCATTCAAATGCGTCCAGAACTTCTGTTGCTACAGCTGCATGGTCCTCGTTTCATCGATTTTGAAAAAAAAAATGCTTCTCGACATTAAGTTTTCTCATAAAGTTAGTAAAACAGCAATACATATGATTTGCTCTTTTACAACAAAGTGATAATTGGATGGATTTAATTCAGCGAATTTCGAAATATTTTAAATATTCTCTGTTGTCTTATATGGAAATTCGTTCACATAGACATAGACATATTTTATTTGACACAAGCTTGTACAGCTTCAAGTCTATATATAAATGATTACAATACATATAATGATAAAAATTATAATGAACTAATTTACAAATGAATTCGTTAATATAGTGAAGTAAAAATGGGGTCACTTGGATCCGGAAAGTCTGCCCGTAACAAATGGGGAACTAATTTATCTTCTATTCTCTGGAATTCATACACCTTGGCCATCTTGCCTTTTATCATGTAAGCCATCTTGGAAAACTCGCTTTTTGTTTTGTAGAGAACGTTTGTCCTAGCAAGGACTTGTTGTTCAAAAATGGCATAATGGAAACTATCACATGTAGCATGCAGTCTGTTAACATTCAGTATTACACCAGAGACGTTCAGAGACACACTGTTAGGAAGTTGTTTAAGCGCATACTCTCGTAGATCCCTATCTTCAGTTGCAAGATAAATAGTATAGACCGACTCATTGGAAAACATCTTCATAAATTCTAAGATATTATTGATATCTTGTTCCCAGATAAATGCTCTTCTAATATGAAGCCCTATCAGAAGTCTTGTTCTGTTATAGGTTATGTTATTGATAAATTCATCCACTTGTTCTTCGAGAGAATCTTTGAGCTTAAATAAGACATTAAATAGTAAATTAGTAATATATTCTCTATGGCCAAGGAACACCCAGGGTATAGTATCGTTGACACTGGGGTGACCTCTGACTTTGGTGTTTAATATAGCGTTTGTTATCATAACCACATTCCGCTCCTTCCAAATGTCACCCTTTTCTAACGTGTCAAACTCCGGAAGATTATAGATTCCATCAATATCTTCAACGTAGTGAGTCTCTTCGGGTGATGTTTCATTTGAATGGTTACATTTTGACCAGTTGTACAGATTTGGCTCAAAGAAATTGGAAAGAGAACATGGCCGTGTGTGCTTCACTACAAAAGTTCTGTTGGTTAGAAGAGCCAGTAGAAAGGTCGACACGATGCCCCTTTCACGGTCCCCAAGCCCGCTACATACTCGAGTGTTGTCTGTGCACTCATAAATCAACAACTTTTGGTTGCAATCTGGTTGTGGTAGAATGTATTTATTTGATTGGTGGTTTAAAGTTGTACTAAAATTTATAGTTGTTGGTTCAGAAATGTTTCGTAGACTGTAAAAGTCATATTTAGATAATCTCACATCAGGTGGCGCACTTTGCAGCTCCCTCGTTGTCCACAGGACCAAGATTAAGAGTTCCAAAGTAAGAATTAACTGTAATAAATGAAGATATACTTGTATCGATTAAAAAGAAAATAAAAAAGTAAAGATGGTCTTTCAAATGCTGCTAATATATAATTCTAGTTTCAATGGTCATTGTTCTACCAGTGACTGAAAAATTGACCAAGCTGCACTTTAACCCTTAACCTGCTATATAACTAAGATGTATAGGATCTGACATGAGTTGGCTTTTGAGATAAAATTTTATTAAACGAGTCTATAGAAAATGTTATTAAGCGAGCCTTTGGCGAGCTTACTGACATTTTTCCTTGACGAGTTTAATAAAATTTCATCTTAAATGCCACCGAATGTCAGATTCTTTTTATTGTATAATGATATTTCACAAATGGAGTGCAACACGCGAAAAGGTGCATTCGGACATTTGCGTAAAGTGCCGTCTCGGATTAGCCTGCGCAGTCCGCGCAGGCTAATCCGAGACGGCACTCTACGATTACATTAGATCTTGTGCTACAGTAGACTTGTGTAAAACAGAAAATCACATAAAAACGGAAAGTACCGTCTTGGATCAGCCTGCGCAGACTGCGCAGGCTGATCCGAGACGGCGCTTTACGCAAATGTCCGAATGCCCCTTTTCCCGTGTTGCAGGCCATATTACACGTGTATAAGATAAGAAAATTCGTAATGGGTATTAAACTTCGAATAGTAAACCCAAAATATTGTTATTTCAAAGCTACGTTTGCGAGAAAATATCTTCCTATCGGACACGGTGGATCGACGGTCAGATTGCACGTTCTGTGTAGTCTGATATTGACCTACACCGTCCGCAAAAGGTGTGCAAGTGCTTTGGACTAGTCTAGGATAATGGCGTTCAGTTAAAGAGTTAAATCTGTGCAATGAATCTATATTTGGTAAACCTATAGAGTTTATTTCATCAGTTTGCGGTTAATATGAAGAATCATTTGCCAAAAAAGGGAAAGGTATGCGAAAATATTTCGCGAACCTTCATTTTTGAGGCAAATATTTCTCCATATTTACCACAAGCTGATGAAATAAATTATATATTTCCTCTGATTATTTTGTCAACGAATGCCACTTTTAAAACTAGTGATCTCAGGTCATTTAACCAGATTTTCGCCAGGAAAGTAATTCACTGTGACGGGAAAATAATTCCCCCAGCTTACATTACGTCATTTCTTTACCCATAACATTTCTAAAAATGGACACATGAAATTTTGTATATTTTGGCAATGTCCAAACGTAGGCCTGGTCCTTCACTGTGGGCTCGATCTTTTGCCGATTGGTGAGTATGATCCATATCTTTTGGTTGGGGGGGGGGGGGGTCTTAATGCATCTGCAAAGGTATTGACCCATGGCAGCGCAGACTGGCTGAAATCTCCCAATTTTCTGCATGTAATATTCTACCTCCTGATTCGGTCGGGTATTGGATAGGGTGGACTTTATGAATCCATGATTATGTATTGAATTGCTTTGTATTCTGTATCATGGGGACGCATTGCCCCCCCCCCCCTCTTTTGCCGGGGCATGGTTCGAATGCATTTTTATTCGAGGTTCGGGACAATTTGGAGGGATGAAAGATGCAATGACTTCATCCCGGGACTTATTACTGATTTTTACGTGACATCAACGTTACCTTGACGTTGCGTAAACAACTGAACATTACTGCAGGCATTTTATCACATAACCTCCCTTGTTTTCAGTGTAAAATACCCAATACCAATTTTCTTATCTTACACACGTTTGATATCACATTTGTGTGACGTCATTTTTGACTTCATTTTGTAAGCATTTCATACAAGTAAATGTGGGTGCATTTATGAAGGTTTTTTTCATCATCTGATCTATATTTTGTGAAATATCGTTATGCGATAAAAAGAATCCGACATACGTTGGCGTTTGAGGTAAACTTTTATTAAACTCGTCAGGGAAAATGTTACTAAGCTCATCAAAGGCTTGCTTAATAACATTTCCCTAGAATCGTTTAATAAAATCTTATCTCAAAAGCCAACTCATCCTATATGTATCACAGGATCACACTAGAAGAAGGCGGTTGTAGCGCCGATAGGTCGTGTACATTATTACAATTAAAAACTATCAATAAACAGTTGCACCATTTGCACCACAATGAAATTATCATCTGCAAATCCTATCAATTTGAAAATGGCTAAAATTTCGTCGTCAACTTTTATGTAGCTAGTGGAATAACGAAAAAGAGAAATAACCAAACAGGGTAAAATGTGTTTTTAACAATAACAAAAACGTTGGTAGAAAAGGAGCAATCGCCTGTTGTAACTATTGTTACAATTTTTCATTCTGTGTACAACTACAACCTGTGTTCAACCTGGCACAACTACAGAAAACGAATCTTTACAGAAACGGATGAAAAAGAAATGGCATAGAGTATTTTGTTTCAATTTAATAATGTCACATTAAAAGAATGATCCAATTTCAAGTTATCCTACATTAAACAAGAAATATCTTTAAAACAGATAGACGACGTAAATTTACAAACTAATGGGCAGGGGGTTCCTTGGAATAAACTTTTAACCAATCATAAATTTCTAAATTTTCATTTATTATCAGTACCAAAAAGGTAAGTCAAAAACTAGTACATTCAAATTCATCAAAAAAACGCAATAACCTACACAGAGCAAAACGCAGTGACGTGTTCGGACCAATTTGACCACCATTTTGTCTGAAATAAATATAAACACATAATTAGATATTTATCAACTTAAATAGGCGAAAACAGCATCTTTGCAGACGGGATAGATTTTTAAGATCAGACTATACATCTATACAGTCTGATACTCGATCTACATGTCTACCTTCCGCTCGTTTAATAAAGCCCGTAAGATAAAACTTTTTCTTACACAATACATACATACATACATACATACATTATTAGTTGTACGGTCAGGTGGAAGGGGACTTGGAAACTTGTTCACGGCTGTGGTTAATCATATCGCCCCGAGCAGAAGGCGGGATGGCGACATGATTCATCACAGCCGTGAACAAGTTTCCAAGTCCCCTGCCACCTGATCGTATAACGAATTTATTATACTGCAAAGTTTTACCCTTTCAAAGCCCGTTAAGCGAAATTTTCCTGTTTTATAATTTTCATTTTAGTATGCTTACGAAAAAGAAATTCCCTTCTGTGTGCCCCAATTCAATGAAAACTGACGTCACTAATAAGTGACGTCACTAAATGTGCATTCTGGTGCATAAATGTGCAGTCTGGTGATCGAGCGACGTCGCCATTTTGGATGTTGTGTTGCACGTATAGTGATGTTTACGGGGCACTCAAAAGGGAAACGTGTTTTTGCCAGGGAACATGTTTCCGGCATGTTAATCAATCAGATCACGAGAATCTTTTTTGCAGTATAATAACCATACATACCCCTTTTCAATTTTCAGCCCTCGAAAGTGATCGAGTTTTTTAGGCGGTGACAGAGGTAACCCTGCTCCTGCCGAATAAAAATTTCTGATCATGACAAAACTAGATGTCGTCAATTTCATTGGCAATGGAACAGCTTCATATGATCAAAACTTCTGGTAGAACAGCGGAGAGTGTAAAGCGATATCAGACTGTACGTAATGTAGGCTGACCTTACTTTACACTCTCTGCAAATCACAATCCATGGTCGAGGGTGGAAGGAGAAGAGTAAATACAACACTGCGTGACAGCTGGGAAAAATTCGTAAACCATTTTGATACCCATCTATAAACACACAAACGCAAAAACATAAATTATATGTAAATGATCAGTCCACGTATACAAACAGCAATACAATGTAGTCATCTAAAGATACGTAAGTTTGTTTTGCCCAACACTCTGTCATACAGTTCTTAGTGTTTTCGAGCTTGGGGAACATGTTCCAGTTCTTTTACCGTCAAAAGTTTCTATCCCTTTAACCCTTTCCCAAACAAGCCCTGGTTTTTACGTGTCTGCAATAAAAGTCTTCTGAAAACACTGTGGGAAAAAGGAGAAATTGCTCGTAACGAGCAATTTCTCCCTTTCCCACAGTGTTTTCTACCCTTTTTGAGAACTTTCTGCCATTTTCTCAAAATCTAAAATTGTCGTCTGCAAACTCTTTCAGTTTGGAAGAGTCCAAAATTTGTCGTTTGGGAAAGGATTAAAGACAAATCCAATCATTTCGGCCATGCTCTGGTTGTCTGGGATCCTTTCAATTTTGATCAGAGTTAAACCATATTTTACAAGATCACCAAGCTTAGATTGTAAGTTGTACTATCTGAGGGCGGCATTTCGCATCTTACATATAACTTTCAACACTTTGATCTAAACGAACATTTTTTTCTTATTTGCATAAATGTTCTCTTATGTATGTGTTCGATAAACATTACTCCATATGGATTTCCCACGGTTTGATTAAATTGATGTTTTATAGGGTTGTCCACGGCGAAGTTGTCCCGGTGTTATGCAGAGAAATGACCCTCCCCTACATGACCAATGGGTCATTTCTGTACGTAGAGGAATTATCCATGGGTAATTTCTCTACGCAGAGGAAAGACCCGGGTCATTATTCTACGTTGAGAAATTAGCCCAAGGGGTCATTTCACTACGTAGAGGAATGACCCGGGTCATTCCTCTATGTAGTGAAATGACTTCTGGGATCATTTCTCTACATAGAAAAATGACCCGGGTCATTTTGTAGGGGAAGGTCATTTCTCTGCATAACACCGGAAGGAAACGAATCCGGGGTTATTGTCATTGTCCGTTGTTACAATACCAAGCTGTCCGGGAAAAGCTCTTTGTTGGGTCATACCAATTTAGATTTGTATAATATTAAATTTCGTCTCTTCTTTAGAGTATCAGTTTGTACCTTTGTGCTTAATGGCTAGATAATATATATCACCTTGTTGATCATTCTATTTCAGTATGTTGTCTAAAATAAGAGCAACACGTGCAGGTGCAGTTCCTGTCAGAAATTGATAGATTTTCAGTGAAAGTTCTATGTCGATAAAGGGGCCTAATTGTGACAAAAGATTTTGATGCCTGTCTTAGTTATCTGCCCCTGTCGTATGAGTTTATATTTTGAAAGTTGACAGCTAGTCCGGATTTGAGGTAAATATCTCAGTAAGGACAAAGGTATTTTAAAGTATCAGTGTGTTTACATACAATTTCAAGACGACGCAGACGACGACAGGCTATGGCACATCTTCCCGAGCCAAGTTTACGATCACTACGTGGATCTTACCTTGGCTGATTGAGCCCGATTTCGAGATTCCTGCGATGCGCCCTCTATTGGATGCTGGTTATTACCCCCCTTTACATCACATTTCTAAAAGCCAATGAAAAATCGTTTTACAAACCGGTTACGAATACACATGAAGCGATAAGCAGACATCCACGTGGGTTTCCATGTTTACCTTCTATTCGAAACGTAGTGACCTGGTTCTATTTTTATCAAAGATGAAATGCTACGAGCGATTTCATTCGTTGCAGCTAGAGCTGGCTGCATCCAATGAGAAAGCGTATCGGGTGAGTGTAAAAATCAAGCTCGATCCGCCAAATGTAGAGTAGTGAATCGTCAGCCTTGGCTTGCGAAGATGGCTATGGCAATACCTGACAATTTCTACGAGAACATTTGAGCTAAAAATAATATCGAACCAAATCAAAATTTCAAACAAGTAAAAATGGCTTGCAACACGTTAAAAGGGGCATTCGGACATCTGCGTAAAGTGTCGTCTCGGATTAGCCTGCGCAGTCCGCGCAGGCTAATCCGAGACGGCACTCTACGACTACATTAGACTTTGTGCTAAAGCAGACTTGCACAAAACACAAAATTTCATAGAAACGGAAAGTGCCGCCTCGGATTAGTCTGCGCGGACTGCGCAGGCTGATCCGAGACGACACTTTACGCAAATGTCCAAGTGCCCCTTTTCGTGCTTTCAGACCAAATACCGTAGTCGAATTAATGCTAAGCAAATATTTTTTGTCGAACTATGATTGTTCGATTACGATGATATTGACAACAATTCTTTTAATCTTATAAAAATTTATCTATATTTCAATTCACACATGAGTCACTAAAGTAAGAAACAGCAAACTGTTTCGGTGGTAACAACCTAAACGGTCAATTACAAGTATTTATGCCACTTGCCTACAATTTCATAATACTGGTCTGACTTTTTTTTAATCATGAATCGTCTTACATCTTGATAACATCAATTACACAGACGACAGGGATGCAGACATCTCAGACGAGAACAACACAGTCCTTACAGACGACGAAAGAACAATGACAATACCTCAATATTTCTTTCGAATACAGCCGATCTTAAAGTATGCTAAGGGGTTGATTGCAATGTCCGGAGAAAGAGAGTGGATAAAGAGTGGAAAGAAAATGGAAAAGAGCAAGGACTCCTTTTCCCATATGGTTACCGCACCATCAAATTGTTTTACTTTTCATGAAGTGTTTCTCTGTACAATAGCTGTCAATGAGCTTCCAACAGGTTTCAAGCTGCTCAGCGCATGAGATTTGCATAGAGTGTTGATTATAAGATCAGACTGTACAAAAATACACTGTCGGATACGCTGAGATATTTTCATCAAAATAAACATGAAATCACTTGATTTGGGAGTTCTATGGTTGACTAGAAATTTCCATTTGATGTAATTAGCAGATAAAAGGATTAACTTAGAAGACATAGTATTAGCTGAAAGTTTTCGAAGAACTCTCCTATTAAAAAATAACAGATGCTAAAAACTGTTCCGCCTCACGATCTTGCACCAACAAAACAAATACAGAAAAAGCAAGCTTACTTGAAAATCTCCGTTCTTGGTGTCTCGCACGGCGTAATAGTAACAACAGCAATATTGAAAACAGCATGTTTATCGTTTTACAAAGGATACACTGTCAAAGGTGTTTTAACCCTTTAGGCCTAAGAAAAGCGAAATGAACTTTTTCCGTTGATGAGGAAAACAACGGTTTTGATATTGAGGTTTTTGGTTAAGAAAACATATAAAAACATTTGATAGAAAGGCTCCGAGATCAGACCTCCTGTTAAACACTACCCGCCAAAACTAACTGAAATTTGTATTGGGATAGGGGAGCGACCAGAAGAAAGAGCCAATAGGACAATTTGATACCCATTCATTTACATTGGTGAATGTTTACAAGAGAGCTAAAAGGGGTCTGGCACAGGCTGGCGTTTCAAACAAAATTCGACTGAACAAGTAAAAGAAAACAACCAGTCGGCGAGTTCAATAGATTTTTTTCTTTTTTTGAGGTCGAGTTTGAGTCAAACGACAAAATTTTTGACATGTCCAGATCCAAAGCATTTCCAGACAAATGATCTATGGCTCAAACGGTGAAAACTGTGTTTGAAAGGATAGGAAAAACAACTGGAAAAGGAGAAAATGTATGTTTCCAAACGTTTTCTAAAGCCTTCGTGCTGAAGGTAGTTGAAAACTCGAGAGATTGTGTGTTGCAAATAGATAAGTATTTTTTTCCACAACCAACGAATGTCATGCTTCTTTTTCACATATAGACATAATTAGTTGTACGGTCAGGTGGCAAGGGACTTAGAAACTTGTTCACGGCTGTGGTTAATCATGTGGCCCCTCGGCTCGGGGCGACATGATTAACCACAGCCGTGAACAAGTTTCCAAGTCCCCAGCCACCTGACCGTACAACGAATTTATTATACTGCAAAGTTTTACCCTTTCAAAGCGCGTTAAGCGATATTTTCCTGTTTTATAATTTCACGAATCGAGTACGCTGACGAAATAGAAATTCCCTTCTGTGTGCCCCAATTCAATGACAACTGACGTCACTGGAAATTGACGTCACTAAAACGTGCAGTTTGGTGTATAAATGTGCAGTCTGGTGATCGATCGACGCCGCCATTTTGTATGATGTATTGCACGTGTAGTGATGTTTACGGGGCACTCAAAAGGGAAACTGGTTTTACGTGGTTTTTTCCAGGGAACATGATATTATATTCCCGGTGTAATGCAGAGAAATGACCCCCATTACAAAATGACCCACGGTCATTTCTCGACGTAGAGGAATGACCCATGGGTCATTTTTCTACGTCGAAAAATGACCCATGGGTCATTCCTCTATGTCGAGAAATGACCCGGGGGTCATTTTGTAATGGGGATCATTTTTCTGCATTACAACGGCATGTTAACCAATCAAATCACGAAAAATTTCTTTGCAGTATAATAAAGGTGCATATCATGAATTACAGGTAAGATTATGATCCGTTCTTTGTTTCCATGGAGAAAAATGCATCCCCGTGATGCATCATACCTAGAAGGTACCAGCCGATATAGCTCAGTAGGTAGAGCGTAGGTCTCGTGAACATAATGTTTCGGGTCACTACAGGTTGTGGGTTCGAATTCCCGGCTGGCCAACTAAATTTACTCATAGTCTTTCGGATGAGACGTTAAACCGAGGTGTCATGTGACGGTGCTACGCCGAGCACGTTAAAGAACCAGGCGAAGCTCTCAGTAGTTTCGACCTGTATCCTTGCACTATCCCCCGTAACAACTAACTTTCTTCTGGGGGCGTCGCTCAGATGGGCAACCGGTAACGACGATAAATAGACGCAAATAACCAATACCTAGAAGGTTATCATATAATCATGGGTCCAGGTGTTGCAATCGATTGAATCATGTGATACTCTCTATCCTTTAACATGCACAAAATTGACCGAGAGCGAACAGTGTCGACTCATGTCAGCCTGCGCGGACTGCGCAGGCTGACACGAGTCGATACTTTTCGCAAATGCATTAAGCCCCTTTTTCAAAGAGCATGGTCCAATAATTATTATTTATCCTTGTATGAGTCAAACAACATTTTCAATATCTGAAAACATATTTTAAATAATGTAAACATTGTATTCGATTCGAATGCCCCATGGTTTCGAGCTGTTACGTTGTTCACGAAACTGGAGATTCTGAAATGAAGGTAAGAACCATTTTTGCTCTGATATGAATGGGGGAGGTGGGGGGGGGGGGCATCTAAAATTTTTAGACAATGTAGTACGCCTTATAAATTTGGGAAATTTTGTTGTATACACTTATTTTTGCACGTTTCATTCATTTGTTTGTGCTATTTTGAAGGTCTGAGTGCAGCCAAAAATAAACTTTGTGGGGAATCATTTACATTTATATTTCAATCATGCCATTATGAAAATAGTATAGAAAAAGTATAGAAATTACAGTGAAGAATACGATCTGTTATTGTACGGTCCGTCCAAGTGTTAGTCACTGGATCACAAATAAAGTTCTAAGACTAGGTAGAACAATACCTGGACTCTCTATATCTTTTTCAGGGTGTCTTTTTTACCTGGTTTTAAGATACATTTCGTCGATTTTTCACAAAAGTGGATGAGTTCCTGAGTCCACGGTCCATAAGTCTCTTATTAAAAGTCGGGAGTTGCCGAGCTTTGCCGAATAGTCGATGTTAACCGATGAGTTAGGGGAAATAGGCTTTAATCCACACAATAATTTTAATCAGCTAGTGAAATCTAACTCGTTATCATACAACAAAATTTTAGCCTAATGGAAAATAAAATTATTTGCAAACGACAGACTAAACGTAAACGAAAGTATTAAATTGTCTATTAAAGGGTAGAAGACATTGCGGGAAAGGAGGAAATGCTGATAAGTAGCATTTTCTCCTTTACTCACATTGAGTTCAAAAGCCTTTTTCGTCAGGCTCGTTAGAATTCAAGATTGTTTTTTGTGGTAACGGGTACCACATTAGAGTTTTGTGTTAATTGAATGGACCAATCTCTGTGGAAAGGCGCTTAAGGACGTTTATGACAAATTTTTCGAAAGGACAGATTTTTTTTAAACTTTGCATATACAAAGCTCATCATATCTCTTGCAGATTACAATGAAAATAAAAGGGGGTTCCCGTGCTCGTTTCTCAGAAATTCGCTTTTGAAAAAGTTATATACAGTTCCAAAATTCAACATATACTGGATTTAACAGACTGTCCTTTAATAGTCAATTAAGCAGGAAAATTACCAGAAGAATATACAAATATACATCACTTTAAAGAAAAATAATTCAGTTTTGCACAAAAAACATATAAAAGCCCGGTTCTGAGAATGGTAAATGTACCAATATGCTTTTATATATATATATATATACCAATGAGTTAAAAAGGGAGATAATTTGACCGGTTTTGGGGTTAATCTTCAATAAAAGTATACTTTCTAACGGACATATTTTTTTTTAATTTCCACAATCATAGTACATATAAATCTTGACAATAAGAAAAAATAAAAATGGCACCTACCCGTGCTTCTTTCCCCAGGAAACAGGGATAAAGGTCACGTTCGAAGTTATTTTTTTCCAAGGAAAACTATATAATAGAAGCTCAGCAGACATAGTCGGAAAGAAGAAATTGCTCATGCTCATTTATTCTTTTCCCACATTAATTTTGGATCCTATACTCCTTCAAAAAATGAACATAGCCTATATACCTCAAATTCATATCAAATCCTTCATTATCTACATGTAGTTCTTTTTTTTATAAATTTGCATACATGATTTTGGCCATACGGCTCATAGAAATGCAATTAAAAGAAATGTCTGTGGAAAAAATTGGATAAAAGCTCGGCGGACATAATGGAAAAAGGAAAAATTATTCAGAAGAAATTTTTCCTTTTCCCACAGTATTTTTCAAAGAGGAAATAGCTATACTTCAAGAAATAGGTATACTTCAAAGCTTCAATTTTCAGCCTGTTTCACTGTTTGCTGTGTAACTGGGTTTTTTTCCAGCTAGTTCTTTACCAGTTATATCATCCTTACACTGGCAGGCCAGTATTGGTGCTATCACCTTCATCCTGAAAGGATATAGCATGACAAATGGCCTGCCAGTATCAGGAAAATGTCAGAAGCTGTATCATTTTGCCCGTTGGATGGCTGACATTGCGTAAAACATTTCCTTTTTCCACGACAAATAAGTGTTTGCTTTGATTAAAACTTTCCCTTTTTATTTCGACCATAGAATACCATGGCATGTTCTACTTGTAAAAGTGCACCGTTGGTCGGCTATTACTATTGCCATATGCGCGAAAAATACACAATAGCGCTGATAGTTTTACTATCTGTGAGAAATACACATGCACAGTATGGATGCGCGTGAACATTTATACCAAACGTCATTAATATAACGCCACCTGATACGATTCGTCCAGCCATGGTAACGGAATAACGTTAAGGATATCGCCTATGAATTTGTTTATTTTCAACCCGATGCTCGATATTACGATGGTGCTGACGCGAAATCACGATACTACGATGGTGGTAACGCAATAGTACGATGATGATACTGCGATATATTATCGTGTTTTCATCATCATCGTACGTTGCGTTATCATAACCATACTATCATGCATCGCGTTTAAAATCAACGAATTCATAGGCGATGGCCCCATCGGTATTCCATACATGGTTGGTTTTAAATGTAACCTATGCACCAGTTGTTAATAATGACAGGCCCTGGGGAAAAAAAGCCCAGAACTGTCATGATGGTAATCTATATTTAAAAACTGTATTTGAAGATAAACAGTAAAACAATGGTATTATATTTCATGTGTCTATTTTTAGAATTTTTATGGGTAAGGAAATGACGTAATTTAAGCTGGGGGACTATTTCCCCGTCATAGTGAATAATTTCCTCCTAACGAAAGTCTGGTTTATTAACTTGAAATCACTAGTTTTAAAAGTGACAAAATAATCATATGAAATATAAAATATCATTTATTTCATCAGCTTGTGGTTAATATGGGGAAATATTTGCCGAAAAGGGAAAGGTCTGCGAAAATAACGAATCCGTAAGTTACGAGTTATTTTCGCAGACCTGTCCCTTTTTCGGCAAATATTTCACCATATTAATCACAAGCTGATGAGATAAACTCTATGTATTTGCTCCATATTTTAAAGAAATATTGAGCCAAAAAAAAGGCTCGACTTAATACCGTAGTATTATTTATGACCGCTTCTCCATTGCTACTTCATCACCAACAAAGGTAGTTTACACACCGCGTATTGATATTTGACCTGTACAGGATAATGAGACGTCATAGCAGACAGGTCTAATCTTCAAACAATACATGACATGCACAGACAACGAGATACATTCTTACAGCTGGAGGGCAAAAAAACCGATAAAACTTGAAAGTGTGTATAGAAAGCCCAGTTGTGTAAACACATAAATTGCCAACAAATATGTTGTAGAAGAAAAATACGACGAATTTATCCTCATTTGACACAAGAAAAGACAATTGCTGTGAAGGTCTCCAAACAAGACATGCATTTTCTATCCGTCGTAATGTATGCAACATTTGACATGGTGATAAAAGAATAATTGTAGTTTCATCAGATTAGGAAAAAACGGTTTCACAGAACTAGCTGAAAACTGCTTAAAAACCAGTAGAGATGTTCATTTTATTCTTTCTGGTAGGATATCGAGAAATAGCATGGAAAATATTTTTCGATATCTCACGGGTACGACCAATGAACATTTCGATGTTTATATTCTAGTTACCTAGGTAAAATACGCGTGACTCATAACCGAGATGGAAATATGACGTCATTTACCTCAAATTTCTCGCGCTTGGCGTAATATTGTAATGCGTTGCTATGCGGGAGGGGTACGCCACGGGAAATAACTGAAAAGAATTGTTCTGGATTGTCTTAAAGCTGCCCCCCAGAAAGGGTTAAAAGCATGAAATAAATAGATTTTCTTTTTTTCGGTAAAAGATCGTGAACTCTATCGGTAACATTTTCACTCATGGCTGCGCCACTCATGAAAACATTACAGATGATGTTCCCTTGATGAAATATTTCGATCTTTCACCGAAAAAAAAAACAAATATCCTCTATATGACATTGGGAAGACATGGTTTTACAAAACTAGTTGAAAACTGCCTGAAAACTAGTAGAGATTTCTCTTTAACCCTTTACCACATAATCCCGACTTTAACACCCCTGTGAAAGAAGCCTTTGGAAAACATAGTGGGAAAAGGAGAAAATGCTGGTTACCAGCATTTTCTCCTTTTCTCGCACTGTTTTCTACCTTTCCCAAAATCAAATTTTAAATTTTCATTCACTTTCATTTTGTCGTCTGCAAATGCGTTCGATTTGGACAAACCTAAAATTGGGTCGATTGGTAATGAGCTAAGCATTCAGACGCATTGACCCCAACCCTGTTGAATAAGTAACAAGTATATAAAACTTTAAAGCCGGTGTAATGCAGAAAAATGACTCCCATTACAAAATGACCCCCGGGTCATTTCTCGGCGTAGAGGAATGACCCATGGGTCATTTTTCGACGTAGAAAAATGACCCGGGTCATTATTCTACGTCGAGAAATGACCCGGGGGTCATTTCTCGACATAGAGAAATGACCCATGGGTCATTATTCTACGTCGAGAAATGACCATAGGTCATTTTGTAATGGGGGGGTCATTTTTCTGCATACACCGGCACTAAAGTTTAAATAATGATAATGCAGATTTATCACTTCTTATAAAATAAGAATATCTCCTTATAGGACAGAGTAGATTCAAGATCAGACTGCACGTGCTGTGCTGTCTGATTGATCTACGCTGTCCGCAAAAAGTCAGCAAGTCGCGCTTAACAGCTTCAAGGCAAAAAAAAATTCAGCGGCACTTTTTCCTTGATATGTCGGAAGTTTCGTGTGCCGGGTGTTTTGCACAAAGACAGCATTTTGGGAGCGAAACATGGAACCGATGGTTTTCTATGTCTGGCAATATGGGCGTTTTTCAGAGACTTGAAATTAACGACTTGGAAGTCATCACCTCAAGTAAGTTTATGGATTTTACGTTTCAATAATTTCAAGGGATGCTAATTTTAACTCTATGCCAAACAAAAACAAATAGACCAGTCCAATATGAAAGCATTTACAGACGAAAAAAACCAAATGTGACGCAAAAATTGAAACTTGACTTTAGAAGAGTAGAAAACATTTTGGGGAAAGGAGAAAATGCTGGTTACCAGCATTTTCTCCTTTTCCCAGAATGCTTTCAGTAGGCCTTCTCCTCTGGGTCGTAAAAACCAGGGATTGTTTGGTAAAGGGTTAAGGTTTTGTAACACTATCTCTCGTATCTTTTATATTTTTCATGCTATAGATGCAAACAGAAGTTCATATGGGCGTTATAGATTAAGATCAGACTTTACAAAACGTGCGGTCTGATCTTTGACTCCTAATCCAGAGCTCCAGATAACAGGAAGAGATTGTCTTCTAAATCCATTACATGTATTTTTCTTCCAAACCCTATGTTCCTATGTCTCTCTGAGACGATTCTAATGAGTACCATAACATAGGGTTTATAGCGCAGAATGATTAATATTTTCAATTTCGAAATCAAAATCACTCCCTCTGACTGGAGCTCTACTATCAAGCTTACGAGATAAGAATCTTCCTAGAAACTCATTTAACATGTCTATATATGTATACATAGAAACAAACATGTAAATTTCTATTGCTTGACCGCTTTGTATTCATACACAACCTTAAAGTACCGGACGAACTGAAGAAAATATCATATGTGACCTTTTTCTGTAAACTGAATCAAAACATTTCTGCGGTAAGTGCTTCTTTATGAAACGTTTCTTGCTTTGCCGATTCTAAATACAAATTGAAAAAAAAATGAAAATGACTAGGTCTATTTCTCGGCAAATCTTAATTTTTATTGTGTTTATTGTTATTTTCAGGTAAGATGCTATTTAAGTCGACCAGATCACATCAGTGCCTCCTACTAAGCGTATGTAATACAGTCATCGTTTATTTCTAATTAGAAATATTCAAATATATCTTTTTATATTGGAATACTAAAATAAATTAATATTTACTTATGTTGTAAATAAACAATTGTGAAATACACTGAAATCTAATATGTTCATAACTAAACGCATTGTCAAACGAAAAACTACGGAACGATGGCTTCAGCGTTTACAAAAGTGCCATGTGAATGAATCAGAGAGACCAAATCTATGTAAATTCAATGGTGTATATGACAAAATATTTTTATAAAAATGCAGGCCATAGTATTCTATGATATCTGACGTTACTATAGTGACGAGGGAATTTGCATCACTGTATTTACGTTGGATAAAGTTGTCAATTATTCCAGATTAGTATCTTTAGATATTCTAAATCTAAGAAAAAAAGACACCTTTACATATACTTTTCGAGCACCCCCTTCTATAACTATGGAACACAGAACGAAGTGATGTAAACGAGTTTTGAGATCTGTAAACAAAGACTAAAAATACGTAATAATGATGCTGCAGCAGTCTCCATTTAGTATCAGAAGTCATAGATATGTTACATACATGTATAAACGTAGTTATGATACAGTGGTATACAAGTTTTGATAGCGGTAAAAAAAAGTATGTTACATAGTACTGAGTCCGTATTCACCAACAATTCTTTAAAATATTCATAGCCTTATCCTCAAAGTTTTCTAAATTTGAAAATAACATAACTGCTGATTGGCTAAACCATTTGGTTTATCCAATCAGAAGTTCTGCTACTTTAAGTTGTAAACGTTTCGTGAGAATTTTACAAAGAATATTCTTAAGAATGGTTGGTGTGAATACGGGCCCAGGTCTACGGCTTTATTATCAATAAGTTTAGAAAGTCATAGATATACAGAGTAATTATCATTCTGCTGTTTGCGAATCATTTTCTTATAAAGTTGTAACTTGGCTATGAAGAATTTTCTTATCTTACGCACCAGAGTTTTCCTTCTCTTTCAGTTTATCATGTCCTTTGAGTTATTGATAATAACAGTCTGGACAAACATGGAACTGCATCGTACAAAACCCGTATTACGGCGTTCAAGATCTATTTTCCAGGATTTTAGCGTCGAACGCTTGATAAACCAAAGTAAGCTAACTCTTGCTTTAAACTTGAACCAGCAGTTAAAACAGTATAGACTCCCACAACCTGATTGCAATACGAAGATATTGATCTATGAGTGTACGGAATCCACTAGAGTATGTGGCGGTTTGGGAGACCGTGAGAGAGGAATAGTATCGACCTTTCTACTAGCTCTGCTGACAAACAGAACCTTTATTGTGAACCACACCAGAGGATGCTCGATTTCCACTTTCTTCGAGCCAAATATATATAACTGGTCAAAATGTATTAATCACGATGGATCGACAGAGGAAACACGTTATGTGGAGGACATTGATGGGATCTTCAATCTTCCAGATTTTGAAACATTAAACAAGGGTGATATTTGGCCGGAGAAAACTGTGGTAGTAGCTACAAACGCTATATTAAATACAAGGATTAGAAGTCATCCTAGCGTGAACGATACAATCCCATGGGTGTTCCTCGGCAACAGAGAGTTTACAACAAATCTACTTTTCAATGTTCTTTTTAGGCTCAGGCAATCTATGGATGAGCAAGTAGATGAATTCATCAGCAGTATAACTTACAATAAAACCAAATTTTTAATTGGACTTCATATTAGAAGAGCATTTGTTTTGGAGCAAGACATTCCCATAATTCTGAAAACTATGGATAAATATTCCAATGGGTCAAAGTATACGATTTACCTTTCGACTGAAATACGAGAACTGAGAGACTATGCGACCAAGCAGTTACAAAACAGTGTTTCTCTTAAAGTCACTGATGGAGTTGTATTGAATGTTAATCGTCTAGGTGCAACATGTGCTAGTTTTTATTATGCCATTTTCGAGCAACAGATCCTTTCCAGGACAGATATTCTCTATAAAACTGAGAGCGAGTTTTCTAGGTTAGCCTACATGATAAGAGGAAAAAGTGCCAAGGTGTACGAATTTAGAAGAGAGAACGGCGAATTAGTTGCTAGAAGGTTAAGAGCCGAATTTCCAGACCCTTATTACCCAGTGTTCGTTTAACTCTTTACCAAACGATAAAATTTTAAACTAGTCTAAACTCAAAGCATTTCCAGACGACAAAATTAGTGTGACTAAAAAATTGAAATTTGTTCAGGGAAGGGAAGAAAAGATTGTGGGAAAAGGAGAAAATGCTGGTTACCAGCATTTTCTCCTTTTCCCACATTTTTTTCAGAAGGCTTCATTCTCAGGGTCGTAAAAACCAGGGCTTGTTTGGGAAAGGGTTCATTAATAACCTAATATCACCGACAAAATCTTTTTCAAAATGCGAAAGACAATTTCACGACATACAAAGTCTCTTAAATAGTCTTACAGCTGGTCAGTTTTGTAAATATTGCAGCAGTAAAATTAGTTTGACCTTTTGATGTGATAAGAGAAGAACATCCATTCTAGTAATATGCGCATAATCTTGAAGTTCTTCTTAGAAAGGGAAACAATAAGTAACGTGTCTTGATTAAAGGCCACAATATGGCACAGTTTAAGGAGCAACAATCGACTAGATACTGCAACATCGCCTGACCAATGTGCTGCATACAGTCGTAAAAATGAAGTGATAGGCATTTCAAATGGCATCATTCGGCCTTTTTTTCAAACATCCAATCGTAATAATTCCATGGATCATTTGGAGTCATTTGCATACTGAGCAATTCGAAAAGGAGGTAAGATCTTGCAGAACTAACACAACTGAGAGACAAGTCCCTTGTATGGTGTGGCATCTTGATTTTTTTTTTAAATAAATGATTGCTACTATCGTTTCTGATTTTTAATTTCATTTCAAAATACGTATAGAGACCTGGGCCCGTATTCACCAACCATTTTTGAGAATATTCTTAGTCTTACTCTCCCACGTTTTCTAAATTTGTAAGTAACACAACTTCTGATTGGCTAAACCGAATAATTTTGGAGAATAAGACAAAGAACGTTCTTAAGAATGGTTGGTGAATACACGCCCTGTGCCTCGTGTCACCAAGGTAGTAACGAACAAAATTTGCGTAAGTTTGACGTAACTATAGTATAGTGGCATTAATCTGCTAGAATCACCATGATAGTTATCATATATCTCGTGACAGATAAATGCCAGTACACTTTAGTTATGTAAAACATAGGCAAATTTTGTTGGTAACTACCTTGATAAAACGGGGATCTGTTTCATTACAAGCCATTCCACAGTAGCTTTTATATGCATGTATATATGTACAAATAAGTAAATAAGTTATGTAAAACATAGGCAAATTTTGTTGGTAACTACCTTGATAAAACGGGGATCTGTTTCATTACAAGCCATTCCACAGTAGCTTTTATATGCATGTATATATGCAATCTCCGAGCAGAGTTATCGTTCGTTACCTCACATATATCTCTGCGATGGGCTAAATGACAAGAATCTTGTCAAACCGAGGAAAAGATGTTTTGTTACTGTTTAACTGTTTCATATGTAAAATTGTAAGTTAGACAAAGGAAACATGATTCTGGATACATTATAGGTGCGTTCAAACTGATGAATTTACCTGTATAAAATGGAACTATTTTTTTCGAGCCTCTCCACTTTTCAGAATCTTACGCCGATTTTAACAAAAATGGCTGCGCCCATGAATGATGACAGCTGATTTGACACACCGCTAGATCTAAGTTTGTACGATTAAAAATCAAGTTATCGTCCTTTAAGATATTTAGGCTTTTCAGAAAATCCCTCTTTTGTTCATTTCCTATCACTAAGTCTGATTGGTCCCATGCTGTTTGAACAGCACACGAAAGAATCGATATTGGTCTTTCTTTCACCGGCGTTTGTGTAGCCATTTTGAGTTATGGTCATGTGACAAAAATATGACGTAATGACGGACTACTTTCTGAGCCCACTACAGAGGTGAATGTAATGATCCGGAGTGCAAGAGAGTGGTATATATGTACAAATAAGTAATGAGACACCGGTGAACGAATAAACGAATCAATGAATTTGTCGTATTTTTATCCCTAAACAAGAGTTTTATGTCAGCAGTATATATGGGGTGTTTTAAAACCTAATCTATGTGAGTCTTTTTTTTTTCTTTTTTGTCTGCTACAAAAGAAGTAAAATATTTAGTGCTTTAACTCATTACCAAACGACAAAATTTTAGGTTTGTCCTACTTGAAAGCATTTGCAGACGACAAAATAAAAGTGACTGAAAATTTGAAATTTGTTTCGTGAAGGGTAGAAAACATTGTGGGAAAAGGAGAAAATGCTGGTTACCAGCATTTTCTCCTTTTCCCACAATGTTTTCTAAAGGCTTCTTTCTCAGGGGCGTCAAAAGTAGGGATTGCGTGGTAATGGGTTAACTCTTATCCTGCTATATGACTAACAGTATATTTTCAATTCGATATTACTAACCTATATATTGTTCCTTCAAAGTTCATTTTCGGGGAATAATATCTCCTTGTCGGACAGTGTAGATCAAAGATCAGACTGCACATTTTGTGCAGTCTGATCTTGATCTACACTGTCCGCAAAAGGTCAGCTAGTCGCGCATAGCAGCCAAAGGGTTAATAACTACTTTGTACATCTGAAGTGTCTTCTTTGTACATTTACGACACCAGATAAAAACAATTTAAATCGGAAGACAAAGATCTGATATTTTGTGTGTATTTCAGAGACGATGAACGTCATTCTGCCAAGGAAATTCAATCTCATAATATTTTGCGTAAGTAAATTTCAATCTTAAACTTTATATACGTCTCTCTCTCTCTCTCTCTCTCTCTCTCTCTCTCTCTCTCAGCATTACGAAGAGCATAAGTAAATCTCAATCCATACCTCTCTCTCTCTCTCTCTCTCTCTCTCTCTCTCTCTCTCAGTATTACGAAGAGCATATTATTAAACACCTTGTTTTTCATGCCATAGTTTTTATTAAATAGATGAGATAACCTTTTTCAACCCTTATTATGCTTATTAGTGAAAAGACACTTTCAAGCCAATCGTAGAAACCCATTTTTTTTACTATTGGGAAGGTATGGGGGGGAGATAACTCCGTGTCAGACAGTTTAGCTTGTTGACCAGGGCCTGTATTCACCAACCACTCTTGAGAATATTCTTAGTCTTATTCTTCAGAATTTTGTCAATGTGAAAGTAACAGAGCTTCTGATTGGCTAAACCATTTGGTTTAGCCAATCAGAAGTTCTGTTACTTTCACAGTTGGAAAGTCTTGAAGAACAAGACAAAGAATGTTCTTAAGAATGGTTGGTGAATACAGACCTAGACTGCACGTTCAGTGAAGTTTGACATTGATCTACACTGTCTGCAAAAGGCCATTGATTAGCACTTAGCCTAAAGTGAATATTTATGCATCTGTTCATTTTTTCCATTCAGTATGCCAGATTTATTTTTTCTTTTTTAACTTATTCGGCTAAATAACTAAAATGATATTTTCATTTCTACAATACAAACCCAAATATTGCTATTTAAAACTTATGTTTTGGGAATCATATCACCTTATTGGACAGTGTAGATCCAAGATAAGACTGCACCTACACTGTCCGCAAGAGGTCATTTAGTCGCCCTTAGCTGTCTGAGGCCTAACTCTATCCCTTGATAAACTTAAATGATTTAATTGTAGACGAACACTTTTGAAAACACATTTGTAAGATATGCATTATCGAAATGAAGTAGACTTAAATGGAGGATTTTCTTTTTCGGTGAAAGATCAAAATTTATTTCATCGAGTGAACACCATCGGTAATATTTTCACTAGTGGCAGCCACTCGATGAAATAAATTTCGATCTTTCACCGAAAAAAAAACAAATATTCTGTTTATTTCATGCTTTTAACTTTTATGGGAGGAGCTTTATCAAAATCCAGTACAGCTCTTTTCCGTTATTCCCCGTGGCGTATCCCTCCTGCATAGCAACGCATTACAATATTACGTCAAGCGCTGGAATGTAAGGTAAATGACGTCATATTTCCAACATGAAAATCGGTATTTTCACTGGTGGTACCCGTGTAATATCGAAAATAGTTTCATTGCTATTTCTCTATATCGTACCGGAAATCATGAAATATATAGATGTATCCAGTTGAAAACAGGGAGGTAAAGGGAAAACTCGCTTGTGTAGAGCATTTTCCCCTTTCCGACACGTTTTCTTTCTAACGTGATTAAAGGACTAAAGAGTCATCTGAAGGCGATGAGGTGCTTAATTTTTAACAGAAGACAAAATTCGAGTCTCGTCAATATTGAAAGCCTTTGAAGATATCAAATCAAAATTTTATTGTATTTTTGATAATTTTTCATAAAGCAATTCGTCTTTGAACGTGTAAAAAAGTGGGGGAAAGGTGAACATACTTTTCCCCTTATCGAACGACATTTATTTAAAAGAAAAATCCTTTCCAAGGCATAATAAAGAAAATAGCCTGACTGACAAAGAATTAACTCAAAGCCGATTTTGATCTTGCTTGATATAAGTAGTGTCTTTATTACAGACGATCTTGGCTTTGGACTTGCTTATTATTGTCCTTTGGTCCAATCGAAATCTCGAAAGATACGCAACGGAAGATTACGCAGATGAAACTCAAAAGAATTCTACCGTTCATGACGTCATCCATACTACTGGCAAGCCAGATCACTACAGACTACCTCAGCCGGACTGTAACCAAAAGCTTTTGGTCTATTCTTGCACGTCCCGAACAAGAGTATGCAGCGGTCTGGGTGATCGTGAACGAGGCATCATTTCGTCATTTCTTCTAGCGCTTTTAACAAATCGTACGTTTGTTATCAAACACTCTTTTCCATGCTCACTTTCCAACTTTTTTGAGCCTAACAGATATGATTGGTCCAAGTGTATCGCAAATTCTGGGTCTATAGAAGATACATATTACGTCGAGTACATCGATGGTAAGTGCAACTTGCCTGATCTGGAGACCCTTGAAAAGGGCGACATCTGGAAGTCTAGAATAGTCGAGATAAATACAAATGCTATATTAAACGCAGAAGTAAAACTCCATGCCAGCGTCAACGATACCATACCATGGGTGTTCCTAGGCAACAGAGATTTTTCTTCTAACCTTCTTTTCAATACTTTGTTTAAACTTACAAAATCTTTGGAAGACCACGTAAATGAATTTCTCAGAATTATTACAAACAACGGAACAAAAACTTTGATAGGCGTTCACATCAGACGAGAGTTCATTAGACAGCCAGATTTGATTCAGATTTTCAAGACACTAAGTACATTTTCCGATGAATCCATTTATACCATCTTTATTGCAAGCGAGGACCGAGAAATACGAGAAAGCGCAAAATACCGATTTCCGAACTGTGTGTCTTTAAATGTGTCGGGATTGGAACTGCACATAAACCAGAAAACGGCAAACTGTGAAACTTTCCTTTATGCAATTTTTGAGCAACATATTCTTTCTCGCTCAGATATACTTTTCAAGACTAAAAGCGAGTTTTCAAGATTGGCTTATATGATAAGAGGTTATGGAGCCAAAGTATATGAATTTAGAAGAATTCGCAATACACTGAAGGTAGTCTTGCTCGACCTTGAATTTGAGAATCCGGCTTACCCTGTGTTTTACCCTACTGTTTAATCCTTCGTTTATTGCCCTTTTTTTTCTGGAGTTCAAAAAAATCTCTTCGAATGGACAATGGCTTAAATATTGAAAGGCAAAGTGATTTAATTCACAGTGTTTGATTCATTTCAAAAGAAACTTACAGAGTCCATTAATCCGGGTTTTGTTTTAACTCTTAACCAAACGATAATACTTTAGACTTGTCCAAATTGACACCACTTGCAGACTACAAAATAAATTCGACTGAAAGATTGAAATTTGTTCCGGGAAGAGTAGAAAAACATTATGGGAAAAAGAGAAAATGCTGATTTACCAGCATTTTCTCTTTTTCTAACAATGTTTAAGGTAAGACCTGTGCAATGCACTTCCGGTGAACATTGGGTAAAAATTCTAATTGGTTGTTAAATAAGGATAAATAAGGATTTATGCAGAAATAATATTTTTGCACATTTCTAGTGGATCAGAAATTCTGTTTATGTCTATCTGGAAACTATATTTTGATACTTTTGCTTGTTTTCTAAAAGGGAGGTAATTATTATCTCTTTTTCAATTGAGAATATAGCGGTTTTAGATTTATAAATGATAATTCAAAGAAGGAAAAAAATGGAAAAAATGAAAAGGTGAAAGTAATTCAATAATACTCATTTTTAATTATAGCTGATTTTGCAGGGTGACATTTTTGTTGAAATAGCTGTTTTCCATTACACAGGTCTTACCTTAAAAGGCTTCTCTCTCAGGGTCGGTGGAAGTCGGGATTGTTTGGTAAAGGGTAAAAGCTTAGAAGGAAAAGAGTAGTCGGTTTGCTCTAGAAAAATGCAGACACTACCTGATGGAATCTACCCATCAGCCAGGTAAACCGGAAGAGATTTTGTGCCTACATCTGTATTTTAGACGTCGTCTTGATGTAGGGTTTGTTTGTTTGTTTGTTTGGTTCACTTGCCACCAACAATTTGTTCCATTTGTTCCTTCACCAAACGACGCAAATTTAGACTTGTCCATGTTGAAATCATCTGCAGACGACAAATTAGATGGAAGTCGACTTTGAAAGAGATGAAAACAAAGTTTGAACAAGAGAAAAGAAAATGTTATTAGCACTTGTTCCTTTACCCACATGTTTTTCAAATGTCATTTTCCTGCGGGCCTTTAAAATACTACTCAAAATTTGGTAGGGATCACCATGAAAGATTCACTCTAAATATATATGTGGCATGTATCATGTATGATTTTACAATAAGTTACATTGCGACACTGAGCAATAAAATGCCCGGTGGAAATGGATCTTTAAGCCTTAACCTCACAATGCCGACTGTTAAAGGCACTGAGAGAGAAACCTTTGGAAAACATTGTTGGAAAAGGAGAAAATGCTGTATACCAGCAAATTCTCTTTTTTCTACTATGTTTTCTACCCTATTACAGACAGAACAGTGTACGTTGTATTTATTTTTTGGTCAGTAAATGCTTTCAACCTGGACAAATCTAGAGTTTTACAGCATGGTAAAGAGTTTATGCAAAACTGTTGTAACTTATAAACCCATACAGAAATATGTAAGTGATCCCTATCAAAGTTTGAGTAGTATATGTTTTCCATTGGAACGATCTGATTGGTGTTTTCTAGAGTTTATTCAGTGTTCAACCATTATATAGCGATTATATCACATTAGGCTTGCATCACTCGAAAAAAAGGTCATTCAGACAAATGCGTACAGTGTCGTCTCGGATCAGCCTGCGCAGTCTGCTGTAATCCGAGACGGCACTTTACGACAACATTTTATGCGAAAGTAGATTTGCTCAAAACAAAAAGCTATATAATTAGGGAAAGTGTCGTTTCGGATTAGTCTGTGTGGACTGCACAGGCTGATCTGAGACGACACTTTACGCAAATGTCCGAATGCCCTTTTCGTGTTTTGCAGGCCACTTAGAATTTGTATTATTTATTGTATGAGATAATATTCATGCTATTCAGCAAACAGTTCTTCTCTCTCTTTTGTTGTTTTTTGATAATTTAAGGATTAATTGGCACTACTTTCACATGTCACACAAATGATACTTGATGTGATGATCATTTCACAAAACTTTTGCCAATAAAAGTACATGTAGTAAATGCACTGGTAGGTCAATATGTCTTTTATAGGTAAAATTGATTCATTGATTGATTGCACCATTCATTCATCTTTTTTTCATTTCCATTTTATATGATGTATGGAAACATTGTGAGTTTGACTTTTTCAGACGGGCATTTTCATTCCAGCTTTGTAAGTAAAGTGAATAATGCGTTTTAAGTCGGGGTAGTGGATTCCCTTTTATGCATTTTGAATAGATACGGCTTACAGCATCCCTATTCGTGCTACTAGAATGTACCCTGTGTACAGATATAATGTGAGCTTAATGCTCAGGAGGAAATCTTTATCCATGCTATTTGAATAGGCTATAATAATATGGGATTGAATGGTATTTTAGGCACTTTCAATTGAATGGTATTTTAGGCACTTTCAAGGATATTTTAGTCACATCACAGCGACAGCTCAGATGTTGAATGTTCATGCATTTCCTGGTTTTACCAGCAGGGCATATTTTGCTAGGACTCTGAAGACAAACACACGCCAACGAAAACACGTAGTGGATCCATCGCGGCTCCTTATCCTGCTAAAGAAGTTAAACCATTAACACAAAATCCCTACTTTTGACGACGCTGAGAAAAAAAACTGTAGAAAACGTTGTGAGAAAAGGAGAAAATGCTGGTAACCAGCATTTTCTCCTTCTCCCACAGTGTTTTCTACCCTTTGCAAAACAAATTTCAAATTTTCAGTCACTTCTATTTTGTCGTCTGCAAATGCTTTCGATTTGGACAAGCCTAAAATATTGTCGTTTGGTAAAGAGTTAAAAAAATCTTTCAAGCCGATAGTAATCAAAGTGCTGTAAGCACTGTAATCAGTCGTCACTGAATTATTATTGGTTGGTTGGCTGGTTGTATTGCAGTTTAACACCACTTTAACAGCTAAAGTCATATCATGGCGATCGATGGCGCAAACGTGTTTCCTGACTTTCTCACACCAGTACTAACACAACTTTTCTTTCCAAAGCCAACTACTACTTTTCTCACATGCTTCTGCAGAGGTAAGAGGCGAAAATATACCGGAAAGAAAGTTCGCCTCAACCAAGGATAGAACTCACAACCACCGGGTCATAAGTCAGACACGATCACCACTGAGCCAACCGGGCGGAGCCACTGAATGATTAAGCAATGTTAATATTTTTAAGGGTATAATTGTTGTCACGGCAACCAGAGTTTTTAATGAAAATTACTTAAATTAGTTTAAAATATGACTCGAGAAAAGAATTTTACCAATTACTAGTGGACATATATAACACTTGCCGTGAGTACTACTTCTTGGAGGCGAGTTAGAGTTCGTTCAAATTTTTCTAGTCTTTTTTGCAAATAGGTCTACTGCTGACATAGGCAATGCCAATAAATGTCTGAGATAGTCAAATAGTAAGGTTAAAAGGATCTTTGAAGCTTTCTGTCCTTATTTTTAACCTTAGATGAGCATCACATTGTATGATTAAAAAAAAAACCCAAAAAACTTTTTACTTCCCTGTATACCTCCTCTTAATTTGACCAATGAAAACCGTAAAAAACATGAAATGTCATTTTGAGAATTCTTAACCAAGAATGGCTTTCTTGGCAAAATGATCTGTGAAACTGAAAATATTGAACTTCTATTTTTCAGGGTTGTATTTTGTTAAATCTATTGAATGCACATAAAGGTTTCTTTTCTAGATTTTGAACAGCTGAGCATTTGATTCTGAATTGGAAGAAATATCTTTATTCCGTCGAAAAAATATAAGAACCCGTGCTAAACCTAAATTATCAAATGACCGGATACGACTTCTTACTAGTTAAAAAAGTAAGCAAGGAGTACCAGCTAACAAAACATTAAAATAGTACAGATAGATATCAAACAGAGTACTCGTATACAAACTTCTCAAAATTCAGCTCTATACACATGAAGTTAAATAATTGATAAGTTTCCTTAGATGACTAGCTCTAAATGGCAGTCCCCCATTTCCCCATTTCCAGACAGACTGATTCTCTTTTCAACAAATCTACAAACTTATACTTTTGTGGGTTTGAACACATTGCCGATCGATGCAAAACTTATATCCGTGCAACGAAGTGCTTCCTTGATCAAACACATCAAACCTTGCTGTCTACTTAACTTTAAAAATAGTAGAGGGGGGATACAGCATAAACGAAAACGATCCACGGGAATGCGAAGCTAGCCCAAAGTGTACAAGTTCTCTCTCTTAAAGATTCAAAGGAATCAATCCAGATAACGTACTTGCATACAAGAATTCATGACATGAAAACTTGAATTTCAGTTGTTGTTGCTTCTTATTTAGACTTTATATAACAGGGTCTCCAGTAATGTAACTGTGACTTTCTGCTGATATAAAGTGGGTTCTTTACTATGGACAAGTCATGGAAGAAAAAAGTCTCTGGGTTTTGTAATCTTTATATTTGTTGGGCTAAAGAGAACCAACACTCAATTTGAGGAACTAAGTGCTTTAGATCTCTTCCACAATCAAGCCAATACTCTTATTTCTCTGTGACTATTAGGCAAATCTCAAAAACTCTTTTCTTAAGAATCTTTTTTCCAAAATCAAAACACACAGTGTTTCTTCTACAAAGGCTAGTGACTGAGTGAAAAATAAAGTCATGTGATTGATTTGGCGGGAAATGACCATTGAACCACGACACAGGTAGATAGATTAGCTCTACACCCAAATCATATGAAAAGTGACCCTGCCACATCTATCTCGTTCTCTCTGAGACTCTCTCTCTCCCTCTCTGCAACCTTCTTCAAAATGACGACTGTAGTGGACTTCAAAGCGTCGATAATCGATCACGTGATACACACAGAAGAAGTTGATTTGTACTTGTATCATGTGACTTCGATCTATTTCACCAGAAACCTCCACCTAAACAAATCACGTGACTATTCCTTCCGTTTACGTCAGAAATTTTCAATTTGTTGACCAGTATCTAGAATCTATGCAATAGCGTGCTGGTATTTAGAAGAGGAGTGTCGTAATTCATTATTGTACGCATTGATAATAATATGCCGTATTCGCCATTCAAAGAAAACAAAACCAAAGTAAATCTGATGTTCCTTGAATAGTAGCTAATCTAACAGTCTTTATACAAATTATGTATAGTTTGTATGCGTCCATTCCTGTAAATGGGCTTTTTCGGGAATTGGGTCAGTTTAGATTGTGGAAAACGCCGTCTCTAATCGGTCTAACGACCGATTAAAAAACAAATTTCTGCTATTCCAATTATGATAATGTAAGATAATATAATGATGCTTTAGAAAAAAAATGTGAGAAAAGACAATTCCATATAAAACAAGAGGGCCATGATGGTTTCAGCACAATTTTAGTTATATCAGTATAGCCTGTTATCCTACCCATGTGTCCCTGAAGTCTCTTTTCTATGACAACTTCAAAGCCCTTTCTCTAAACTAGCCGCAGCTTACCCACAAGGTCGACGTCATGGTTATAAGTGCGAGAGTAAAACACCTTGCCGCGCTGACTTAAGTCTGAAAAATGTTTCAACTCTTTATCAGAAGAAAAAAATCGATTTGTTTGATTGATTTGTTCATTTTGAAAGCATTTGCAGACACAAATTAAATATGGCTTTCAGGTGGATTTCTTTCGTACAAGCAGGTAAGAATCATTGTGTGAAAAAGGAGAAAATTCTGGTAACACAATGATTTCAAATCTTGCCCTTGATATTTAAGGTGTGCTATCTCTTTGTCAGCGCTAGGAGACGCTCTACTCCGTCGCTCTTTTGACCAGGAGAGCAGAGTTGAGCGTAACCCGTCCCTTGGGTGAAAAATCTGTATCAGACTTGTGACTTTATCCGATCTGACAAACCTCTACATGCTGTGCTCATTTCTTGAATTTCGTAAATACCTCGAATTCGTCAGTATTTTAGGCATATCATGGCGAAACCTCGCATCTTCATGAATGTCCTTGAATTTACCAATGCTGGGCTACATGTAGGTCCGTGCCCTTCCGAAGGACAATCCAACGAAAAACTCTGTGTTTACCGAGTGAGGCTCGAACTCAGGTCCTCCAGGGTACGAGTCCTAAATAATACCATTGAGTCACGCAGGATCCCACTGCAAATATGGACCATAGTAAAGTACAGACATGTTCGTGGTATTTACGACATGCTCCGGCATTTTTGACAGGGACATTCACGGAGTCGATGGAGACGCCCGACTTCGCTCAGCCTTAGAATAGAGGAAAAAAGTGGTGGCAAGTATTGACTTGTGGAGATGGGTGCGTAGAGTTCGTTTTCCTCGAGTCGATCTGATAAACTTTGTTCGTGTCCATTATCATATTTGTTTTGGTTAAGGGCGAAACCTGTGACCAGCTTTCCTTAACAGAAAGAACTTTAAATAATCGTTTACCAAACAACAGCTCTAGAAACCACTGTTGAAAAGGAGAAACTGTTGCGAAGCTGCATTTTCTCTTTTTCACCACATTTAATATCCTTTCCTTATGTTTAGTAGGGCTACCCTCTCACGGTAAATCAAGCTTAGGTCTAAGGCATGATTAAATACCATCTTTCGGTAAAGGATCAAACTGTATTGTCCAACCAGCAAAAATTGATACCATTAGAATATGGAAAGCACTACCTAAGTTGTCCCTGTTGTTGATATTAAGTCTAGACTAGACCAAGCTATATACAAATGATGTCGCATCTTATCCTTGATCAACAGCGTCCGACACAGGCCTACAATCAGTCTGCAACTATTACCATTAGATCAAGGCTCATATATTGGTATACACAATTATGTTAGATCTCTGACTTTATGAATGCAGTCTGTAACTCGTAGTGGCTGTTAAGAGACCAAGGGTAAGCTTTCAGCTTCTGTCGTTCCTTCTCGTCCTTCGATCCGAAGGGAAGCTCCGATGTTAATCTTTTATTTTTCGAAAACGGGCCAATCATAAAAAATGCATCGGAGCAAGCCTTAACGATTTACCAAACGACAAAATTTTAGACTGGTCCAAATTGAAAGCACTTGCACATGACAAGATAAACGTAATTAAAAAATTGAAATTTGTTTCCAGCAGAGTAGAAAACATTGTGGGAAAAGGAGAAAATGCTAGTTACTAGCATTTTCTTCTTTTCCCACAATATTGTCAGATGACTTCTATCTCAGGGTCGTAAAAACCAGGGATTGTTTGGTAAAGAGTTAAGGTAGTCCTTCTCCTGACTGAGAATGGTCTACTTCAGTCAGCTACTTCAGAAGCAACTTGGATTACCCGGTCCTGAATCCTGATCTATAGCGTACCAAATTTGATGTGCTGCGACGTTTTGCGCTATGAAGAAAACTTTACTACTTCTGCCTCTCATATAATGTTATTTCGTCTGCATCTAATTTAAGTGACCTGTGGAGGAACCGATAGCGGTGCCGGTTAATCAATATATACAGCGTGAGACTCACGTGCTTTGATTATGAAGGGAATTACCTCCCTTCAATGCTCTTTTTAAGGGTAAGATACAAAAGATTGCCATGCCAGGATTTAGCCGAAAGATTCGAGAAATTTTGCTGACTTAGTAATCCAAAGATAGCATCCTGCAATTTGAAAGAAATTAAATTTTTATGAACTAGGTGAGCAGTAGTTAATCAACTGGTTTGATGTAATTTTTATGAATCAAACTGCGATTGCGCCCTCTGTCACTGATTGATATTGTAGTGATACCCGCCATTTTTCCCCAGTGTTATTAATCTTTTCTCCAGTTAGTTGTTCGGACTCGCGAAGAAATATATCCCAGGGTAAGAGAGGGGTACGTGGTTTCCTTAACTGTACCAAATTATAACGTAAAATTATAAACCCACCAAAGCTGATGGCATTAGCTGCAACGTAAGTTGTCAGACCACAGGAATTTGACATTCTATGACCAAAATAAATGATAAAACATGAAAAAAAAATCTCCCCTATATATCGATAATATAAACACAAGGAACGCAACGGTTCGATTGCTGGCGCTAGCACCCGACAGCCTTTCCCAACCAAAATCACCCACGAAACAAACATTGATCATAATCTCATTTAGCCTAGCGATAGACAAGACAATAATGTACCTGCGTCATCCGGCGATACCTCTGTAGACACCTTTCAACCGGAGATATCCGTCAAGTTTTACAGCTCTATCAGGACATTTTGATTCGTCCGGGACTCCATTCGCTGACGTCACAAGAAGTGCAAGGAAGCGTATTTTTGTATTACTTATTACTATTATTTTTTTCGTTTTTAAGATATTTATGGACATCAAATGATACTAAAGATTCTAGAAAAATCTTTAGTATCATGTGATGTCCATAAGTATCTTAAAATCGAAAAAAATAATAGTAATAAGTAATACGAAAATACGCTACCTGCTACTTTCTGTGACGTCAGCAATTGGAGTCCCGGATAAATCAAAATGTCCTGATAGAGCTGTAAAACATGACGGATATCTCTGGTTGAAAGGTGTCTATTGAGGTATCGCTGGATGACGCAGGTACATTGTTGTCTTGTCTATCGCTAGGCTAAATGAGATTATGATCAATGTTTGTTTCGTGGGTGATTTTGGTTGGGAAAGGCTGTCGGGTGCTAGCGCCAGCAATCGAGACGTTGCGTTCCTTGTGTTTATATTATATAGGGGAGATTTTTTTTTCATGTGTTGGCATTTATTTTGGTTATAGAATGTCAAATTCCTGTGGTCAGACGTTGTCAGATTTGACAAAGGGGATGTTACTTTTTGACAGGGTACAGAGACAATCAAGACAAAATTAGTTGAAAGCATTTGAAAACATCAAAGTAAGTGTGACAATGTCAGATTTTAGAATAATGATGTTTAAACTCTAAAGTTGTCATTTTCAGTCCAATACTTTTGAAATTTTGTCAGAAATTTTGTCTTGGTGATATCTGGGATGATTTATGGATGTTTCGGTAACACTACCTTCAGTCTGAAGGTGTCTGCTCTGATGCTATTTTTGTGACTGGTCTTCGCATACACCTTCATATCGGCCATTCATTTAACGCCTCTGGAAAAAATACGATTTTACCCGCATCTTTTCGAACGGCTCAATGCGACAAAATTTCCAATGACAGCTAATAAAATGGGCATGGATCGTTAGATAAATGATTAATCTTTAAGAGCACAAAAAATAAAATATGCTGCAAAATACCAATTAAATCAATGGTGATTTACCTTTTTTCCCAACATAAATAAATCCAGCGTAATTTGTAAACAACTAACACGGCGACCTCCGTTAGTCAGGCATCCGCACTCAACGGAATTTGAATTTTGTACAGTCTGGTTCCCTAACGCTATACAGTCAAATTCGATCAAGGTGCCTTTGTTTACAGCAAAATTCGCAACTAAACCGTCCTGTAGCGTGTCAGAGACACTGCGATTTCTGCCGAGACATGCGCATTGAAAAGATCACCATGTTTTGATTTCTGGTGAAGTAGGTCAGCAGTTATATACGTCAAAAAATACAGATTTGCACAAAGGTAAGAGTTGGATATTAACTAACACCAGTTTTTTTGTAAAGGTTAATCATTTATTTAACGATCCATGCCCATTTTATTAGTTGTCATTGGAAATTCTGTCGCATAGAGCCGTTCGAAAAGATGCGGGTAAAACCGTATTTTTTCGGGAAGCCTTTAATGAATGGCTGATATGAAGGTGTATGCGAAGACCAGTCACAAAAATAGCGTCGGAGCAGACACCTTCAGGCTGAGGGTACGGTAACACATGAGTTCGGTAACATAGACTTATAGAGTAAATCGATTGGATGTTTCGGTAACAAAGCAATTATATAGTGTTTATGTATCGTGATGTTCTTCACACCCAACACATGGCTTAATTTCGTTATTTAAAACTTTAATTTGTAATTTCCACTATGTTTCATAAATATTTTTGTGTCATGTACCTCATCTCATGTTGTATGTATTGACCATGTGGATTACCTATCTTTCAAGCGAAAGAGGGTGGAAAGAGAAAAAATAATATCTATCGAGGGATAACTGGGTGAAAAGTGCAAAAATAAAAGGTTTGAACATAACAAATCCATACACTAGGTGTCACAGGACATAAACACAAGATTGCTTTGTTACCGAAACATCCAATCGATTTACTCAGTTACTCTATAAGTCTATGTTACCGAACTCGCCTGTTACCGAAACATCTTTCACCCTCTGGGATGACATGTACTGTACACACTCTAGTAGTGCTAGCTCTGGCCTAAGTAAAATAATGGCCAACAACTTTTTCTTACAAAAAATAATAGACAAAATAAGCGTGTGAATATGGTTTAAAAATAAATATGCACATGTAGCATTGAACAAACTTTACTGTTAACTCATAGTTTCAAACTTTCATTCACATAATTATGTCAATAATATTAATCATCTATATATTTAATCTTATATTGTAGAAATATTGGGGGAAAAGGAACATTTGCTCTATACCATTTCCTGGGATAGTGCTCATTTTCCCTCAAGATTTGCATTAAGCACACAGACTGATTCCTTGGTTTCCTGTGATGAATGGTTACTTTTTTAACATATAACACAATTTTGTTTTTATTTTACAATGCAAAAAATATTTAGGGGGAAAAAGGAAAATTTGTTCAGGGCTACTTCCTGGGACAGTGCTCCTTTTACCGCAATATTGCATAAAAGCATAAGGACTTTTGAGAGTACTTCTGTACTTAACAAAATTCTTTTATTTTCATAATAAATGATATGCGCAAGTGAATGGAGAAAATTTTCTAATACATGATTACCTCCCTTTATTATATTTCAACCTCAATTATTCTCAAATTAAGTCAGTGTGGCAAGCGAGTCAGACTATGTACACAAAAAAGTTATTCACTCGATAGTACATAAACAGTGAGGTAGACTTAATATAAGTGAATAATTATCCCAGGAACTTTTCTTTGTTTCAATGGTACGCTTACCCCTGGAGATGTAAATCTAGGGGTAAGATGTCATAATATGGTATGACAATAATTGTTCTCTGCTAGAGGTAAAGTAGTCAATATTGATGATTTGCTGCACAAAACTCTGTTAAAGTCAGATACCTGTGTAAATTTACTGCTTAAAGTCATTAAAAAGCTGAAAAGACAGTCGAAAGTGAGACTGATCGGGCAATGTCACAAGGAACATTTTGTGTGTCATGGGTTTCCGTGTTTTTTGCATCGAGCATTTTTTCACGTGTGTTGATTTGTGGATAGGTATTTCCGCGTGATTAGACTATAATTATCAATAAGGGTAGCAAGTAACTTCAAATCTTGTCATTTTACACAAGTTCAGTGAATAATGTTTTGTTTTGTTTTCTTACGGGAGGCCTCGCGTGTAACCTAAATTTGTTACGTGAATTTCAATTCTATAATGTCAACGTAGTAACATCTGATTGGTTCCCTTTTATCACCGCGTCAGTTAACATGGTCAATCAAAATTTAAGAAGAAACAAACAATAATTGCCAATTAACAGCTTAGAGTAATATTACACGTGTCGTATAATATATCAGTCCGTTGTGACCTGTTGATTACCCAAGTCTGCGTCCGCCGAGGTGTGAAACAAGCGATTACCACAGCTTTCCGGCGCAAATTAACCTGTGATCCAAGCATGTAAAGGAAATTTTACCCGACTTTTTTTTTTCTGTTTATTGATACCATGTCCCATTGACCGTAAAATTGTAGGCTAAATGAAACATGGGTAACTAAATAGCACATAGCAGAATGACCATCAGTAGCTAAGTACAGCTGATGAAGTTAAAAAGATTGAAGAAAAATGTACCAGTCTATTTTGTTTTCAGGGTTTGATCCCTATCCAGGCATAAGACAGAATGAGTAACTCCAAGCTGACCTCACTTCTTCAATACAGATTTGTCAAGAAAGACGCAGCAGCAAGTCCGCAAACTTCTCAGTCCTCAGGATCAGAGACATTGTCACCATCACAATCAACTACTCAGTCACCCATCACTCCAAAGAAAAGCCCTGAACAGAGTTCCCAGGGTACAAATACTCCAGGTAATCTAACCTTTATTCCCAAACCACAGTGACACAATCCTAAATTTTAATGACCTTGACCTAGACGGCTTTTAAAAAAAGTGGACAGAGGAGAAAATGCAGGTAACTTGCATTTTCTCCTTTTCCATTATGTTTTTTATGCTTTCTAATATTTCTGTTAGATTTGCCAACTGCAAATGCATTGAATATGGAGGTGGTTAAGAGCTGACTCTTCAATTGCTATTTTGTAAGTTTAATATTTGTGTAAGAGGCTGTAGATGATGAACAGGCTGTACAAAATGTGCAGTATAATCTTTGATCTTAAACATTAGCTTTCTTGTGCCAAACAATGACTAGAGTTTCAATGTTTGTCACTGAACTGAGACTGCAAAATAACTTGTATCACTATCAGATTCTACTTAATTGGCAGCTAAAATTCCAGCAACCTTCAGAGGGAGGCTGTCTGAGTACATCTTTATATTGATATGGAAGACAAAACTGAAAAAAAGAAATGCCCACATGCCATTCAAGGATGCTGGGAGACTTTCTACAATGATTCTGAAGAATTTCTTTAAACCTGTACTCTACAGTCACTAGTTTTTTTGACCCGGAAGAGGAGGCCTTCTGAAAATATTGTGGGAAGAGGAGAAAATGCATTTTCTCCTTTTCCCACAATGTTTTCTACCCTCTAAAGCCAAGGTTCAATTCTTTTGTTATGTTGTTTTGGTTGTCTTCAAATGCTTTCGATTTGGACAAGTCTAAAATTTTGATTCAAATTATTTTGAGATCTTGCTAAAACAACACATATTGATATTATCTTCAGTTATCATTTCTTTCTCAAGTTTTTTAGAATTTTCTTGATTTGTTGTAATTAGTTTTCAACATATTCAAAATGTCCCATTATAGCTTGTGACACTCTTGAAACTGTTGCCTTAGCAGTACACTGCTTTTTATATGTGTAAAATTGAATGTGAGTATCCTTTATTTGTACAGACAGTAAGAGACCTGAAGATACAAGTCCAGAATCCCCAATATTTGGGCGCAAACAAAAATTACCAGGCAGAAACTTGATAGATTCACCCAGCCAGCCGTCATCTAGTTTATCCTCCCCGTGGTTGTCAAAGGAAAATGGAGCCTTTCAAAATGGAACATCATCTAAGAAGTACGTACAAATCTTTACCAAACAGTCTGGCATTTAGATTGGCAATCCTGGACTGCTCTGGATTTTAACCCTTTATCAAACAATTTCTGATTTTTACAGCCCTGAGATAGACGCCTTTTGACAATAGTGTGGGAAAAGGAGAAAATGCTGGTAACCAGCATTTTCTCCTCTTCACACAATCTTTTCTACCCTACTGGAAACAAATGTGTATTTTTGAGTTACGCCGATTTTGTCAACTAGAAGTGCTTTGAATTTGGACCAGTAAAGAATTAATCTCAATCTCTCTGATCTATAATTTGTGAAAGATAGTAAGTTATGTGATAAAAGGAATCTGACATTCATTAGCGTTTGAGATGAAATTTTATTAAACTTGTCAAGAAAAAATGTTATACATGTATATCTTGATATGCCTTTGAAATTGGCAAACAATTGTAGAGGTAAAGGGTTGTTATATTTTCATAACATCATTGTTCTCATTAATAAAACTTTCTCAAATTTCTAGGCCTAAGAGACAATATCCAATTTTTTCTGAGGATGAAGGGGTGGATGATGAATTGTTGGCCATTCCTGAATATGAGAGCAAACTTGAAAGTTTAAGGCAGATGTTTCCAGCAAAGACGGAGGCTGAAATAAAGCGAGGTTTGACCATTGGAAATGGAGATGTTGAAGATGCTATTGATGTAATCATTGGTCTGAAAGGTAGTGTACAATTTTAAGAAAGAAATTTTCACATAGAATACTATGGGTCAAATCTAAAAGTACCGTAATTCCCCCAAGTATTCGGACGGAAAAAAATAAATTTTTTTTTGATGTCCGAAAACTTATTAAATTATTTCTGTGACTGTCCGAAAATTTCGGGAAATCTCTTTCCAACAACAATATATCCTTTAATAGACATCGTATGTACAACGTACAGTAAGGCATATATTTCCCGAAAAGAACTGACGTGAGATCGACCTTTATGGATTAATAAAACTTACTTGTAAAAAGAGTTAACACAATTACGTATTCAAACGCAAATAGCTACTTCGTTAAACAATCCTAAATCATGGTCGTGTTAAGGGTTATTCTTGACCTGACTAAACCTGGTTACGTCACCCATACACATGCTTGTCTCCATGCCACATGTCTGTGTACAGGTCGTTACAACTAGGCATCCCTGTATGCAATAAAAGTGTATCTTATAGCGTTGATAGATAAGATTTACAGCTTTAATGGGTCACAGGTATTGGACTAAATATATACAGCCTGTGTAACACAAATTAGCACCTGCATTCAGTCTACCGCGATCAATCAGATACCAAACAAAGGATTTAAGCTTAAAACATAGATTGATTTACTCTTCTCAGGTACTTGCTAATTAACTCTTTACCACACAATCATGACTTTAAACGATCCTGGGGTAAAACCTTTTGAAAACACTGTTGGAAAAGGAGAAAACACTGGAATTAGTTATTTTCTCCTCTTCCCCCACTGTTTTCTTCGTTATCCAATCAAAAATCATTTTAGCAAAATGTAATTGTCGTCTGCGAATCCTTCAAATTTTATCTAGTCCAAGAACATTTTCGTTTGGTAAAAGTTAACCATATCCCAAACAAGCCTTTGTCGTATGCAAACTCTTTCAGTTTGGAAGAGTCTTTAATTTGTTGTCTGGGAAAGAGTATTGCAGACCTTCGTCTTCTGAACTATTTTAATTTGTTGTTTGGGAAAGAGTATAGCGGGTCTTCGTCAACTTCTAAACCATTTTAATTTGTTGTTTGGGAAAGAGTGTAGCGGGTCTTCGTCAACTTTTATATCATTTTAATTTGTTGTTTGGTAGAGTACTGCGGGTCTTCTAAACCATCATAATGTCGTGTCTGAAAATTTAGGGACAATTATTTTACCAAGTGTTTGAACTTAGGGACAAAAAATAAATTATTTCGGAAAATAATTAATGGTGTCCGAAAATTTAGGGTGTCCGAATACTTAGGGGAATTACGGTAATTCAAGTCTAACATTCACCCTTTCCCAAACGACAAATTTTAGACTCTTCCAAACTCAAAGAGTTTGCAGACGACAATTTCAAATTTGATAAAAATGGCAAAAAGTTCTCCAAATGGGTAGAAAACACTGTGGGAAAAGGAGAAATTGCTCATCACAAGCAATTTCTCCTTTTCCCACAGTGTTTTCAAAAGGCTTGTACTGCAGACACGTAAAAACAAGGGTTTGTTTGGGAAAGGGTGAAGGTCAAAGACTAGCTGCCTGATTGTTTGAAAGATGAAACATCTAGGCACTTTAAAATTTTGCCAGTTTCAATCATTAAACCCCTTTTTAAAACTGTAATTGCCTGCAGCCTCTTTGGCCAGGGTAGATCAAGATCAGGCTGCACAAAGTGTGAAGCTTTGATTTACACTGTCTGCTTTACTATACACTGTGGACAAAAAATCAGACATGATACTACAATTATCTTTGACAGACTAAATATTTTCATCTGAATCGTTGCTTGATAGGCAGTAGTAGGAAGCAGACGATAGAAGAATGCTACAGTTTTCTTTGTCATGACATTATTTTTCCGCTAACAGCACAAATCGATAATGTGTACTTCAATATACCGGAATATGCTATGAAATACAGAGAACACAACCACGACTTCGACTGGGCCCATATTTACGACACTGTCTAATATACTTTACAGGAATAATACGTAAACCAGTCTTATTCTATAAATGAATTACCAGAAAACCTCTTTCATCTAAAATAAACCCTGCAGTTAAAAAAAGAACGGTGTTTGTCTGACACTGAAGCAAAAACAGACTTGGAATTATGACGCTTCATTCAACTTCGTACATTAGTTAGATTTTGGCAAGTTGCGTTACGGATGATGCACGGTCACTTATTTTGGGAGTTATTTGAATTGAAATTGCGTCTGTGACGCAGGATTTGTGTGTCATGGAAAATCCTGTATCTTGTCTCCTCAAATGGAGTTTCTATAATTTTTTTTCCCTTTTCCATCAAAAGCTTTCAAAATGGTAGGTGCAATATATTACTTCTTGACAGCATAATGTGAAGCTTTAACTTTTCACCAAACACAAAAATTTTAGACTGGTCAGATTGAAGCATTCATGAACAACATATTAAATGAGACTGAAAAATTTAGATTTGTTTTGGAAAGACTGGCAAACTGGTTCCCAGCATTTTTAGCTCACCTGAGCACGAAGTGCTCATGGTGAGCTATTGTTACCGTGCTGTGTCCGTCGTGCGTCGTCTGTCGTCAACTTTTTACCTTGTGTACGCTCTAGAGGCCACAGTTTTGGTCAGATACTCATGAAAGTTGGTCAGTATGTTTGTCTCCATGAAATCTCTGACGAGTTCGAAAGTGGGTCATTTGGGGTCAAAAACTAGGTCACCAGGTCAAATCTTAGAAAAACCTTGTGTACACTCTAGAGGCCACATTTTCAGTCGGATACTCATGAAAGTTGGTCAGGATGTTTGTCTGGATGATATATCAGACAAGTTCAAAAATGGGTCACGTGGAGTCAAAAACTAGGTCACCAGGTCAAATCTTAGAAAAACCTTGTGTACGCTCTAGAGGCCACATTTTCTGTCGGATACTCATGAAAGTTGGTCAGGATGTTTGTGTGGATGATATCTCGGACGAGTTCGAAAATGGGTCACGTGGGGTCAAAAACTAGGTCACTAGGTCATATCTTAGAAAAACCTTGTGTACGCTCTAGAGGCCACATTTTCAGTCGGATACTCATGAAAGTTGGTCAGGATGTTTGTCTGGATGATATATCAGACGAGTTTGAAAATGGGTCATGTGGTGTCAAAAACTAGGTCACTAGGTCAAATGTTAGAAAAACCTTTTGTAGGCTCTAGAGGCCACATTTTCAGTCCGAAACTTGTAAGTTGGTCAGAATGTTTGTCTTGATGATGTCTCAGACAGGTTTGAAAATGGGTCATTACGGGTTAAAAACTAGGTCGCCAGGTCAAATCTTAGAAAAACCTTGTATATGCTCTGGATGCCACATTTTCAGTCCAACACTCTTGAAAATTAGTCACAATGTTTGGCTTTATAATATCTTGGATGAGTTTGAAAACGGGTCATGTTGGGTCAAAAACTGGGTCAATAGGTCAAATGTTATAAACACCTTTTGTATGCTCTGGAGGACACATTTTCAGTCTGATACTCCTAAAACTTGTTCATAATATTTGTCCTGGTGATACCTTGAATGAGTTTGAAAATGGGTCATGTGGAGTCAAAAACTAGGTCAATGGGTCAAATATTAGAAAAACCTTGTGTACACTCTAGAGGCTACATTTTCTGCCTGATGATCTTCAGACTTGGTCAGAATGTTTGTTTTAGTGTTGTCTCAAAAGAGTTTGATAATGGGTAATTGTGGGGTCCAAAACTAGGTCACTTGATGAAATCTTAGAAAAACTTTTTTGTACACTGTAGAGGCCACATTTTCAGTTCAATACTCATGAAACTTGGCCAGAATGTTTGTCTTATTGATATCTCAAAAGTGTTTGATGATGGGTAATGTCTGATAAAAAACTAGGTCACTGGGAAACTAGATGGTGCATGTTTGGTCAATAAACTCAGGTGAGCGATTTCAGGGCCATCATGGCCCTCTTATTTCCTTTTCCCACAATGTTTTCAAATTCTTGTTCTGTAGTCATTAAAAGTCAGGATTATGTGGTAATGGGTTAACAACTCTGAGTGAAAGAGTGACAAGAAAAGACTTTCAAAGAACCTTTTTTGGGGTGTAAATTTCGGAAACAGCTAGCTTTAAAGATTTTTTGTGTAAAGCACTGATAAAAGAACTTACAACCACAAGGAAGGTATTGATAGGTGCACTGCACTGACGGCACACTGATATGACTGCAATGGACTTTACAGCATCCAGTATGGAACCGAACAAGATATTTGTTCTCATGTGGTAGTATTAAAGTAAGTTCATTGGACGTTAAATTGTATATGTGAAATAAAACAAGGTTATTTAACATGCTTTGGTACAATAACGAATTCTATTGGGTGAGTACACTGCAGAACCAGTCTATATTTTGGATCAGGCAATGGTCAAATTTCGATATAACTTATTATAAGAGATACTAGCCTCGTTTTGAATAACCCACATTGGACTCTTGCCCTGTTTGGAAAAATCCATATTGGACTCTACAGTGTTCAATATGAAATAAGATATTCTGTGCTTGTGTGCTAGTATTAGAGTAATTTCATTTGACATTGAATTTTAGGTGTGAAATAAATTTCTTTCTTTGTAGGTAAAAATAGTTTCAAGAGAATTCGGACAGACAAACATGACAGTTTTTCTGACCCTGACACTCCTGTACAGCCTCGCAAGCGTATACGTCGAATATCAAGTGACAGTGGAGAGGAACTTGACTCACAAACAACAGTCTCGTATGGGCTAGAATCGCAGCGTTCTGATGCAACTGAGATCTATGATTTAACAAAAGACGGGGATGAGAACGAGCCACTGTCTGAAGAGAAAGAAAAGAAAATTCAATTCTTGAAGGACTGTTTTAAAGATAGGTCTAGAGAGGTATGCCTTTCTGAAGTTTTAATTCTTTACCAAACAACAAAGTTTTAGACTGATCCAAATTGAAAACATTTGCACAGGACAAAGTAAAAATTACTGAAAATTTGAAATTTGTTTTTGAAAGGACTGAAAACATTGTTGGCAAAGGAGAAAATGCTGTTTATTAACATAGTCTGGTCCACTGATTTTTGACAAAATTTTGGGCCTTGGACTGAGAATTTTGCACTGTAAAAACAGTTTTTCAGACTTTTTTTTTTTATATAAACCCTGGCAGATATTGAGATGATCTTGGTAGTGTAAGCCAAAACTTGTGAGTTACATATCAGGTTTGAGTTTCATTCCGGTCCAATTATTTTTTAGCTAACCTGAGCACAAGGCGAGCTTTTAGGGTCACTGGATGTCCGTCGTCCGTCGTCAACAATTCTTTAAACATCAACTCCTCCTAAACCGCTGGGCCAATTTGGACCAAACTTGACAGGAATGTTCCTTGGGAGGTCCTCTTTAAAACTTGTTCACAGAATTTGATTGCGTCAAAAACTCTGGTTGCCATGGCAAAGAAATGGAATTTTTTAGCAAATTTTTTAAAAATTTTCTCTGATGAAACTGCCAGTCGGATTTTGAAATAATTTCACAGATATGTTCCTTGGGTGACCCTTTTCAAAAAGTGTTCGTGAAATTTTGATCTGTCAAAAATTGTGGCTCTGGTGAATGGGGGCTACTTGCACTTTACAGAAATCAAGGAATTCTTTAAAAATCTTCTCCTCTGAAACCGCTGGTCGGATTTTGAAATAATTTCACAGATATGTTCCTTGGGTGACCCTTTTCAAAACTTGTTCGTGAAATTTTGATCGGTCAAAAAATGTGGCTCTGGTGAATGGCAGCTACTTGCACTATACAGAAATGAAGGAATTCTTAAAAAATCTTCTTCTCTGAAACCGCTGGCCGGATATTGAAATAATTTCACAGATATGTTCCTTGGGTGACCCTTTTCGAAAAGTGTTCGTGAAATTTTGATCGGTCAAAAAATGTGGCTCTGGTGAATGGGGCTACTTGCACTATACAGAAATGAAGGAATTCTTAAGAAATCTTCTTCTCTGAAACCGCTGGTCGGATATTGAAATAATTTCACAGATATGTTCCTTGGGTGACCCTTTTCGAAAATTGTTCATGAAATTTTGATCGGTCAAAAAATGTGGCTCTGGTGAATGGGGGCTACTTGCACTATACAGAAATGAAGGAATTCTTAAAAAATCTTGTTCTCTGAAACCGCTGGTCGGATATTGAAATAATTTCACAGATATGTTCCTTGGGTGACCCTTTTCGAAAATTGTTCGTGAAATTTTGATCAGTCAAAAAATGTGGCTCTGGTGAATGGGGGCTACTTGCACTATACAGAAATGAAGGAATTCTTAAAAAATCTTGTTCTCTGAAACTGCTGGTCAGATTTTGAAATAATTTCACAGAATTGTTCCTTGGGTGACCCTTTTCAAAAACTGTTCGCAAAATTTTGATCCGTCAAGAAACATGGCTCTGGTGAATGGGGGCTACTTGCACTATAGGGAAATGAGGAAATTCTTAAAAGATTTTCTTCTCTGAAACTGCTAGTCAGATTTTGAAATAATTTCTCAGGGATGTTCCTTGGGTGACCCTTTTCAAAAATTGTTCACAAAATTTTGATCCGTCAAGAAACATGGCTCTGGTGAATGGGGGCTACTTGCACTATAGGGAAATGAAGAAATTCTTAAAAATTTTTCTCTGAAACGGCTGCGGCAAGACAGATTTTGAAATGATTTCACAGAGATGATCCTTGGGTGACCCTTTTCAAAAACTGTTCACAAAATTTTGATCCGTCAAGAAACATGGCTCTGGTGAATGGGGGCTACTTGCACTATATGGAAATGAAGAAATTCTTGAAAATTCTTTTTCTCTGAAACCACTAGTCAGATTTGAAGATAATTTGACAGGGATGTTCCTTGGGTGATCCTTGCTCTTGTGAATTGGAGCTACATGCACTATATGGACATGATGAAATTCTTGAAAATTCTCTTTCTCTGAAACCCCTGGTCAGATTTTAAAACAAATTTTCCAAAATGTTCCTTGGGTGACCCTTTTCAAAACTTGTTCGTAAATTTTGATCCATCAAGAAACATGGCTCTCATTGATGGGGGATACTTGCTCTTATACAGAAATGAAGAATTCTTAAAAATTCTTCTTTTTGAAACTGATGGTCAGATTTCAAAATGAATTTTACAGGTGACCTTTTGAAAATTGCTTTGCAAAATTATAAATTTGGTTCCAATGTTTCAATACCTCAAAAAAAAAGAAGGCTATGGTCATCTCAAAAATGCAGGTGAGCGATCCAGGGCCATCTTGGCCCTCTTGTTATGAAATTACAGGCCTCAGACCTTGAAAATTTCAACCAAAAAATAAAAACAGTTTTCCTGGCTTTTTTTCTAAATTCTGACTGATAATAAGCTGTTTATAGGTGTGTGAGTAAACCACCATGAGTTACAGATCAAGTTCAAGTTTTTTAAGAAATTACAGGCCTTGGACTAATTAAATTTCACTGAAAAAAATAATTTTCCCAACTTTTTTTGTTACAATGCATGTGTGTGGTATTTAGGTACCTGTGATTGATACCAATCTTCTGTGGGTTATATGTCCAAGGTCATGGTAAAAGACTTTAACTCTTTACCAAACAACAAAATTACAAACTAGTCCAAATTGAAAGCGATTTGCAGATAACAAATTAAATGTAGCTGAAAAATTGAAATCTGGTTTGGGAAGGGTAGAAAACATTGTGGGAAAAGGAGAAAATGCTGGTTGTAGCATTTTCTCCTTTTCCTACAATGTTTTCAGAAAGCTTTTTTTCACAGGGTCGTAAAGTCGGGATTTTGTGGTAAAGAGTTAACCCTTATCAAGAACATGTTTCAATGTGTTTTCTCTTTATATTTTTTAATAACTTAAGTTTTTACACTTATAATATGTGATAAGCTGGTACCTCTCATTGGTACACATATGCTGATAATAAGGTTAAAATCATCTCACAAGGTAAAGGTCATACATGTTTTTCTGAAAATTTGCTTTTAGGGGGTAAAACTTCTTCAGTGAACTTACTTTAATGAGGAAAATGCTTACATATCTGGCTTTCATTAAAGCATTGCAAACAAAGATCGACAATATGCTTATAATTCTTAAAGGGGGTCAAATATGTTTTTTCTCCTCATCAGTGTTTCACAAACTATACCTGCCAGTGATATATATGGCTGGTAGGGAACTCAGTATTGCTGTGCAATACTATTGGAATGCTTGTTTCCAATTATTTATGTGGATCATTTGAAAAAGAAGCAAAAAAAATGTTCACTTGAAACCACAGCGAAAGACCTGTACTGGTCCTTATACCAGGCAAGAAAATTTTAGCCATGTCTAAATTGAAAGCATTTGCAGACAATAATTTTAATGTGGCTGAAACGGTGCAATCTTTCTTTGTTAGGGTAGAAAACATTGCGGGAAGAGGAGAAAATGCTGGTGACCAGCATTTTCTTCTTTTTCCTACAGTGTTTTCAAAACCTTCCTTCCTGGGGATGTTAAAAGTCAGCATTGTGTGGTAAAGGGTTAAGCAACCCACTGTTTTGGTTCCACAATTTTGTTAGAATTTTATTGAACTAGCATTAAAATACCACCTGTTGTAAGAGACCACTTTAATTAATTCCCTAAAGAGTCTCTCAATGCATGTATAACTATGATATGTGACTGATCTTTTACAGGAGATTATACGATCTCTGTCGGCCAAAGACTGGGTAGTAGCCGATGCGACAGTTTTAATGAGTGACACAGTTACACTGAAATCTGCTACAACTGAAAATAAGGTCAGAGCAAAGGCAAGTGCAGGAATCAAAAAACGAGGTGCGATCTTAGACATTATACCATTTGATTGATTTATGACCTCCTGAAACAGGGAGCCATCCATTTCAGCTTCTTTATTATATTCCCCACGACTTAGTGGAGGGGGGTATACTGGAATCACCATGGCTCTCTGTTCATCTGTCCGTCTGTCTGTCCATAGACACTAATTTGTTCGGAGCATTACTCCTACAGTTTTTCACGTACTGAACTCAAATTTACACACAGGCTCCCTGTATATATGAAGTTGTGCATGTGCAATTTTCATGGCCTGCTGGAATTTGTTATGGAATTACCTCCCCTTGAACTTTTTTCAACTCTTACTTTTGTACTAAACCATACTGCATTCTGTGACAACCACCTGTTTTTGTGACAAGGTGGTGGGGGGTATAATCATGTCTAGTGATAGCTCTAGTTGTTTTTTTTTTTTAAGCAGAGATTGGAAGAATGGTCACTAAGTATTTTAGAACAGAGGGTAGTTTGTTTGAATCCCCAGAAATGCTTTCTGTACAGGAATTGACAATAATCATTGCAACAGGATTCAATCATCACTTGACGCTGATCATTGTTTCAACAATGGTAATGTGGAAAAGCAGCCAGAGGCTTGGGAAGAATGTTGCTGTAATGTAACTAAAATAATGTTGGAAACGGTGTTAAGTGCCATACAAACTAATAAAATTTATTCTAAACTTTTCAGATGTAGAGGTTGACCTGGATGATGAAGAAGACGATTATGGGAATGAATCAGATGCCAGTATTGACAGTATAGAGGTAAACTTTTTATTGAAGCCTTTCCCAAACAATCCCTGGCTTTTACGACCCTGAGATAGAATCCTTTTAAAAACATTGTGGGAAGAGGAGAAAATGCTGGTAACCAGCATTTTCTCCTCTTCCCACAACGTTTTCTACCCTGCTTGAAACAAATTTCAGTGAATATTGACAGTATAGAGGTAAACTTTTTAATGAACCCTTTCCCAAACAACCCCTGGTTTTTACGACCCTGAGAGAGAATCCTTTTAAAAATATTGTGGGAAGAGGAGAAAATGCTGGTAACCAGCATTTTCTCCTCTTCCCACAATGTTTTCTGCCATGCTTGAAACAAATTTCTGTCAATATTGACAGTATTGAGGTAAACGTTTTATTGAACCCTTTCACAGACAATTCATGGATTTTACAACCCTTAGATAGAATCCTTTTGAAAACATTGTAGGAAGAGGAGAAAATGCTGGTAACCAGCATTTTCTCCTCTTCCCACAATGTTTTCTACTGGGCGTGAAACAAATTTCAATGACTTACACTTATTTTGTTGTCTGCAAATGCTTTTGATTTGGACCAGTCTATAATTTTGTCATTTGTTAAAGAGTTAACCTGTGATTGATGATACCAATATTCTAATATTGTAACATGATTTTGTGAAATATGCAGTATTTCTTTGTCACTGTACAGACTTTCCTTTAATCTTTATTTCTAGACATTTACAGTGTTTCTCTTGTGTTAGCCATGTTTCTTTAACTCAGTTTTTTTTTTAGCATACTGGTATAATAACCATGCTTTGAGGTAAAATTTTGAAATGAATTTACCAAGTACAGATATGTCATATTTAAGCATATTATTGTTAATTCCATGGTTAAATGAATGTTCTGTCTGTCAGCTTGTCCATCCATTCGTCCGTTCATTCGTCCGTCCGTGTTCGTCTGTGTACAAGTAACTGCCTGTTTCTGTCAAAGTGCTGGCAGGGATATTGAGTCACATTCAGTGACAGCTCTAGTCCTAAATTTTGTCATTTAGTAAAGATTTAAGCAAGATTACTTGAGTTTGCAGGGTAGGCAAATATTTCAAAATGTACCAGTACAAAGCAAGTACCTATAGTAAGAAATCACTTTTTGAGTATTCTATGCATGCTTGCTTAGTGCAGTATGGATCACTAATTTATCTGAAAAATCATTCTCCCTTTTTTTTTTTTTTTTTTTTCATATTTTACGATGCAGGACGAAAGCAGTGATGCAAAATCTGTCATACTTAGTTTCTTTGATGATGCCACCTTTGAGGAGTTAATTGCCACACCTGGCTGTTCCAAGAAAAAAGCAGAGCTGATCGTGAGTCAAAGGCCATTTACAACATGGGAAAATATGGTAACTGTGTACTTTCGGCTTGGCTGTTTTCAAAAGGAGCTTTGAGGGATTGTCATAGTCCAAGGGTCTTGGTCTGCATTATTAGTCGTGTGCATGGAATATGACATTTTATAATATATCTGTCAAAATTGAAGATCTTTACTTCAAACTGATACAAGTTTTTACTATCAAAAGGTGAACCCATACAGCATGGGCAGGTAACCATTATAATACTTTTGAAGAAGTTAAGCCCCTTTTTGGACTTGAATTATCACTGAACAACTGCAGCTGAGGGTTGGTGTGGTGCTGTTGGCAAAATCGTATCTCTTTCAGTGAACTACAGTAATACAGTAGAATATGAAAAGCAGGATATTAAAAGTTTTATCCTTTAAATCTGTGTTCGTATTCTGCTGATTTAATCAGTCAAAATAGTTTCAAATGCTTTGAAAATAGTATCTTTATTGAAATAGTTATTGTTCTTTGTTGTATTTTTTTTCCGAAAAAAAAAATTAACCCTTTACCAAACAATCCCTGGTTTTTACATCCCTGAGATAAAAGCCTTTTGAAAACATTGTGGAAAAAAGAGAAAATTTTAGTAACTAGCATTTTCTCCTTTTCTCACAATGTTTACTGCCCTGATGGAAACAAATTGCAATTTTGGAGTTATGTTTAATTTGTTGTCTGCAAGTGCTTCCAAATAGGAACAGTCTAAAATTGTGTCATTTGGTAAAGAGTTAACAGAAGAAACTAGCTCATTGTCCTCTGGCCGGAGAAATGAAAACTTAAGAACAAAATGTGCTGGAAAGAATAATTTACAGACAATATTTTGTAACATGTAATGACTTGACACTGCTATTATGCATCTGAGATCAGACTTCTTTTTCTGTGCAATCCGATCTTGGATCTACATTATCTCTTTACCACACAACGAAATTCTAGAGTGGTTCAAATTGAAAGCATTTGCAGACGACAAAATAAATGTGACTGAAAAATTGAAATTTGTTCTGGGAAGGGTAGAAAACAGTGTGGGAAAAGGAGAAAATGCTGGTTACCAGCATTTTCTCCTTTTCCTACAGTGTTTTCAAAAGGCTTCTTTCTCAGGGGCGTCAAAAGTAGGGATTATGTGGTAATGGGTAAAACAGTATTTTGATATTTCAGATATATTATAGAAGAAAGCCTTAACTCTTTACCAAACAACAAAATTTTAGACTGGTAATTGAAAGCATTTGCAGACGACAAAATAAAAGTGACTGAAAATTTGAAATAGGATTTGGGTAGGAAAGAAAACATTGAGGGAAAAGGAGAAAATGCTGGTTACCAGCATTTTCTCCTTTTCCCACTATGTTTTCAGAGGGCTTCTTTCTTAGGGTCGTTAGAAGTCGGGATTGTGTGTAAAGAGCCAAGTTGCTAGATTTTTTTTTTTTATCTGATAACCAAATGTGTTACATTTTATTTTTCACTACTTAAACTTCAGTCCAAAAAATTGGTATTTGAATTATATGTATTTATGTCAGTAATGAGGAGAACAGGGGTATGATTTTTTGCCACTTTAAAGGATTGCCTCCCTTTGAACCTGAAAACTATAAAGTCAGAAGTGTTTTAGCATGTGAGTATCAGCCCAGAAATTTGTATTAAATGTCAAAAAGATTTTGTGGAAATCACATTTTAAGAAGATAACTGGAAATAATTTTTCATTCTTTTCTTCCATCAGACTGAAAAGTTCCTCACAGTAAAGGGCTTGTCCTATGATCTCATCAGTGGTTGTCGAGAGGTAATCAAAATTCGTGAAGTTATTATCAGACTTATGCAGCGCTGTGAAAAAATCTCCTCCTCTATGGAAGAAGTAGTGTCCAATTTGATTCATTCCAATACGCAGTTAGATGATGCAAATCATATCACAAAACAGCCCAGTAATTTGAATCCAGAGTAAGTAAATCACTTCTATTAGTTGTGATTATTTTGTTTGTAGTTCCAGCTAGGTAGGTATACGGAAAAACTGTCTTTGAAACTTGTTTGCTTTCTTAAGCTTTGTTGTGAAAACATTCTCTACATTTTTGATGGTGTCTTTTTTTTCTTTGTTTCTTATTCTTTTTCATACTCTTGCTTAGGAGGAAGAAAAGTTGTTGCATTAGGGTTTATCAGTTTCTCATTGCTGAACACTATCTGACACTCAGCATTAACTCATTACCAAACGACAAAATTTTAGGTTTGTCCAAATCGAAAGCATTTGCAGGCTACAAAAGTGACTGAAAATTTTTCATTTGTTTTATGAAGAGTAGAAAACATTGTGGGAAAAGGAGAAAATGCTGGTTACCAGCATTTTCTCCTTTTCCCACAATGGTTTCTAAAGGCTCCTTTCTCAGGGTCATCAAAAGTAGGGATTGTGTGGTAATGGATTAAGCAGAAAATCTTGTGATTTAACCCCTTTACCATACAATGTGTGTTACTGACCTTGAGCAAGAAAGCTTTTGAAACCAGTGTGGGAAAAAGAAGATAATGCCGATAACCAGCATTAGCTCCTTTTTAGCTCAGCTGAGCAGGAAGTGCTCATGGTGAGCTTTTGTGATCATGCTGTGTCCGGCAATTGTCATCAACTTTTACCTTGTCTACACTCTAGAGGCCACAATTTCAGTCCAATACTCATGAAACTTGGTCAGAATGTTTATCTTCATATAATCTCGAACGAGTTCGAAAATGGGTCATGCCGGGTCAAAAACTAGGTCACTAGGTCAATCTTAAAAAAAAAAAAAAAAAAAAAAACTTTTGTACACTCTTGAGGCCACATTTTCAGTCCAACGCTCTTGAAAATTGTCAGAAAGTTAGTCTTGATTTCTCAGACGAAATTGAAAAATGGTTACGTGGGGTCAAAAACCAGGTCAAATCTTAGAAAATCCTTGTGTATACTTTAGAAGCTACATTTTCAGTCCAAAACCTTTGAAAGTTGGTCAGAATGTTTGTCTTGATGATATCTCCCGACGAGACCAAAAAATGGGTCATGTCGAGTTAAAAACTTGGTCACCAGGTCAAATCTTACAAAACCTTGTATAGCTTTGGATGCCACATTTCCAGTCCAACGCTCTTGAAAATTGGGTCAGAATGTTTGCCTTGATAATATCTTGTATGAGTTTGAAAACAGATTATGTCAGGTCAAAAACTAGGTTAATAGGGCAAATCTTATAAAAATCTTGTGTACGCTTTGGAGGATACATTTTCAGTCTGTTACTCCTAAAACTTTTTTCAGAATAGTTGTTATGGTGATACCTTGAATGATTGTGAAAAAGGGTCATGTTGTGTCAAAAACTAGGTCACGGGGTCAAAAATTAGAAATACCTTGTGTATGCTCTAGAGGCCAAATTTTCAGCCTGATACTCTAAGAACATAGAACATTTGTTTTGGTGATGTCTCAAAAGCGTTTGATAATGGGTAATGTCAGATCAAAAACTAGGTCACTTGGTCAAATTTTTAGAAAAACCTTTTGTACGCTCTAGAGGCCACATTTTCAGTCCAATGCTCGTGAAACTTGGTCAGAATGTTTGTCTTATTGATATCTCAACAGTGTTTAATAATGGGTAATGTCTGATAAATAAAAAAAACTAGATCACTAGATTGAAAACGGTTCATGTTTGGTCAATAGACTTAGGTGAGCGACTTCAGGGCCATCATGGCCATCTTGTTTCACATTGTTATCCACTTTGTAACAGGCAAACTCTACTGTTTGGGCTACCTTTGATTTGTTATGCTCTAATGCTTTGAAAATAGATGTCAAAAATTATACTGTGTAGGAAAAGGTTAATGAACCTGGTGAGTTAGACTTTTTAAGCAACAGTTTTTCCTTTTCTCACAATGTTTTCTACATTGTCAGAGACAAAATTTAATGTCTATCATTTGAACCTCTTTTGATTTGGTATTTTACTTGAATTTGTGATATAGTAGATATAGCAATGTCTCTGCTAATGTACCTTTTTCTTTCAGTCTTCAATTAAAGCCCTTTCAAATGGTTGGCCTGAACTGGTTAAGAATTATGCATTCTCAGGAGCTGAATGGTATTTTAGCTGATGAAATGGTGTGTATGATCAATTTTAAATGTAAACATTTTATTACCTGGGCTGTTTTCAAAGAAAATATCCAGAAACTGTCATTGCCCTACTGTTGTCTGCGTCCTTGTCTGCTTCATCATACAAAATCTTTTACATTTGCAAAAACTGACATTTTATAACTCTGTTATTGTTGATTATATTGTTATTATATTTAATTCAAACTAAGATAAATTGTTCATTATCAAAAGGGGTAATCCGTACAAGGGAAGGTAACCATTAAGGCACTTTTGACATGGTATGCCCCCTTTTTCAACTTGTAATTTTCACTAAAAATACAGAAACTGCAACCGAACGTTGGTACCCAAATGCAATGCTCTTGTTTGTTTTCTACAAATCACTTTTAGCCCTTTACCACACAATGACGACTTTCAATGACCGTGAGGAAGAAACCTGTTGAAAACATTGTGGGGAAAAGGAAAAAATGCTGGTAACCAGCATTTTCTCCTTTTCCTACAAAGTTTTTTTGTCAAAGCAAAATTGCACCATTTAAGTCACTTTGAAATTGTCATCTAAAATCTTGCTGTGCGGCAAAAGGGTAGAAACAATGTAGAAAAATAGAAATTGCTCATATTTACATGTAGATCCTTTAACCCTTTCCCAAACGGCAAATTTTGGACCAGACCAAACTGAAAGCATTTTTCAGGTGACAAATCAACAGTTGCTAAAAAGATGATTTTTCGATATAACAGGGTAGAAAACATTGTGGGAAAAGGAGAAAATGCTGGTTACCAGCATTTTCTCCTTTTCCCACAATGTTTTTAAAAGGCTTTTATTCCTGACCCGTAAAAACCAGGGATTGTTTGGGAAAGGGTTAAGAATACTTATGAACACTGTAACTTTACATCTCTTACATGATCATAAGTAAGCATATGCATGTATATTAGAAGACACATACATGTACTTCTATATTTGTTATATACTCTAGGTTCACAGGTTGACCTTAAGGTTACTAAGCACACTTGGGTTGTTTTTTAGATATCCAGAACAATATCAGACTGCACAGAGAATACAGTGTGATCATGGATCAAAACTTGCTTATTCTTGTAGAATATTCTAAGTTATTCCTGTAAAATGTTTCGGCAAAACCACTCCTGAAATTGCAATGCTTTGGCCACTCTTCCTGATTGAGAAAGTCTTATTTCATCTTTTTGGCTTGCATAACAAGAAAAGGGGCATCCAAACATTTAGGTAAAGGGTCATCTCCGATCAGTTAATTTTGTTCGTCAATAGTCGTGGGCAAAACAGAAAATAACATAAAAATGGAAAGTGGTTGCAGATTAGCCTGCGCAAATTGCACAGGATGATCCAGGACAACGCTTTGCACAAAAGACAGATTGCCCCTTTTCATGTGTTACAGACCATTTAGTACTTATGGAGTTGATGGTAAAGCTGGGTAACTAAACATCATTTCCTTTTATAGCTCTTTATCAAACAGCCATGTTTTTGTTGTAATTGTTTATAGTGCAGTGACTTTTGAAAAAAATTCCTCTTCACACTACATTTTCTCTATCCTTTTAGAGATAATGGTATCAGTTAAGTAATTGTAGAATTGTCATCTCTAGATGCATCTATGGCATAGCCTCAAAAGTTTATTCAGTTTAAAATGTTATATATCTCAACAAGCTTTTGACACCTTTGTCTTTGGTTTATAACAAGACCACAGACGGTATACATGTTGTGTTAGCTCCCAATCATCAACACACAGTTTTTTTCCTCACTGAAATACTGTAACAAAAGGAGAAATCTGTCATGATGAGCAATTTCTCCTTTTGTCACAATATTTCCATGTGCACTTTGAATTTTGTAGATTATCCATTTTACCACTGGTCTGAAGCAGCGCCATGATTAAATCAATTGTTGACTCAAAGCTCCAGATAAGGGGGAGTGATGGTATTCTAAATCCATTATTTCTCTTCCAAACCCTATGTTGTGGGTACTCATTAGAATCGTCTCAATGAGACGATTCTAATGAGTACCCACAACATAGGGTTTAGAGGAGAATTATTAATAATTTCAATTTTGAAATCAAAATCACCCCTCTATCTGGAGCTCTGTTGTCTTTTCAGGGACTTGGAAAAACCATCCAAACAATAGCATTTTTAGCTCATTTACTGTCAGAAGGAGAGACAGGTCCCCATGTCATCATAGTTCCATCTTCTACAATAGGTATTCTAGTTTTTCTTAACTATGTCCTTTGTTTGTGGAAACCCTATTATGTACACCCCCTAATTTCTTGATCTAGATCAAAACAGCTTATGAAGACATATTTTGAAATGGAGAAAAGGCTATTAAATTATCTTTTGGCCTCTTTCTCACAATATGAGCTATTGTTTTGAAGACAAATAGAGGGGTCAAAGCCACATTTAATTTTCTATATGTAAATGCTTTTTATTGTACAAGTCTAACATTTGGTCATTTGGTAATGACTTGAGCCCAGTTTCTAGATAAACTAATTATGATCATAATAAATACGGAACTTTTAGAAGGTAAGTGTGTTTAAGTAAATAGCATATGACATTAACACTTTACCAAACTATCCCTGGTTTTTACAACTGTGAGATAGAGGCCTGCTGAAAACATTGTGGGAAAAGGAGAAAATGCTGGACAGCATTTTCTCCTTTTCCCTAAATGTTTTCTACCCTGCTGGAAACAATTTTTGAGTTACATGTATTTTGTCATCTTTAAGTGCTTTCAATTTGGACCAGTCTAAAATTTTGTCATTTGGCAAAGAGTTTAAATATCAACTAATAAAGAAAAAAGTTCGATAAAAATTTCATTGGCCAGTTTTTTTTTACACTTTGTCTGAACTATAATATGAAAAGAAAAAATAGATGTTGTTCATAGTGAGGTTGAAATCATGAACTAAGGAGATTGGAGATAAGAAGCTAATTTGAATGTACATGTCTCAGTTTTGCACTTGTAAAGGATTTTGCTAATTTTGCTTTTCATGAAGTTCAAGTACACAGAGTTTTCATAACCCATTACTTGCAAACATTCTGAACCTATATAAGGGTGCTACATCTTTCTTCTTACACGTATCTGCTTGTTGGTCACATGACGATAGGTAAATAAGTAAATAAGTGAATTGGAGTTTTCATCAGAATTAAATAAGATTGAAATTTAAAGACTGCCTTAATCTCTTAAAAGGTGTTTGGCAGTGTATTCCGAAGATCACACTTGATATTATGTACAGCCTAATCTTAATCTACATTGCCTGCTGAGAAGGGAATGGGAAACCTTAACATTTACCCTCTGATTGAATGTAAAAAGAAATACAATATTTTGGTTGTGAAAAATTGGTCATTTTTACAGATAACTGGATAAGAGAGACAAAAAGATGGTGTCCAGCATTAAAAGTATTGATTTACTATGGGTCACAAGAGGACAGACGAGCAACCAGACAATATATACTGTACAACAAGCCTGATGATTTTCATGTCATTATCACAACGTAATATATCTTCCTTACATTTTATATTCACATGAAATAAATTGAGTTCTAGCATAAAATTGTGTTTCATTACTCAGATACATGATAATTCTTTACCAAACAAAAAAATATCAGACTAGCCCAAATTGAGAGACTTTGCAGAAGGCAAGTGTTACCATATACGTGTAGTTGAAATATCAGTTGAAACACAAATTAGGATAACAGATGTGTTAATTAGGCCTCAAGTTTGTTCTTTGCACATATATAGATGATATATTCCTGTGGCGATAAAGACTGTTTTAGTAGCTGAGGTCATGTGAAGGTAGTCTGTGCTCCTATGCATAATATTTTCTGGCTTTCTCACACAGGTACTGACATAATTTTTGTTTTAAAGCCTCTGACTACTTTTCTCCTTTGCATCATAAATGAGAGGTGAAAAGTGCCAGAAAGAAAGCTTCCCTCAATTGGGTATCTAGTTTGCATCCACCAGGTCTTGAGCCAGATATGTTAACTCATTACCAAACGACAATATTTTAGACTGGTCCAAATTGAAGGCATTTGCAGGCGACAAAATAAAAGTGACTGAAAATTTGAAATTTGTTTTGTGAAGGGTAGAAAACATTGTGGGAAAAGGAGAAAATGCTGGTTACCAGCATTTTCTCCTTTTCCCACATTGTTTTCTAAAGGCTTCTTTCTCATGGGTGTCAAAAGTAGGGATTGTGTGGTAATGGGTTAAGCACTGAGCTACTCTGCTGATTATGAAATCTTTTTTTGAAATCATTGTTGCAAAAGGAGAAACTGCTTGAATTGCTGGGAGGCAGTCTGCAATAGGTGCTGATTGTTTGTAATAATAATATTCTCTATTGTTTCAGGTACAACATGGTGACAGGAAGTGTGGAAGACAGGGCATTGTTCAAGAAATTTGAATTCCATTACGCCATTTTTGATGAAGGACATTTGTTGAAAAACATGTCCTCATTACGTTACCAGAATCTCATGAGAATAAGTGTATGTATTTTTGCACATAGTTAAATGTACAAGGTTGCAAAAATGAAAGAAGAGTTTTGAAAAAAAAAAGTCTTAAATGCTTACCACACAGTTACTAGTTTTAACAACCAAGTGAAAGAAAGCTTTTGAAAACATTGTGGAAAAAGAAGAGAATGCTTTTACCCACAATGTTTTCTTTTTTTCATAGTCAAATAGGTCACATTTGAATTGTAGTAGTAATATGCAAATATATCAATTTGGACCATTCCAACTATTTGCCATTTGTCAGTTATCAAGATTTTGTTGTGTATTTCTGTATTGCAGGCTGAACGAAGACTGTTATTGACAGGTACCCCATTACAGAACAATCTGTTGGAGCTCATGTCTCTGTTGTGTTTTGTGATGCCAGAAATTTTCATTGGTAAAACAGAACAATTGAAAAGGATGTTTACCATGATCACTGTAAGTTTGGGTTCTTGACCTAGACCTTTTTTTTTTTTTTCATCAAAAATCCATATTATACTTGAAAATACCAGAAAAAGGAATACAATTAAGATTTAGAATTAATAATTTTGATGAGTCATTTCGTTGATTTTCCTTACAGCTAGGTAGAGTTATCAGTCGGTTGATTTTGATCATGCAAATGTGCCTGTTATATAGTCCTAGTGGCAGCCTAAAGGTGGAGGGATAATGTTTTGGCCTGTCAAGCAGTCATGCCATCAGTCTTACCTTCCAAACAGATTTATGTGAGCTTTACCCTGGGAAAAGGGGGTTTAACATGTATATGCCAAAAAAAAGGTTTTGATGTGGATGTGCAGACTGACCTGGGTCAGTGTTGGAGCAGCAGTGTAACTCATGATACAGAGGCTTGTTGCTCAAAATGGATTTCTATGGATCCATAATTATATGAAGCCTTGCTTGGTATCATTCATCATGGAGATGTGTTAACCCTTTACTTCATAGATACTCATTTCTACGCATTGCTTGTATGAGCCTTTAACGAGCAGTTTCACCTTCTGTCACAATGTTCTCTATCCTATCAAAAGTGTCATATGCACATAAGAAATGGCTTCATCCTTGCTGTTATTTAGGGTCAGTTAGAGATACCATAGAAATGCCTTCTGGGGTAAAGGGTTAACTCATTACCAACGACTATGATTCAGGCTTGTCCAGACCGAAAGCAATTGCAGATGACAAAATAAAAGTGACTGAAATTTTGAAATTTGTTTTGTGAAGGGTAGAAAACATTGTGGGGAAAAAGGAGAAAATGCTGGTAACCAGCGTTTTCTCCTTTTTCCCACAATGTTTTCTAAGACTTCTAAAGCGGCAGGGTCAGGGATATCGGTTCATCACAGTAATTTGTCTAACCTGTATTCAACTGATTATAATTATCAGGATCATATTTTTCTGCTAATAGAGGCTTGACAGTAGTTAACTAATGTCATTTTTTAAATTACAGAGATCTAATAGTGATGAGAAAAGAAGTGCATATGAGCAAGATAGAATTGCGCATGCCAAAAGGATAATGAGACCATTCGTTCTACGCAGGCTAAAGTCTGAGGTAAGTATAAATCAACTCTCCCTTACAACGACCATGTTTGTTTCCAGCAAAAATGTAACGAAAATGTCGGTGTTTTGAAAATGAACCATTAAGCTTGGAAAATGATGAGCTATTTGAATGACAATCACTCAGAACATAATTACTACTTCAGTGTTCCCACCAGCTTTTTTATCCCCCGCCGAAAGGCGGCAGGGGATATGGTAATAGTCTCCGTCCGTCCTTCCGTCATTCCGTCCTTCCATCCTTTTGTCCTTCCGTCCTTCCGTCCCACATTTTTGTCCGGAGCATATCTCCAAAAGTATTTAAGATATCATCTTCGAACTTCACAAGTGGATAGATCTCATTAAGGAGGCGTGCAGTGTACAAGAACCATAACTCTATCTTCAGTATTTTTGGAGTTATTGCCCTTTGTACACTTTTTTTCTGGAATTTTTGTCCGGAGCATATCTCCAAAAGTATAAAAGCTAGGAACTTGAAACTTCACACACATATAGAACTCATTTAGGAGAAGTGCAGTGCTTAAGAATCATAAGTCTATCTGAAGTATTTTTGGAGTTTTTGCCCTTTGTACTTGTTTACTTTGGATTTTTGTCCGGAGCATATCTCCAAAAGTATAAAAGCTAGGAACTTGAAACTTGTCACATATATAGAACTCATTGAGGAGAAGTGCATTGCACAAGAACCATAACTCTGTCTTCAGTATTTTTTGAGTTATAGCCCTTTGTAAATTTTAACTTTGGATTTTTGTCCGGAGCATATCTCCATGATGTCTCTTATTTTGAAACTTTGTTGAGACCAAATGTGTTTTCAAAATTGTTCGGTATGCATTCCTCCAGGTCATGTGTGGCTAAGTGGTTAAGAACACTTAACCTGGAAGCTTCTGTTTCGAGCCTGGCTTAAAGCATAGGATTTTTCCTAGGGGTTTCCTTTGGCAACACACTTCAGAGCCCTAACCTAGTAACAGTGCTAGTTACCAGCATATTCTCCTATTCCCACAATGTTTTCTATGGGCTTCTTTCTCAGGGCTGTTAAAAGTGGGGATTGTGTGGCAATTTAGGCTAGCTTTATTTTTAATACTCGGCAAGCAAATTTTGGCAAGTCACTCAAAAATATGTAAATCCCACCTTTTGTCTTGCCATAACCGTGTGCTTATTGCCATATTTAGGACTTTTTCAAATTAATAACATCTGCACACAGAAAATTCAAAATTTATACAAATGAGCTAAAACTCTCTATCATGGTAGAAAACATTGTGGGAAATATAGAAAATACTTGCTACCAGCATTTTAATCCTTTTCCCATAATGTTTTAAAAACATCTTTTTTAGGGTTATGAAAATTTGGTATTGTTTGGTAAAGGGTTAATAATAATCATCATGTTTTAAATGCTTTGCCTTTCAGGTGTTGAGCCAGTTACCTAAAAAAGTGGAGCAAGTAGAATACTGTATAATGATTCCAGGGCAACAGGAGCTCTATGATAAGCTTATCAGCAAATTCACATCACAGATGAATGAAGAGACGTACACTGCAGGGGGCGCTGGCATGTTGATGCAGCTTCGAAAAGCTGCTAATCACCCTCTATTGCACAGACATCAGTACGATGATAAGAAACTTCAAAAAATGGCTAAAATTCTGGCAGAGGTATTTTGATGATAAGTTGTTTTCACAAACAGTTTTAATTTTGAATTTCAACACTAGCCATTGGCAGGCAGTTCTCAGAATTCAGAATCACTGCCCCATTTAGGGATTTTGGCAAAATGCTCCTGTTATCTAATTTTAGGTGCTTTCTGGCACATCTGCTGTTTACAATTTTAAGGCTGTTATGAAAAATAATAAAAAGCTCTTAGGATGAATTTCTGCTGTTTGTGAATTACCTCATGGTTTGCACAGGTCTTGAAAACCCCTTTAAAATGATCCTTGCCTTATAAAACCCTTGAAAATGACTGAGAGCCTTATAAAACCATTAAAACTTAAGAAAAGTCTTGAGAAAAAAGAAAAGTCTTGAGAAACCCTTTAAAATTGTTACCCGAGTGAGCTGTACATAGTTTAGAACTGCAAACATAAATTATAATGATTCAAGATCTTTGTATATTTGAAAGATAAAATTCATGACCAGCCAGCACTAATTGTGCTGGCTGGTCTTAAATTTCATCTTTCAAATATACAAAGATCTTTGATTTACTGATCAGCATAATGAATATTGTAATTCTTACAGAGATAACGGTTGGTTGACTTCTCTGAAGTGTTTAGTTACCTTAATGCTAGAAGAAATAATGAAATGATATAGCTTTTTGATAGCCTGAAATTTTAAGCTTCAGTCCTTAAAAAGGCCTTGAAAAATGCTTAATTTTTTCTGTCTATATTTTGTATGAACCATGTACCTGTTTTTCAGCAACCAATGTGTTCGGGTTTCAGAAGTCAAAAAGTTTCAGTCTAGTATTTTGTTACAAATTGCAAAGTCTGTGTTAAAATTCATTTTGTAGAGTATAAGTATGATCAGTGCAGTATTGAATATTAACCCTTTCCTCCATAGATACTTATTTCTACACATTGCTTGTAGGAGCCTTTGCAAAACATTGTGGCAAAAGGTGAAATTGCCAGTGACGAGCAATTTCACCTTTTGCCACAATGTTTTCTACACTTTCAAAAGGTGTCATATACACATAAGAAATGGCTTCATCCTTGCTGTTCTATAGGGTCAATTAGAGATACCATAGAAATGCCTTATGAGGGTAAAGGGTTAATGTTGAAAAAGTACAATTAAAAATTTCATGTCCATTGAATTCCTACCTCATAAAATAGGCACGAAGCATATTACTGTGAAAAGATCCCTATAAAATACAGATAGTCCTCATGAAATAAACTTTTATACAACCATTTAGGAGCCGTCACACAAGGAGAGGGGAGCTGTGGCCAAACTAATTGCTGAAGACATGCAGGTTATGTCAGACTTTGAAATACACAATACATGCAAGTTCTATCGAGTAAGTGTCATTAATTCTATTATCTCATGGGAAAAGACATTTGTATTGCAAAAGTTGATAAAACTTTGTCATAGGGTCTGTTCTGTTTAACACTTTACTCCATCTACTCGTTTCTACACATTGCTTGTAGGAGTCTTTGGAAAGCAATGTGGCAAAAGGTGAAATTGCTCGTGACAAGCAATTTCACCTTTTGTCACAATGTTTTCTATGCTATCAAAGGGTGTCCTATACACATAAAAAACGGCTTCATCCTTGCTATTATTTAAGGTCAGTTAGAGATGCCATAGAAATGCCTAATGGCGTAAACGGTTATATATTGCTAGATTGAACTATTACAGGTTTCCTTTAATGTAGAATATGCTGGCAAGCATATGGATTAATTCATGACTTTAGGGGGTTTTATTTTTGCTATTTTATTTCTGAGGTTTTTATCTTGTATGTTTCCAAAACGGCTTGCAACATGTGAAAAGGGACTTTCAGACATTCTTGTAAAATGTCGTCTCAGATCAGGCTGTGCAGTCCATGCAGGCTAATCTAGGACAACACTTTACAGTTACATTAGATTTTTGTGCTACAGAAGACTTGTGCATAACAGAAAATTATATAAAATTGGAAAGTGTTGCTTTGGATTAGCCTGCACGGGCTGCACAGGCTGATCTGAGACAACACTTTACTGAATTGTCTGAATGCCCCTTCTCACATGTTGCAGGCCAACTGATCTTGTTGATGTGGTCATATATCATTCATACCAAGTTGTAGTCAAAATAAACTTTCACTTGTGATTTACAGAGCTGTTTAGCAGAATTCTTACTGGATGAATCTCTTGTTGAAGAATCAGGAAAGTTTAGACTACTAGATGACAAATTAGACACACTAAAAGAGAATGGACATAGAGTGTTACTGTTCAGTCAGTTTACATCAATGATGGACATTATGGAGATATACTTGAAACGAAAGAGTATAAAATATTTACGATTAGATGGATCTACCCCTGTAATTGACAGGTGCTTAAGCTATTTATTTTTTTTTTTAAAGGGTCATATAGAGGTGATTCTACTGAATCTTTTTGTTACAATTACTCATCGATGACAACTCATACTAAAAAGAATTTAATTATTACATAAAAATGAATAAATCAAGTAAAATGATATCAGTCTTTCAGGTGGTCGAAGACATTGTGGGAAAATGGAGAAAGTGCTGTTAACCCTCTTTTCTCGCTATGTTTTTTAAAGCATTCTTCTTCTATTCTAGTCTTAAAGGTATTAATCTTTACCAAGCAATTCCTCATGGACCTGATGAAGATGGCTTTAAAAAACATTTTGTTGAAAGGAAAAAATGCTTTTCACTAGTTCTTAATTCTTTACCAAGCAACAAAATTTTGGACTGGTCCAAATTGAAAACATTTGCAGATGACAAAATTACTTTGATTTAAAAACTGAAATTTGTTCTGGGAGGGTTGAAAACATGAGAAAAGGAGAAAAGGCTGGGTATGATAAGGATTTAAGTTTTATTAGCTGAATAGACATAGACACAATATGGCAAAAAAGGAATTTGTCAGCTCCCAGCAATTAACTGTGCTTCCAAAATTTACCTTTACCACACAGTCCCATATTTTATTGACCCTGAGATAGAAGCCTATTGATTCATTTCTCTCCCACTGCTGACCATTGTTTGGATGATGGTTATGTGAGAAAGCAGTCAGTGGCTAGGAAAGAAAGTTGTTTGGAGAAGAAGAGACTCCAGGAAAGCATGGATAGGTGCACTGGCTGCCATTCAACTAAGTATGATGAAAACAGCATTAAATGCCATACAATCAACCAGGTTGAAAGCATCTGCAGTCTACAAAATAAATGTACCTTATATGGTGGGAAACTTCCAAAAAAGGCTTTATAACATTGAAGGAACAGATAAAATACTTGTTACCTGCATTTTCTCCTTTTTATACATGTTTTCTAAAAGCTTTCTTCATAGGTTGTTTACCCTCAAACACAATCTTGAGTCTTTATTATCTTGAGGAGCAGGGTAATTGAAAACATAGAAGGAAAAGGAGAAAATGCTGGTAAACAATATTTTCTCTTTTCCCACAAGAAAGAAAAATTCCTTGACTCAAGCCTCGTTTAGATTTTCATTTTGAAATGCTTTCAATTTTGACAAATGTAACCTTTTGTCATGTGGTGAAGGTTGTTTCGATATTACTCATTAAAGAATAATGTATTCTTTTGTATTTGCTCTCCTTTACAGACAAAAATTGATTGATGAGTACAACAATGACCAATCTATATTTGTGTTCCTCCTGTCCACAAAAGCAGGGGGTTTAGGCATTAATCTTACCTCAGCTGACGTGGTCATATTGCATGACATTGACTTTAATCCATATAACGATAAACAAGCTGAAGATAGATGTCACAGGGTAGGACAAACAAGGTATGATTTTGTCTATCTTTAACTCTACCAAACGACAATATTTTAGGCTTTGCCAAATCAAAAGCATTTGCAGATGACAAAATAAATCTGACTGAAAATTTGAAATATGCTTTGTGAAGGATAGAAAACATTGTGGGAAAAGGAGAAAATGCTGGTTACCAGTATTTTCTCCTTTTCGCACAATGCTTTCTAAAGGTTTCTTTCTCAGGGTTGTCAAAACTAGGGATTGTGTGGTATTGGGTAAAGAGTTGTTTATCACAAAAAACATCCTCTGGCAGTGTAATGAACCTTTATTTCGATAATATACTAGTGGATTATCTTTTTTGGGTCGGAGCAATTTTCAGTCATGAGCATGTGATGCTTGGGAAACCAACCACAGTATGTGCAGAAATTTTTACTACTACACTGTTTTCCCCAAAAATTGATGTCATTGTTGCCAGGTTGTATACACATGGACAGTTTTTGATTCTCACGTTTAAAGACCCAGAAATGCAGCAAATTTGTTTAACTCTTTACCAAACAACAAAATTAAGGTCTGGTCCAAATTGGAAGCATTTGCAGAGGACAAAAGTAATGTGACTCAAAAATTGAATTTGTTTTTGAATGGGTAGAAAACATTGCAGGAAAAGGAGGAAATGCTGGTTACCAGCATTTTCTCCTCGTCCCACAATATTTTCCAAAGGATTTTTATTCAGGGTCGTGAAAACCAGGGATTGTCTGGGAAAGGGTTAAAATAAAAAATACTGAAATAGGTGGACTTCCAGGACTTGCCCATTTTATTCTACTTCCCGTTTAAATATCAAAGAGCTATCAACTTGTGTATGTACACATTTGAAACCAAACTACAACTGTCAAGATGGACCCATGAACATAAGATGATGATCAAGGATAGTTTTTGCCTGTCAGTCTTTGTAGGTGATAATTAGAATCACACATTCACACATTGTCAAAGGACTGGCGGGGGTATTAAGTCACATTCAGTGACAGCTCTAGTTTCTTTTGTGTTTTTAGCTCACCTGAGCACAACGTGCTCAAGGGGAGCTTTTAGGGTCACTGGCTGTCCGTCGTGCGTCGTCCATCATGCGTCGTCAACAATTCTTTAAACATCAACTCCTCCTAAACCGCTGGGCCAATATGGACCAAACTTGGCAGGAATGTTTGTTGGGAGGTCCTCTTAAAAAATTGTTCACAGAATTTGATTCCGTCAAAAACTCTGGTTGCCATGGCAACCAAATTGAATTTTTTAGCAAATTCTTTAAAAATCTTCTCCTCTGAAACCGCTGGTCGGATTTTGAAATTATTTCACAGGTATGTTCCTTGAGTAACCCTTTTCAAAAATTGTACGTGAAATTTTGATCCGTCAAAAATTGTGGCTCTGGTGAATGGGGGCTACTTGCACTATACAGAAATCAAGGAATTCTTTAAAAATCTTCTCCTCTGAAAACGCTGGTCAGATTTTGAAATAATTTCACAGGTATGTTCCTTGGGTGACCCTTTTCAAAAATTGTTCGTGAAATTTTGATCCGTCAAAAAATGTGGCTCTGGTGAATGGGGGCCACTTGCACTATACAGAAATCAAGGAATTCTTAAAAAATCTTCTTCTCTGAAACCGCTGGTCAGATTTTTAAATAATTTCACAGAGTTGTTTCTTGGTTGACCTTTTTCAAAAAGTGTTCGCTAAATTTTGATTGGTCAAGAAACATGGCTCTGGTGAATGGGGGCTACTTGCACTATAGGGAAATGAGGAAATTCTTAAAAATCTTCTTCTCTGAAACCCCTGGTCAGATTTTGAAATAATTTCTCAGGGATGTTCCTTGGGTGACCCTTTTCAAAAAGTGTTCGTGAAATTTTGATTGGTCAAGAAACATGGCTCTGGTGAATGGGGGCTACTTGCACTAAAATTCTTCTTCTCTGAAATGGCTGGACAGATTTTGAAATGATTTCACAGAGATGATCCTTGGGTGACCCTTTTCAAAAAGTGTTCACAAAACTTTGATCCGTCAAGAAACATGGCTCTGGTGAATGGGGGCTACTTGCACTATATGGAAATGAAAAAATTCTTGAAAATTCTTCTTCTCTGAAACCCCTAGTCAGATTTTAAAATAATTTGACAGAGATGTTCCTTGGGTGATCCTTGCTCTTGTGAATGGGGGGCTACTTGCACTATATGGACATGATGAAATTCTTGAAAATTCTCTTTCTCTGAAACCCCTGGTCAGATTTTAAAAGAAATTTTCCAAAATGTTCCTTGGGTGACTCTTTTCAAAACTTGTTTGTAAATTTTGATCCATCAAGAAACATGGCTCTCATGGATGGGATACTTGCTCTTATACAGAAATGAAGAATTCTTAAAAATTCTTCTTTTTGAAACTGATGGTCAGATTTCGAAATGTATTTCACAGGTGACCTTTTGAAAATTGCTTAGCAAAATTATAAATTTGGTTACAATGTTTCAATACCTCAAAAAAAAATAGGCTATGGTCATCTCAAAAATTCAGGTGAGCAATCTTGGGCCATCTTGGCCCTCTTGTTTGTTTTCAGTGTTCAAACATTCTCATTTATTTTCTCACAAGTCAGCATTAAAAATGAAAGCTGAACTCTTCTAAGCCAGTATAAATTATTGAAATTCAATTACACAAATGAAATAAATTGAACATGGCTCATATATTCAAGAATTATCCCCATCAGAATAGTTGTGGATAACAAATTAAGTGTTACTCAAAGGGTGAGACTGGTGTTTGAAAGGATAGAAATATGATAGGAAAGGTGAAAGATTCTTATCTAAATCAATTTATATATTGTTTTCAGAGAGGTGCAGATAGTTCGACTGATCTCTAAAGATACAGTAGAAGAAGCCATGTTGAAGTGTGCTCATGAGAAACTAAAACTAGAGCAAGATGTCATTAGTACAGACACTAAAGGTAACTTCTCTATTTGTGTCTTACCTAAACTGTTTTAACTTTTATTTACACTATCACGACTTTTAACAAACATGAGGAATAGGCTCTTTGAAAACATTGAAGGAAAAGAAAATGCTGGTAACCAGCATTTTCTTCTTTTTTTCTGCAATATTTTCTACCCTTTCAAAGGCAGAAATCATTTTATGAGTTTGATTAAAATTGTTGTCATCAAATGCTTTGAATTCTGTCAAGAACAAAATTATATTGTTAAGTTTTGTGGTAAAGAAGTAACCTTTATCCCGCGAAATACCTTAAATAAAGCTTTCAAGCCAATGGCAAAAACCCAAAACATGTTATTTCAAACTAATTTTAAGGAGAAAAATATCTCATTATCAGACAGTGAAGATCCAAGATTGCATGTTTTGTACCATCTTATCTTAATCTACACTGTCCACAAAAGGTCAGTGAGTCAAGCCTAGCAGCTAAAAGCTAAGGGATTAACTTTTTACCAAACGACAAAATTTAAGACGTGTCCAAATTGAAAGCACTGGCAGACTACAAAATAAATGTAACTCAAAAAATAGAATTTGTTACGAACGGGGTAGAAAACATTTTGGGAAAAGGAGAAAATGCTGGTTACCAGCATTTTCTCCTTTTTCCACAATGTTTTCAAAAGGCTTCTATCTCAAGATCATTAAAGGTCGGGATTGTATGGTAAAAGATTAGGCAACAAAGGAAACAAATTAAACTCTGTATGTAAGAAAGGTTTGGTTCAAACCATTCTCATTTCCTAATAGTCCTGGGCCCATATTCTCAAACCATTCTTAAGAAAGTTCTTTGTCATATTCTTCAAGATTTTCTGACAGTGAAAGTAATAGAACGTCTGATTGGCTAAAACATATGGTTTAGTCATTCAGAAGTTCTGTTACTTTCACACTGACGAAATTTTGAAGAATAAGACTAGAAGATGTTTTTAAGAATGGTTGGTGAATACGGACCCTGAGCAGTTCTTTAAAACCCATTTGACCATCACTGTTCCAAATCCATCCTCTGTTTTTATTTAGAGAGTTGTGATTTTGATCTTCTACTTTTCAATTTGTGTTTGTGTAACTGTTCTAACAAATAACCTGCCAAGGCAGAGTTTGAACCTAGGACTGTCTGATCCCATGGCAAATGCTCTAACACATTGCTACAAAAGCTACCTCTATAGCAAGGCAGTATAAATGTCCCCTTACACAAATACAGACTATACAGTTATGTCTATCTTTGGGATACACCACTGTACCACATTTGAAGTACAATTACCTTTTGAAATCACTTTTTTTTCAATGCCATGCATAGATCCTCATATACATTGTATGATTATGTACCAAAGTACTTCTGAAAATATTGTCCTGAAAAAAGAAAATGGGCTACACAGCAGGGCCCATATATACTAACCATTGTTTATTTCGTTCTTAGTCATGAATTTAGAAAGTAACATTAATTATGATTGGTTAAACCAAGTAATCAGTCTCATGGGCTAAACCAAAATGGTTGGTTAAGATGTGTTACTTTCATATTTTTTTCATTTTTGGAAAGTTCTTTAGAAGAAGACTTAGAGCATAAGAATGGTTGGTGAATACTGACCCAGGACAAGAAAATCTTTCAGGTTTGATAGCTGTTTTGCTCCAGCTCAAATGTGTTTTAATCAATAGCACACATATCAGAGCTCCAGACAGAGGGAGTGATTTGGATTTCAGAATTGAAAATATTACTTATTCTCGACTAAACCCTATATTGTAGGTACTCATTAGAATCGTCTCCTCAAGACGATTCTAATGAGTACTCACAATATAGGGTTTTAAAGAGAAATAATGGATTTAGCATACTATCACTCCCTCTTATCTTGAGCTCTGACATATGTGACCTGTCTTGCCAAAAGGTACCATCTTAGAACTGTGAAAAGTGTCAACCCTGGTCAGCCTGTGCAGATTGCGCAGGCTGACCAGGGTTGACACTTTTCGCTTTTAATGATGTTTTCTGTATAAAAAGTGGTCATTCCATCTTGCCAAACAAACATTTTTGAATTATTATTGTAAATTGACCTGCACCATCTTTGATCAGAATTCCCAGGTTGTCCCTTTTTGCCTGATGGGTCACATATACCTTACTGTTAATTATTGCCCTTTTCAGATGAAGAAAATGGAAGCATCAAGGACGTGGCATCTGTATTGAAACAAGCACTTGCAGGACATGAAGTTAAAAAGAAAACCTGATGAAAGTTTGTGTATAGGTTTGTGAACTTGAACTGTGATTATTTAGTGTTGTTACGCCAGCATGGAGGATGTACTATCTGCATATTGACTTGACTGTTCAACTTGTTTCGTTGGCCACCAGCACTGAGCAGTGGTACAATCTAAAAGGATACTGATTCAGTTTAAATCTCTACCAGATGACAAAATTTTAGCCATGTCCAAATTGAAGCATTTGCAGACAACAATTTCATTGTGGCTCAAATAGTGCAATTTTTCTTTGGTAGGGTAAAAACAGTGTTGGAAAGGGAGAAAATGCTGGTTACCAGCATTTTCTCCTTTTCCCACAATGTTTTCAAAAGGCTTCTTTCCCAGAGATGTTGAAAGTTAGCATTGTGGCTAAAGGGCTGAATCTTAAGGAATGAAAAGAAGTAGATGTATTAGATTCGGGAACTTGATCTGTGATTATTGATATTATTACACTGGCGTGGAGAATGTATTTTCTACTTGCTGACAGAACCATTCAGGATGTCCTAGTAACCACCTGTGCAGGGGAAGCAGTTGGTCTTTTCTTAAAGGCAGATGTTTAACTTAAATATTGTTACACAAAAAGAAAAAAAAAATGCACCTGTATGAGGCAAGCCCTTATCAAAAATCTTTTCCAAATTTCAAAGCTGTTTACCCATTATGCCCGCGCTAGATGGCATTCTACAAATACACATCTATCAAATTTGAGTAAGCTGGGTACAGAAATGGACCAGTTTTCAAAGCAACTGTTACTTTGGATTTCAAAATGAAATAAACATTTATCCAATAAAATGCTACCTGGTGCTATTCATTCAGCTTTGATCGACTAGCATGTAACCTAAGCAACGGCCATTTAGTAAAACAGCCCCTGCATGCTTGGGTAATAACCTTGTTATATGCCCTACTTTTACCAGGTATACAGAGATGGGTGATGCATCATAGTAGACATGTTGATCTTTGAAGAAAATGACATGCACATGTTGTATAAAAGATTAAGCAAGCATTTTTCAGATATCTCTGGACTTTTGACTCTACAGGTTTGATGGTATCTAGAAGGAAATAACCCATGCTCATAATTTTAGACTGGTCCAAATTGGAAGCATTTGCAGATAACAAAATTAATGTGACTCTAAAATTGAAAGATGTTTTTGGAAAGGAAGAAAACATTGTCAGAAAAGGAGGAAATGCTGGTTACCAGCATTTTCTCCTTTTCTCATAATGTTTTCAAAAGCTTTCTTTCTCACGGTCGTGAAAACCAGGGATTGTTTGATAAAGGGTTAATACATCTCCACGATCCATGTACCAAGCAAGCTATCACATACTTATTGATACACAACAGCCACATTTTTAACAGACTACTTAATCATAGGACATGCAGAAAACCAACCAACAGCCACTAGCACTGCACAGGCTGACTTGTGTCGAAACTTTTTGCAGATGCATGAATCACTATTTTGACAGATCATGGCTAAAATATTTTTGCCAGTAGTAAATGTATAATCTTTGAACACTAGGGACAACAAAATAGAATTCATGTGGATCAAGATCAGACTGCACATAAAATACAGTCTAAACTCTTATAAATAGTGTCCAATATTATGAATGATTTTCTAGCAAGACAATCTTGGAATTGCATGATTTTTCTCTGCTGACCTGAAAGGTTATTTTTGTTGACTTATGAATTTTCTTTTTCCTTCATTTTAGGTACTGATGAAATCTATTACTAACCCATTGCCACGTAATCCCTATTTTTGACGCCCTTGAGAAAGAAGCCTTTTGAAAACACTGTAGGAAAAGGAGAAAATGCTGGTAACCAACATTTTCTCCTTTTCCCATAGTGTTTTCTACCCTTCCCAGAACAAATTTCAATTTTTTAATCACCTTTATTTTGTCGTATGCAAATGCTTTCAATATGAACCAGTCTAAAATTTTGTCGTTTGTCGTATGGTAAAGAGGTAAGGAGTAATTGACAATAGAATGTTAGTCATATCTGATTTGTTCCACCAGAAATTTGTTCCACTCACTTCTGGTAACAGCAGTCTCATTTCCTAGCTGTTCTAGACTGCATTCCTACTCTCAAGGATTTTCTAAATATCTTACTTACACAGAATCTGATTGGCTAAACCATTTTGGTCATAAATATAGGAAAAATGGAGTGATAAGATTCTTTTAACTTTACCAAATGACAAAATTTTATACTTCTCCAAACTAAAAGCAATTGCAGATGACAAGTTAAACATGACTCAAAAATTAAGATTTGTTTTGAGATGGGTTAAAACATAGTAGGAAAAGGAGAAAATGCTGGTGACCAGCATTTTCTCCTTTTTTCTACTATGTTTTAAGAAAGCTTTATTCTCAGGGTTGTTTTTAGTCAAGATGGTGTGGTTAAGGGTTAAGAAATTAAACATGAAAGGAAGATGACAAAGTTTACAGATGGTTGTAATTATGTGTAAATGGAAGTAGTCATAATTCTTAACCCATTACCACACAATCCCTACTTTTGACCCCCCTGAGGAAGAAGCCTTTAGAAAACATTGTGGGAAAAGAGGAAAATGCTGGTTACCAGGATTTTCTACTTTTCCCAGAATGTTTTCTACCCTTCATAAAACAAATTTCAAATTTTCAGTCACTTTTATTTTGTCGTCTGCAAATGCTTTCAAGTTGGACAAGCCTGAAATATTGTCGTTTGGTAATGGGTTAACATCAGTCACTTTTATTTTGTCGTCTGCAAGTGCTTTCAATTTGGACAACCCTGAAATATTGTCGTTTGGTAATGGGTTAACCCTCGAAAAACAATTTCAAGTTGGAATGACTTGAGCAAATATGTTTCTAACAACATTATGAGAAAGGAGAAAATGCTGGCAGAGAAGAAAACAAAGGAAAAGGAGCAAGTGATGGTACCAGCATTTTCTCCGAGAGACAGCACCCACTGCTTTTACCACGATTTTTTTGTTTTATTATTTTAGCTGCAATATGTTTTTCAAGTTTTGTTGTCTCCACCACACAATCCTGTGTTTAAACAACCCTTTAATAAGGAGCCTACTGAACACATTGTAGGAAATGGAGCATCTTCTTATCCAACAATGTTTCCTACTCTTTTAACCCATTACCACACAATCTCTACTTTTGACGAGCCCGAGAAAGAAGCCTTTAGAAAACTTCGAGGGAAAAGGAGAAAATGCTGGTAACCAGCATTTTCTCCTTTTCCCATAATGTTTTCTACCTTCACAAAAAAAATTTCAAATTTTCAGACACTTTTATTTTGTCGTCTACAAATGCTTACGATTTGGACAAACCTAAAATATTTTTGTTTGGTAATAAGTTAAAAGCAGATCACTTCTTTTTTGCCACATTCTGTCATCTGCAACTGCGTTCAATTCTGACCAGTCTGAAATTTTGTCATTTGGTAAATTGTTCAATGATTTAGATGTCGAAGCATCTGCTCAATATGGAGTGCAACACGCGAAAAGGGTCATTCGGACATTTGCGTAAAGTGTCGTCTGATCAGGGTGTGCAGTCTGCACAGGCTAATCCGAAACGACACTTTCCGATTTTATGTGATTTTCTGTTTTACACAAGTCTACTGTAGCACAAAATCTAATGTAGTCGTAAAGTGCCGTCACGGATTAGCCTGCGCGGACTGCGCAGGCTAATCCGGGACGACACTTTACGCAAATGTCCGAATGCCCCTTTTCGCGTGTTGCACTCCAATTATAGTAGAGTGATTCTGGGCCATTATACTAATAGCGGTTGTCCTCAGTTTGGGGTTAGAAATTGCATGTTGAAAAAATTTAACAAAAGAGTTCCTCTCTTATCACAGAGTTATAATGTTTGTAGGATCAAGTTACATCATGTATATACTCGTATCATTTTTGTAAGATAATAATTCATGATTAAAATGACTTCAGACATCTTTCTCTTTTATTGACTTACTATGATCCATTTTACGTGACAATCCCTAGATCTGTGAACCCTAAGAAATGGGCTTTTTGGTAACCAGGATTTCCTACATTTTCCACAATGTCTTCTAGTCTATCAAACACAAATTTCATCATTTGAGCCATGTTAAATTTATCATATGGCATGCAACATGCGAAAAGGGTCGTTTCGGATCAGCCTGCACAGCGCAGGCTAATCCAAAAACGACTCGGTTTTTACATATTTTTTCTGTTTGGCACAAGTCTACTATAGCACAAACTCTAATGTTGTCATAAAGTGCCGTGTCGGATTAGCCTGCGTGGACTGTGCAGGCTGATCCGAGGCGACACTTTACGTATATGTCCGAATGCCCCTTATGACGTGTTGCAGGCCATTTGGAAATGCTTTGGATTTGCGCAAGTCTCTGGCTCCATGACAAACACATTTGGTGTGTCGTGTAATTAGGGAATCCTTGTTCAATCTCCCTTGAACCATTGTCTGCAAATGGTTCCAATTTGGACCTGTCTAAAATTTTGTCGTTCGGTAAAGTGTTAACTTAGGGAATCATGGAGGATCCTGCTTGGCTCAGATGATTTGATAATTTTCGGAAAATATAGATTTCGGCACGATTTGGCCTATCCTCGCGGTTTGGAAAGGGGCCTTAACTGAGTCCGGATCTGAAGCTGGTCATTACCGTTCACTTCTACAATTTATCAATTTTCCAACAAACATACACTTGTGAACTGCTGGTCGACGAACGTCGGCTGGTGTTTGAGCTAATAGCTGTCTGGTCCACAAATTCATCGTACGGTACAAGAAGGAAATCAAACAAAGCCTATCCGTTTTCAAAATTTGCCGACGGCTACTTTTCGTAAAAACCAGACAACACTAGTTTAACATTGTAAAACTCGGCTGCTTTATCTTTTTCGTATTGGGTCCTTTGTAGCTTAGTGGAAAAATATGGGATTTTAGACTTGAAACCACGGGTTTTGAGCCTGCCTAGAAGCGCTGGGTTTTCGTAGACATACATGTACATGGGAATGTGAGCTGTGGCCTTGTAATGAATAGACTAATGTTGAAATCTTATAAGCACAATGGACCAGAGTTTTTTTTTTTCAGTTGTGTAGCTTATTTGGTAGCGTACAGGACTTGAGAACAGGAGGGAGCTGGTTCCGTTCCGGTGTAATGCACAGAAATTACCCTCTCTACAAAGTTCCCTATATGTAATGCAGAGAAATAACCCTCCCTACAAAATGACTCATGGGTCATTTCACTACGTAGAGAAATGACTCGGCTCATTATTCTACGTAGAGAAATGATCTCAGAGGGTTATTTCTCTACGTAGAATAATGACCCTGGTCATTTCTCTGCGTAGAGAAATAACCCATGGGTCTTTTCTCTACGTAGTGAAATGATCCATCGGTCATTTCTCTTCCCTACAAAATGACCCATAGGTCAATTTGTAGGGGAGGGTCATTTCTATGCATTACACCGGCGGGGCTTATTTCTCGCTGATGATTGAGGGTTGTTACTGCGACGGGCTTCATTCCTCTACAATTGCAGACAGGAAAGAATATTGTACGGAGTAATGGTAAAAGAAACTCTTGGAAAGGGTGGATAGATGCACTGGCCGCCATAACTATAATGGTGTGGAAAACGGCGTTAAATACCTTGCAATCAATCAGTAAAACTTCCAAAAATTGGAAGAAACTTAACATACCTAAATGTAGCAGCACTGACTACCTGGTTCGGTTATAAATTCGTTTTGGCCACGGAAACTCGTAATGGAAGTACAGCAGAATTGGTGGGGGGGGGGGGGGTCGTCAAAACGGTTGAATGGACTTTATTTAGGATTGATAAAGGAATATGAAGTATGGATATGTCGTCATATCGGAAGAGTACATGACCAACAAAGTTCATTTATCACTTTGGTGTGAAATTTTATATATATACCGTGGATTCCAAAGCCAACAGTAGCCCATTTGGACAAGCCATTAGGAAGATATTCAATTCGTCTTCTATATTTCCCACTGAACGATCCAAAAGGTGCTAGTGTAAGAAAAATAATAGTTAAAAGAAATAAATTATTACTCGGTGAAGAAAATTAGAGACACTCAGATGACTTTTTCCCGCCCAGACTTTCCCGAGAAAGTACATGAAGTACAAAAACGGTGTTGTAGGAATTTAAGTATTAATGAAGATAAGAGGTAGAATGACCTAAAGGCGCTTTAGTGATATCCTTTTTATTTGCTTGATGCAATAAAAAAAAGTGCGCTGTGTAAAAAATTTATCGAAAGAAACATGGTATATCTAATTATAAAAACTGATCACGTGATACAGTCATTCTTTTCGGATCACTCCTATTTTTCTCTGCATGCGAGTTGGATACATTTTATTTTGGAAAAGTAATTACCTTTGAGGTATGGACACCAGATTTTATCGGAATTATACATGATTTACAAGGTTTATTTTTCGTAGAGTCAAGAAGTTTTTGTAGAAAAACGATTCTCAAACCCTCCGGTAGCCCTTAATATCCCATCAGCGCTTTGTTTCCTGATCATCCGGACTGGATATCCAATCACAGCACAGTATTGCCATCACATGACCCTTATACCCAATCGGTGCCCATATAGATTCCTCTCGGCTGCAGCGGCTCAAGGATGGAACAAGCACCCCTGCTTTTTGTCAGTGAAAAAGTGAATCTTTACCTATTAGGAATTAAATAAACCTATTTCAGGTATGAGTTATTGAAAATATTTGAATATTACACAATTTACCAGGTTTATTTTTTACTTTTTGACGTAAATTCTTTGTTAAAACGAATCAAAGGGCAGTGGCCCAACGTCCGACTTTGAATTTGAAGCATTTGCATTTCAAGTCTCCATCTTGTTTCCGTATTTATGATGTTTTCTTATTAATAATCCTCTGCAAGGTAAATATGATAAGCAACAAATGTTACCGAAAAACGGTTTTAACCCTATATATTTGGAAAACTATTCGGATGACATGAAAAATTGGAATTGCTCGACTTCCTGAGCAAGGAAAATAGACACGACCGGAGAGTTTCTAATTTTTCCTGCACCCAAAAAAATAATTCCACAATTTCTCGCTGTACAAGCAGAAGATACAGATCCAAGATCAGACTGCATGTTCTGTTTTTGATCTATGCCATCTGCAAAAAGCTCCTGTCTGGGGCGATGGAAGATCAAACTTCCGGCGTTGATATTCAGCAAGAAATTTGTCCGCCAAAAGTGCCCATCTGCACCTAATATATCACGGATGTTCAGGCGGGTCTTGGTATAATTGTATCGCAAATTTTCAGTCACTTTTATTGTGTTGTCTGCAAATGCTTTCAATTTGGACAAGCCTAAAATTTTGTCGTTTGGTAATGAGTTAAATCATCCCTAGCCAGAGGTTGGCTCATTTGCCGAGAGCACGACCTACAACATAATGGCAGTAAAAGCAGGTAGGGACTCTTGTAAAAATGTGTAAATAATTGTATTTTCATAATGAAATGCAGACAGGTGAGTGACACAGACACATAACATGGACCGAATCAGCAGGGACCAAATCTGCAAGAATTCAGCTCAGACAGAAACAGCACAAAGTCCGAAAAACAGCAAATGCACGAGCAGAAAGTACATTTCGTCCCAGAGCAGAAACGGTATGTTGAAAACAATTGTTAAAATGCAGAATTCATTCCTCCATAACCTAGCTGTTGTAATTCTTTTTTATTGATACACACTTAATTCTGATATAAACAAAACTACTGCTGATTTAACCCTTTTCCAAACAACGACCCTGAAAAGGAAGGCTTTTGAAAACATTGTGGGAGAAGGTGAAAATGCTAGTAACCAGCATTTTCTCATTTTCCCACATTGTTTTTACCCTCCCCCAGAAAATTTCAATTTTTGAGTCATATCAATTTTGTCATCTGCAAATGCTTTCAATTTGGACCAGTCTAAAATATCGTCCTTTTGTAAAGAGTTACCAGTATAGGTACAGACCAAACTGCATACCATCTGTGTCTGATCTCAGATCTATAATTTATACTCCTTCTCACTGGCTATTCAGAAAAAAACATTCATGGAAATTGGAAAAGCATCGATACATAAATAGGCCTTTGACCACGATATAGGTATAAATTTCATTTATTAGCAATTTGAACCCTTTACCAAGCAGTCATGTGTTTAATAAACCCTTCACCACACAATGACGACCTTTAACGCCCTGAAAGAGAAGGCTTTTGAAAACATGGTGGTAAAAGGAGAAAACACTAGTAAACAGTATTTTCTCTTTTGCACACAATGTTTTCTACCCTATCAAAGAAAGATCATTTCATATGAGCCACATTACAACAGTCATCTGCAAATGCTTTCATTTCAGACAGGTATAAAATTTTGTTGTGCAGTTAAGGGTTAAAGATACGTCTTTCAAGCCAGAAAATAAACACTCAAATTTTTATGGTGTGTAGCATGGTCCAGATATTGGTCAGCTGTGTAAAGATAGATCATAATCCTGTGGGAGAAAGCTTTTGAGAAATTGATATGGTCTCTACCGACGCCCTGTAAAAGTCTGAAATTTTTGTCTTTTGGTAAAGTGTTAATCCTGTGGAAAAGCAGCTTTGAAAAGCACTATGGAAAAAATGAAAATGCTGGTAACTCGCCCATGTTTTCAATCATTTCAGAGATGAATGCCAGCATTTGTCTGCAAATGAATAAAAAATGGACCAGTGTAAAAATTTTGTCATTTAGTTGAGAGGTGGGGTTTGGTAAATACAAGCAAATAGATTAGTTGTATGTTGATGTTTTTGGAGTCAAAGGTTTAGCTGTTTAAGTGATAGAAGCTGTTGCTTTTAAAGCTAATGTAGACTACAATCAGACTGTACCAGCGCGTGAAGACTGAGATTGGATCTTCATTGTCTGCTGCTTTGTTACACTTTCTGGCAAAAGCAACCTTGAGATATCAAAAGTCTTGATGCTTTTCATAAAATAAAAATGGTCATTTTATCAATACAGCACTTCAGTGATGAAGGATCACAAGTTTTTTCTCTTCCATTCCAGTAAATGTTAAGTTAAAATATACCCTATATTCCATCCACTCCCTTCTTTCCCTAAATACTGATCCCATGAGGAATATTGGCTATGTATGACAGAGTTAAAAAGTTTGAAGGTACTTAACCCATAGGCTGCTAAGCCTGAATCAAGGACCTTGTATGAACAATTTAGATCATAATCAGACTGCACAGAATGTGCAGCCTGATCTTGGCTCTACACCATCCGATAAGTAGGTATGTTTTACCCTAAACTGCCTTTTGAATAGCAACATCTAGGTTTACACTATTGGCTTGAAAGTTTTGTTGAATTCATTTAGCAGGTTAAGGTTAACTCTTTACCACACGAGAAAATTTTAGACTGGTCCAAATTGAAAGAATTTGCAGACGACAAAATCAAGGTGACTGAAAAATTGAAATTTGTTCTGGGAAAGGTAGAAAACGTTGTGGGAAAAGGAGAAAATGCTGGTTACCAGCATTTTCTCCTTTTCCCACAGAGTTTTCAAAAGGCTTCTCTCTCAGGGGCGTCAAAAGTAGGGATTGTGTGGTAATGGGTTAAATTAAGTTAATAGGGTTTGGTCATTAGTGTCCAAAGAGGAATGAATTCTGTATAAATAGATAAACTACAAACTCAGAGACACGAGACTTAGTGTGCTTTAAATAATTGACGTGTCCACAGTAAAGGGTGTAGAGTAAAAGAATGGGTTCCAAAATTTGAGATTTTTAACTTTTTCCCAAGCAACAAAACATTAGACTAGTCTAAATTCAATACATTTGCAGATGGCAAATTTAAATAAAGTTTACATGCTTAAAAGTCGTTGTCTGCGCATGTCATATTCTTCGAAGATTCGACTGTCTTGTATGACGCATCACTAGCCCCGAAAGCGGGCAGACTTTAATATTACGCTTTATAAAGTAGCAATGTAGAAAATAGCTTTTATCAATACGTTTGAGGAGAAATGAGACCTGCTTTAACTCCAGATTTCTCTAAACTGCTGATCATAGCTGAGTGAGTTACACGAGGTAGCGTGTTATTGAGTAAACGTTTATTTTAGTTTGAAATTCAAAGTAACGGTTGTCACGTAGGAAAGTGGTTTGGTTCTGTTCCCAGGATGCCCAAATTAGATAGATGAGTATTTATAGAATGCCATCTAGCGGGAGATAATGGCTTAAAAGTGATTTTGATAGGGTACAAAACATTGTGGAAAACCGAGATATGCTGGTTTCCTACATTTTCTCTTATCAAAACAATGTTTTCAAAAGCCTTCTCCTTCAGGGTCATTAGAACTGGGGATTGTGTGGGAAAAGGTTAATCTAAGGCACAAGCTCAAACTTTTCTTGTTGAGTCTTGTAAATACAGTCAATTAGCCAGACCTACGAAAAGATTTGAAACGATGACTTTAGTTCTATTCATGAATGGGTAATTGAACCCTTAGTTTGCTTAGCACTACTTACTTACCTTTTTGCGGACGGTGTAGATTAAGATCAGAAGGTACAGTCAGATCTTTGATCAAGACTGTCAGATAAGGAGGTATTTCTGCCGCCACCTCCTAAAAAAACTCCTTTAAAGTGGGAGATAATTGGGTTTTTACAATGAATTTAAATGTTTAACTCTTTACCACACAACAAAATTTTAGACTGGCTCAGATTTAAAGCATTTGCTGACGACAAAATAAAGGTGAATGAAAAATTGAAATTTGTTCTTGGAAGGGTAGAAAACACTGTGGGAAAAGAAGAAAATGCTGGTTATCAGCATTTTCTCCTTTTCTTACAGTTTTTTCAAAAGGCTTCTTTCTCAGGGGCGTCAAAAGTAGGGATTCTGTGTGGTTCAGTTGTAAAGGTAGGACTTGTGACCTGGAGGCCCGGGTGAGTTTTTCACAGGAGCTCCCTTGGGCAAGACCTCTCAAAGCCCAACCTTGTACTGATGAAACCCAGAACATGAAAATGTTAGCTGTCACTGTGATATGACTAAAATAATGTTGAAAGTGGTATGAAACACCATTCAAATAAATGTATCATTTAACTTATCCAGTAGGATGAGGGTTAAAAAAATCGTATTATTTGTACTTGTCTATCCAGTCTTTGTGGTATATCTGTAGTGTTGTTATTTTTTCTGTTTTTTCTTTGTTCTCTAGCCAGATGAAGTGTAATCAAACACAAATTCTCAGCTTCTGAAATCAAAATCAGTTCGAACATGATAAAATCGTGGTTGATTTTTCTTTTGCTGTCTTTGATTTATTCATTAATCTTTATCAGAGAACAACATTTTAGACCGGCTCATATTAATCACTTGGCTGCTGAGCTTTTGCGGTCAATGTAGATCAAGACCAGACTGCACAAACGTGCAGTCTGATCTTGGATCTACATTGTCTGCAAATGAGATATTATTTCCCAAAACATGACATTGAAATAGCAATATTTAGGTTTGAGATAGCAATATTTAGGTTTGAAATAATATTTAGGTTTTCAGTATTGAACTGAAAATTTCATGTCAGTCATTTAGCAAGATAAAGGCTTTTAACCCTTTCCCAAATTTTGGACTAGACCAAATTTAAAGCATTTGCAGACGACAAATCAAATGTCACACAAATGATGATTTTTGTTAATGAAAGAGTAGAAAACATTTTGGGAAAAGAAAAAAAATGCTGGTCACCAGCATTTTCTACTTTTCCTACAGTGTTTTCAAAAGCCTTCTTTGCCAGTGTCGTGAAAACCAGGCATTGTTTGGGAAAGGGTTTAAAAAAATGCAGAGGCCAAATTTTCAAAATGTTGTTCCTGATTTGGTAGATGTACTTGTTTTTGGAAGGGTTTGGAAACATTTTGGTAAAAAGTAGAAAATGTTGGTTTTTAGCATTTTCTCTTTTTCCTACAATGTTTGCAAATGTCCCGATGTAAAAACTCAGGATCATTTGGGAAAAGAGTCCAAAGAGAAATTACAGCCGATGTTAAAAACTGCAATTACAGCAGTTTCGAAGTTCTCTTTCGCCGGAAAGTCTAGGGTAACTGGTCAGTGCAAATCGAAGATCAGACTGCATAAAAAAATCAAAGATCACTCTGCGCTTTTATGCAGTCTGATCTAGTCAACAGTGTCTAAAAGGGCATTGCGTTGTGCGTATTTGTTAATTCATAGCATGACAAGGACAGCATCAGATGGTTTTTGCTGACCGAGTAGATGAAGATCAGACTAAAAAGAATAAGCAGTCTCATCTTGGATCTGCACTGTTTAATATCTTAACTGTTTACCACACAATGCCGACTTTCGACGACCCTGATTAAGAAGCATTTTGAGAAACATTGTGCGTAAAGGAGAAAATGCAGGTAACCAGCATTTTCTCCTTTTCCCACAATGTTTTCTCTCCTCTTTGATAAGAGTTCCAATTTTTCGATCACTTGTATTTCGACGTCTGCAAATGCTTTCAATTTGGACCAGTGGAAAATCTTGTCGTTTGGTAAAGAGGTAGCCTTTTGGCTGCTAATCGCGCACAGTGCAGTGTGATCTCGGATCTACATTGTTCGATAACGAGATTTTTTTCTTTTAAAAGCGTTTGAAATAGAATCATTTGGTTTGAAAATTTTAATCTTATTTATTCAGCTGGATAAGGGTAAATCTATTCTGGTAAAATCGGCCTTGAAATTATTTAGGCATTTTCATTTAGCGGTCGATATGAATACCCGCGAATACTTATTGAAACGGTCCGAATTCACTAAGCTCAGAGGTCACGTGTACTCGTACAGGCGGGAAAACTTTGTGTAAAGAAAAGTATTCTTGTGGGAGACTATGAAAAAGTTGCTTCAATGTTTTTTCTACTACACAAGTATGTCTGAGGGCGATTGAGAACGAAATCGACAAGGTCAAATACCGTTGGGTGACACTTCCGACGGCATGTTTCGTTGAGCCAATCCCTTGCACCTGTTGTTTTGACTCGTTTATCCACCTGACGATTATTAACCCTTTACCGAAAATCCTGAGTAGGCCGTTTGAATACATTGTGGGAAAAGGAGAAAATGTTGGTAACCAACATTTTCTCCTTTTCCCACGGTGTTTCTAGCCAACCAAGGACATTATTATAGCCATATTTAATTTGTAGCCCGCGATTTTTGAATTTGGACAAGTCTATATTTTCGTTAACCTTCTACCAAACAATCTCGAAGAAGACTTGTCTGAAAACATTATTGATTTTAAAAGGAGGAGAAGCACTTTACAAGGAATTTTTCCTTTTCTCCCAATGTTTCCAGCCCCGGCCTTTCAAAGACGAAACCTACGATCTAAACCACACTTGATTCGTTTCCCGCAAATGCGTTCTAATAGGATAACTCTAATGTTTTGCTCCTTGGTACAGTAACCACAGTATATAAACGAACTGTACCCAAACCGGATCTTGCGAGTAAATTTCAGTGATGTCCACTTTGCATTAGAGACAGCCGAGATAAAAATTGTTGCGTCTTTCATACTGCTCAATGTAAACTATGTGAATCTTTATTTATAGTTTATGCCAAACCTTTATTGTCAATACATAAACTGCTATATAATCATTCTTAGCTTTAAAACATTGAAATTCTCAATACTCACCGCAGGCTACAGCGTCATTTGCAGTAGACCCGATCTTAAATCAGCTTTTATCATGTTAAGGCTGGCTGAAACACGTTTTCTGAGTTTGAACCGGTGCAATTAATTAATTAAAAAAGACATTTGCGGCATTGGGCATTTTAAAGTTCGATTTTGAACATAAAAAATAAGAATTAATGCCTCTATGTAAAGTAGGTCAACTGTACGTTTCTTGCTGATGATTCGTACCCTTACTTGCGAGTTTACGAAATCTATCTGTACGATGTCTTGGGAGTTTTTTTCAAATATTCTGTACGGTTCTTGGGATAACAAATCTGATGCCTGATGGTATAAATCTGTATAAAATGGAGTAATTCAGATGCCTTTACAGCAAACTGTCAACCACAAGCTTTTGTGATATGAATAAATCATGATTTGGAAATCCATATAGGAAAAACCTCAAGATCAAACTTTCAGAATTTGACTCACAAAGAAAAGAAACAATTTCGTATAAAAAAAAAAACTTCAAAAGTATTCCAAAAGATTTGAAGCTATGGAACAGGCCTCTGCAACCTAATGGTGATACTAAGACAGTGAGTTTGAAGGCTTGTTTATGTGTCACCATTTAAAAAAAGCCCCATAAAGAAAGACACCAGTGAGGGATGTTCACAAGTTTCTTGAAGAATCTGAATGTTTTATGCGAAATACTGTTTTATAGTGGTTATTCCTATTCCTCATAGAAATGAGTCATCAGTCAATGACTTAAGAAAATATTGTAAGAATTTGAGAAGAAATTACACTCAACGAACAATTTCTTCCTTTCTCGTTACATGTTCTATTCTTTTTCAAAATTATACTTTTATTAAGCAGATCTGTAAATTTTCCCCTAAATTCTCCCAAATTGGATGAGTCCAAGATGCCGTATCAGGAAATGGTAATTCCTCTTTTTATCTATTTAAGCAGATGAATCCCTCTTTTTATCTATCAGCGGATGAATACGAATTGTGAAATTTTATTGCATGAATTCGTTCTGTTCCTTAAAGGTGGGTATATAGGTTTTTCACATCACACAAAATTAAATAATATATATATCACTGAAATTAATATGAAAAAACAATACGAATTATCAATAATCAAGAATCATAATATTACAAAAAATTAGGGGTGGTATTCCCTTAAAAGGCTACGTTGCCCATTAGGCTATTTTCAGATTTCGCGCAAAAAAAAAAGCATGGTGGGAATGTTAATTTTAAATAAGTGACTGGCATGTGACTAATGACGCTTAAATTCCATAAGAAACATGTATTTATTTTCCATAATGTCTTCTTCGGACGCTATGTTTGAAGCTTCGTCTGTGTATTTTCCAGTATGTAAATGAGCAAATTGTAAAAAGAGACAGTGTGTCCCGTCGGTGTCGACCTGGGCTGTAGTAAATCTCTTATTTCTCTTGTTTTCGGATGGTTTTCGACTACTGGGGTTTAATGAAAGAAAATTATACGGCTTTGGGAGTATATTATAAAGATTTTTTTTTTTTTGTATTTTGTAAAATTCTTGTCCCAAAATCTGAAGGGCCTCCTGTAGTTCATGAAAAGGAAGCAGAATAAAACCCGAGTCTTTTTATATTATTATGTTTGGCTGCTTTTCTCTCAAAAACCTGATCTTCAGTGACTGTTTACAGCCACAAGAATAGATGTTCAATGACCTGTCGCAGCTGTTACATATCTCCCCGTGTTTCATATTTGATATTGTCTTTTATTCTGGTCCGCCTTGATCACCGATTTCAACACTAACTTATGGAAATAAAATACAGCTCCACCCATACCCTACTGTAATAAAAGAGCTGGGCAGTACACTCTGCATGAACTAAAGACGCAAATAAAATGTGACACATAGTCCTTGTGACACGTAATCCTTCAACAAAACATACAACGAATGGTGTTCAGAAATGGCACTGATAATGACAGAAGAACAAAATCATTGTTCCACCTTTATAATATAAAATAGCGTATTTCATATGTGGTGGTACGAGGATAAGGTTGTACACATGATGGGTAGACGAGGGGTCGAATGGCTAGGTTTGAGATTATTCAGTGTCGACCGATTACAGTGCTGACAGCACTTTAATTTTTTTTATACGATGGAAGGGTTGTATTATGTTATGGCCACGGTCTGTCACTGTTAGCATTTTTTGTATGCACCCACAGTTTCCATCGGAATGATTTGAAACTTACTACAATGAATCTCTATGATGTGTGGTTTTGCATGTGACTTTTCAAATTTGGATCTCTGTAGGGTTCTAGATTTTAACCCATTTCACTGACAAGCCCCTTTGGGCGTATATGCACTGCTGTGCGAAGCTCATGTTATTTTTTTGCCAATGAGACAAAGTCGTGTTATTTTGAACGTATACTTAGAAATGATTCACATATAATCACAGCTAATATTTTTTTACTTGTGATATGTATATTAGATTTTATACAGCATACAAAGTGTTGTGGCAAAGGTTGAAATTGCTTGTAACGAGGAGTTCCACCTTTTGCCACAAAAATTTCAAAGATTCTTCAGTACAACTGCATTGAAATGACATTGTAAGGAATAAATTGCGAAACAAAGTTTGTATTGAGCATTCTAGTAACGTGCGTAATGGATGCTTCGCTCTTGTGTAGGTATAAAGCAATGGAAATCCCTGTATGGTACTCGCAAGAATTCGTTCAGCCAACTCGCAAGTAATGTACAGATCATTTACTTGATATTTGCAAGAAGGGTACAGTATCAAACCGTTCGCCATGCGGAATTTCCATACATTTTCAGGTAATTTTAACAAATTTTGTCGGCATATATTGGCTGTTTTGTGAAGAGCATACATTTAGAAACAAAACTTTACAAATGGGTATCGGATAAATAGACGGAATTATACATAAATTGCCTTGTGAAAACAGCATGTATAGTAGTGAGCAAAAGAAGTGAAGACGAGTTTTGCACTTTATCAGCAATTACACGGCCAAAGATGGTAAATGATGTATTTATTTGAAAGATACATTATTTCATTCAATGATGCAAATGTTTGCAAGTTGCATGAAAGTCACAACAACCTGTCGATCTCAATTATTCAAAGGTACCCATCTGTTTTCACCAATCGATTCATGGAATTTACTCGCAAGATCCGGTTTGGGTACAGTTCGTTTATATACTGTGGTAACGTTATTAACCCTCTACCATACAAATCCATGTTTAACTACGTTGATGAAAATGCCTTTTTAAAACATGGAAGGAAAAGGAGACAATACTTCTTTCAAAGATAAAGCATGTTGTCACATTCATCTTGGAATATGTAAATGAGCCGTGCTGTGTGAAAAGGGGGCTTAAACTATAGACCCAGGTCATCGTAGTCCGCGCTGGCTGACCCGGGCGAAACCTTTTGCTATTAGTCAATTTTTTATGCCAAAGGACCAGTCTATCTCTTAATAACGCTGATTCTTAATAAAAGCAACTATGATCATTTTTTGCTCCATAATTATGTGATAACTTAACCCTTTAGGTAGATACTCATTTCTACGCATTGCCTGTAGGAATCTTTGGAAAACGTTGTGGCAAATTGTGAAATTGCTCGTGACGAGCAATTTCACCTTTTGCCACAATGTTTTCTATGCTATCAAAAGGTATCATACACACATAAGAAACAGCTTCATCCTTGCTGTTATTTCGGGTCAATTACATATACCATAGAAATGCCTTACGGGGTAAAGGGTTAATTTTTATCATGCATCACGGAGATGCATTACGCCTCCTGTTGCCAGAGCGGCGCGCAAATGCTCTTAACCCATTACAAAATAATCACACATGTCAACTACCGTGAAGACGAAAGCTGTTGAAACATCGTGGATAAGGGAATAACTGATGACAATCAGCGTTTTCTCCATTTTCCGTGATGTTTCTGCCCTTTCTAAGAATTATGTCATAATTAGAGACACAAATGATTTATTGTCTGCTAATGTTTTCGATATGAACAAGTTAAAGCGTCTTTTGGAAAAGAGTCAACTCATTAACCCCGAAACCAATCTTGCAGGTGATGACATAAAATTATGGCATTGTATGGCATGGAAAATCGACTCAACCTTAAAACGTCCTGCATGAATAAAAGTGGCAATAGGATAAAATGCCAGGTAGGAACAATTTCTCCCCAGCCACAATGTTTTTCAACAATTTTCTGATGCAAGAGACAAGGACAATTTTTCAGATGAAATAGGTTAAATCTATATTATGTTTAGCTGGTGCATAAATTATATGCTGAAGTTAGACTCTAAAGACATGGTGCCCAACAAAATAAGATTCGCTCGATACCCCTGGTGATATCCAAGCATTAAGCTGGAAAGCCCGACATAAGGTGCTCTTGCGGACAGAGTATATTAAGATCAGACTGCAAATATAGTTCAGCTTTATCTTGATCTGTTTCGTTCGATACCGTGAGATAATTTGAGTTAAAAGAACTTTGACCACGCAATATACACACTTATATGAGCCATGTTCTGTGAAAGGGGGCTTACTGTATCTCTGTGATTCATGGTAAAAAGCAAAGCCATCACATATTTATGGACCCAAACCATAATAGATTTAGCCACTTCTTTTTTATAACTGACTTAATTATGAGGTAAACCTGGCCTTGGACATACAGAAAACTGACCAATAGCGAAAAGTTTCGGCCTAGGTCAGCCTGTGCGAACTGCGCAGGTTGACCGGAGTCGATACTGTTCGCAGATGCATTAAGCCCCATTATCATAGAGTATGGTACATATTTCTTGATATCTTTCGTTTCATTGTATAGTTTGATGGTCAGGAATTAGGTACAAGTTTTATTCATCACAATATTTATGTTTGCACCCTTTAAGGGCTCAAAAATGACAAACTTTTTCTGTTTAGGAAAAACAGTGAAAATAATTGATATTCCGACGCTGTTTTGGCTAGAGCATTTTTGAAAGTAGGTGACAGTATACATTCACGACCAGGCTCCACTTTCTATCTGCAAAAGCAATATAATTCGTGTTTAATTCTATCAGAGTAAGGATACAATTAAACAAAACTGAGTTTATCCAACATTGAGCATTTACGGTATGGGATAAAATCCTTGGTAATTCTGAGGACAGTGCAGATTACGGTAAGACTAACCCAGCGTGCTTACAGTATTAATCAAGATGAGCCTGAACAAAGAGCGCAGTCTGATGTCTGATTCACCTTTCACTGGTCAAGATAGCCTTTCAAGATTATGAACCATTTTATGCATAGTGAAAGTGTTAAAAAATTAATAGAGACTGAGATTTATTTATCCGATCATGCGGTGCTACTTTAATACCAAGATAATCTAGTATGTAGGTTGGGTCTAATCTGATTCTGCACGTTTCTCCACTCTTTTTACCATTTTTTTTCACAAGCGTTAAATAAAAATCTTGTACTTCAGTCAGTAATATTCGGTAGGTTCTGAGGATAAATATCTTTCCAGAGTCCGTAACTTTCTGTGTAGTGTGTATACATGTACATGATTGCATGGGGCCCGTTTTACTAAATGTTCAAAAAAAGTTTCGTATCCGAAGACTTATAAAAGAGTTATTCGATTCTTAAGCACATTTGATAACGCTTGCGCAAGTGCATCGTACAGTGCCAATAATTATAAGTTAATGTATTTGAGCCATGTTCTATGAAAAGAGGGCTTAATGCATTAGATTCACCTCAGCCTGAGCACTCCGCACAGACTTACAATGGTCGAAAGATTTATTGCACGAAGCCTGGAAGTTCTGATTTCGATCCGCACACGAAGCATTCCATTTAAATGGAATGCTATTTGGAAAACATATAAGAGCCCTAGCCGATACTGAAACCCAAGATTTGGGTATGATATAACTAGTTATGTTGATGCGAATTAAAACGAAATAATAACTCAGTCATGGTACATTCTGTAAACTTATAGCGACAAATCTTCTGTAAATATGTAACTATAATTACAGAATCGAATGACCATCTGCATCGCTTGTTTTTAGCTCACATGAGCACAACGTGCTCAAGGGGAGTTTTTAGGATCACCCGGTGTCCGTCGTCCGTTGTGCGTCGTCAACAATTCTTTAAACATCAACTCCTCCTAAACCGCTGGGCCAATTTTGACCAAACCTGGCTGGAATGTTCCTTGGGAGGTCCTCTTCAAAAATTGTTCACAGAATTTGATTCCATCTAAAACTCTGGTAGCCATGGCAACCAAATGGAATTTTTTAGCAAATTCTTTAAAAATCTTCTCCTCTGAAACTGCCTGTCGGATTTTAAAATAATTTCACAGATATGTTCCTTGGGTGACCCTTTTCAAAAATGTTCGTTTAATTTTCATCCGTCAAAAGATGTGGCTCTGGTGAATGGGGGCTACTTGCACTATACAGAAATGAAGGAATTCTTAAAAGTTCTTCTTTTCTGAAACCGCTGGTCAGATTTTGAAATAATTTCACAGAGATGTTCTTTGGGTGATCCTTTTTAAAAAGTGTTCGCGAAATTTGATCCGTCAAGATACACAGCTCTGGTGAATGGGGGCTACTTGCACTATATGGAAATAAAGGAATTCTTAAAAATTCTTCTTCTCTGAAACTGTCGGTCAGAATTTGAAATAATTTCACAGAAATGTTCCTTTGATGACCCTTTCCAAAAAATGTTCGCGATATTTTGATCCGTCGAGAAACACGGCTCTGGTGAATGGGGGCTACTTGCACTGTAGGGAAATGAAGAAATTCTTAAAAATTCTTCTTCTCAGAAACCGCTGGTCAAATTTCGAAATAATTTCAAAGAAATGTTCCTTGGATGAACCTTTTCAAAAACTGTTTGCGAAATTTTGATCCACCAAGAAACATGGCTGTGGTGAATGGGGGCTTCTTGCACTATATGGCCATGAAGAAATTCTTTAAAATTCTTCTTCTCTGAAACGGCTGATCAGATTTTGAAATAACCTCACAGAAATGTTCCTTTGGCAACCCTTTTCAAAAATTATTCGCAAAAAGCTGATTTGTCTAGAAACATGGATCTGGTGAATGGGGGCTACTTGTACTATTTGGTCTTTAAAATTCTTTTTCTCTGAACAAAAATTGCTCGAGAAATTTTGATCCATCAAGAAACATGGCTCTTATGGCTGTTGGCTATTACACTATACAGACATCGAGAAATTCTTGAAAATTCTTCTTATCTAAAATGGCTGATTAGATTTTGAAAGAAATGGCTATGGTTCTCTCAGAAATTCAGGTGAGCAATCTAGGGCCATCTTGGCCCTCTTGTCTTCTTTAATCCAAGGCTTACGCAGGCATGTAAAATTTCTTTTATAAAACAATGTAATATAGTTTGTGCTGTTAGAAATATTCTTTGTTATATGATAGAATAATATAATTGTTCATTACCGACATCAACCTGGTCGTCCGAGGCTCAGTGCTTATTATATTGTAGAAGTCTTTTTTGAAAGTTTCTCGGTTCGATTCCTAGTGGCTTCACCGTTTAAATATTTTTTTCAATTTTGCAAGGCAAAAATTCTCGCTGAATAGTTCTAATCTCCTGGACAACATTTACACAAAAGTTACTTTTTTGTGTTCGCCAAGTTACGCAAAAACTTACGCTGGAATCAGTAATGAACTTATTAATAAAACGCACATGAACATCCACTACAGAAGTATGCAAAACATACGAATATTTTATTCGTAACTATCTCAAGTAAAGCGGGCCCTGCTACTAACTGTTATAAGAATACAGGAAAATAATTGTTCATGCAATGAGCAAATTCTACTTTCTTGTAATGACTGTACAACCCTTTGATAATATAAAAGAAAAAAATGATCAAATAGCAAAAACGGTATTGTTTATAGACACATATGTATAATATGATTAAATTAGTGTAAAACCTAATTCTGTCCATTCTCTCTTCGATAAACTTGTACTTTGTCGTCAGAAATCAAGTGATTTAATTTCGCAGCGTAAATTTATGACGAATTCATTACAAACAACGAGACTTAACAACTTGCGATATAAGTATATTATACAGAAATATCATTGGATTGGATTAATTCTTTATACACACGTGACGTTTATTAACCCATTACCACATAATCCCTACTTTTGACGCCTCTGAGAAAGAGGCCTTTAGAAAACATCGTGGGAAAAGGAGAAAATGCTGGTAACCAGCATTTTCTCCTTTTCCCGCAATGTTTTCTACCCTTCACAAAACAAATTTCAAATTTTCAGTCACTTTTATTTTGTCATTTGCAAATCCTTTCAATTTGGACCAGTCTAAAATATTGCCGTTTGGTAATGGGTTAAACCCCAAGATACGGAAGTTTGTCGGGGAATACTTGAGTAACCTTGTCCGTCCGTCCGTCTCTCCTTTTCTGTGCGTGCGCTGTCCAGAACACAATTTCAAAGAATAAAATATATCGACTTCAAACTACATAATTATGCAGAGATTACATTAAGGAAACAAGCATCTATAATTCTATCATCAAGTTATTGCCTTTTATTAATTTACAATTTGGATTTTTGACCGGAGCATACTAATAAAAGCCATCGGCCTCAAAGTTCATAGACAGATCACATTAGCGACACATGCAGCGCAAAAGATACATAACTTTATTCTTTACATATTTGATTGTTATCCGGAGCCTAACTTCTAAAGTAGTAAGTTGTCGACGTCAATGCAGATAGATCACATTGAGGCAAAGTGTAGTGTACAAGACCCATAACTCTGTCTGCATTATTTCTTTGCTTTTAAGAAATGTCCGGAGCATAACTACAAAAGCTGTGGATTTAAAACTTCAGATACTTTTGGATCACATTGCGCTGCACTCCACAAGATCTGTAACTCTGTCATCATTATTTCTCTTTGTTATTTTACATTTCGTTTTTTTTGTCAGGAACATAACTCCCAAAGTATTACAGCTACTGACTTTTAGTCTTCAAACACAGATAGATGGTTCTGAGGAAAAGTCAAGTGCACAAGATCCGTAATCCTGAATCTTGTCTTCATAATTTCATGAGTTACTGCCGATAGGGTTTTCTTTTGCCCAGAGCATGTTTTCCCAAAGTATACAAGCTATTGACTCGAATCTGCAAATACAAATAGGTGACTCTAAGGACATATTCAGCACACAAGATCCATAACCCTGTCTTCAGTATTTATTGAGTTATCGCCATTAAAAGCGGCCTTTCAGATTTTGGGACAAACATTTTACAAATATACAAAAAAGTCATACTTTTACTCCCAAAGCCTTTTAATTTTCATACATAAAACCCCTCGAGTCGAAAATCATCCGACTGCAAGATAAAAAATTACTACGGCCCAGGTCGACACCGACGGGAAACACAGTCTAATTTTACATGAGCAACTGTCTCATTTACATGTACATACTGGAAATACACAGACAAAGCTGCAAACATATTGTCCGAAGAAAACATTATGGAATAGATAACATGTTTGTTTTGTTATCGAATTTAAGCCAATATTTGTATAATGATTCTCTTTTCTTTCAAATTTTTTATTCCACACAACGACAAATACCGCTTCAGAGTTCTGAACGCTTTGATTAAAAATCTAGAACAGTGCTAACGCAAAACGAGCTTCGCTCGTTATGAAGCTTTACCCATTTGGTCTAGGGGTTGTGGAGAAATGGCTTCGGAGGGACGGACAGACAGATAGACAGACAGACGAAGCGGCAACTATATGCTACCCCTTTCGGGGAGCATACGAATTTCATGTATCTCCATATTAAAAGCAGGCGATAGTCACAATTTACTCAAATGATAGCAATAGTCTTTGAAAAGAGAGACAGGTGGCTCCATGGCTGTAGGAGAAAAGAGAAAAATCCGTCAACTACAGTTTTCTCATTTTCTAGCAAAATATTCAAAATACTTTTTGCTCTTTTACTTCTTCAGCAAATGAATACAATTTTGGTAGAAGGGAGTGTATTCATGGAAAAGTTAGGATTATTTGTGTATTGGGGGTATCCCTTTCATCATTAGGAGGAGTCGGGAGTACTTTCCCTTGACAGTATGATCCATAATGGATAGAGAAAGAAACCATGTGAATATTTCAAACGAAGGTAATTTTGTAACTAATTCAACTATAATTTTGAAATATTTTTGGCCGTTAACATTAATTCCCAACATTACAATCTATTATTTCGATCTATAAATATTTATGCCCAATCAAATGGATTAGTGTGCGATCATGGGATGAAGAAGCCAAGGGACGAACTAGTTTTGGCACGAAAAAGCCTATGACCAAGCGATCGATAGACAAATTTGTATCATTGCGCCAAAAGAAGGCTATGAGCGAGTGAAGCAATTTTCAAGCATTGAGTTACCGGGGCAGGTGCTAGAAATTCCAACACTTTAGTTTCTATAGCCAGCTGTTTGAAATGGCAGCCATGTGGTGGTGTATATTGTGACGACGGCACTCTTGTTATCTATGCAAAACCATGTTACAGGAAAAGGTTGTTAAATGTCATAACTTTAGGTTTTGTTTCTTCGGGGTGGACTCTAAAATTAAATATTTCCCAGTTTCTTTACGACTATTCAACGTATATATTGTTGCTGATCGAAAGTCCCAGACCATGATTTCATTCTTTCCTATTTAAACTAAGCTGTGTTATAGAAAAAGAGGGCTTAATGGCAAACTCTAACGCGAAGATTAGAAAACTTTTAACCTGTTTTTAAAACTTTTTTTTTTGTTACCATTATCATGGTAATAAATGCTGATTTACAGGTTGTTCACATTAACAGGACGTTTTACCCTACTGTTCAAGAGTTATGCCCCTTCTATCTTTTTATTTGAAGATTGGCAATGAAGTTTGGGGAACGGGACCAAACACAAGTAGCCTGTTTCACCATGACCTTCTCTCCCGTGACCAACCATTTACAGACAGCTTTTACCTTCTTAAAAAGAGAACTGTTCGGGGAGCATAATCCGTTTCATCTTCGCGAGCCAAGTTTACGGTCACTACGTGGATCTTACCTTGGCTGATTGAGCCCGATTTCGAGATTCCTGCGATGGGCCCTCTATTAACCCCACTTTACATCATATTTCTAAAAGCAAATGAAATATCGTTTTACGAATCGCTTACGAATACACATGAAGCGATAAGCAGACATCCACGTGGGTTTCCATGTTTTACCTTTTATTCGAAAGGTAGAGACCTTGTTCTATTTTTATCAAAGATTAAGTGCTACGAGTGATTTCATTCGTTGCAGGTAGAGATGGCTGCATCCAATGAAAAAGCGGATCGGGTGAATGTAAAAATCAAGTTCGATCCGCCAAGGGTACATTTACTTAGTGAATCGTCACACACGGGGTTACCCGACATAGGATACTCGGAGGGTACAGGAACTCGGAGGTAAACAAAGCTAGTGACGGTAGAGTAGGCTCGATGTTTATCCTGCTTTATCTTTAAAAGACAAACCCTTTCGAATACTAAATAATCGTATATGTTAAGTTTAGAAGCCAAATTATCTATAACCGTTATTGGTGTAAGCTTACAGGCCATTTTACAATGAAAAAAATCATCTAAACTGGAAATTTTAATATTTTGAAAATCAATTTCATCGCTACCCATCTCATTGTAGGTCAAGGGGTGATTTGTCGCAATACTTCTATTAGTGTCTTAAATTATAGGGCCTTTTTTAAGGATCTAACACATTTTCAGTCTCCAGTATGTAAAAAATCACGTATTTCAAACCAGATAAAAGTGGGAGGTATCAAATTTTGGGGTATGGTAATTCTCGGAGGCATGATATGGTTAACTCGGAGTATCATCATATTCATGATATGGGTGAACTAACAGGATCATTATACTGAAGGTGCTCGTTTGTCTCTGAGCCTTACCAGGCTTTAATTCTACGAAACAGTGTCCTGTTTATTATAAGCCTATGAAAATATACCTTGTAATACAACCTTTAAGCAAATATCTCGTCAATATATTGACGAAATTTCAATTTCAATTTTACTTCCAAAAGAATAGAAAGTCTTGATAAGTCAGGTCACATGGATTCTTATCTTAAGTAAAATGAACTCCTAGCCTCTGGTAGATTGCCTTTCGATAATATTTGCTATTTACTCTTCCTTGATGTTTTTGAATGGTTTTCAACAGAGAGCACATCAAAATGCGTTACAAATTCCCTCAGACAGTGCAGTTTTGGAACATAGGAAGTCAGTTTGTTCATGAAAGAATGTTTCCATAAGAGTTTTGAAACTCTTTGCAAGTCAGATATAAATGAAGATACTGTCAATAAAATATTTTCTCCCTTTCAACGGACAAACGTTCGCAATGAAAATTCTCTATAGGACGTTTAATTCACAGTGAAGCTTTCTTCCCGAGCTACCACCTTTAATAAGCGACCAGCACTAAATTTCCCCATTCAAAAGCATAAAACTCTTAACTAACTAGAAGGGTGTTCAGGAAAAACATGTCGAGCCCGCGTGAACTTGACTTTGACCTTGGGCCTACGTGGAAAAATGTTTCAAATGGCACATCTACTCATGATAGAGAACAATTGTGCAAATTTATATTGAAATCCATCTAAAATTGTAGGAGTTATGGTCCAGACAAAAATTTAACCTTCAAGTGTGACCTTGACCTTGGACCTACCTGAACGAATGTTTCAAATGGCACATTGACACGTGATGGAGAACAATTGTATAAAATTCTGTTGAAATCCATCCACAATTGTAGAAGTTATGGCTCGGACGGACGGGCGGACGGCCGTACGCACGCATAATACACCGAGCTGTCATTGTGACAACTATGGCTCGCTCACCGCAAGCGGGCTCGACAAAAATTGTTGTCGCTGAAAAATCGTTTTATAAGAAGCTTCAGCCTATGTTTTGGTACTCACTATAATCGTCTCGTCAAGATGATTTTCACAGGTATCAATACACAGGATTTGGTTGAATCTCGTGTAAAATTTTATCAATGGAAACCAGATTTGAACCTCTTACTAGGACAAACTAGTACAAATACACATTACAAAAAGACGTCTATGCAATATACAACGATTTTACAGCTCTAAAAGAGACAAATTTTCTGTTGATTTTTATCCACAAATGAAGTTTCAGCTTGTAGACTAGAACAGCTTCTATGAGCGGTTCTAACAGGTATGCAAAGCCATAATTATGAACAAAAAATATGAAATAGTAATGTACATTCCAGTTTGATAAATGTGGGATGCGAGGCTGTCTACATAAAAAAGAAGAATTATCATGTCGGTTACTCATATACTTTCATTGCATACATTGAAAACTTACCATTCCCTAACTCCTACCTCTGCCTACCTACCTACCGACACATTCATATAATCTCACGTTAACATTTTCAAAAACAATCAGCTCCACGAAAAGTCAAAACCTCCGAGTTCCCAAACCCATACCTCCGAGTTCACAAAACTACATTTAGAAATTACTCCGAGAATTCCCGTATCAAATTTTGTGATATGTCGTAAATGTTTTTATGCTTATAGAGTTTATCCTTATAGATGAGTGCGCGATGACACCTAAGATCTGTAGTAAAAAGACTGAATTATGATATAAAGATGGCAGTTTGTTGCTAAAATGGTATATTCGTTTAATATTAACCAGTGAATACGAATAATCTCGCGGCATTAACATACTTCCGAGTTTAAAATAGTATATTATCTTTAAGTGACCACATAATAAGAAACGATGTTCATAAACTGTGGCATTATTATATTGGCCAATAACCTACAACACCAATAATATCCGATGTTACTTTAACATCATACTATAAATGATATAATTCAAACGCTGGTCTACCATGACTATCTTTGTTTACCTCCGAGTGTCCTACATCGGGTAACCCCGGGTGCGTCAGTCTTGGCTTGCGAAGATGAATCCGTCTACGACGGCGCATGTGTCGCCTAGTTTACCCTTTACCACGCAGTCCCGCCTTTTACGACCCTGAGAAAGAAGGCTTTTAAAAACATTGTGGGAAAAGGAGAAAATGTTGGTAACCAGCATTTTCTCCTTTTCCAACAATGTTTTTACCTACTCAAGAACAAGTATCATTATCTGAAAACATGTCAATTTTCCTCTGTGAATTTCCTCAAGGTAGACAATATTAAATTTTGCTGTGTGCTAAAGGGTTAAGGATTAAACCTTTCTCTAATGGTCTCAGTTAACCAAAATTCTTATTTTGTTGGTTTTGAGATGGGTGGCATGTGCAGGTGGGTGGTAGGATATAAGGACGATATGAATGAGCCATGCTCTGGAAAGAGAGGCCTAATGCATCTACGTGATGCATTTTACCAATCAAGCCATCACATAATTGTCATCCATAATAGCCACCTTTTTGAACAACCGACTTAATCATGAGGTGGACTGGTCTGTGGAAATACAGAACATTTACCAAAGAGGAAAAGTTTAGGCCGAGGTCAGCGTGTGCGGACTGCCGCAGGCTGACCTGAGTCGATACTTATCGCAATTACTTTTAGCCCCCTTCTCACAGGGCATAGCTCAAGTTGGTATTTGTAATAAGGAAAAGTGAATTCCAGTATATTTTTTTCTAACCCTTTTTGAACAACAAATTTCAACGCATTTACAGACAATGAGGCAAATATGAAACAAAACTTAAAATTTGTCTTTTTGACGGTAGAAAACCTTGTGGGAAAGGAAGTAAACGCTGGTTACAAGGATTTTCTCCATTTCCCACAAGGTTTAAAAACCGTCTTTAGTTTTTTAAACTAAGGATTGCTTGTTAACCATTTGTCAAACAGTAATGAGTCGTCATGACCATGAAAAAGAGCGCTTTCAGAAACATAGATGGAAAATGAAAAAAAATTCTGGTAATCACCATTTTCTACTTTTCCCACATTGTTTTCTACCCCATCAAAACAGGTTCCATTACATGAGCTGCAAATTGTCGTCTGTAAATGGTTTGAATCCGGACTAGTCCAACATTTTGTCGTTTTGTAATGAGTAACAGAGTTCAGATTATGATACTTACGCTTTTTTTGTCCTGATAATGTTATGATCTTTCGGGAATCATGAAAATGGATCACTTTGGTTGAAAAGCTGGGCAAATGGACACATCCTTGAAAAAAGCCTGCATAAACTCTAGAGGCTAGACTAGTACGATGCAACATGTTCATAGTGTTTGCCCTGATGATATCTCGAACGAGTGCGAAAATGGGTCACCCCAGAGCATAATGTAGGTCAGTGGGGCGTATCTTAGGCAAACTTCGTATGCTGTCTATAGGCCACATTTTCAGTCCAATAATCAGGGAACTTCTTTAGAATGTCGTTTAGATGATATCTTGGACGTGTGTGAAAATAGGTCACGTAAGGTGAGTAAGTAGATGACAGGATAAACCTTAGACAAATCATACGTGCATTCAAGAGGCCACATTTTCGATTCAGTGCTCATGAAACTTGACCAGAAACTTTGCAATGATAATTTTGAGGCAGGTTTGGAACAGGATTATCTCGTGTCAAGAGGTACGCCACCGGGTCAAAGTGTAGCAAAAAATCACTGGGTTTCATGACCCTGGAAAAGAAGGCTGATTAAAACATTGTGGGAAAATGAGAAAGTGCTGGTAACCAGCATTTTCTCCCTTCCCCTCAATGTGTTCTATCATTTTGGAGACCTTCAGCTCATGAATTTTGTACAATTTGTGTGTGCGTGTGTGGGTGTGTGGGTGTTTGTGAGAGAGAGAGAGAGAGTAAGGGAATGCTCGGCACATTCTTAAGAAAAAAATTACTGGTACGTTGATGTAGCACTCTCATGTAATTGATCAAATAGAAAAGACCTTGTTCACTAAGATGGTTTACGAACCATTTTTACACGACACTGGAGAGGTAAGGTAGACCTTTAAAAACATTGTTGGAAAAGGAGACAATGTGGGTTTCACTCCTCCCTTCCATGACTCTTTTATTTCAATTCAGTTAGCGGCCAACGCATAATTGTATGTCCTTGCTCCTCAGCAGTTACCACACAATCCCTACTTTTGACGACCCCGATAAAGAAGCCTTTAGAAAACATTGTGGGAAAGGGAGAAAATGCTGGTAACCAGTATTTTCTCCTTTGTCCACTATTTTTTCTACCCTTCACAAAACATTTCAAATTCCGTCGCTTTTACTTTGTCGTCTGCAATTGCATTCGAATTGGACAAACCAAAAAGTTTGTCGTTTGGTAATGAGTTAAACCATTTACTCCGCACACTATTCTGACTAATAGCTATTTCCAGATAACCATCGTCGAAAAAATGATCAGCAATGAGAGAGAAATGGCCTGAGTCAGCCCTTTTGCAGATGCATTAAGGCGCCTTTTCCGAGAGCATAACTCAAATATAAACTCCTTTCTGTCTAACGTTCGGCTAAATCATAGGTGGTGTCCTTGGTCGTGAGGTAGAGCGTCGGCCTCATAGCCTAAAGGTCCTGAGTTCGATACCAAAGAGCGGCTGTAAACTTTGGGATTTGTCATCAGCCAACATATTCGGCGCGAGTACTGGTGTAGTTTCCAGGAAGCAGAATCGAGAGAGATTAGTATAAGTTGTAAGAACTTTTTTCCTCAATCGATGTAAAATAAATATGTTTAAATTAAATCATAGGGTAGAATTATCCTTTGACATTCAGAAAATTTAAAGATATCAAAGGCGTCGGCCAAGGTCAGCCTGCGCGGGCTGACATGGGTCAATATTTTTCTCAAATGCATTAATTAAGCGCACTTTTCACAGAGCATGGCTCAAACATATGATCTTGTGCGAGTTTGAAGGGATGAATGACGGTCGATTGGAGTTAAATTTTATAACGGAGACACAGAAAGTTGAAAGTACACTCGTATTATGAATGTTGTTCAGTGGATATCAGGAAAGACTCAAACCTAGAAATAAGATGCCAGTTTCGAAAGTGTTGTGGAAGAGTTTCAGGTCAAAGTAAAACATGGAACTTATTTGAAAGCAGATATCCTTGGAAAATATTTTTAGTTCGTTCTAGAGAAGAGAACAAAAATCCATGTAGTAAAACTGGTTGAATTTAGAGGAGCTGAGCTGTAAATTAACCCTTTCCCAAACAATCCCTGGTTTTCACGACCCTGAAAAAGAAGCCTTTTGAAAACATCTTGGGAAAAAGAGAAAATGCTGGTAACCAGCATTTTTTCCTTTTCCCACAATGTTTTCTACCCTGCTGGAAACAAATTTCAGTTTTTGAGTTCCGTTTATTTTGTCGTCTGCCAGTGCTTTCAATTTGGACTAGTCTAAAATTCGGTCGTTTGGTAAAGAGTTAATCGTTGCTTGGATAATGAAAGTGATGACGGTGATGATCGTGATGACGGCGATGGCGAACTTGGTGGTGGAGATATTTTCTCTGAATTATATCGCGGGAGCCATCGCACCTATCCATGCTTTCTTGGTGTACATAGTACTTTGCATATTCATGATATTCCAAATATTGCTTTATGTTCCAGGCCAATGAGTGCTTTACGATATAACTTACGTAGAACCAATCATAAAGGATGAGAAAAGAATCAGTCCTGTCGCAATGACTGTCATCGAACCTCGGACAGAAATGGGAACGACTGGGATATCGAACCTGCCACTTCCCTAGGTTCAAGCCCGTCACTTTACCGCCTGAGCATTCAGGCTTGTCAACTTGTCAATGTTTTTAAAGAGAGATTTTCTTATCAGTACTTTACACAATACTACAAGAACAACGACTTCTGCTAGGGAATCGAATCTGCAACCCCGTTGTTTCAAGTCTCCATGGTTACCGACTAAGAGACCGGGCTTGACAATGTCTTTGAGAGAGAGAGAGAGAGAGAGAGAGAGAGAGAGAGAGAGAGAGGCAGAGGCAGGCACATTTTCAATAAATAATGAAATATTAGGAATTATATTGAAGGAAGAAGTTTTCTTTTTGTGATCAGATCTTTGAGAAGGCCATGTTAATGGAAAAAAAAAAAATACGATCACGTTTTGTGCTTTCATGACCTTGGAGAGAAATACAAAGGTAAAATTATCTTTTCAGCCCTATGTAACTAATCTAATCGGCGCCATAGGCGAAAACAATGGCTTTTACGGACGGGATAGATTAAGATCAGATTGCACAGAACGTCCGATTATGTAGCTAAATCTATACGATCAAAATCTGTGTAAGTTTCAATGAATTGTTTTTAGAGCCGTCCAAAGAGGTTGAGTTAATTTACCGGTATTTGGCGCTGAAAAAGTTGATCGTCTCCAGAGTGTTTTTTTTAACGGAGGAATCTAAACATTTGACGCCAAAGTTCAACGAGTTATCATGGGCTAAGGCTTTTAAGTTTATAAAGAAGAGAAAAATTAATGCTGTCGCAGCGAGTATCATCAACTCTTGGAAAGGAATGGCCGAGCAGGGGATTCAAACCAGCTAACCCGTGCCTCAAGTTCCGGGCAATGCAGACCAAATTCTTGTTTAATAATCTTTGGAGTTAAACGTCAAGATAATGTGTTGATTTCGAAATGCTGTGAAATATTTCAGATAAATAAAAGAAGGAGGACTGATTTGATTGATGATTGATTGATTGATTGATTGCATGTGTTTAACACCATTTTCAACAATAATTCAATTATATCGCGGCGGCCAGTGTACCTACCCATACTTTATTGAAGTTTCAGTAATCAGTCCTTTGTACGATATTTTCCAGATGCTACTGACTCCTTTTCAACTTAAGTATTATCAAAAGTTCTTTTAAGAGGCTAGAGAAAAATTAATTCTATCGCAAAAATTATCATCAAACAACGGAAAGAAATGGCCGGGTTGGGGAATAAAAACAAACTAACCCATGAATTAAGTTGTGTAGGCTATAGACCGAATTGATATTCAAATATGGACAAGAAAAAACGTTGATTTCGGAATGTTGTGAGAGATTTTCAGATTTATCAAAGAAAGGTAACTGATTTCAATGGAAAAAGAATAGTTCCTGGACTCTTTTAGAGTCTGCTAGAACTTGACACAAAGCTATGGAGTGTTTAATGCTTTTTAATCTATGCTTTGATGACGATGTTGGTGATTATAATAATGGTGATGGTAGTTTCGATGGTTGAGTTGGTAGTGATGGTGGCAGTGCCGATACCGGATTTATTGGTGTAGATGTCTTTGTTTTCTTGGTGTTTTAACGTCAACTTGAACATTACTGACGTATTATTTCATGCTTTCCGGTAGGATATCGAGAAATAGCAGTGAAAATATTTTTCGATCTTACACTGGTATCACCAGTGAAAATACCGATTTTCACGTTCTTGTCGCCTAGGTAAATTGCGCTTGCCTAACAACCAGAAATATGACGTCATATACCTTAGATTTCTCGCGCTTGACGTAACGTTGCTATGCGAAAGGGGTATGCCACGGGGAATAAAGGAAAAGAACTGTACTGAATTTTGATAAAGCTCCTCCCAGAAAAGGTTAAAAGGATAAAATAAATAGAATATTTGTTTTTTTAGGTGAAAGATCGAAATTTATTTCATCTCGTGAACACCATCGGTAATATTTTCACTCGTGGCTGCGCCACTCGTGAAAATATTGCCGATGGTGTCCACTCGATGAAATAAATTTCGATCTTTCACCGAAAAAAACAAATATCCTCTATATATTCCGGCGGTCAATGCACCTACCCATGCTTTATCGAAGTTTCTTTAAACCAGTACTTTGCACTCGGTCTGTTTTAAACCACTGTCAGCTTTCCCACATAAATAAGTCGAAAGGTTGGTCGGTGATAAAGAAAAAAGTATCCTATCGCACTGAACATATGAAAAGATCTTAAAAAGAAAATGGAACAGCTTTAGCTAGGGTGTCGAACCATCAGTCGGAGAGTTTTACGTCCGGAATGGAACCAACGGAGCCTCTGTATTTAAGGCTGTGGTAAAATTTGTATTTGCTTTATTGCTTTTAGTCTATTGCGTTTTAAGTCAATAAAAGTCCTTTGTAAGCTGAAATTTTCAATTTGACATCTATATTTTTTGCAGTAAATTACTGTTTTTAGACCAAAAATACATATTTTGTATCAGAATGCAATGGGCAGATTGCATGTCTCAAGTTCAGTACGCTACCGATCGAATTACTGTGTACGCATCTCTGGAGTCAAATGTCAAGTAAAAGTGTTCATTTGGACATGCTGTAAAAGATTTTCAGATTAATCAATGACAGGGAACTGATTTGAATCGAGAAAATTCTTGTTTTTTCTTCCTGAACTCTTTTAGAGTTTGTGGCAAATTAAATACAAAGGGTTGGATATGGAGTTTTGAATGCTTTTTAATCATTGCTTCGATTATGGTGGTGATTATTATCATAATGGTGGTGGTAGTTTTGATGGTTGAGTTAATAGTGATAATGATAGTGCTTATTCCTGATTATTGGTGCAGATAGATGTGTTTACTTTCCTAGTGTTTTAACGCCGACTTGAATATTAGTTACATGTACGTAATATCCAGGCCGTAAATGCATTAACCCATGCTTTATTGAAATTTCTTTTACCAGTACTTTGCACATTGTTTTAAATCACTGTCATCTGCTTTCGCACATAAATAAATCGAAACACTGATCGGTGATTAAAAAAAATGTATCCTGTCGTACTGAACATATTAAAAAAAAAAGATATGAAGAAAGAAATTGGAACAGCTGATGATAGAAAGCCGAACCACCAACCCGAGAGTTTTACGACTGGAATGTTAAGGAGCCTTTCGATTTTATGAGATATGGAGACAGAGAGACTGTAACAGAGAGGCAGAGGGAGTGTGAGGGAGGGAGTTTGAGAGAGCGTTTGATTTTGAAATTTTTACGTTATAGTGGAAAGGCTGTATTGGGGATGAGGTAATTGTTAAATTCGAAAAGCTAATCACGGAAAAGCGAAATATCTTTATCGTGCTAGAGTTTAATAGGCATGTGTTGAAAATGTTTAGTGGGTAAATATTGGAACTAATATAAAAGCCACTCGCCTCTTTTCCACCTATCCATCCTTGATACAATGAACAGCGATGAGAGACAAGAATCGCAATTAATTTCATCAAATATGGGAAAATATTCATCCGTGCAAGGGATTGGCGAACCCTCGCCCCCACCCCTCCCAATGCCCTTGTCTCTAGACCTATGGATAAACGACCGAGCTACCAGACTATTCTTTTTGGATTGATTGATTGAGTGGGTCATTGACCATATGTGTTTAACAGCGTTTTCAACAGTATTTGAGTTATATTACGGTAACCAGTACACATACCCATGTTCTCCTGGAGTTCAGTAACCAGTGCTTCGCACGATATTCTTCCCAAGCCACCGACTGCTTATCAATACAACTATTGTCAAATCTGCTGTTGATTTGGACATGCTGTGATAGTTACTAAGATTAACAAAAGATCGGGAACCGATTTCAGTCGCGAAATATGTATACCTTGAAAATGTTTGAAATACTTTTAGTTCAAGATAGTAGGTGTTTGGTCAGTATCATAAGTTATATTTTCGATTAGCTAGCTCTCGGTCAGTACCATCAGTCCATGCGAGAGGAGTCAACAAACGCTTGAGATTTAGCCAGGTCCTTTTTCCCTCAGTTGATTACCCTGTACTTTCAGTCCATGAGATCAGCCATTCCCCCAAAAAGAACTTTCCAGTATGATTTACCGTTATTCAACCATATGTTTTCCTCTCTGCATAAGAGTGTTACCTTGGTTAGTCAAATGGAAATGGATGCCCAGATTCTGGTATTTACTTTGATTTTAACTGAATGCCGTTAGCTCGTACCCTCAGTCTGTTCGAAGAAGCTTAGTCCATGAGATGTACCTCCTATCCGAGAAAGGTTTCTTTGATTCTTTTTATTTATATGCATTCCTTTAAAATGGAACCCTTGATTGCTGGAAGTTACCATTAAGCAATGAAACTGTATATCTACATTAATGTGATCGCCCGATCTCCTAAGCTTGTACCCCAGTGTGTGCAGTCATATCCGTAGTGTTTTACTCAAACCTCATATGATCACACCAAGTTCTTGTATCTTCTGTTCGCAAAATGTTCCCTCGGTGTTTTTTCATTCCCTTAGACTTTAAACTCGTGCCTATAGTCCGTTGGAGGTACCCTTAGGCACTGAACCATTGATCTTACTCGAATGCTCCGATTGGCCGTGTTTGCAGATACCTTCCGTCCCTGAGACGTATCCTAAATCTGCGAGATGTACCCTTAGGGAGTAACTGTGCCCTGAGACCCGAAAACTGTGTTGTAATGCTGTACCCCATGCCCGTCTGATGTACTCAAGGTTTGTAAGATGTGTCATCTGTCCATAGGATATTACAGTATTACGTGTCACATCTAAGAAATTGAGATCCTTCTCTTAGTCGGTGAGATATATCCGTGATTTTACTTCCAGCCTGTCATCTTTCACCATCACTCGGCGAGATGTTCCCATTTTCCCCTCTCTGCACTCTTAGACTTTGACTTTGCATACTTAAGTACGCACAAACCCTAAACACATGTCTCTTTCCTTATGTTAACCTTATGCCGTGTACCTGTATCCAAGAATCAAATTTTCTCTAAGTACTACTGATGTACCCTTTCTATTTACAATTGTGCCTAACCTTATATTTGATTTACCTTCAGTCGATTAGCTTGTGCACTAGGTCTGTGCAATTTTCCCCGCACTGTGAACTGTTTTGCAATCCTGGAGCTCTTGACCTAAGTCTATGGAATTAAGTTATCAGTCGATGTTGAATACCATTGAAACCGGGTGGTATTTCCTTACTCTCGTTTTTCTGGCAATTTAAATGTGCCCTTTCTATTCTCTGACAAACAGTTTTATCCCAAAGCCGTTTGTCTTCTTTCAGTTTTACTCTATCACCTTTACTGTCTTCTTTACTTTGTCTCTGTATGTCGTTCTCTCTATCCCTCTTTCTGGGCTGTCTCTCTTTATCTCTTTCATCCCTTTACATCTCAGTCATTCACTCATTCTTTCCTTTCATATGTCTCTCTCGCTATCTCTGTCTGTCTGTCTATTTCTAACATTTTCTTTCTCTCTGTTTCTTTCTTTTTCTGTCTAACCCATTTCCTCTCTTTTCCTGACTCCCTTTTTCTTTCGATCTCCCTCCCTCCCTCCTTCCTCTCTCTGCCTGTCTCTCTGCTTCTGTCTGTTTCTCCCTCTGTGTCTCTCTCTTTTTCTCTCGGCATCTGTCCCTCCTTTCCATCTCTCTCCCTTGTTTTATCTTTTTCTCTCTCAGCCTCTCTATGGCTTAATCTTTCTCTCTCTACGTATCTCCGGTTCTATCTCTGCCTCTTTTAGTCTCTATCTGTCGGACTCTCTTACCCCTCCCCTCTCTCTCTCTCTCTCTCTCTCTCACTAACCAGATATCATAACTTACATGTACCTCTCTTGATCAGTTTCCTCAAGTTCACAGGCCGCAGAGTTTTCCCCTTTTCCTCAAAAACAGCATTCTCTATTTTAGATTTATCCTCTTTCATTCCTTTTTACCCTCTGCTTGTATGAAATATCGCTTGTTAGCATGTTTTCCTCAGACTGTAACCTTGAATACTGAGTGCTTTGAGATAGATGTAGATCATTAATTAATAACCATTCTGAAATATGTCTTTTGCTATTAAATGTTACTGCCACTCCTGAAACAACTGAAACGTACTGGTTAGATCTCATACAGTTATCGAAATGCCCTGTACATTAATATACAAGATCAGTCTCAATGCCGTATCGACCTCGGCTTTAAATTTTTAACATGCCGGATAAACAAAAGTTCGCACTATATGACTAAATGCAACTTGTAATATCAGATTATCTAACGCATGACCATTTGCGATATTATATGTGTGTATTGTGTTTCACATCGTACTTAATATTATGTCAATTATATCAAGGCGGCCAGTGCAAATCTCCATGCATTCCTGGGTTTTTTAAACCTGTAGTTTATGCTCTGGCTACTGGCTTTCTTTTTTTTTACATAATCATCGTCGAAACAATGACCAAGAGTGAATCCTTCCACAATGACTATCTTCAAACCTGGTAAAGTAATTTTCCAATTTTCCAAGCTTATGATTGGCTACTCTCTTGTTCCAAAAACGACTAAGCTAATGAAATCGTCATTAATGATTGATTTATGATATTGCTCAACTCCGTTTTTTGCATTTTTCAGTTATATCGCGGCGGCCAGTGCACCTACACATTCTTTTCTAAAATTTTGGTTAACATTTTTTTTTACGCAATTCTCCCCAAGCCGCTGACAGCCTTTCCACAGAACTATCGTCAAAAATTGAGAGGTCAGAGAAGAATTAATCCTGTCGCAAAAAGTATCATCAAACCTCGAAGAGGAACGGCCGAGCATGGCATTTCAACCAGCTAACTCATGTCTCAAGTTCTGTATGCTATTGACCACAATGCTTTCAATCTCTGGAGTCAAAGGTTAAGAAGAAGAGTCGATTTGGAAATGCAGTAAAAGGTTTTCAGATAAATCAAAGAAAGGGAACCGATTTGAATTGAAAAAGATTTTTTCTTGAACTTTCTTAGAATTTGCCAGAACTGACCATAAAGCTATGGAATGTTTAATACTTTTTAATCATTGCTTTGATGATGATGATGATGATTATCAACATATTGGTGATGGTAGTTTTGATGGTTGAATTGGTAGTGATGGTGGTAGTGCCGATATCGGATTTATTTGTGGAGATAGATGGATTTGTTTTCTTGGTGTTTAACGCCACTTTTAACATTACTTGCATAATAACCCAACGGTCAATACACCTGCCAATGCCTTATTGAAGTTTCTTTTACCAGTACTTTGCACATTGTACTTTTGAACCACTGTCTGCTTTCTCACATAAACAAGTCGAATCGACGATCGATTTTAAGAAAAGAATGAATCATGTGGTATTGGATGTAAAAAGAAACAGACCTTAAAAAGAAATTGGAACAGCTTTAAGTAGGGAGTCGAACCATCGACCCGAAACTTTTTCGTCCGGAACGGTTCTAACAGAACCTCCAGATTTAGAGATAGCAAGATAGAGAGATAGAGAAAGGGAGACAAAGAGAGAATGACAGTAAGACAAACCAATAGACATACAGAGAAAGAGAGACAGAGAGACTGGGATGGACAGAGAGAGTTTGTAAGATTGAACGTTGGAAAGCGCTTTGATTTCGACACTTCTACTTCATAGTGGCAGGGTTGAATTGTGTATGACGAATTGTTAAATTCCAGAAAAAGATTAATAACGGAATAGCGAAATATATGTTCCGTTCTAGATTTTAATAGGCATGCTTTAAAAAGTGTTCTGAGGGTTTATATCAGAATTAATGTTTTATCCGTCGGCCTCTTTTGCAACATAATCATCGTTGAAAATTGAACAGCAGTGAGACAGAAGATTTGCAAAAACAAAAAATCCTCCGAACTAGGGATTGGCGACCCCCTTGTCTCTAGCCTGTGGATAAACAACTGTGCTACCGAACTAGTTTTTGACAATTGATTAATTGAGTGATTGATTGACTATCTGTGTTTAACACCGTTTTCAACGATATTTGAGCCATATTGCGGCGGCCAGTGCACTTGCCAAAGCGTTCCTGTAGTTTTAGTTACCAATACTTGGCACGATATTCTTCCCCAAGCCACTGACTGCTTTTCCACATAACTAGTGTCAAAACTGCTGTTGAGAGGTTAGAGAAAATTAATGCTGTCGCAGTGAGTATCATCAGCTCTCGGAAAGGAATGGCCGAACAGTGGGATTCACAGCAGCTAACCCGTGCCTCAAGTTCCGGGCAATGCAGACCGAATTCCTGTTTAATAATCTTTGGAGTTACAGGTGAAGATAATGCCTTGATTTTGAAATGCTGTGAAATATTGCAGATAAATAAAAGAAGGGGGTCTGATTTGATTGATTGATTGCGTGTGTTTAATACCGTTTTCAACAATATGTCAATTATATCGCACCGGCCAGTGCACCTACCCATGCTTTACTGAAGTTTCAGTAACCAGTCCTTTGCACGATATTTTCCAGATGCTTCTGACTCCTTTTCAACATAACTATATTGTGAAAGATTTTCAGAATTATCAAAGAAAGGTAACTGATAACAGTGGAAAAAGATTTTTCCTGAACTCTTTTAGAGTTTGCTAGAACTTAACACAAAGCTATGGAGTGTTTAATGTTTTTTAATCTATGCTTTGATGACGATGTTGGTGATTATAATAATGGTGATGGTAGTTTCGATGGTTGAGTTGGTAGTGATGGTGGCAGTGCCGATACCGGATTTATTAGTGGAGATAGATGTGTTTTTCTAGGTGTTTTACTGTCGACTTGAACATTATTTCCGTAATATTCCGGCGGTCAATGCACCTACCCATGCTTTATTGAAGGTTCTTTTACCAGTACTTTGCACTCGGTCTGTTTTAAACCACTGATTTCCCACATAAATAAGTCGAAAGGTTGGTCGGTGATTAAGAAAAAAGTATCCTGTCGCACTGAACATATGAAAAGATCTTAAAAAGAGAATGGAACAGCTTTAGCTAGGGTGTCGAACCATCAGCCGGAGAGTTTTCCGTCCGGAATGTAACCAAGGGATCGTCTGTATTTTAAGAGATATTAAAAGAGAGACAGTAACGGAGAGTCAGAGAGTGTGCGAGTGTGTGAGTTTGAGAAAGCTTTTACCTTATAATGGAAAGGTTGTGTAGTGGATGAAGAAATTGTTAATTTGTAAGGCTTTTGACGGAAAAGTGAAATATCTATACCGTGCTAGATTTTATTAGACATGTGTTGAAAACGTTAGAGGCTAAATATCTATAAAAGCCACTCGCTTCTGTTTCACATAGCAAACGTCAGTGCACTGAATATCTATAGCTATATAGCTTTAATAAGTATTAACTACATTGAAGGAAGGATTGAGTTCGTCTTATGTCATCCTTGATGTTCATTGAACAACGGTATTTTGCTTTCTCGAGATCTTCACAGCGCAAATGATCTTGAGTAATATATTATTCTAGTCAGTAATTTAAATGACTTGTGCTAGTAAAAACATTTATTTGCTGACATAAAGCAAAAAAGGAAATAAAAAACAAACATTGAATGAGATATCTATGCTGTTATAATAGAGATGGTGATTTAAAGGGCTGGCTGTAAGGGAGGTGGAGGCCAATGAACATTCATCAGACTATGGTAAAATTTGTATTTGCTTTAGTCTATTTCGTTTAAAGTTAATAGAAGTCCTTTGTAAGCTGATAATTTTCAATTTGATATCTATATTTTATGCAGTGATTTAGATCAAAAATATATATTTTGCATCAAAATGCAATGGACGGATTGCATGTCTCAAGTTCTGTATGGTGATTTTTCTCATAATGGTGGTGGGAATTTTGATGGTTGAGTTGAAAGTGATGATGATAGTGCTTATTCCTGATTATTGGTGCAGATAGATGTGTTTACTTTTCTAGTGTTTTAACGCCGACTTGAATATTACTTGCATGTACGTAATATCCAGGCCGTAAATGCATTAAGCCATGCTTTATTGAAATTTCCTTTACCAGTACTTTGCACATTGTTTTAAATCACTGTCTGCTTTCGCACATTTATAAATCGAAACACTGGTCGGTGATAAAAAAAAATGTATCCTGTCGCACTGAACATATAAAACAAGATCTGAAGGAGGAAATTGGAACAGCTTCTGATAGAAAGCCGAACCACCAACCCGCGAGTTTTACAACTGGAATGTTAAGGAGCCTCTTGATTTTAAGAGATATGGAGACAGAGAGACTGTAACAGAGAGGCAGAGGGAGTGTGAGGGAGGGAGTTTGAGAGAGCTTTTGATTTTGGCATTTTCACTTTATAGTGGAAAGGTTGTATTGGGGATGAGAAAATTGTTAAATTAGAAAAGCTAATGACGGAAAAGCGAAATATCTTTACCGTGCTAGAGTTAAATAGACATGTGTTGAAAATGTTTAGTGGGTAAATATTGGAACTATTTTAAAAGCCACTCGCCTCTTTTCCACATATCCCTCCTTCATACAATGAACAGCGATGAGAGACGAGAATTGCAATTAATTTCATCAAATATGGGAAAATAATCGTCCGTGCTAGGGATAGGGTCTGTAAGTCTCGTCACGTGACCGCGAGAGTTCATCACTTCCGGGATCTACCGTAAATTTATCGCCTTTTCATCACAGTATGTGGAGAGATACACGAAGCAATTACGAATGATTAAGTAAGATTTAAAAAGTCCGAGCGATTTAAAAATTTCAGTAATCGACCAGAGAACGATATGTGACTATGAATACTCCACAGTAAAGAACAAATCGTGTTCAGCGCAGGTAAACAGGTTGATGGTTCAACGTACTTTCGGTTTCGTATTCAAAAGAATGATGCTTTTTTGACGGAGTTAAATCAAACTAGATGAATCACGTTTCTTTCACAAAACTACAGCTATGTGAAGGCATGAAATGAAAGCATAAGTACGAAGCAAGACGTTTTAAAACAGATTTTTATAGATCTAGTTGTAATCCTCAATTTGCCGAGGGCGATCGCGCAGATCTACGTTGAGCCGCTGTTAATTTCAGCCTTTGGTAACATTCAAGTATTTTTAAGACAGCCACTCCAGTATTATGTTTTCAAATTTCAAACATAAGAGAGTTCAGATTCAAGATCAGACTGGCATGTTCATTGCAGTCTGAAATCGATCGATATTTTGCTGAAAAGTGTGTAGTTATCTTCTTAGCACAAGACAGAACCTTTAACTGGTCCAAATTGAAAGGATTTGCCGATGACAATTAATGCCATATAGAATAAAGATCTAGTCCTCAAATGATGGAAATTTATTTGAGTGGGTATAGAAACTATTATTGGAAAAGGAGAAAATGCTGGTTACCAGCATTTAATCCTTTTCCTACAATGTTTTCTTAAGGCTTCTTCCGAGTCTTTAAAAATCAGGATTGTGTCGTAAAGGATTGTGCTTCACAGGCCAAGGGTTATTTAAGAAGAATGCAATATGCTTGTTCCACTATGCACACTGAATATTAGTGTTGTGCATAGTACTTTGGAAAGATACCCATGACCAATTGCACTAACTGGCACATGAATGAAATGTTTAACCCTTTACCCGTAAAGAAGACAATTTATGAAAACATTATGGAAATAGGAGAAAATACTGGTAACCAGCATGTCTAACTTTTCTCAGGATATTTTCAACCCATCCAAAAATGAATTTCAATTTTTAGCCACTCTTACTTTTTTGCCTACTAGTGCTTTCAATTTGTACAAGTCATTTACCCTAGTGCTTTCAAGGAAGAAGTCTTTTGATAACATTGTGGGTAAACGAGAAAATGCTGGTAACCAGCATTTTCTCCCTTTTCCACAATGTTTTCTACTCATTCAAAGACAAATTCCATCCTTCCAATTTCCAGCCACATTTAAATTGTTGTTTCCAAATAGTTTCAATTGGACAAGTCTAGGATCTGTCCTGTGATAAAGAATTAAGCATTTTTGCTCTGGTTAGCTAAAAACTTCTGTTCAGAAGTACTATACATGTATTAACAAACATCTCTTACTAATATACTTTCAGAGCTTCCTCCTGGTAGAAGAATGACACTAAAAAGGAACCATGACTGCAAGACAACTGCACATTACAGGGACCACATGTTATGCAATGGTGTTCTCATGTATGTATAATTGGACATGCAGTCATTTAATCATTTAATTAAAGAAAAATAGTACTATAGTATTAATGTTCTTTGTTTACCATCTTTGCAACGCAAAGAAGTTCATGCTAATATTTACCGGTACTGTTCAATAGTTAAAAGGGTATTCAAATCCTAACGAGAAATAACACTAATTTAAAACAGCATTGCAGCAGATTGCTTTTGAAAATATTGTGACCAAATATGCTATTGCTCACAGTTAGCAATATCTATTTGCGACAATGTTTTCATCTCAATTTTTCAATTATTTTTCTCCATTTGCCTCAGATTTTATCTAGTGTTAAAAGTAAAGTTAGGTTTCAAGACTTTGTTAATTAAAGGAAAAGTAATATTCTTGTTTATATTTAGAACAAAAATCCCTAATGCTCCTTGAAGAGTGAAAGCAATATACATGTAGTAAAATTCACTCAATGACATTTTGCAGAAAAAGAAATTTTGTTACATAGAAGTCTTATTAGCTGCACAAAATTAATAGTCCTTTGAAAACATTGCGAGTAATGGCAAATTAATAAACAATTTCGCATTTTTTAACAATTTTTTTTTTTTTCTGAAGCAGAAATTTGCTCCATCAAAGGACCCAAATAACATGAGAATAATGCAGAAGTGTTTTGTTACTACAAATGTAATAAAGATAAATATCTACAAAACTTTTAAGACTTCTCATGTTTATTTTGTTTAATCTTTACCAACTGATAAAACTCTGCACTCCTTCAAATTCAATGCATTTGCAGACAATCGATTGATTTTGACTCACATTTTACAATTTACCTATTAAAAGGTAGAAAACATTGTGTTGAAAGTAAAAATTATTAGTTGTCTTTTCACACAATGTTTCCTAAAGTATTTTTCTGCAGGGTTGTTAAAACTCAGGATTTTTTGGTAAATACTTACAAGTCATCAAAAATAATAAAATTGCTTCTGAAACATATTTGCAGCACAAAACTTCAGAAGCATCCTTGTGAATGTGAAGGAGTAAAACTTCAGTATTCGTTAAATCATGTCAAAATTAGACATTACTTATTTTGACCAATTTGTCCTTAGGTCAAAATGTTTTCAAAATTGGTCTGCTGCAAGACACAAAAAGTTATCTACCGGAGAAAGACCACTAACCCCTTTATCTGCTGGTATAAAATTACTGGGCTGTCTCTGGTCCAACAACACTTGCAAGGATAAATTAAACAAGGGCTTTATAAGAAGACATGCAACCATTTTAATCTTTTAACATTTAACAAAATTTTCATCATGTCTATTTTGAAAGCAAAGTTGGAGGATGAAAAATTGTAGCCTAAATGATTAGGTTTATGACTGAAAGGAAACATTGTGAGAAATGAATAAAAAGCCGAGGACCAGCTTTTTTCTCCTCAGGACGAGCTTTTTTCTCCTCTTCCTTCAATGTTTTCAAAAGCCCTCTGCTTCAGTGTAATTAGGAACAAAATTGTTTGGTAAAGGGTTAACTCACAGAACAAAATTTCGACTGGTTCAAGCTGAGAGGATTAGCCGGTGATATGCAAATGAACTGTTGAAATTTGTCTTTGAATGGGTGCAAAACACCGCAGAAAAAATGATTTCCAATATTTTCTCTTTTTCTCACATTTATTGTCGTGGCTTCCCTCCCCCTGACTGTTTTGACACAAGCTTTTTTGATAAAGAGCTAACAAGATGCCTATTCTTCTAAGTAGAAGAAAATGCCCTGCAAATCATATCTTGTGTAGTACATCCTGTTGCATCTGCTGTCATTTGGACAGTCATTAATTAATCTTCTGTTTTAGTGGTTTGGCATTTCCAGTGAGTCTAAAGTAGGTGATGTTTCATGTGGCACTGTACAGATGTTCTGGACAGTTATTGTGATTGTTAGGATTTCATGGCCTATCTGCCCTCCTGCAAAAACAAACAGGCTAAAGCAATGTATTCAAAAAGACTTTCTGCAGAATATTTCATCATTAGAAACATTACACTTGTAAAGGCTACATCAAAATAGGCAAGCACAAGTACTGATTCTGAGTATTCAAATAGTCTACAATTCTTTGTTATAACCCTCAAAGTGCCTTTGACCACTTTAGTTGCTTTTGTGATCAATGTACATCATGACTAGACTGTACAAAGTCTGCAGTCTGATCTCTGATCTACATTGATCGCTTTACTAAGACTGTCCCGACGAGGGCAACTTCATTATTCTCACGATCTTATTTATAGAATGAAACGCGTCTTTGATTTATTCCGTGCTCTTTAAAGGGTTAAGCTTATATACCTAGTTTTGAACTAGAAATGATGAATTTAACTGAAAATAATTCCACAAAAGATGCCAAAATAGGTTTTGAAGCCAATAATTCATGACCAGTTAAGAATGGCAGTCTAAGACAATTCAATGAATAAAATGAGGCCGAATAATTCCAACTGTCATTACCGGCAACATTCAATATGGTGCAAAGGAGACTTGGGTGCGAAACTGCACTGGTGCGAAACATATCAAAATCGCAATGTGTTTCTAAACGCCCCTGAAGACGCGATATGAATGCATTTCTTGAATGAAATGCTAAAAAACATTATTCTATTGCCATAACTAGGTTAGTTTGACCTTCTTAGATCAGAAATCGATCGAGTACATGTCCATTGCAAGGATGTACGAAAACTGGGTTACGGATTTTCGCTGATTTCCACGGCCTGTATTTAAATCACAAAATTATTTCTAAACAATGTTTTAACCCTTACCGACATCTTTCATCTCCAGTTTTTCCTCTCAAAACCCATTTTTGAGAATTTGAATAATATACACATCGGTGTAGCGTCACGAATGTCGGTACATGCATAAGCAAAATAGTGGAAAATACATGTATCTCAATATGGCGACCAGTGATCCCGGAAGTGCATTTCATCTAAACGAGACTTACAGACCCTATTGGCGAACCCCCGCCCCAAACCCTCCCCATGCCCTTGTCTCTAGACGTATGGATAAACGACTGAGCTACCGGACTATTCTTTTATGATTGATTGATTGAGTGGGTCATTGACCATATGTGTTTAACAGCGTTTTCAACAATATTTGAGTTATATTACGCTGACGAGTACACATACCCATGTTCTCCTGGAGTTCAGTAACCAGTGCTTCGCACGATATTCTTCCCAAGCCACTGACTGCTTTTTAACACAACTATTGTCAAATCTGCTGTTGATTTGCATATGCTGTGATAGTTACTAAGATTAATAAAAGATCGGGAACCGATTTCAATCGCAAAATATATATACCTTCAAAATGTTTTCAATACTTTTAGTCCAAGATAGCAGGTGTTTGGTCAGGATCATAAGTTACATGTATATTTTCGATTAGCTAGCTCTCGGTCAGTACCATCAGTCCGTGCGAGGTCCCTCTAGCCCCTGAGAGGAGTCAACAAATGCTTCAGATTTAGCCAAGTCCTTTTTCCCTCAGTTGATTACCCTGTACTTTCAGTCCATGAGATCAGCCGTGCCCCCAAAAAAAACTTTCCAGTATGATTTACCGTTATTCAACCATATGTTTTCTTCTCTGCATCAGATGTTACCTTGGTTAGTCAAACGGAAATGGATGCCCAGATTCTGGTATTTACATTGATTTTAACCGAGTCCCGTTAGCTCGTACCCTCAGTCTGTTTGAAGAAGCTTAGTTCATAAGATGTACCTCCTATCCGATAAAGGTTTCTTCGATTCTTTTGATTTATATATATTCCTTTAAAATGGAACCCTTGATTGCTGGAAGTTACCATAAAGCAATGAAACTGTCTATCTACATTACTGTGATCGCTCGATTTCCTGAGCTTGTACCCCAGTGTGTGCTGTCATATCCGCAGTCTTTTACTCAAACCTCATACGATCACACCAAGTCCTTGTATCCTCTGTTCGCAAAATGTTCCCTCGGTGTTTTTTTAATTCCCTTAGCCTTTAAACTCGTGCCTATAGTCAGTTGGATGTACCCTTGGGCACTGAACCATTGATCTTACTCGAATGCTCCGATTGGCAGTGTTTGCAGATACCCTCAGTCCCTGAGACGTATGCAAAATCTGCGAGATTTACCCTTAGGGAGTAACTGTGCCCTGAGACCCGAAAACTGTGTTGTAATGCTGTACCCCATGCCAGTCTGATGTACTCAAAGTTTGTAAGATGTGTCCTCTGTTCATAGGATATTCCAGTATTACGTGTCACATCTAAGAAATTGAGATCCTCCTCCTAGTCAGCGAGATATATCCGTGATTTTACTTCCAGCCTGTCATCTTTCACCATCACTCGACGAGATGTTCCCATTTTCGCCTCTCTGCACTCTTAGACTTCGACTTTGCATACTTAAGTTCGCAGAAACCCTGAACATATGTCTCTTTCCTTATGTTAACCTTTTGCCGTGTACCTGTATCCAAGAATCAAATTTTCTTTAAGTACTACTGATGTAACCTCTCTATTTACAACTGTGCCTAACCTTATATTTGATTTACCTTCAGTCGATTAGTTTGTGCACTAGGTCTGTGCGATTTTCCCCACACTGTGAACTGTTTCTGCAATCCAGGAGCTCTTGACCTAAGTCTATGGAATTAAGTTATCAGTCGATGTTGAATACCATTGAAACCGGGTGGTATTTCCTTACTCAAGTTTTCTTGCGATTTAAATGCGCCCTTTCTATTCTCTGACAAACGGTTTTATCCCAAAACCGTTTGTCCTCTTTCAGTTTTACTCTATCACCTTTACTGTCTTCTTTACTTTGTCTCTGTATGTCGTTCTCTCTATCCCTCTTTCTGGGCTGTCTCTCTTTATCTCTTTCATCCCTTTATATCTCAGTCATTCACTCATTCTTTCCTTTCATATGTCTCTCTCGCTATCTCTGTCTGTCTGTCTGTCTATTTCTAATATTTTCTTTCTCTCCGTCTGCTTCTTTCTTTTTTTGTCTTACCTATCTCCTCTCTTTTCCTGACTCCCTTTTTCTTTTGATCTCACTCCCTCGCTCCTTCTCCGCTCTACCTGTCTTTCTGCTTCTGTCTGTTTCTCTCTCTGTGTCTCTCCCTTTTTCTCTCGGCATGTTTCCGTCCTTTCCATCTCTCTCCCTTGCTTTCTTTTTCTTTCTCAGTCTCTCTCTGGCGTAATCTTTCTCTCCCTGCCTATCTCCGGTTCTATCTCTCTGCCTCTTTTAGGCTCTATCTGTCGGACTCTCTTACTACCTCCCTCTCTCTTTCTCTCTATCTCTCTCTCTCTCTCGTTCTCTTTTTCTGCCTCACTAACCAGATATCATAGCTTACCTCTCCTTATCAGTTTCCTCAAGTTCACAGGCCGCAGAGTTTTCCCTTTTTCCTCCAAAACAGCATTCTCTATTTCAGATTTATCCTCTTTCAGTCCTTTTTACCCTCTGCTTCTATGAGATATCGCTTGTTAGCATGTTTTCCTCAGACTGTAAGCTTGAATGTTGAATGCTTTGAAATAGATGTAGATCATTGATTAATAACCATTCTGAAATATGACTTTTGCTATAAATTGTTACTTCCGTTTCTGACACAACTGAAATGTACTGGTTAGATCTCATACAGTTATCGAAATGCCTTGTACATTAATTTACACGATCACTCTCAATGCCGTATCGACCTCAGCTTTTAATTTTTAACATGCCGGATGATCAAAAGTTTGCACTATATGACTAAATGCAACTTGTAATATCAGATTATCTAACGCATGACCATTTGCGATATTATATGTGTGTATAGTGTTCACATAGTACTTAATTATATCAAGGCGGCCAGTGCGACTCTTCATGCATTCCTGGGGTTTTTAAACCTGTAGTTTATGCTCCGGCTACTGGCTTTCTTTTTTTTTAACATAATCATCGTCGAAACAATGACCAAGAATGAATCCTTCCGCAATGACTATCTTCAAACCTGGTAAAGTACTTTTCTAAATTTCCAAGCTTGTGATTGGCTACTCCCTTGTCCCAAAAACGACTTAACTAATGAAATCGTCATTAACGATTGAATTATGGTATTGATGAACTCCGTTTTTAACATTTTTCAGTTATATCGCGGCGGCCAGTGCACCTACCCATTCTTTTCTGGAATTTTGGTAAACAATTTTTTTCACACAATTCTCCTAAAGCCGCTGACATCCTTTCCGCAGAACTATCGTCAAAAATTGAGAGGTCAGAGAAGAATTAATCCTGTAGCAATAAGTATCATCAAACATCGAAAAGGAACGGTCGAGCATGGCATTCCAACCAGCTAACTCATGTCTCAAGTTCTCTATGCTATCGACCACAATGCTTTCAGTCTCTGGAGTCAAAGGTTAAGAAGAAGAGTGGATTTGGAAATGTGGTAAAAGGTTTTCAGATAAATCAAAGAAAGGGAACCGATTTGAATCGAAAAAGATTTTCTTAAAATTTGCCAGAACTTAACATAACGCTATGGAATTTTTAATGCTTTTTAACCATTGCTTTGATGATGATGATGATGATGATGATGATGATTATTATTATTATATTGGTGATGGTAGTTTTGATGGTTGAATTGGTGGTGATGGTGATGTGCCGATATTGGATTTCTTTGTGGAGATAGATGTGTTTGTTTTCTTGGTGTTTAACGCCACTTTTAACACTACTTGCCTAATATCCCAACGGTCAATACACCTACCGATGCTTTATTGAAGTTTCTTTTACCAGTACTTTGCACCTTGTACTTTTAAACCACTGTCTGCTTTCTCATATAAACAAGTCGAATCGACGGTCGATTTTAAGAAAAGAATGAATCATGTGGTATTGGATATAAGAAGAAAAAGATCTTAAAAAGAAATTGGAACAGCTTTAAGTAGGGAGTCGAACCATCGACCCGAAACTTTTTCGTCCGGAACGGTTCTAACAGAACCTCCAGATTTTAGAGATAGAGAGAAAGAGAAAGAGAGGCAATGAGAGAATGACAGTAAGACAAACCAATAGACATACAGAGAGAGCGAGAGAGAGACAGAGAGAAATATAGATAGACAGAGTTTGTAAGATTGAACGTTGGAAGAGCTTTGATTTCAAAACTTCTACTTCAACAATATGTCAATTATATCACACCGGCCAGTGCACCTACCCATGCTTTACTGAAGTTTCAGTAACCAGTCCTTTGCACGATATTTTCCAGATGCTTCTGACTCTTTTTCAACATAACTATACTGTGAAAGATTTTCAGAATTATCAAAGAAAGGTGACTGATTTCAATGGAAAAAGACTTTTCCTGAACTCTTTAAGAGTTTGCTAGAACTTAACACAAAGCTATGGAGTGTTTAATGCTTTTTAATCTATGCTTTGATGACGATGTTGGTGATTATAATAATGGTGATGGTAGTTTCGATGGAAGAGTTGGTAGTGATGGTGGCAGTGCCAATACCGGATTTATTAGTGGAGATAGATGTGTTTGTTTTCTTGGTGTTTTAACGTCGACTTGAACATTATTTCCGTAATATTCCGGCGGTCAATGCACCTACCCATGCTTTATTGAAGGTTCTTTTACCAGTACTTTGCACTCGGTCTGTTTTAAACCACTGTCTGCTTTCCCACATAAATAAGTCCAAAGGCTGGTCGGTGATAAAGAAAAAAGTATCCTGTCGTACTGAACATATGAAAAGATCTTAAAAAGAAAATGGAACAGCTTTAGCTAGGGTGTCGAACCATCAGCCGGAAGGTTTTACGTCCGGAATGTAACCAACGGTGCCTCTGTATTTTAAGAGATATTAAAACAGAGAGACAGTAATAGAGCGTCAGAGAGTGTGTGAGTGTGTGAGTTTGAGAAAGCTTTTACCTTATAGTGGAAAGGTTGTAGAGTGGATGAAGAAATTGTTAATTCGTAAGGCTTTTGACGGTAAAGTGAAATATCTATACCGTGCTAGATTTTATTAGACATGTGTTGAAAACGTTAGAGGGTAAATATCTATAAAAGCCACTCGCTTCTGTTTCACATACCAACCATCAGTGCACTGAATATTTATAGCTATAGCTTTAATAAGTATTACCTACAATGAAGGAAGGATTGAGTTCGTCTTATGTCATCCTTGATGTTCATTGAACAACGGTAATTTGCTTTCTCGAGATCTTCACAGTGCAAATGATCTTGAGTAATATAATTATTCTAGTCAGAAATGTAAATGACTTGTGCAGGTCAAAAACACTTACTTGCTGACATAAAGCAATAAAGGAAATAAAAAACAAACATTGAATGAGATATCCATGCTGTTATAATAGAGATGGTGAGTTAAAGGGCTGGCTGTAAGGGGAGGTGGAGGCCAATGAACATTCATCAGACTATGGTAAAATTTGTATTTGCTTTATTGCTTTTAGTCTATTTCGTTTTAAGTTAATAGAAGTCCTTTGTACGCTGATAATTTTCAATTTGATATCTATATTTTATGCAGTGATTTACTGTATTTTTAGACCAAAAAAATATATTTTGCATCAAAATGCAATGGACGGATTGCATGTCTCAAGTTCTGTATGGTCATTATTTTCATAATGGTGGTGGTAGTTTTGATGGTTGAGTTGATAGTGATGATGATAGAGATTATTCCTGATTATTGGTGGAGATAGATGTGTTTACTTTCCCAGTGTTTTAACGCCGACTTGAATATTAGTTACAAGTACGTAAAATCAAGGCCGTAAATGCATTAACTCATGATTTATTGAAATTTTTTTTTACCAGTACTTTGAAAATTGTTTTAAATCACTGTCTGCATTCGCACATAAATAAATCGAAACACTGATCGGTGATTAAAAAAATGTATCCTCTCGCACCGAACATATAAAAAAAGATCTGAAGAAGGAAATTGGAACAGCTTCTGATAGAAACCCGAACCACCAACGCGAGAGTTTTACGACTGGAATGTTAAGGAGCCTCTTGATTTTAAGAGATATGGAGACAGAGAGACTGTAACAGAGAGGCAGAGGGAGTGTGAGGGAGGGAGTTTCAAAGAGCTTTTGATTTTGACATGTTCACTTTATAGTGGAAAGGCTGTTTTGGGGATGAGGAAATTGTTAGATTTGAAAAGCTAATGACGGAAAAGCGAAATATCTTTACCGTGCTAGAGTTTAATAGGCATGCGTTGAAAATGTTTAGTGGGTAAATAATGGAACTATTATAAAAGCCACTCGCCTCTTTTCCACATATCCATCCTTGATACAATGAACAGCGATGAGAGACAAGAATCGCAATTAATTTCATCAAATATGGGAAAATATTCATCCGTGCTAGGGATTGGCGAACCCCCGCCCCACCCCTCCACATGCCCTTGTCTCTAGACCTATGGATAAAAGACCGAGCTACCAGACTATTCTTTTACGATTGATTGATTGAGTGGGTCATTGACCATATGTGTTTAAAAGCGTTTTCAACAATATTTGAGTTATATTACGGCGGCCAGTACACATACCCATGTTCTCCTGGAGTACAGTAACCAGTGCTTTGCACGATATTCTTCCCAAGCCAATAAGTGCTTTTCAACACAACTATTGTCAAATCTGCTGTTGATTTGGACATGCTGTGATAGTTACTAAGATTAATAAAAGATCGGGAACCGATTTCAATCGCGAAATATCTATAGCTTCAAAATGTTTGAAATATTTTTAGTCCAAGATAGCAGGTGTTTGGTCAGTATCATAAGTTATATTTTCGATTAGCTAGCTCTTGGTCAGTACCATCAGTCCGTGCGAGGTCCCCCTAGCCCCTGAGAGGAGTCAACAAACGCTTGAGATTTAGCCAAGTCCTTTTTCCCTTAGTTGATTACCCTGTACTTTCAGTCCATTAGATCAGCCATTCCCCCGAAAAGAACTTTCCAATAGGATTTACCGTCATTCAACCATATGTTTTCCCTCTCTGCATAAGATATTACCTTGGTTGGTCAAATGGAAATGGATGCCCAGATTCTGGTATTTACTTTGACTTTAACTGAGTGCCGTTAGCTCGTACCTTCGAAGAAGCTTTGTCCATGAGATGTACCTCCTATCCGAGAAAGGTTTCTTCGATTCTTTTGATTTATATACATTCCTTTAAAATGGAACCCTTGATTGTTGGAAGTTACCATTAAGCAACGAAACTGTATTTCTACATTAATGTGATCGCCCGATTTCCTGAGCTTGTACCCCAGTTTGCTGTCATATCCGTAGTCTTTTACTCAAACCTCATACGATCACACCAAGTTTTTGTATCTTCTGTTCGCAAAATGTTCCCTCGGTGTTTTTTCACTCCCTTAGACTTTAAACTCGTGCCTATAGTCCGTTGGATGTACCCTCGGGCACTGAACCATTGATATTACTCGAATGCTCCCATTTGCTGTGTTTGCAGATACCCTCCGTCCCTGACACGTATCATAAATCTGCGAGATGTACCCTTAGCGAGTAACTGTGTCCTGAGACCCGAAAACTGTGTTGTGAAGCTGTACCCCATGCCCGTCTGATGTACTCAAGGCTTGTAAGATGTGTCATCTGTCCATAGGATATTCCAGTATTACGTGTCACATCTAAGAAATTGAGATCCTTCTCTTAGTCATTGAGAAATATCCGTGATTTTACTTCCATCCTGTCATCTTTCACCATCACTTGGCGAGATATTCCCATTTTCCCTCTCTGCATTCTTAGACCTTGACTTTGCATACTTAAGTACGCAGAGAACCTGAATATTTGTCTCTTTTCTTATGTTAACCTTGTGCCGTGTTCCTGTATCCAAGAATCAAAATTTCTTTAAGTACTACTAATGTAACCTTTCTATTTACAAATGTGCCTAACCTTATATTTGATTCACCTTCAATCGATTAGCTTGTGCACTAGGTCTGTGCAATTTTTCCCACACTGTGAACTGTTTCTGCAATCCTGAAGCTCTTGACCTAAGTCTATGGAATTAAGTTATCAGTCGATGTTGAATACGATTGAAACCGGGTGGTATTTCCTTACTAGCGTTTTTTCTGGCGATTTAAATGTGCCCTTTCTATTCTCTGACAAACGGTTTTATCCCAAAACCGTTTGTCCTCTTTCAGTTTTACTCTATCACCTTTATTGTCTTCTTTACTTTTTCTCTGTATGTAGTTCTCTCTATCCCTCTTTCTGGGCTGTCTCTCTTTATCTCTTTCATTCCTTTATATCTCAGTCATTCACTCATTCTTTCCTTTCATACGTGTCTCTTGCTATCTCTGTCTGTCTGTCTGTCTATTTCTAACCTTTTCTTTCGCTGTCTGTTTCTTTCTTTTTCTGTCTAACCCATTTCCTCTCCTTTCCTGACTCCCTTTTTCTTTCGATCTCACTCCCTCCCTCCTTCCTCTCTCTGCCTTTATCTCTGCTCCTGTCTGTTTCTCTGTGTCTCTCTCTTTTTCTCTCGACATCTTTCCGTCCTTTCCATCTCTCTCCCTTTCTTTATCTTTTTCTTTCTGAACATCTCTCTGGCTTAATCTTTCTCTCTCTGCCTATCTCCGGTTCTATCTCTCAACCTCTTTTAGGCTCTATCTGTTGGACTCCCTGTCTTGCTCTCTCTCTCTCTCTCTAACCAGATATCATAGCTTACCTCTCCTTATCAGTTTCCTCAAGTTCACAGGCCGCAGAGTTTTCCCCTTTTTCTCCAAAACAGCATTCTCTATCTTAGATTTATCCTCTTTCAGTCCTATTTACCTTCTGCTTCTATGAAATATCGATTGTTAGCATATTTTCCTCAGACTGTAAGCTTGAATGTTGAATGCTTTGAAATAGATGTAGATCATTAATCAATAACCATTTTGAAATATGTCTTTTCCTATCAAATGTTACTGCCGTTCCTGACACAACTGAAACGTACTGGTTAAATCTCATACAGTTATCCAAATGCCCTGTACATTAATATACACGATCACTCTCAATGCCGTATCGACCTCAGCTTTTAATTTTTAACGTGCCGGATAAACAAAAGTTCACACTATATGACTAAATGCAACTTGTAATATCAGATTATCTAACACATGACCAGTTGTGATATTAAATGTATGTAAAGTGTTTCACATCGTACTTAATATAATGTCAATAATATCAAGGCGGCCAGTGCGACTCTTCATGCATTCCAAGGGTTTTTAAACCTGTTGTTTATGCTCTGGCTACTGGCTTTCTTTTTTTTTTACATAATCATCGTCGAAACAATGACCAAGAATGAATCCTTCGACAATGACTATCTTCAAACCTGGTAAAGTAATTTTGCAATTTTCCAAGCTGGTGATTGGCTACACTCCGTTGTCCCAAAAACGACTTAACTAATGAAATCGTCATTAACGATTGATTTATGTATTTATGAACTTCATTTTTAACATCTTTCAGTTATATCGCGGCGGCCAGTGCACCTATCCATTCTTTTCTGAAATTTAGTAAACAGATTTTTTACGCAATTCTCCTTAAGCCGCTGACAGCCTTTCAACAGAACTATCGTCAAAAATTGAGAGGTCAGAGAAGAATTAATCCTGTCGCAATAAGTATCATCAAACCTCGAAAAGGAACGGTCGAGCATGGCATTCCAACCGGCTAACTCATGCCTCAAGTTCTGTATGCTATCGACCACAATGCTTTCAATATCTGGAGTCTAATGTTAAGAAGAAGAGTGGATTTGGAAATGTGGTAAAAGGTTTTCAGATAAATCAAAGAAAGGGAACCGATTTGAATTGAACAAGATTTTTTCCTGAACTCTCTATGAATTTGCCAGAACTGAACATAAAGCTATGGAATGTTTAATACTTTTTAAACGTTGCTTTGATGATGATGATTATTATTATTATTATATTGGTGATGGTAGTTTTGATGGTTGAATTGGTAGTGATGGTGGTAGTGCCGATATCGGATTTATTTGTGGAGATAGATGTGTTTGTTTTCTTGGTGTTTAACGCCACTTTTAACATTATTTGCAGCATATCCCAACGGTCAAAATACCTACCAATGCCTTATTGAAGTTTCTTTTACCAGTACTTTGCACATTGTACTTTTAAACCACTGTCTGCTTTCTCACATAAACAAGTTGAATCGACGATCGATTTTAAGAAAAGAATTAATCATGTGGTATTGGATATAAAAAGAAAAATATCTTAAAAAGAAATTGAAACAGCTTTAAGTAGGGAGTCGAACCATCGACCCGAAACCTTTTCGTCCGGAACGGTTCTAACAGTTTTAGAGATAGCAAGATAAAGAGATAGAGAAAGAGAGACAAAGAGGGAATGACAGTAAGACAAACCAATAGACATACAGATAGATAGATAGATAGATAGATAGATAGATAGATAGATAGATAGAGTTTGTAAGATTGAACGTTGGAAAGCGCTTTGATTTCGACACTTCTACTTCATAGTGGCAGGGTTGCATTGTGTTTTGAACGAATTGTTAAATTTGAGGAAAAGATTAATGACGGAATATCGAAATATATGTTCCGTGCTAGATTTTAATAGGCATGCGTTAAAAAGTGTTCAGAGGGTTTATATCAGAATTAATGTTTCAGCCGTCGGCCTCTTTTCAACATAATCATCGTTGAAAAATGAACTGCAGTGAGACAGAAGATTTGCAAAAAAGAAATATCCTCCGAACTAGGGAGTGGCGACCCCCTTCTCTCCAGCCTGAGAATAAACAACTGAGCTACCGAACTAGTTTTTGACAATTGATTAATTGCGTGATTGATTGATTGACTATCAGTGTTTAACACCGTTTTCAACTACATTTAAGTCATATTGCGGCGGCCAGTGCACTTGCCAATGCGTTCCTGTAGTTTTAGTTACCAATACTTCTCACGATATTCTTCCCCAAGCCACTGACTGCTTTTCCACATAACTAGTGTCAAAACTGCTATTGAGAGGTTAGAGAAAAGTAATGCTGTCGCAGTGAGTATCATCAACTCTTGGAAAGGAATGGCCGTACAGTGGGATTCAAACCAGCTAAATCGTGCCTCAAGTTCCGGGCAATGCAGACCGAATTCCTGTTTAATCCTCTTTGGAGTTAAAGGTGAAGATAATGCCTTGATTTTGAAATGCTGTGAAATATTGCAGATAAATAAAAGAAGGGGGTCTGATTTGATTGATTGATTGCGTGTGTTTAATACCGTTATCAACAATATGTCAATTATATCGCACCGGCCAGTGCACCTACCCATGCTTTACTGAAGTTTCAGTAACCAGTCCTTTGCACGATATTTTCCAGATACTTCTGACTCCTTTTCAGCATAACTATTCTGTGAAAGATTTTTTCAGAATTATCAAAAAAAGGTAACTGATTCCAATGGAAAAAGATTTTTCCTGAACTCTTTTAGAGTTTGGTAGAACTTAACACAAAGCTATGGAGTGTTTGATGCTTTTTAATCTATGCTTTGATGACGATGTTGGTGATTATAATAATGGTGATGGTAGTTTCGATGGAAGAGTTGGTAGTGATGGTGGCAGTACCGGATTTATTAGTGGAGGTAGATGTGTTTTTCTTGGTGTTTTAACGTCGACTTGAACATTATTTACGTAATATTCCGGCGGTCAATGCACCTACCCATGCTTTATTGAAGTTTCTTTCACCAGTACTTTGCACTCGATCTGTTTTAAACCACTGTCTGCTTTCCCACATAAATAAGTCCAAAGGCTGGTCGGTGATAAAGAAAAAAGTATCCTGATCATATGAAAAGATCTTAAAAAGGAAATGGAACAGCTTTAGCTAGGGTGTCGAACCATCAGCCGTAGAGTTTTACGTCCGGAATGTAACCAACGGAGCCTCTGTATTTCAAGAGATATGAAAACAGAGAGACAGTAACAGCGAGTCAGAGAGAGTGTGGGTGTGTGAGTTTGAGAAAGCTCTTACTTTATAGTGGAAAGGTTGTATAGTGGATGAAGAAATTGTTAATTTGTAAGGCTTTTGACGGAAAAGTGAAATATCTATACTGTGCTAGATTTTATTAGATATGTGTTGAAAACGTTAGAGGGTAAATATCTATAAAAGCCACTCGCTTCTGTTTCACATAGCAAACGTCAGTGCATTGAATATCTATAGCTATAGCTTTAAGAAGTATTACCTATATTGAAGGAAGGATTGAGTTCGTTTTATATCGTCCTTGATGTTCATTAAACAACGGTATTTTGCTTTCTCGAGATCTTCATAGCTCATATGATCTTGAGTAACATGTTATTCTAGTCACTAATTTAAATGACTTGTGCAGGTCAAAAACACTTATTTGCTGACATAAAGCAATAAAGGAAATAAAAAACAAACATTGAATGAGATATCCATGCTATTATACTAGAGATGGTAATTTAAAGGGCTGGCTGTAAGGGGAGGTGGAGGCCAATAAACATTCATCAGACTATCGTAAAATTTGTATTTGCTTTATTGCTTTTAGTCTAGTTCGTTTTAAGTTAATAGAAGTCCTTTGTAAGCTGATGATTTTCAATTTGGTATGTATATTTTTTGCAGAAATTTACATTTTACATCAAAATGCAATGGACGGATTGCATGTCTTAAGTTCTGTATGGTGATTATTATCATAATGGTGGTGGTAGTTTTGATGGTTGAGTTGATAGTGATGATGATAGTGCTTATTCCTGATTATTGGTGGAGATAGATGTGTTTACTTTCCTAGTGTTTTAACGGCGACTTGAATATTACTTACATGTACGTAATATCCAGGCCGTAAATGCATTAACCCACGCTTTATTGAAATTTCATTGACCACTACTTTGCACATTGTTTTAAATCACTGTCTGCTTTCGCACATAAATATATCGAAACACTGATCGGTGATAAAAAAGAAATGTATCCTGTCGCACTGAACATATGAAAAAAAAAATCTGAACAAAGGAATTGGAACAGCTTCTGATAGAAACCAGAACCACCAACCCGAGAGTTTTACGACTGGAATGTTCAGGAGCCTCTTGATTTTAAGAGATATGGAGACAGAGAGACTGTAACAGAGAGGCAAATGGAGTGTGAGGGAGGGAATTTGAGAGAGCTTTTGATTTTGGTATTTTTATTTTATAGTGGAAAAGTTGTATTGGGGATTAGGAAATTGTTAAATTTTAAAAAAAGCTAATGACGGAAAAGGGAAATATCTTTACCGTGCTAGAGTTTAATAGGCGTGTGTTGAAAATGTTTAGAGGGTAAATATTGGAACTATTATAAAAGCCACTCTCCTCTTCTCCACATATCCATCCTAGATACAATGAACAGCGATGAGAGACAAGAATCGCAATTAATTTCATCAAATATGGGAAAATAATCGTCCGTGGTAGGGATTGGCGAAACCCCGCTCTCAGCCTTCCACATGCCCTTGTCTCTAGACCTATGGATAAGCGACCGAGCTACCAGACTATTCTTTTATGATTGATTGATTGATTGAGTGGGTCATTGACCATATGTGGTGAACAGCGTTTTCAACAATATTTGAGTTATATTACGGTAACCAGTACACATACTCATGTTCTCCTGGAGTTCAGTAACCAGTGCTTCGCACGATATTCTTCCCAAGCCACTGACTGCTTTTCAACACAACTATTGTCAAATCTGCTGTTGATTTCGATATGCTGTGATAGTTACTAAGATTAATAAAAGATCGGGAACCAATTTCAATCGCGAAATACCTATACCTTCAAAATGTTTGAAATATTTTTAGTCCAAGATAGCAGGTGTTTGGTCAGTATCATAAATTATATTTTCGATTAGCTAGCTCTTGGTCAGTACCATCAGTCCGTGCGAGGTCCCCCTAGTCCCTGACAGGACTCACCAAACGCTTGAAATTTTTCACCCAAGTCCTATTTCCCTCAGTTGATTACCCTGTACTTTCAGTCCATGAGATCAGCCATTCCCCCAAAAAGAACTTTCCAATAGGATTTACCGTCATTCAACCATGTTTTCCGCTCTGCATAAGATGTTACCTTGGTTGGTCAAATGGAAATGGATGCCCAGATTCTGGTATTTACTTTGATTTTAACTGAGTGCCGTTAGCTCGTACCTTCGAAGAAGCTTTGTCGATGAGATGTACCTCCTATCCGAGAAAGGTTTCTTCGATTCTTTTGATTTATATACATTCCTTTAAAATGGAACCCTTGACTGTTGGAAGTTACCATTAAGCAACGAAACTGTATTTCTACATTAATGTGATCGCCCGATTTCCTGAGCTCGTACCCCAGTGTGTGCTGTCATATCCGTAGTCTTTTACTCAAACCTCATACGATCACACCAAGTTTTTGTATCTTCTGTTCGCAAAATGTTCCCTCGGTGTTTTTTCACTCCCTTAGACTTTAAACTCGTGCCTATAGTTCGTTGGATGTACCCTGGGGCACTGAACCATTGATATTACTCGAATGCTCCCATTTGCTGTGTTTGCAGATACCCTCCGTCCCTGACACGTATCATAAATCTGCGAGATGTACCCTTAGCGAGTAACTGTGTCCTGAGACCCGAAAACTGTGTTGTAATGCTATACCCCATGCCCGTCTGATGTACTCGAGGCTTGTAAGATGTGTCATCTGTCCATAGGATATTCCAGTATTACGTGTCACATCTAAGAAATTGAGATCCTTCTCTTAGTCATTGAGAAATATCCGTGATTTTACTTCCAGCCTGTCATCTTTCACCATCACTTGGCGAGATGTTCCCATTTTCCCTCTCTGCATTCTTAGACCTTGACTTTGCATACGTAAGTACGCAGAGAACCTGAACATTTGTCTCTTTTCTTATGTTAACCTTATGCCGTGTACCTGTATCCAAGAATCAAAATTCCTTAAAGTACTACTAATGTAACCTTTCTATTTACAAATGTGCCTAACCTTATATTTGATTCACCTTCAATCGATTAGCTTGTGCACTAGGTCTGTGCAATTTTCCCCACACTGTGAACTGTTTCTGCAATCCTGGAGCTCTTGACCTAAGTCTATGGAATTAAGTTATCAGTCGATGTTGAATACGATTGAAACCGGGTGGTATTTCCTTACTAGCGTTTTTTCTGGCGATTTAAATGTGCCCTTTCTATTCTCTGACAAACGGTTTTATCCCAAAACCGTTTGTCCTCTTTCAGTTTTACTCTATCACCTTTACTGTCTTCTTTACTTTGTCTCTGTATGTCGTTCTGTCTATCCCTCTTTCTGGGCTATCTCTCTTTATCTCTTTCATCCCTTTATATCTCAGTCATTCACTCATTCTTTCCTTTCATACGTCTCTCTTGCTATCTCTGTCTGTCCGTCTGTCTGTCTATCTGTCTATTTCTAACCTTTTCTTTCTCTGTCTGTTCTTCCTTTTTCTGTCTTACCCATTTCCTCTCCTTTCCTGACTCCCTTTTTCTTTCGATCTCACTCCCTCCCTCCTTCCTCTCTCTGCCTTTATCTCTGCTTCTGTCTGTTTCTCTCTCTTTTTCTCTCGACATCTGTCCGTCCTTTCCATCTCTCTCCCTTTCTTTATTTTTTCTTTCTGAACATCTCTCTGGCTTAATTTTTCTCTCTCTGCCTATCTCCGGTTCTATCTCTCAGCCTCTTTTAAGCTCTATCTGTTGGACTCGCTGTCTTGCTCTCTCTCTCTCTCTCTCTCTCTCTTTCTCTCCCTCTCTCTCTAACCAGATATCATAGCTTACCTCTCCTTATCAGTTTCCTCAAGTTTCATACGTCTCTCTTGCTATCTCTATCTGTCTGTCTGTCTATTTCTAACCTTTTCTTTCTCTGTCTGTTTCTTTCTTTTTCTGTCTAACCCATTTCCTCTCCTTTCCTGACTCCCTTTTTCTTTTGATCTCACTCCCTCCTTCCCTCCCCTCCCTACCTCCTTCCTCTCTCTGCCTTTATCTCTGCTTCTGTCTGTTTTTCTGTGTCTCTCTCTTTTTCTCTCGACAACTGTCCGTCCTTTCCATCTCTCTCCCTTTCTTTATCTTTTTCTTTCTGAACATCTCTCTGGCTTAATCTTTCTCTCTCTGCCTATCTCCGGTTCTATGCCTAAACCTCTTTTAGGCTCTATCTGTTGGACTCCCTGTCTTGCTCTCTCTCTCTCTCTCTCTCTTTCTGTCTCTCTCTTTCTCTCTCTCTCTCTCAAAGCAGATATCTGAAATTTTAGTAAACAGATTTTTAACGCAATTCTCCTTAAGCCGCTGACAGCCTTTCAACAGAACTATCGTCAGAAATTGAGAGGTCAGAGAAGAATTAATCCTGTCGCAAAAAGTATCATCAAACCTCGAAAAGGAACGGTCGAGCATGGCATTCCAACCGGCTAACTCATGTCTCAAGTTCTGTATGCTATTGACCACAATGCTCTCAATATCTGGAGTCTAATGTTAAGAAGAAGAGTGGATTTGGAAATGTGGTAAAAGGTTTTCAGATAAATCAAAGAAGGGGAACCGATTCGAATTGAACAAGATTTTTTCCTGAACTCTCTTTGAATTTGCCAGAACTGAGCATAAAGCTGTGGAATTTTTAATATTTTTTAAACGTTGCTTTGATGATGATGATTATTATTATTATTATATTGGTGATGGTAGTTTTGATGGTTGAATTGGTAGTGATGGTGGTAGTGCCGATATCGGATTTATTTGTGGAGATAGATGTGTTTGTTTTCTTGGTGTTTAACGCCACTTTTAACATTATTTGCAGTATATCCCAACGGTCAAAATACCGACCAATGCCTTATTGAAGTTTCTTTTACCAGTACTTTGCACATTGTACTTTTAAACCACTGTCTGCTTTCTTACATAAACAAGTCGAATCGACGATCGATTTTAAGAAAAGAATTAATCATGTGGTATTGGATATAAAAAGAAAAATATCTTAAAAAGAAATTGAAACAGCTTTAAGAAGGGAGTCGAACCATCGACCCGAAACTTTTTCGTCCGGAACGGTTCTAACAGTTTTAGAGATAGCAAGATAAAGAGATAGAGAAAGAGAGACAACGAGGGAATGACAGTAAGACAAACCAATAGACATACAGATAGATAGATAGATAGATAGATAGATAAATAGATAGAGAGAGTTTGTAAGATTGAACGTTGGAAAGCGCTTTGATTTCGACACTTCTACTTCATAGTGGCAGGGTTGCATTGTGTATGAACGAATTGTTAAATTTGAAGAAAAGATTAATAACGAAATAGCGAAATATATGTTCCGTGCTAGATTTTAATAGGCATGCGTTAAAAAGTGTTCAGAGGGTTTATATCAGAATTAATGTTTCAGCCGTCGGCCCCTTTTCAACATAATCATCGTTGAAAAATGAACTGCAGTGAGACAGAAGATTTGCAAAAAAGAAATATCCTCCGAACTAGGGATTGGCGACCCCCTTCTCTCCAGCCTGTGGATAAACGACTGAGCTACCGAACTAGTTTTTGACAATTGATTAATTGCGTGACTGATTGATTGACTATCAGTGTTTAACACCGTTTTCAACTACATTTAAGTCATATTGCGGCGGCCAGTGCACTTGCCAATGCGTTCCTGTAGTTTTAGTTACCAATACTTCTCACGATATTCTTCCCCAAGCCACTGACTGCTTTTCCACAAAACTAGTGTCAAAACTGCTGTTGAGAGGTTAGAGAAAATTAATGCTGTCGCAGTGAGTATCATCAACTCTTGGAAAGGAATGGCCGTACAGTGGGATTCAAACCAGCTAAATCGAGCCTCAAGTTCCGGGCAATGCAGACCGAATTCCTGTTTAATCATCTTTGGAGTTAAAGGTGAAGATAATGCTTTGATTTTGAAATGCTGTGAAATATTGCAGATAAATAAAAGAAGGGGGTCTGATTTGATTGATTGATTGCATGTGTTTAATACCGTTATCAACAATATGTCAATTATATCGCACCGGCCAGTGCACCTACCCATGCTTTACTGAAGTTTCAGCAACCAGTCCTTTGCACGATATTTTCCAGATACTACTGACTTCTTTTCAGCATAACTATACTGTGAAAGATTTTTTCAGAATTCTCAAAGAAAGGTAACTGATTCCAATGGAAAAAGATTTTTCCTGAACTCTTTTAGAGTTTGGTAGAACTTAACACAAAGCTATGGAGTGTTTGATGCTTTTTAATCTATGCTTTGATGACGATGTTGGTGATTATAATAATGGTGATGGTAGTTTCGATGGTTGAGTTGGTAGTGATGGTGGCAGTACCGGATTTATTAGTGGAGGTAGATGTGTTTTTCTTGGTGTTTTAACGTCAACTTGGAACATTATTTACGTAATATTCCGGCGGTCAATGCACCTACCCATGCTTTATTGAAGTTTCTTTTACCAGTACTTTGCACTCGATCTGTTTTAAACCACTGTCTGCTTTCCCACATAAATAAGTCCAAAGGCTGGTCGGTGATAAAGAAAAAAGTATCCTGTTGCACTGATCATATGAAAAGATCTTAAAAAGGAAATGGAACAGCTTTAGCTAGGGTGTCGAACCATCAGCCGTAGAGTTTTACGTCCGGAATGTAACCAACGGAGCCTCTGTATTTTAAGAGATATGAAAACAGAGAGACAGTAACAGCGAGTCAGAGAATGTGTAGGTGTGTGAGTTTGAGAAAGCTCTTACTATATAGTGGAAAGGTTGTATAGTGGATGAAGAAATTGTTAATTTGTAAGGCTTTTGACGGAAAAGTGAAATATCTATACCGTGCTAGATTTTATTAGACATGTGTTGAAAACGTTAGAGGGTAAATATCTATAAAAGCCACTCGCTTCTGTTTCACATAGCAAACGTCAGTGCATTGAATATCTATAGCTATAGCTTTAAGAAGTATTACCTATATTGAAGGAAGGATTGAGTTCGTTTTATATCGTCCTTGATGTTCATTAAACAACGGTATTTTGCTTTCTCGAGATCTTCATAGCGCATATGATCTTGAGTAATATATTATTCTAGTCACTAATTTAAATGACTTGTGCAGGTCAAAAACACTTATTTGCTGACATAAAGCAATAAAGGAAATAAAAAACAAACATTGAATGAGATATCCATTCTATTATACTAGAGATGGTAATTTAAAGGGCTGGCTGTAAGGGGAGGTGGAGGCCAATGAACATTCACCAGACTATGGTAAAATTTGTATTTGCTTTATTGCTTTTAGTCTATTTCGTTTTAAGTTAATAGAAGTCCTTTGTAAGCTGATGATTTTCAATTTGATGTCTATATTTTTTGCAGTGATTAACTGTATGTTTAGATCAAAAATATATATTTTGCATCAAAATGCAATGGACGGATTGCATGTCTCAAGTTCTGTATGGTCATTATTATCATAATGGTGGTGGTAGTTTTGATGGTTGAGTTGATAGTGATGATGATAGTGCTTATTCCTGATTATTGGTGGAGATAGATGTGTTTACTTTCCTAGTGTTTTAACGCCGACTTGAACATTACTTGCATGTACGTAATATCCAGGCCGTAAATGCATTAACCCATGTTTTATTGAAATTCTTTTACCACTACTTTGCAAATTGTTTTGAATCACTGTCTCTTTTCGCACATAAATAAATCGAAACACAGATCGGTGATAAAAAAAAATGTATCCTGTCGCCACGAACACATAATAAAAAAGATCTGAAGAAGGAAATTGGAACAGGTTCTGATAGAAAGCCGAACCACCAACCCGAGAGTTTTACGACTGGAATGTTAAGGGGCCTCTTGATTCTAAGAGATATGGAGACAGAGAGACTGTAACAGAGAGGCAGGGGGAGTGTGAGGGAGGGAGTTTGAGAGAGCGTTTGATTTTGACATTTTTACGTTATAGTGGAAAGGCTGTATTGGGGATGAGGAAATTGTTAAATTTGAAAAGCTAATGACGGAAAAGCGAAATATCTTTACCGTGCTAGAGTTTAATAGGCATGTGTTGAAAATGTTTAGTGGGTAAATAATGGAACTATTATAAAAGCCACTCGCCTCTTTTCCACATATCCATCCTTGATACAATGAACAGCGATGAGAGACAAGAATCGCAATTAATTTCATCAAATATGGGAAAATATTCATCCGTGCTAGGGATTGGCGAACCCCCGCCCCCCAACCCCTCCCCATGCCCTTGTCTCTAGACCTATGGATAAAAGACCGAGCTACCAGACTATTCTTTTACGATTGATTGATTTAGTGCGTCATTGACCATATGTGTTTAACAGCGTTTTCAACAATATTTGAGTTATATTACGGCGGCTAGTACACATACCCATGTTCTCCTGGAGTACAGTAACCAGTGCTTTGCACGATATTCTTCCCAAGCCAATAAGTGCTTTTCAACACAACTATTGTCAAATCTGCTGTTGATTTAGGCATGCTGTGATAGTTAATAAGATTAATAAAAGATCGGGAACCGATTTCAATCGCGAAATATCTATACCTTCAAAATGTTTGAAATACTTTTAGTCCAAGTTAGCAGGTGTTTGGTCAGTATCATAAGTTATATTTTCGATTAGCTAGCTCTTGGTCAGTACCATCAGTCCGTGCGAGGTCCCCCTAGCCCCTGAGAGGAGTCAACAAACGCTTGAGATTTAGCCAAGTCCTTTTTCCCTCAGTTGATTACCCTGTACTTTCAGTCCATTAGATAAGCCATTCCCCCAAAAAGAACTTTCCAGTATGATTTACCGTTATGCTTTCCTCTCTGCATAAGATGTTACCTTGGTTAGTCAAATGGAAATGGATGCACAGATTCTGGTATTTACTTTGATTTTAACTGAGTGCCGTTAGCTCGTACCCTCAGTCTGTTCGAAGAGGCTTAGTCCATGAGATGTACCTCCTATCCGAGAAAAGTTTCTTCGATTCTTTTGATTTTTATATGCATTCCTTTGAAATGGAACCCTTGATTGCTGGAAGTTACCATTAAGCAATGAAACTGTATATCTACATTAATGTGATCGTCCGATCTCCTGAGCTTGTACGCCAGTCTGTGCTGTCATATCCGTAGTCTTTTACTCAAACTTCATATGATCACACCAAGTTCTTGTATATTCTGTTCGAAAAATGTTCCCTCGGTGTTTTTTCATTCCCTTAGAGTTTAAACTCGTGCCTATAGTCTGTTGGATGTACCCTTAGGCACTAAACCATTGATCTTACTCGAATGCTCCAATTGGCTGTGTTTGCAGATACCCTCAGTCCCTGAGACGTATCCTAAGTCTGCGAGATGTACCCTTAGCGAGTAACTGTGTCCTGAGACCCGAAAACTGTGTTGTAAAGCTATACCCCATGCCCGTCTGATGTACTCAAGGCTTGTAAGATGTGTCCTGTGTCCATAGGATATTCCAGTATTACGTGTCACATCTAAGAAATTGAGATCCTTGTCTTAGTCAATGAGATATATCCACGATTTTACTTCCAGCCTGTCATCTTTCACCATCACTCGGCGAGATGTTCCCATTTTCCCCTCTCTGCACTCTTGGACTTTGACTTGGCACAAACCCTGAACATATGTCTCTTTCCTTATGTTATATGTCTCTTTTCTTATGTTAACCTTATGCTGTGTACCTGTATCCAAGAATCAAATTTTCTTTAAGTTCTACTAATGTTACCTCTCTATTTACAACTGTGCCTAGCCTTATATTTGATGTACCTTCAGCCGATTAGCTTGTGCACTAAGTCTGTGCAATTTTCCCCACACTGTGCACTGTTCCTGCAATCCTGGAGCTCTTGACCGTAGTCCATGGAATTAAGTTATCAGTCGATGTTGAATACCATTGAAACCGGATGGTATTTCTTTACTCTCGTTTTTCTGGCGATTTAAATGTGCCCTTTCTATTCTATGACAAACGGTTTTATCCCAAAACCGTTTGTCCTCTTTCAATTTTAGTGTATAACCTTTACTGTCTTCTTTACTTTGTATATGTCGTTCTGTCTATCCCTCTTTCTGGGCTGTCTCTCTTTATCTCTTTCATCCCTTTATATCTCAGTCATTCACTCATTCTTTCCTTTCAATGGTCTCTCTCGCTATCTCTGTCTGTCTGTCAATTTCTAAACTTTTCTTTCTCTCCGTTTCTTTCTTTTTCTGTCTAACCCATTTCCTCTCTTTTCCCGACTCCCTTTTTCTTTCGATCTCCCTCCCTCCCTCCTTCCTCTCTCTGCCTGTCTCTCTGCTTCTGTCTGTTTCTCTCTCTGTGTCTCTCTTTTTCTCTCGACATCTATCCGTCCTTTCCATCTCTCTCCCTTGCTTTATCTTTTTCTTTCTCAGCCTCTCTCTGGCTTAATCTTTCTCTTTCTGCCTATCTCCGGTTCTATCTCTCTGCTTCTTTTAGGCTCTATCTGTCGGACTCTCTTACTCCCTGTCTTGCTCTCTCTCTCTCTCTCTCTCTCTCTCTCTCTCTCTCTCTAACCAGATATCATAGCTTACCTCTCCTTATCAGTTTCCTCAAGTTCACAGGCCGCAGAGTTTTCCCCTTTTCCTCCAAAACTGCATTAATTTTTAAGAGTTATCCTCTTTCAGTCCTTTTTACCTTCTGCTTGTATGAAATATCGCTTGTTAGCATGTTTTCCTTAGACTGTAAGTTTGAATGTTGAATGTTTTGAAATCGACATTGAGCATTAATTAATAACCATTCTGAAATACGTCTTTTGCTATTAAATGTTACTGCCGTTCCTGACACAACTGAAATGTACTGGTTAGATCTCATACAGTTATCGAAGTGCCCTGTACATTAATATATACACGATCACTCTCAATGCTGTATCGACCTCAGCTTTAAATCTTTAACATGCCGGATAAACAAAAGTTCGCACTATATGACTAAATGCAACTTGTAATATCAGATTATCTAACGCATGACCAATTGCGATATTGTGCGACTCTCCGTGCATTCCTGAGGTTCTTAAACCTGTAGTTTATACTCTAGCTACTGGCTTTTTTCATAATCATCGTCGAAACAATGAACAACAATAATGGACAAGAATGAATCCTTTCACAGTGACTATAATCAAACCTGGTCAAGTAATTTTCCAAGCTTGTGATTGGCTACTCCCTTGTCCCAAAAACGACTAAGCTAATGAGCTAATGAAATCGTCATTAAAGATTGAACCATGATATTGACGAACTTCGTTTTTAACATTTTTCAGTTATATCGGGGCGGCCAGTGCACCTACCCATTCTTTTCTGAAATTTTAGTAAACAGATTTTTAACGCAATTCTCCTTCAGCCGCTGACAGGCTTTCAATAGAACTATCGTCAAAAATTGAGAGGTCAGAGAAGAATTAATCCTGTCGCAAAAAGTATCATCAAACCTCGAAAAGGAACGGTCGAGCATGGCATTCCAACCGGCTAACTCATGCCTCAAGTTCTGTATGCTATCGACCACAATGCTTTAATCTCTGAAGTCAAAGGTTAAGAAAAAGAGTCAATTTGAAAATACGGTAACAGGTTTTCAGATAAGTCAAAGAAAAGGAACATTACTTGCATAATATCCCAACGGTCAATACACCTACCAATGCCTCATTGAAGTTTCTCTTAACAGTCCTTTGCACATTGTATTTTTAAACCACCGTCTGCTTTCTCACATAAACAAGTCGAACCGTTGATCGGTTTTAGGAAAAGAATTAATCATGTGGCGTTGGACATATAAAAAAGATCTTAAAAAGAAATTGAGACAGCTTTAAGTAGGGAGTCCAACCATTGACCCGAAACCTTTTCGCCCGGAACGGTACTAACAGAGCCTCTAGATTTAGAGATAGCGAGAGAGAAAGAGAATGAGAGACAAAGAGAACATGACAGGAAGACAAACAGCTAGACATACAGAGAGAGAGACAGAGACAGTGAGAGTTTGTAAATTTCAACGTTGGAAAGCGCTTTTGATTTAGACTCTTTTACTTTAGAGTGGCAGGGTTGCATTGTGGACGAACGAATGGTTAAATTTGAGAAAAAGATTAATAACGGAATAGCGAAATATATGTTCCGTGGTATATTTTAATAGGCATGCGTTAAAAAGTGTTTTGAGGGTTTCTATCAGGATTAATGTTTTAGCCGACGGCCTCTTTTCAACATAATCATCGTTGAAAAATGAACAGCAGTGAGACAGATTTACAAAAAAAAAAACCTCCGAACGAGGGATTGGCTACCCTCTTGTCTCTAGCCTGTGAATAAACGTCTGAGCTACCGAACTAGTTTTTGACAATTGAATGAGTGATTGATTGACTATCTGTGTTAACACCGTTTTCAACGAGATTAATCAATGACAGGAAACTGATTTGAATGGAGATTTTTTTTCCTGAAGTCTTATAGAGCTTATGATAACTTAATAGAAAGCTATGGATATGGCGTTTTTAATACTTTTTAATCATTGCTTTGTTATTGCTGAAGATTATTATTATAATGGTGGTTGAGTTGATAGGGATGATGATAATGCCGATACCTGATTTATTGGTAGAGATAAATGTATTATTTTCCTGGAGTTTGAACGCCGTCTTGAATGTTACTTGTGTAATATCCCGGCGGTAAATGCACCTACTCATGCTTTATTGAAGGTTCTTCTACCAGTACTTTACACATTGTTTCAACCAATGTCTGCTTTCCCACATAAACAAATCGAAACGCTGATCGGGGATAAAGAAAAATGTATCCTGTCGCACTGAACATATAAAAAAAGATCTTAACAAAGAAATTGGAACATCTGATACGGACTCGAGCCACCAACGGTGAACAAGTTGTGGATGCGCCGGTTAAGAAAAGGACATAAAACGGATACGAACGGACATGAACGGATAAAATGATTTTTTTTTCCGTTACTCATCCGTGAGCTAGAGTGTGAGCTCCTTAGCTTGATGCCGCTAAGGCTAAAAGCTCTCTCAAACTCCGTCCCTCATTCACTCTCTGCCTCTCTGTCTCTCTGCCTTCATATCTCTTTTAATCAAGAGGTTGAACCCGAGAGTTTTACATCTGGAATATGAGGAGCCTCTTGATTTTAAGAGATATGAAGACAGAGAGATTGTGACAGAGGGGCAAAAAGTGTGTGAGGGATTGAGTTTGAGAGAGATTTTGATTTTGAAATTTTTACTCTATAGTGGAAAGGTTGTATTGTGGATCATGAATAATTTGTTAAATTTGAAAGCCTAATGACGGAAAAGTGAAATATCTATAATAACTTCCAAAGGGACCTTCAAACCATTTTAATTTTTCTTGTTGTTTAGAATTGTATACTTTTATGTGATGAAAGTTTGTGAAAGATCTGTCCGCTAGAAAGTATGTTTTTCCTTAAGATTAATCTTTTATTCTATCACATTATCTCCCTTTTTAACTCAGTGGTCTATACATATCATGCATATTTGTATATTTACCATGCTCAAAATCAGGCTTTTATCTACATGGCCAACTTTGTCATGCAAATCAAACCCGATAACTGTTATTTGACCGCTATGTAAGCCAATTAAATAATGGGAGTTTCACCCCTTTTGCCCTTGAAATCGATCACATACGGAATGATACATTGACTGGCGATCTCTGCAAACCCTTTGCACTTATAACCCTAAATTCGCGCTTCGAGTGTAGAGGGTTTCAATTTATTGGGAAACAACTCTGCGGGATATCTGGGGGTTGTAAATTACTGGGGTACCAAAACTTGTAGGATTTGTTTTCCTTTCAGGTCTTACAATTTGATCTACCCATGCAAAGTTTACCGAAAGCACGCGTTTGAAAACTTAGGGTCAGCGATAGAAATGCTGGTGACCAGCATTTGCTCTTTTTCAAGCAATGTTGTCATGCCTTGATTGTTACAAATTCAACAATTTGAGCCATGTTTATTGTGTCATACATTGCTAGTTCCTGAAAAGTTTTTAAAAAAAAAATAGCCGCATAAGTTTCTTATGATGGGACAAAAGTCGGGGAGAGCGACACGAACGCTCGAAATGTAGCAGTATGCACATATTTATGTTTACTACATCTTTGGAATTTTATTCCTGATTTTTTCATTATTATTTTGTTTCAGTCTCTGATATTTTTATTGGTTTATCAACAAAAATGGTACAATAGTAATAAATACTTCGGTTGGATACATTTCAGAATAGTTACCCACAAAGTTAGGGATATTATGAAGAGGCTTCTCTTGTTACAATGTTTTTGAAAACTCCAACCTGTAGCATAAAGCTATTACATAGTCAGAAGACGGCACTTTATTGTAATTGTTTTGTATAACATCGTCACAAATACAATGTACGTATATTAGGCTGGGAAAAGTGTGGTGGTAGATCAGACCACACGGGTATCGTCTGATCTATCATAAACAAAATTACCGAATACAAATTGTACTTTTAACCTTTATGTTCAATAGTAGAGTTCTGTTTAAAATAATTTCGTCATTTTTTCAGACGAAATCAGTGTGTTTTGTGAGCACACAGTTAACAGAAATCAGCTTTCACATTGTGTTAGAAAATCAAGATTATCTTCAGTGAAGTCAGAAAGCTTATTTATTGTTCTTTAATATGGCGTAGTTTTCAGTCATTTAGAACATACACTTTTAGCCCTTTTTACACTTTTTTAAAGCAGCTATCATATTTTTTTTTTCTTTTTCCCGGATTGTTGGCATTGTGCCGGAGTTCCCGGATGCTGGCCGAGCCTCACATTTAGATAAGACGCCTATTGGGTATCTTGATTGGTGTTACGTAATGGTATACATTGACATACGGACCCCATATACAAGTATACCTACATACTAATGGACTGAAGTTCATATTTTGGTTATTGATCATGACAGCATCCTAGTGAAATATGTATCCCATATCGTAAAGATATGATATAAGATCAGACTTTTTTATGAGATTATTTTTAAAGATTTAAAGTCAAGTTTAACAAGATTTTGTATAAGGAGTTCCAATATGCCCCCCTCCTCTCTTTAGCTTTTTACTTTCAAATGTGTGATGATCAATGCCATTTCAGAAGTATTTTATTGCTACAGCTCAAATACTGATATTTCCTCGCTATTTTGAATTTGATCACATGTATTTTCTCCCTTTCATGTGTTTTCAAAAATCAATAATTTAAAACTATTTCCTATATGGAGAACGCAAAACTTTTCAACTTCAACAACTTTTTAAAAAAAAAAGCAATTTCAGAAAATAAATCAAATGTAGCTCAATTGATATTCTTCACTTTAAAAGAGAGAAAACATTGTATGAGAAGGAAACATTGCTGGCTATTGGAATTTCTCCCTTTCTCACAATGTTTACGAAAGCTTTTATTCGGGCTGTTAAAATTCGGGAGTGTGCTGTACGGGTCACATCGATACTCCCAAAACGCAAATTCTTTTCTGCTGATTTCAGTCACATATTGATATTGCAACGTCATTTTTTTTAAAGCCAAAAGAATTTCGACACATAAAATAAAACCGATTCGGCCCAGGATCAGACTGTTTGTTTTGTACAGTTTGTTATTGGTCTATTAACTCACGTCCAAACGACAAAATTTTAGGCTTGTCCAAATTGAAAGCATTTGCAGACGACAAAATAAAAGTGACTGAAAATTTGGAATTTATTTTGTGAAGGGTAGAAAACATTGTGGGAAAAGGAGAAAATGCTGGTTACCAGCATTTTTTCTTTTTCCCAAAATGTTTTCTAAAGGCTCCTTCCTCAGGGGCGTCAAAAGTAGATTTTTTTGTGTGGTAATGGGTTAACTGCATTTCTGGTGTAATTTACTTTTGGTCTACTACTATAATTATTTTAATTAATTGATTAATTAATGACCCAATAGTACAACAATCTCAATCTTCTTTAGAAATAAAGAATAAAAAAAAAATAAAAAAAAAATGCAATATAAATGAATTTATGCTAACAAACAAACAAACAAAAAATGAAATTACTTTCTGAAAAAGAAAAATAAAAACGATACTGGGTTTTTACACATCTCTTAAAAAGTTTTCACTGATGCAAATAATATATAAGTACATATATAAAAATGATAAATACAATCATTAGATATTTAGACAATGTGTAAAAACAGGACCCAAGTTTAACAAAACAATATAGACAAGGTTATCATGTCATCAGTTCTTATCTTCCCTTTATCCGTTGCTAAATCTTTTCACCATTCTTCATCGAATGTAGGTAAAAAAGCCAGAGGTAAAAAAACCATGGGTAAAAAGGCCATAGGTAAAAAAGCCATAGGTAAAAAAGCCAGAAGTAAAACGGTAAAAAGGCCATAGGTAATAAGGCCATAGGTAAAAAAGCCAGAGCTAATTTAGTATATATGGTTTATTAAGAAAATACCAAATATTTTAAATATAATATTGATATATATAAATATTTAATGAAAATGATTTGTGATGATTTGTGCATTAATTCTAACATTTATATTTGTGCATAATTTTTTACATTTATTATGTAAATTAAAAGAATTTACCATGTAATGCATATATGGTATCTAAATAAAGATTGATTTTTATATTATCAAAAGGGATGGGTAACAAGATTATTTGTATTTAATAGAAATTATATTTGTTTATCTATCTACAAGTACTTGATAAATTAATTGAAACCAATAATAGGTGCAGGAAATGCCCTATTACATAATTTAACAGTATTATTTCAAACTGTTACTGACCAATCGCATAATTATGATTAAAATTTGGACTTATGAAATGATAGTTTGCACTTTTTTGCAATTAGTTTGTTTCTTGTATTGAAAGATTGTTCCATGGAAACTTTGAAGTATAAGATAACGGTATGCAATTATTGCAAACATTGTAGGAAATTGCTTCCTTTGAGCAGTTTCCCCTTTTTCCCGAACTGTTTTCTAAAGTCATCACCTGCAACTGCAAAAGTGTTAGGTATGACAAGTTTCACTTATCAAACAACTAATTTTAGACTCTTTCATATTGAAAGAGCAAGCATAAAACACATCAAGATAGGATATAAAACATTGTTGGAAGAGCAGAAATTGTTTCGTGTTATGGGCAAGAAAAGTAAAAGGAGGCCTGTCTTAAATTGCGTTGTTTGGAAATTTAGAAAAGGGTTAAATATTGAAAAAATCTGTATACAGCACATCAATATAGGGAAATGTGTAAAAAGGAAATTTTTTCCCAAAATACTTCTAAAGATTTTCTGAAACAAAAAGCTTTCTCTACATCATATACTACTGAATTAGCTCTTTTTTTCTTAATAAACCATATATACACCCAGTCTTAAAATCTCACTTAGCTCGATACAGCATTTTTTATACAAAAATTAACGATAGTGTCGTTTTTAAACTAAAATGTACGCAAGATCTCAATGTAACAAATGTAAACGAATACTTTGATCATAATCACAACAAAACAAAGAATACTTCAAGACGTTATAGATTTTTTTCTTGAAATTTATTTTTATGTTATTTAGCGCCAAAAACGGCGCAAGAGCAAATTTCTTAAACCTTTCTATAGAAATAAGAAGGAGAATGGGTCAGTAACTTCAAATCAAAATGGACGCAACTTCCCATTTTGCTACAGGAATTAAAATTATATTGAAGTAAAGTAGAGATATTACAGAATACTTCAAGACGTTATAGATTTTTCTCATTTTAGAAGAAAAATGTGTTTTAGTCGATCAAAAAAATTTCCCTTCTGAATCCTATATGAAAGGCCGTTATCAGAAATCCTTTCGGACCAGATAATCGATAAATTCCAAGGAGGGTAACTCTTGCTGGACCTGCAGCTGAAAGTGGGGGATGTTTTTGTAAAAAAAATGAAGACATTTCATTAAAATGATGTATATTTGTATATTTTCCTATAATTTTCCTGGTTAACTGGCTAGTACAGAAAGGTGCTTTAAATCCAATATAAGCCGAGTTTTGGAACTGTATACACCTTTTTTCAAAGGTAAATATCTTGTACACGAGCAAAGTGACTCATATCTTTTCTTACTTTAATCTCGTGGAGACATGATGAGCCTTATATGTGCAAAGTTTTTAAAAAAATCTGTCTGTTGGGAAAACTTGTCATATACGTCTTAAAAAAGAATGGTTATAAAATGATTTAAATCGTCTACATTTTATTTTATGGGGATTCTGATTTAAAGTTACACAAAGCCAATATACTGATCTAACATAAGACTGATGAAGTCCATTTTTTTAAGTATATTTAAGTCTTTGCCACTAACTTTCTTCACATAGTTCAGAAAACTAGATTCATCCTTGTGCCCTTCATGTATAATGTCTACAGTCTCACTCGACAATGGTGGGTTTATATCTGATTGTCTCAACAGGAGACTTTCTGAATCATACCGTAGCTGATCTTCCATTAAGATGATCTCCAGTTCATTATTTCCTTGAAGCATGGCTAGAATTGTTGAGCTCAATAAAACCTCTTTTACAATCAAAACCCTTAGATTGCGACATGCTCTCACAAAATTCAAAATTTGTACATTGATTGATAAGAATTTACTGTCCCTCTTAGCAAACTCATAGATTTTCAATGAGAAGGAGAGGTCAATAAAAACTTCAAGAGTAGAAGAATAACACATCAAGAGTGGACTTAGAGTGTCATAATGAAGTAAATGGTCCTTCTGATATCTGAAAGTTCTCACAGGCATCTCTTTCTTTAACATGACTTCCTTTTCTGTCCACTCATGACCAACTCCAAAATGGCAGTGAACTCGAAACTGTTGACCTTGACTGCATATTTGCTTCCACTGCCAATTTTGTAAAGCTTCATTGTAGAATTCAACGTGTTTAGACAGGGCAACAATGTGTAAATCTGTTAAGGATTGACCAACAAGATGATATAATAGACTGTAGCTCAAAACTTTGGGTTCAATAGCAAGTTCTCTTAAATTTACTAGATACATAAGGTTCCCAAGATTGTTTATCTGAAAAGACTGAAAGAAATACAGTTGTTGCAAGCACTGAGAATGTCCAGCCCCAAGTGGTAGCACATCACATGTGTGTGTTACTGTGGAATCATATGTGTCTAAGTCTTTCACATCTAAAACTTGTAATCCCGTATTCTGTTTGATCAATCTGTATACAGCTTGTTTGCATGCATTTTGATGATTTTTCACAACATTCACAAAATCATGAATTCTGTAAATTTTCAGGTTCCTTACACTGAAACAATTTTCAGCCAAACAATTCATAATTTGACTTGATTGCTTTCCTCTGTAATATAACCTGACAACCTTGAAATACTTTCCAACACTGCATACAGTTTCCACAATCTTTTGTTTCAAAATATTTTCATTCCGAAGATCTCCCTCCTGCTTGTGTTGTCTGAATATTACTGTAGCATACTCAAGCTGGGATTCATCCTCTGAATAAGTAAATGTGTGCCACACTTCTGGTCTTTTTACAGCTTCAGCCCATTGAGGACACACATCAGCCAGTATCAACTTGTCTGTTGTTGGCAAATAGCTGAATATGTTTCCAAGAAGAAGATCTGGTAAACCATCCCAGAAAGCCATTATCTAGACCCTGAAAGTGAAAAAAGGAGAAATATACATTCATGAACCCTTACAACATGAAAAAAATTCAGACTTATTCATATTGAAGGAACGTCTAAAGCACAAATGAGATAATTTTCAAATGATAGTATTTAATCTGGCATAGGCTGAAAACATGGAGGGAAAAGGGATAAAATGCTAGTTACCAGCATTTTTCCTTTTGCCATAATGTTTTCAGGGTCATTCAGACTTCAGATTGTGTGGACAATATGAGAAAAAAATTAAAGGTCTAAATTGAAAGCAGGAGCGGATAACTAATGTGGCCAAAATGACAAGATCTCTGTTTTAGAGGGTATAATACATTTTTAGGATAAGAATATTCCAGTTACACAGTTCCATGCATAAATGTAATCAGTGTTCCCACTAGCTTTTTACTTCTTGCGTACACTTACCACATGAGCTGTAAATCTGGTGGTAAGATTTATCATTCAATGTTATGACAATACTAGTTCTCAACTAGAGATTTTATCCTGACATGACCTATTTCCAGACTCCTCCATGATATCATCAAGACGAGCGTTCTGACCAACTTTCAAGTGTGTTCGACTGAAAATGTGGCCTATAGAGTGTAAGGTTTTTTCTGATATTTGACCTTGGTGGCAGTTTTTGACCTGACATGATCAAATTTTCATTTGACCTTGGTGGCATAGTTTTTGACCTGGCTCATCAGTTTTCAAAATATGTATGAGATATCATTAAGGCAAGCATTCTGACCAATTTTCAGGAGTATTGGACAGAAAATGTGGACTCTAGAGTGTACACAAGATTTTTCTTTGATTTGACCCAGTGACCAAGTTTTTTACCCAAAATGACCCATTTTCAAACTTTTTCGAGATTTAATTGAGACAAACATTCTAAGTAGCAGATTGAAAATGTACTGTAGCCTCTATCGCATACATAATGTAGAAGCATGATCACAAAAGCTCATCATGAGCACTTCCTGCTCAGGTGAGATAAAAAGGAAGTGCACATTTAAACTATGTGTTTAAACTCCAGCCAAATTTGAAAGGGTTTCAGTACGCTTTGTATTACACAATCCAAGCAAAATAAAAAACAAGATGGCCCTGGATCGCTCACCTGAATTTTTTAGAGGACCATAGCCGATTTTTTTTTTTTTTTTTTTTTTAAGGTACTGAAACACTGGAAACAAAATCATTATTTTGCCAAGCAATTTTCAAAAGGTCAGCTGTAAAGGTCCTTCCAAAATCTGATCAGCAGTTTCAGAAAAGAAAAAATTTTAAGAGTGTCTTAATTTCTGTACAGTGCAAGTAGTCCCCATTCACCAGAGCCATGTTTCTTTATCTATCAAAATTTCGCGAACTATTTTTGAAAAAGAGTTATTCAAGGAACATTTCTGTGAAATTGTTTTAAAATCTGACCTGCCTTTTCAGAGAAGAAGAATTTTCAAGATTTTCTTCATGTAACTTGATTGCAAGTAGCCCCCATTCAACAGAGCCGTGTCTCTTGATGGATCAAAATTTCGCGAACAAATGTTGAAAATGGTCATCCAAGAAACATTTCTGTGAAATTATTTTAAAATCTAACCAGCTGTTTCAGAGAAGAAAAATTTTCAAGTATTTCTTCATTTCCATATAGTGCAAGTTGCCCCCATTCACCAGAGCCATGTTTCTTGAATCAAAATTTCACGAACATTTTTTGAAAAGGGTCACCCAAGGAACATACCTCTGTGAAATTATTTCAAAATCTGACCAGCTGTTCGAGAGAAGAAGAATTTTTAAGATATTCTACATTTCCCTATTGTGCAAGTAGCCCCCATTCAATAGAGCCATGTTTCTTGACGAATCAAAATTTCACGAACAATTTTTGAAAAGGGTCATCCCAGGGACATCTGTCTGAAATTACTTCAAAATCTGATCAGCGGTTTCAGAGAAGAAGAATTTTTAAGAATTTCTTCATTTCTGTATAGTGCAAGTAGCCCCCATTCACCAAAGCCATGTTTCTTGACGGATCAAAATTTCACGAACGATTTTTGGAAAGGGTAATCCAACTGTTACATTTAGAGAAGAAACTAAAGTAAATGAAGAATGTCAGAGGTGTCATCTCAATCATGGCATTTATGAAAGAAATTAAATTAAAAAACAAATAATAGATGTGTTGGAAGGGCGACAGCCTAGCCAAGAGGCAATGCAGAAACCTTGTCTGTTCAAGTCTTGAATCATTAATAAAGTTTCTGTTCTGTTTAAAATATGACTATGAATGAGGCAGAAACAAAGCATAAGTTTTATTCAAAGTTCTTTTATGCATAAAATAATTCATTTTAGAGGACACATAGCGATGGGAACAAGACAATTCCCCGACAAGACAGTTCCCTGACAAAATTGAAGACAGTTCCCCGACACTTTTATTATTAGTATATTGAATAGGTTTTTTTTTTTAAATATTTTCTGTAGACACCTATTTGAAATGATGGAAGTTAATTTCAACTTCGGCGGTTATTAAATTGCGTATTATGCCCAATTAAGGAGGTCGATATATTGTGATTGGACTGTTTGTTGCTATGATCGGGTGTTTGTAATAATAATATTCTGATCTGCACAACGGCGAAGGTTTATTTCATTCAAACCTTCGTTTTAAAAACCTTAATTTGTAATTTCCACTATGTTTTATAAATATTTTTTTGTTATGAACCTCATTCCATGCTGTATGTATTGACCATGTAGATTTACTATCTATCAAGCGAAAAGGGTGGTGTCCGTGGTCGTGAGGTAGAGCGTTGGCCTCATAACCTAGAGGTCCTGAATTCGATACCCGGGAGTGGGTGTCAACTTTGGGATTTTTCATTGGCCCACACATTCGGCGCGAGTACTGGTGTAGTTCCCAGGAAACAGAATCAAGAGAGATTAATATAAGTTGTAAGAACTTGTTTCTCAATCGCTGTAAAATAAATATGTTTAAACTAAGCGAAAAGGATTGAAAGTGAAAAAAATAAAGGATTTAAACCTATCTATTAATCCAATGGATGAAAAGTGCAAAAGTAAAAGGTTTGAACAAAGCAAAGCCATACATTAGGTGTAAAGAACGTCACAGAACAGAAACACAATATAATTGCTTTGTTACCGAAACATCCAATCGATTTACTCTAAAAATCCATGTTACCGAACTCGTCTGTTACCGAAACATCTGTCATCCAATCAAAATGCCATGTAAAAAGACAAAAAGTTACCAATTTCCACTTGTTTGCTGGGGATGCGGTCAAAACGTTCCCAAACCAAAACGTACCCAAAAAATAAGTCAAAACGTACCCAAAAGTTAAGTCAAAATGTACCCAAAATTTAAGTCAAAACGTATCTCATCTTTATAAAAGTGCTAATTCTTATGAAGATTTTTTTTCCGATTTTTTTTTATTGATAAGATATATATTAATAAAGATGGATAATGATATCAAGATATCTGATGCTTTTTCCCTAATGTTAATTGTGTTTGCCTAAAAAAAAGAGAGATACACACACTGTAATTTTATCATGAAGCGTTTAATAGACTTAGCTATATGTTCTGTGATATGCTTCATTATTTGTTTGAATCATGCAAGGCAAATTTGAAATAAAGCAGAATTAAAAATTACCATCATCAAGATGGCGAAAACAATATTTCTATTAATTTGTGGAAAGACAGAAGATAAAAACACTATAAAAATCATGGGTACATTTTGACTTCACATTGGGTACGTTTTGACTCCACTTGGGTGCGTTTTGACTTCAGTTGGATACGTTTTGACTGCACTTGGGTACGTTTTGGTTTGGGTCCGTTTTGACTGTAAACCGTTTGCTGTGGCATTCTAATCTAAATACTGTACTATATCAGTGAAAGCACCGCTGTTTGAATCATGCAAGGCAAATTTGAAATAAAGCAGAATTAAAAATTACCATCATCAAGATGGCGAAAACAATATTTCTATTAATTTGTGGAAAGACAGAAGATAAAAACATTATAAAAATCATGGGTACATTTTGATTTCACATTGGGTACGTTTTGACTCCACTTGGGTACGTTTTGACTTCAGTTGGATACGTTTTGACTGCACTTGGGTACGTTTTGGTTTGGGTCCGTTTTGACTGTAAACCGTTTGCTGTGGCATTCTAATCTAAATACTGTACTGTATCAGTGAAAGCACCGCTGTTTGAATCATGCAAGGCAAATTTGAAATAAAGCAGAATTAAAAATTACCATCATCAAGATGGCGAAAACAATATTTCTATTAATTTGTGGAAAGATAGAAGATAAAAACATTATAAAAATCATGGGTACATTTTGACTTCACATTGGGTACGTTTTGATTCCACCTGGGTACGTTTTGACTTCAGTTGGATACGTTTTGACTGCACTTGGGTACGTTTTGGTTTGGGTACGTTTTGACTGTAAACCGTTTGCTGTGGCATTCTAATCTAAATACTGTACTATATCAGTGACAGCACCGCTGGCAATGGACTCCAAATAAATGCATAAAACCAATTTGCAATTTCATATTCAGTATAAGACTGCAAGATTAGAGTCTTAAAGACAAGATGTTCAAATATTGACTGTCATCATTTCCATTTTGTGAGCACGAACAAGCAAAGGGGCGAATATCGGCATAATACCAGGTAACGCCCCGCCACTATATCGCGAAAAGTCCGTGAAGTTTCAAATTTTGTGTCAAAAGAACCTTGGTTTCTGATGGATTTATTCCGTATACATCGTAATCAATGTTGGTCTACGGAATGAAGCACAGAATTTCATTAATTTATCTGTTAATTAGTAGAACAATACCACAAGCTGGGTACCGGAAATCAATTTAACTTCCGCTGTCAATGTGAAACTTCCGTAAATGCGCAGGCAAATGCGCAGAAAGTTCCGGCGAATTCCAATCAAAACAGAAATTGACAGTTGCAGACAATATCGAAAAGGGATTCGTTTTTTCAATGTAAGAGTCTTTCAGACAACCTTGATTTGTTCATTTAGTGAAAAAAGTTATATCAATCGAACTGACGCCTGCCTGCTTTTGATGTTGGATTAAAATAGTGTTACTTGTAGAGCTGGGACGGGTAGAAATTTTGTACCCGGGTACCCGTGGCCGTATTACCCGCGGGTACTCGAGTACCCGATGTTATTACTTCCCATTAAATGAAACATCAGTAGTTGTATATCTTTATGCATCCTGGCACTTGCACATGTACCAATACATGAAAACAACTAAACAAGGCTTCAGGTAGCCAAGCTTCGTCAAAAACCCGAGTTTGGCAGTTCTTTGGTGTTTTGCAAGACAAACAAAGGACAAAGTGTAACATTTGCAGTGTTCCCATTTAAGCAAAATTGTTGCGTAAATCACGTTGTAGATCTAGAATTGTAATTCACGAATGAAAAAAAAAAACGTAAAAAACTTCATTATCCACTAAACTTGTGTTAAATGACGGGATTTGACGTTACTTGCTGCCCTTATTGATAATTTATTATCAAATCAGGGGGAAAACCCTATCCATGAATCAAAACACATGAAAAAATACGCAGTGCAGAAAACACGGAAACCCATGACACAACACAATGTTTCTTTCGACATTGTCCGATCAGAGTCACTTCAGACCGTCTTTTCAGCTTTTTAATGACTTTAAACAATAACTTTCCACAGTTATCTTAATATAACATACTTTTGTGGTGCAAAACATCATTATTGATTACTTAACTTCTAGTTTGGAACCATTATTGTCGTACCCTCTAATATGAAACCTTAGGCCTAGAGGCCCTACCTCCAGAATTACACCTTAGGGGGTAAGTGTACCCTTCAAATAAAAAGTTAGTGTGAACACTGATTTGCGATATAGAACTTAGCTACCAAGAGGGGAGGGTGGTGCCTTATCCATGAAAAGCACATTGAGTTAAACACCCTATGAAGCTAAGGAAGCGATCCGGCAACAACCTCGCAGAGTCAGCTAAACCATGAATAGCGATACAAAGCAAACTCGATGGTAAAATATACACCACATTCACATCAATCTATGTTTTTTATTCCAAATTTCCTGTCAATGTATGCACGTAAATCTATATATTTTTTAAACTTTCCGCCTTTTATGCTTTAAATTACCGGGTACCCGGGTAATGATTTAGTACCCGGGTACCGGCGTTACCCTACCCGATACCCGGGTACTCGAGTACTCGTCACAGCTCTAGTTACTTGTCTTATGACAGAGATCTTTGACTTTGACACTCCAATCCAGTATTGCCTGAATTCTTCACAACTTGGAAATATTTAGGACCAGTCAAATACAGAGTATTGCAGTCACCTTATTTAAGACAGACTATGCTTATCTATTTAGATGATCTGCTCAATGACTACCTTCAGACTGAAAGTTTGTTCCTGTGCTGTTTTTGTTATTTGTATCCACAAACCTTCACAGCAGCCCTCTTTTACTCTTTATCAAACGACAAAACTATAGAATATACAATAAATGTGACTTAATAATGAAAATTATTTGTTCCAGGAAGGGATGAAAGTATTTTGGGGAAAGGAGAAAATGCTAGTTACCAGTATTTTCTCCTTTTTCTACATTGTTTTCAAAAGGCGGATTGTGTTGTAAAAGGTTAAACACACCTGGGATTAATACAATTTTACCGGCATCTTTTCAAATGGCACTATGCGACAATGTTTCCAATTGCAGCTAATAAAATGGGCATGGATTGTTAGATAAATGATTCACCATATACAACAATCCTGATGTTAGTTACTATCTAAATCTCACCTTTGTGCAAATCTGTACTTTTCAACGTAAATAACCGTTGACCTTCTTCACCAGAAATCAAAACATGGTGATATCATCAATGCGCATGTCTAGACGAAAATGGCAGTATCTCAAAAACACTACAGGACAGTTCATTTGAGAATTGCACTGTTGCCAAGGCACCTTGCTGGAAAATGGTTGTTAGGGTTAGAGAACAAGACTGTACAAAATTCAAATTCCGATAAGCGTACATGTCTGTTTAACTCTTTACCAAAACGACAATATCTTACGCTTGCCCAAATCGAAAGCATTTGCAGACGAGAAAATAAACATGACTGAAAATTTGAAATTTGTTTTGTGGAGGGTAGAAAACATTGTGGGAAAAGGAGAAAATGCTGGTTACCAGCATCTTTTTCTTTTCCCACAATGTTTTCTAAAGACTTCTTTCTCAGGATCGTCAAAAGTAGGGATTGTTTAGTAATGGGTTAATGGAAGTTGCCATATAAGTTGTTCACAAATTACACTGGGTTTATTTACATTCGGAAAAAAGGTAAATTTCCATTGATTTAATTCATATTTTTCAGCACAGTTTGTGTGATGTTAAAGATTAATCATTTAACTAACGATCCATGCAGTTTTCAAAATCTATTGCTGTCAGACGTAAAGCTATCTATAAGGAAAACGATGATTTTTATCATGATGGTAGTCTAAATGTAGCTATGGTTAACTGTTGTTTTATTTTTCATATATAGACAATAAAATTGCATGGCTGGTGTTAACCGTATGAGCATGATGGAACAAGTACATCTTGCAGGAGAAGATGAAGATGACATTTATGGAGGATTCAATGATTACAATGCTACTTTAGATACAGATGTTTGTACCTCTTTACCCTCTTTGTATATAAAACTTACCCCATTTCTGTGCTCAAATGTCTCACAACTCTAACTTTTTTAAAATCTTTTGTGTCCTGGAGCAACATTGACCTATATTCTTTAAGTAAATTGTAATTCTTAATTCCAAGAGAAGTCATCTGAGTACCAGAGGCGAATGTCTCGGCCTGTCAGATGGCTAGCCTTAGAATTTAGACTTGGTACAAGATATGTATTTAGAGCTTGGGTTGATTACAGTCCTTAATATTCGATCATTTCAAACAAAAAATATGTTAACTTCCTAATTGGATGGTATATACTGCCATTGACAACATTTAATTTATATAACAGCAACTGTATATATACATTCATATTCCTGCTCCCCTAGTCTTCTTTTTATGAGTATTTGGGCAGGAGAAAAATCTAGCACCTTTTAAAATACACACCCTCTCACATTATGTGGCTCTAGATAGAATTGGAAATTGAAGTATGATTTGTGAGAAATTCAAAGTTGGATGTGAATCAAAACTCTTTTAGATTTTCAATATGAGGACCATGAAAAAGATTTTGCGTGCTTCTACAAAACTGAAGAATATGAATGTTACACAAAATAATTAAGGAATGTATTACTTTAGATTTACATTTCTACATTTTGATCATCGAGATATGCCCTCAGATTGATTTTTTTTATCAGTGTCCAATTAACTGAGATTGTCAGATTAACAGGCAATGCTTTGGTGAATAACATGTAAAACAGGACCAACCAACTATGCACAAAGGAACAAACTGCAGCAATAAGATTTCATAGGCATGATCACAACCCCAATTGATTGAAAAAGGCCAGAAATTATATGTGTCAGGGCAAATTTTCTAGTACTATTTCATGTTGATGATGTTCCAACTCTATATCAAACAATAGAATTTGTAGTCTTGTCCAGACTGAAAGTGTTTCAAGTGGGACTTTTCTTTGAACAAATAGAAACTGTGGTAAGAAAAGGAGAAAATACTTAACCCCGATTAAAAGTATAACTCTTTACCAAACAACAAAATTTTAGACCGATCAAAATTGAAAGCATTTGCAGACAACAAAATTATAAATGTGACTGAAAAATTGAAATTTGGTTTGGGAAGGGTAGAAAACATTGTGGGAAAAGGAGAAAATGCTCGATACCAGCTTTTTTTTTCTCTATCCACAATGTTTTCAAAAGGCTTTTTTCTCAGGGTCATTAAAAGTCAGGATTGCATGGTAAAGAATTAAATCTTGATCTTATTGATATGCTTATCAGCTGAAAGTATCTAAATATTTTGATGGTTTCTTATTGCAAATATTATGGTTTATACAGTTATGTACTTTATTTTCTTTCCAGGACTTAGCTAATGACCCAAACTTTCAAAAAGCAGTTTTAAGAACAAGCCATGGAAGAAGACCACCACCTGTAAGCTCAAAGACCTTTGCCCTTTTCCATTATTCTTCAAAGAGTGTAAAGCCATATCAGCCTATGCATACATGCAGCCTGATCTTGCTCTACACTCTCCCCTACTCTTTTACTCTTTGCCAAACAATTGCTGGTTTTCACAACTCTGTGAAAGAAGCCTTTTGAAAACGTGGGAAAAGGAGAAAATGCCATTAAACATCAAAAAACATGTTTGTGTAATCTTCAATTTGACAAGATAAGGGTTTATGATATCCCTTTTTGTTACCTGTGGATGCATATATTCTTTGTAGTCTGATCATGATCATAACTTTCCTCAAAACAACAGCAGTAAGTGTTGTGATTTGTATCGTGATGTTTAAATTCTTACTTTTATACAATCTTAGACTATCCATGAATGAAGACATGTAAACGAAAAAGAGTAGAAACTATTGAAATCACTAAATTTTGATGCCTAGAGAACTTTAAATTGTGATAGAATGATTACACAGTGTATTAAAATGTGTATGTCATTGTCCATACTGGAATCTAGGAATATCCAGAATCTACCATAACCAAACTAGAATATTTTCTCATTTAATATAGTGCAACTACATATAAAGCATCATATTTAACTTAAATGACAAATAAAAAGTTTCAATCAGAAATTCACTGTAAGAATAAATTTTGAATGCTTTGCACTTCAGCCAAAAATAATTTGGAACACGGAGCAATTGTGGAGGAAAAAAATAATAAATTGCTTATTAACCCTTTACTCCATAGATACTCATTTCTACGCATTGCTTGTAGGAGCCTTTGGAAAACATTGTGGCAAAAGGTGAAATTGCTCGTGACGAGCAATTTCACCTTTTGTCACAATGTTTTCTATGATATCAAAAGGTGTCATATACACATAAGAAACGGTTTCATCATTACTGTTATTTAGGGTCAATTACAGATACCATAGAAATGCCTTATGGGGTAAAGGGTTAAAAATGCCTCTCAGTTGTAAACATACATGAATCAATATGATTAAAAAAATATGGAAAAGAATCTATTTTGGTCTACACAAAATTATAATTCTGGTTTGGTCTAGGCAGATTCTGGATAGGCAGATTCCAGATCTGCCTAGAATCCAATCTGGGCTACGACATATACCTACAAACTTTAGAGTACCAAAGGATTCATTTCGTAGGCAAATACAATGTACTAGTATATGTTGATGGATTTCTATTACATGTGGTGAGCCTGGTAGCTCACTTAATAGCATGCAGGACTTGAGAACAGGGAGTCTCGTGTACAATCCCTGTCTTGGCCTATTTCTTTCCCAGGATTTATTATAGTCAGTGAGACAGGAATCATTCCTCTCCCATTGCTGACCCTTCAACTTGATGATGGTTATGTTGGAAAGCAGCCAGTGGTTTGGAAATGTTGAAAATGGCATTACAACACCTTACAATCAATACAATCAATCACCCTGAGTCTTCAGATACTTTGTAGAGTAGTTTACCATAGTTTTTGGACACCTTAAGAATTTCTGTACATGTATGCTTCAGACTGGATTTCGTGGTCCTGTTGGGGGAGGGGCTCCTGTGTTGGGAGGAGCAAGAATGGGCACTGCTATGAGAGGTGGAAGGGCTGGACCTTCCTCCATGGGCCGACCAATCACGGGGGCTGTTGCTGGTCAAGATGGGGCAGCTAGGCCAATGACAGCTGTGAGAGCTGCAGGATACACTGCTGCTGGGAAAAGAGGTATGCTACAATGTACTTTAACTCTTTGCCAAACAACAAAATTTTGGATTAGTCCAAATCAAAAGCATTTGCAAATGACAAATTAAATATGAATCAAGAATTGAAATTTGATTTGGAAAGGTTAAAAAAACATTGTGGGAAAAGAAGAAAATGCTGGTTACCAGCATTTTCTCCTTTTTCCACAATGTTTTCAAAAGGCCTCTTTCTCAGGGTCGTTAAAAGTCGGGATTGTGTTAAAAGAGTTAAAAAATTTGTATTGTGTATTTATGCTAGAGATTTGTTTACATTCGATGTATGTGCAGGGACTGGAAAAGAAATTTTTCTTAAAAAAGGAAATTGTCAAAGATTAACAATTATGAAAAGCACTTCCTAGTATATCAGCTGGAAAATTAGATTTATGTAGTCCGATCATTGATGAATGTCTATAGTTTTGTTTTATACCTATCCAAGCAGACATGAAATTATGACATGCAGTTTTCTTTGGCAACCAAGAGGAAGAAGACTTTTGAAAACAATATGGGAAAAGGTGAGAATGCTGCCAACCAGGGTTTTCTCCTTTTTACAAAATATTTTGTATCATTTCCAAAACAAAATCTCATTAATTTTTTAGTTGTGCTTGATTTGTTACCTAAAATTTTGTCCCATAGTAAGGGATCAACAAACAGATACTGTCCATTTTATTTTACTGACATGTTAGTGTGAAAAGATAAAAAGAAATACAGAAACAGCTTGATTTGAGTTCTTTTGATTTGCATCTTTCTTCAAAGTAAATGTACATGTATATGTATTTTTGTGTGCAGGTCCAGCAGGGTTTGATCCTCTCAATCAGGCAAGTGGTCCAGCCCCTCCTCTTGAACCAAAGCCTGAAGACAGGTAATTATAATATAAAGTTACTATGCCTGATCTTTTTGTGTCCATTGTTTTCCTTTCAACCATACTATTTTGACGGAGAATGCGATTATGAAAATCATATAATCAATGGATCTTGCTCTGTACCAAACAATTCCAAGTTCTAATGACCTTTAGAAGGAAATCTCTTAATTTTTGTGCTAAAAGGAGAAATTGCTGGCATCCAGCATTTTTTCTTTTGCCTATAAATGTTTTCTACCGTACTTTTTTTCCACAGATAACTTATATCATTTGAACCTCTTTTAATTTTCATCAACAAATCTTATCAATATAGATGAGCCCAAAACTTTTTTTGTTTAGTGAAGGTTTAAGGATAGGGCTCCTGGATTGGCACCCAAATGAGATTCATGTAATAGTGCCTTTCATTGCCGAAGATTGTACAGATTCAGCCAAGACTGGGATTATCTGTAGTCAGTGCCAATGAACCAGTGTATATAGGCTGGATAGATAACAGGAGTCTTAGCTGAACCTGCATGTTTTTCAGCAATTAAAGTCAATGTTACACGAATCCCATAAGGGTACCAGATCCTTAACCCTTTACTAAACAATCCCTGGTTTTTACGACCCTGAGATAGAATGCCTTTGAAACCATTGTGGGAAAAGGAGAAAATGCTGGTAACCAGCATTTTCTCCTTTTCCCACAATGTTTTCTACCCTTTCTAAAACAATTTTCAGCTTTTGAGTTGTGTTTAATTTATTGTCTGCAAGTGCTCTCAATTTGGACCAGTCAAATTTTGTCGTTTGGTGAAGAGTTAATACAAAAAAAAAAGGATAATACACGTAGTTGAAGGGGATGTTTAATGTCAAATTTGGTATATGAGATTATTTTACTTTCAGTCCTGAGGAGAAAATTCGACAGCTGGAGAAGAAAGTCAATGAACTGATTGAAGAAAGCTGTTTTGCTAACAGTAGAGGAGAAATGAGTCTGGTAGTAACTTTAATTTATAAAATGTAACAGTCAGAAATTGAAATATTAAATTAAAAAAAAAAAAAACATCTACTTGTTAAAAGTGTGCAGCTTTCTTTTTCATTTTCTTTTTTAACTTGCGATAAATATGATCTTGGGTCTTATAATTTCTATTACAGATTTTATTTTTTGACTTCTAAGTAATTTTGTAGAAAATAGAATTTGATTGTTCTTGAGTAATTGCAATGATTTGTTTTCCTTAGGATAGTTGTAGGTGTACAGTATAATGGTAAACCCTGTTGTTTGATATGAGCCACGCTGTGAATGCATTTGCAAATAATATCTACCCATGTTAGCTTGCACAGTTTACGCATACTGACATGGGTTAAAACCTTTTACTAAATGTAAACTTTCTGCATGCTGAAGGACCAGTCTACCTCCAGATGCAGGTAATTGTTCATCTGATTGGATTTTTTGGATCCATTATTATTTGATAACTACCTTGGAATAATGAATTAACCCTTTACCAAACAATCCCTGGTTTTCAAGACCCAGGGAAGGAGGGCTTTTGAAAACTTGGTGGAGAAAGGAGAAAATGCTGGTAACCAGCATTTTCTCCTTTTCCCACAATGTTTTCTTACGCTATCAGAGATCAAAGGCTAATTTATATTTATTCCGAATTTGTCGTCTTCAAATGTTCTTAGTTTGGAAGAGTCTAAAATTTTTCATTTGGGAATGGTTTTACCCATTACCACACAATCCCTACTTTTGACGACCCTGGAAAAGAAGCTGTTAGAAAACATTGTGGGAAAAGGAGAAAATGGTGGTAACCAGCATTTTCTCCTTTTTCCACAATGTTTTCTACCCTGCTAGAAACTAATTTCAATTTTTGAGTTATGTTTATTTTGTCATCTGCAAATGCTGTGTATTTGGACCAGTCTAAAATTTTATCGTTTGCTAAAGAGTTAAGGAGATGTAATAAATCCCCTTTTGCCAAGGCATGGATCATATTTACATGTAAATGTTAATTTTAGGCCCTTGAGAAGGCTAAAGAAGCTGGAAGAAAGGAAAGAGTTCTTGTTCGTCAGAGGGAGCAGATGTCAATGGGTGACCAGATTAACCTAGATTTGACTTACTCAGTAAGGACTTTAGGTGTTATGAATACTATGGTTTTAGCATCCTACATAGTTGCCCGATCTTCCTACATGAAACTTTTATCTATTTCCAAAATTGAATATATTGGTTTTGGCATCCACTTTCAGTCAGGTGATTATACCATACACACAGTGGATGAGTGTTTTTAACAGTCAGGAAAAGGAATTTTTTAACTCTTTACCACACATTCCCGACTTTTAACTACCCTGAGAAAGAAAGGTTTTGGAAACATTGTAAGAAATGGAGAAATTTCCCACAATGTTTTCTACCCTTTCCAAGTCAAAATTCAAATTCTGAAACATATTTATTTTGTTGTCTGCAGATGCTTTGAATTTGGACTGGTCCAAAATTTTGTCGTTTGGTAAAGAGGTAAAAGAGGCCCTTAAACATTGCTGGCAAAAGTGCATAGATACTAGAGGTGATTCTGCTAAAAAAAAAAAAAAAAAAAAAGAAGATGCAATATATCAGCCAAAAGTCAAACCCTTACATAGGACGCTCACAAACTTTTAATCAACTTTTCAATGGGTATGCTAGGCTCATTTCCCATTCTCTGATTCTTTAACCCTTTACCACATAATCATGAACTTTAATTAGCTTGACAAAGAATGTACTCAGTTTACAGCATTTTCTCCTTTTTCCCCATTGTTTACTCCCCTTTGAAAGAAAGTTTCATCATTTGAGTACATTTGTCATCTACAAATGCTTCCAATTTAGACTAGTCTAAAGTTATGCTGCATTACAAAAGGTATGACATTATGATTGCTCTTGTTCTGAGTGGTTATCATGATTTATATATTTTTCTCATTTGAAAAGATAATTTAATTTTTCTTTCAGAAAATTACCCTGTTTCAGTTTGCTGAACCCATTACCACACAATCTCAGCTTTTGACGACCCTGAGAAAGAAGCCTTTAAAAAACATTGTGGGAAAAGGAGAAAATGCTGGTAACCAGCATTTTTTCCTTTTCCCACAATATTTTAGACCCTTCACAAAACAAATTTCAAATTTCTTGTCACTTTTGTTTTGTTGTCTGCAGGTACTTTCAGTTTGGACAAACCTAAAATTTTTGTCATATGGTAATCAATTAAAAGTGTATATCTGACTTATAATTGTCAGTAGTAGAATGTTTTTCCTTTAATTAAAAAAATAGATGGCCCATTTTTTATTGTTAGTTAGATACCAGTATGTGATTTTCTGCATTAAATGCAGGTTAAGTTTGCTACAATATTTGTCATATTTGCTTTTGTTTCAGGTTTTATTTAACTTAGCCAACCAGTATGCCTCCAATGAAATGTACAATGAAGCTTTGAATACATACCAAGTTATAGTCAAGAATAAAATGTTCAGTAATGCAGGTAAAATTTGTACTTTTGTATTACTTGTTTTAGTTTTTTTTTATGTGGAGACAGTGAACTTAGTATGAGATTTAAATAGAAGATGTGTCTAAATGGTTATAATGTAGACAGAAAAGACTTATTAACCCATTACCACACAATCCCTACTTTTGACGCCCCTGAGAAAGAAGCCTTTTGAAAACACTGTTGGAAAAGGAGAAAATGCTGGTAACCAGCATTTTCTCCTTTTCCAACAGTGTTTTCTACCCTTCCCAGAAAAAAATTCTATTTTTCAGTCACCTTTATTTTGTCGTCTGCAATTGCTTTCAATTTGGACCAGTCCAAAATTTTCTCGTGTGGTAATGAGTTAAATAGCCATGAAAGACTTAAGAAAGCATTACCACATGGCAAAATTTTAGACCCATCCAAATTTAAACCATTTGAAGACGACAGTGTCAAAGTGGCTCAAATGGTGGAATTTTGCTTTGATAGGGTAGAAAACTTTGTAGGAAAAAGAGAAAATGCTGGTTACCAGCATTTTCTCCTTTTCCCACAATGTTTTCTGAAGGCTTCTTTCTCAAGAGTCGTCAAAAGTAGGGGTTGTGTGGTAATGGGTTAAGATACTTGAATATCTTGGTACTTACTCTTAGACAATGGTGTATGTTTATTGCACACAAAGTGTATCCTTGAGCAACTGTGAAAGGTTTGATTCATGAATTTTCTGATACAAGTACTTTCTACATAAAGAAGTAGGAAGAACCATGCTCAAAACTTTGAAATGATATGTGGTCAACCATAATATGTATTCATCTTTAGACTGAAAATTTACCTAGTCATCATATTACTGTCATACTAATCTTGGACATAACAAAGTTGTGGAAATTTTAACCCTTTACCCCATAAGGCATTTCTATGGTATCTCTAATTGACCATAAATAACAGCAAGGATGAAGCCGTTTCTTATATGTTTATATGTATATGACACATTTTGATAGTGTAGAAAACATTGTGGCAAAAGGTGAAATTGCTCGTCACGAGCAATTTCACCTTTTGCTACAATGTTTTCCAAAGGCTTCTGTAAAAATGAGAATCTATGGAGTAAAGGGTTAAACTTATATAACTGTTTTTTAGGCTGTAAACTACTGGGGCATATTCAGTAATATTTGTACGATCATGGGATAACCAATACAGTAATGAGCACACATATGGACAATCAGCAAGTGGCATCAAAGAGCTTATTACAATTTAAACAAACCTTACAAACACAACAAAGGTGTCTAGCTTAGGCACTTGTTGCAGATAAACAGTTTAGCCCTTTACTCCACAGATACTCATTCTTACGCATTCCTTGTAGGAGCCTTTGGAAAACATTGTGGCAAAAGGTGAAATTGCTCGTGATAAGCAATTTCACCTTTTGTCACAATGTTTTCTATGCTTTCAAAAGGTCTCTTATACACATAAGAAATGGCTTCATCCTTGCTGTTATTTAGGGTCAATTAGAGATACCATAGAAATGCCTTATGGGGTAAAGGGTTTAGTATTTTGCTTGTCAATAGAACTGTTTGAACCTCCTGAAAAGCTGGTATACTTGCACAATCACCCCAACACTTTGCTTAGCCTATCCATTTGCATACATAAGCTCATTACCAGACAACAATATTTCAGACCTATCCAAATTGAAAGCATTTTCAGACGCTGAAATAAAGTTTATCAAACCATAACCACTATTGTTTGAGAGAGTAGAGAACTATGTAAAGGAGAAAATGTTGTAAGCAGCATTTTTTCCATTTCCAAGAATGTTTTCAAAAGTCTTCTTGTTCAGAGACATTAAATGTTGAGATTATTTACTAAAAGGTTAACCCTTTACCCCATAAGGCATTTCTATTGTATCTGTAATTGACCCTAAATAACAGTAATGATGAAACCGTTTCTTATGTGTATATGACACCTTTTGATATGATAGAAAACATTGTGGCAAAAGGTGAAATTGCTCGTCACGAGCAATTTCACCTTTTGCCACAATGTTTTCCAAAGGCTCCTACAAGCCGTGCATAGAAATGAGTATCTATGGAGTAAAGGGTTAAAGGAAGACAATATGCTACCCTATATAACATACCATTATCATATTTTAGGACGCCTAAAGGTGAACATGGGCAACATATACTTCAGACAGAAGAACTATCCAAAAGCTATCAAGTTTTACAGAATGGCTTTGGATCAAGTTCCAAACTCCCACAAGGAAATGAGGTAATTTACAGGCAAATATCGTTGTTGTTTTTTTTCATCACCATAGCAAATTCTGTCCAGTAAATATTTCAGTCTGGCAGTATATGTGAAGATAATGAGATATTACAAACAAGAGGTGATATGTCTCTAAGACTATAGAAGGCATGTATCTTAGTAAGTTCTGCATAGTTAAGCTTTTTTTTTTTTCAATCTGAATTTTGGTATATATGAAAATGAAGGTGGCATTTTGAAATGAATGAAGGATGCAGGTATCACTCTCACCTGTTATACCTTGGTATGTTATTTAACTCTTTACCACATGAGAAAATTTTAAACTGGTCCAAATTGAAAGCACTTGCAGACGACAAAATAAATGTGACTGAAAAATTAAAATTTGGTTTGAAAAGGGTAGAAAACACTGTGGGAAAAAGGAGAAAATGCTGGTAACCAGCATTTTCTCCTTTTCCCACAGTGTTTTCTAAAGGCTTCTTTCTCAGGGTCGTTAAAAGTCGGGATTGTGTGTTAAAGAGTTAAATTATTATTTTTGACACTATTGGGTGTTCATCAGAATATTTGGAAAACAGATGGTATTGAAACTTTATTGTCACAACTCTAATTTACTTAACTCTTTACAAATTGCAAGTATTTTAAGACATGTCTAGGTTGAAAGAAGTTGCAGCCAACAAGCAAAATATGGGTCAAATAATCAGATAAATACTAAATGGCAAGAAAGCATTGTAGGAAAAGGAGAAAATTATGGTTTCCAGATTTTTCTCCTTTTCACACAAAGTTTTAAAAGGACTTCTTCATCAGGATTGATATAGCATGACATTGTTTCAACAGTTTACAGGGATGTTCCCAGATTAGTCAGCTGCAAGGTGTTTCAGGAAATACTGGTTTAACTCATTACCAAACGAAAAAATTATAGACTGGTCCAAATTGAAAGCATTTGCAGACAACAAAATAAAAGTGACTGAAAATTTGAAATTTGTTTTCTGAAGGGGGACAAGGAGAAAATGCTGGTTACCAGCATTTTCTCCTTTTCCCACAATGTTTTCAAAAGGCTGCTCTCTCAGGTTCGTCAAAAGTAGGGATTGTGTAGTAATGGGTTAACTCTTTATCAAATGACAAAAGTTTAGTCTGGTCAAAATAGAGAACATTTGCAGACAATTAAAGAAATGTGACTGAAAGATTTAAATGTGTTATAGGAAGGGAAGAAAATATTGTGTAAAAAGGAGAAAATGCTGGTCACCAGCATTTTCTCCTTTTTTCACAATGTTTTCAATAGGCTTTTTTCACAGGATAGCTTAGAGTCAGGATTGTATGGGAAATTGTTAATCATTTTCTAAATGATGCTAAATTTTAAAACCTGAAGTATGAAGGCTTTTTGAAAACAATGTTGGATAGAAGATGATACTTTTTCGTCTTTCCTCATGTTTCTGTCCTTAAAGGGCAAATTCCGTCTTTTGAGTTACATGATGATTTGTTGTCTGCAATTATCTTGGGAATAGAATTTTTTGAAATCATGGTAAAAAATTTACGGTTGCTTTTCTTTCTCAATTTACAGGACCAAGATCATGCAGAATGTTGGTATTGTGTTTGTCAAGATGGGTCAATATAGTGATGCCATTACATCCTTTGAACATATCATGTCAGAAGCTCCTAGCTTTAAAACAGGTTTTAACCTCATTTTATGTTATTTTGCCCTGGGTGACCGGGAAAAAATGAAGAGAGCATTCATGAAACTACTGACGGTGGATTTGAAAATAGATGATGAGGACAAGTACCTGCCACACGGTGTATGTATTAGTGATTTTTTACCTGACGGTTGTGTAACTTTTTACATTTCAAGCTCTATTGTTTTTGAAGAAAAAACACTAAGGTATTGGCCTGGCTTTTTCGCTGTTGTATATAAACCCTGACAAACCATCTTTTCTCTTAATACTGAACATATTTGAGCAGTTATCTATGAAAAGGGGGGTTAATGCATCTGCAAACGGTATTGACCTATGTCAGCCTGCGCAGTCACTCTGCGTCTTGCAGATTTACATTTTATAACATTTTTTTTATCACTGACAATATTAATTATCAAAATAGGAGCACAGTCATGCAACAGAGGCAAGAACGGCAGAGCAATGGCACACACATGTGGCAGTCTTGTTCTAAGGTTTTGATGGGTGCCATGCAGATAAATGTTATTAGGAGAAAAAAGTTTTTTCTTAATCAGTAGATGAACATAGTTTGAGTTTCTTTAAAATACAAAATACAACTGTGCATCCAAGTAAACATAGTAGTTTAAACATATTTATTTTACATCCATTGAGAAGTAAGTTCTTACAATTTCTGCTAATGTCTTTTGATTCTGCTTCCTGGGAACTACACCAGTAATTGCACTGAATGTGTGGGCCAATGAAAAATGCCAAAGTTTACACTTGCTCCCTGGTATCAAACTGATGCTCTACCTCATGACCATGAACACCACATAGTAAACATAATATAGGTTGTAACCAGAAAGAGACAAGTTTTACATTCTTCCTTAGGTGATAACTGAAAAGAGATAGCTCTGTTATTATTTTCCATGAACAATTAAGAAGCCTTTGTTTCTGCCATAATGTTCTGTACTTATATAGTATTTTGTATCCATTATGCTATTTTCAGGATGCAAAGGTATGGTTGGTTCTATTGTAAGCTTGATTGTTAGTGTTTTATATATGTATAACCCATTTATCTGCTTTTGTGTCAAATATTTCTCAGTCTAAAATAGTAGATATGTGTGATACAAAGTTCTGCAACTTTATATATTTGCTAAAAAGTTTATGTGTCTTAAGTTGTTCTAAACCTTTTGAATGCTTTCAACAAAACTTTAATATAGTTGCTTACTAGATTTTTATTTCATCAGGATTAATTTGTGCAAGACATGCTATCTTATCCAATACTTCATTGTATATTCTTAGCCTGTAAATGTCAATATCTTTGCCTTTATTATTAAATGAAGATGTCTATTTAATTCATTCAATCCTTGCAGTGCTAAATAATGAAATGGAAAGTTTTAGTACTAAAGATGTAGATTTTAAAATTTCTTTGTCAAAATATATAGCAAAGAAGTGGACTGTGTAGATCCCAAAATCAGCCTGCTCTTTCTATGCAACTAGATCTTGATCTCCACATTCTGCATAGTTTGGGGCTACTAGGGTTATGCTGCAAAAATCAGAATCATTCAAATTTTGACCATTTTTATTCACATTAGATTAAATTTTTAGAATTTTATGGAAGGAGATTGTATTTCAAGACCTTTTCATTGTACACTGATTATAAAATTTGCTTCATTAAATGGCCCATCAATGCAGCTAATTGGTATAGCCAAAAGAAAATACATATTTGAATACATTTTTTCTGTTCACATTAGAAAAATAAACATAGCGGAAAGGGAGGAATAAAATTGGAGTTAAAGGACACATTTATCTTATAGTTAAACTTTTTTTTTTCTTCTTCCAACTGATAATTTGTTTTCTGCACACCTGTATACCTGTAGAACTCCTGTTTTATAAATACATGTATATGAGCCATGGTTTGTGAAAAAGGGGGCTTAACTCATTACCACAGGACAAAATTTTAAGCTTGTCCAAATTGAAAGCATTTGCAGACGACATAATAAAAGTGACTGAAAATTTGAAATTTGTTTTGTGAAGAGTAAAAAACATTGTGGGAAAAGGAGAAAATGCTGGTTACCAGCATTTTCTCCTTTTCCCACAGTGTTTTCTAAAGGCTTCTTTCTCAGGGTTTTCAAAAGTAGGGATTGTATGATAATGGGTTAAGGCATTTGCAAACTGTATCGATTCAGGTCAGCTTGCTCACTCTGCACAGGCTCACCTTTGGTGGAACCTTGTGTTTTGTTAAATTTTCTGCATGTCAAAGGACCAGTCTATCAGCCACAAGTGAAAATATTACCAAGGATGTTTACAAGATGAAATAAATTTTGATCTTTCACAGAAAAAAAACCCCAAATATTCTGTTTATTTCATGCTTTTAAGCCTTTCTAGGAGAACTTAATTAAAATCCAGTACAATTCTTTTTGGTTATTTCCTGTTATGTACTCTATCTGCATAGCAATGCATTACAATATTACGTTATTCACAAAAAATGTAGGGTAAATAATGTCATGTTTGCATTATACCTAGGTAACTAGTGCGTGGGAACAACTGTTTCGGCCTTCATTTGAAGATTTAGAATATAAAAAGCTGTATTTTCAGTGGATGTTACCATGAAATATCGAAAAATATTGCATCTAATTTTTCGATAACCTACTGGAAAGCATGAAATAATATGGATTTATTAGGATGAGGTGGAATTACATTGCGACATGCAGAAAACTTACCAATAGCAATAAAGATTGACCCATGTCACTCCATGCATGAGTCAATACTTTTGTCAGATGAATCAAAATATGTTTTCATATAGCAGTACTCTCCCCTTTTTTTCATAAACTTTTATCGGAAGAAAATAAACATATATAAGCAATATATTGGAACTGTTGCTATCAATTCTTGTTAGGGATGAAAAAAAATATGCAAGAAATGAGTTGTTTGGCTTTAGGTTTTTATTTTTTGTAATTAATGAATAAATATTCATATACATGATTCTGTCAACCTTCATATTAGAAACCTGATGATATATCCAAGGTTAGAACTTACTTAATGCTAACCCTTTACCAGACAACATAACTTAATTTGAAAGTATTTGCAGAGACTTATTAACTCAGTACTAAGCGACAATAATGTAGGCTTGTCCAAATCGAAAGCATTTGCAGACAACAAAACAAAAGTGACTGAAAATTTTAAATTTGCCTTGTGAAGAGTAGAAAACATTGTGGGAACAAAAAAATGCTGATTACTGGCATTTTCTCCTTTTTCCACAATGGTTTTTAAAGACTTCTATCACAGGGTCATCAAAAGTAGGGATTGTGTCATGATGGGTTAAATGTGACCCACATGATAGATTTCTATTGAAGAGTAGAAAACATAGTTGGTAAAGGGGAAAAATGCTGGTGACCAGCATTTTGTCCTTTTTGCTTACTTTTCTGAGAGGTTTCTACTTCAGGGTCTTTATAAAACACAAGACTGTTTTGTAAAGGGTTAACGAGTTTAGGAGTTTTCTTTTATTCTAACGTGATTTCACCCTTTTGCTACCAAATACATAGGTGACCCATCACGCAAAAAGGGGCCTTCTGGAAGTGCAGAAAATGTCAACCCTGGTCAGATTGTGCAAATTGCACAGGCTGACCAGGGTCGACACCTTTCGCTTTACTCATTACCAAACGACAAAATTTTAGACTGGTTCAAATTGAAATCATTTGCAGACGACAAAATAAAGGTGACTGAAAAATTGAAATTTGTTCTAGAAAGGGTAGAAAACACTGTGGGAAAAGGAGAAAATGCTGGTTACCAGCATTTTCTCCTTTTCCTACAATGTTTTCAAAAGGCTTCTCTCTCAGGGGCGTCAAAAGTAGGGATTGTGTGGTAATGGGTTAATGACATTTTCTATATGAAAAGTGGTCATTGTACCTTGTTATATAATCATTTTTTAACTATCAACCTAAACTGACCTGCGCTATCACTGATCTGTTTTTTAATAGCTATACAGAATTCCCAGATGGTCCCTTTTTGCATGATGGGTCAGATAGATACATTTTTTTTTATTGAAATCTGAAGACAGATGTAGCTGCTCTTGAAAAGGCTTATTTTATATTTTGAAATTGATTAGTGGAAAGTGTATGTCAGAGGTCAGATGACATTTTCTTTTCATTTTGCTGTTGATAATGTGTCATTTCCACAAAAGCATCTCGTTATCCTATTGTAGTGAAAGGGTAGAATTCAAGTTTTAACTGCATGAAGTCCTGTTTATATTGGCCCTTATTCTGCTAAATGAATGAAATGAAACTTTAACTTTTTACCGAACAATAAAGTTTTAGACTGCTCCAACTTGAAAGCAGTTGTAGACAACAAAAGCAATATGTTACTCTATAATTGAAATTTGTTAGGGTAGAAAACATTGTGGGAAAAAGAGAAAATGCTGGTTACTAGCTTTTTCTCCTTTTCACACAATGTTTTCTGATGGTTTCTATCTTGGGATCATAAAAATTAGGGGTTGTTTGGTAAAGGGTTAAAGCTTATAGTAAAAACCCAAATTTTGCTATTTTTAAGGTAATTTTTTTTTCGAAAAGATGTCCTTATAAGACATTCTAACTCAAAGATCAGACTGCAGCATTTTGTGCAGTCTGATCTTAACCTGCACTGTCTTCAAAACAGTGATCATGATGTATGAGTTATGTTCAATTTAGGGTAAAATTTACTAATGTTCTGTAGCAGTTATAGCCCTTTTCCAGCTTTTACTTTTCTTGTTCCAAGGAGGGGGCACTTATTTCATATTGACTTGTGTTTAGTTTATTTTTTTTGTTTCTGACTATGTTGAAGTCAAATGAATGTAACAGATTGTGTGTTTATCTAAAAGATCTAAAGGAGCCAGTCATGTTTTTCAAAAGTTGAAAAGCTTTTGAAGGGTGTATACAAATTAATATTTCCGCAACAACAAAATTTTGAGTAGCATGTTTAATGTTTCTAATGGCTTCTTTCTCAGGGGCATCAAAAGTAGGGATTTTGTGGTAATTAGTTGACTATTTGGTAATTAGTTGACTAAAAGTTCAAAACAGTTTGAAGATCTAGGCTTTTTGTAACTTTCACCTAAGATAGCCCATGATGATTGATACAGGGATCCTGTTTTTCCTTCTTTTTACCCTTTACTACACAATCCTGAGTATTAATGACTCTGAAAAATGAGATCATTCACAAACATTGTGGGAAAAGGAGAAAATGCTGTTTAACAGTAATTCCTCCGTTTATTGCTATGTTTTTTAACATACCAAATACCAATTTCAGTTTTGAGATTTTCTTAATTTGTTGTCTGCAATTTCTTTTAATCTAGACAAGTTTGATATTTTATTTCTTTGGTATAGAGTTAACTCTTTTCCAAACAACAAATTTTAGACTGGTCGCAATTGAAAGCATTTGCAGACAACAAATTGAATGTAACTCAAATAGTGATTTCTGTCTGTGATAGGGCAGAAAACATTGTGAGAAAAGGAGAAAATGACGGTAACCAACATTTCCTCCTTTTGATACAATGTTTTCAAAAGTCCTCTCTAACTGGTATTTAAAACTCCAGATTGTGTGGTAAAAGGTTAAGGATTCTTCTTTTCTCTAAATACAGACCTGTACTGTTTGAAATAAGTTAGAAATGATATTTGCCTTTATTCTTTAAGTACAGAAATATTCTCATATCCCTCCATGAAAGTTATATTGTTGGTAACTTTGTCGAAATAAAATGAATTACAATTGTAGTGCATGTATTTAATTTCATTTCTGTTTTAGGAAGACAAGCAGTACAACCTGGTACTTGAAATCATCAAAAATGACTCTCTGCGACAAATTGAGAGGGAAAGGTAAAAAACTATTTTATGATAACCAGGCAATCCACTGTTATGAGGACCCAGAAGGGAGTGGCTTTTGAAAAATAAAAAGTGTGTGAAAGGAGATTTTGCTTCTAAGCAATTCTGCTTTTCCTATAATGTTTTCAGGACTATCGAAGAACTTTAGCTCACTTATATCAAACTGGAATTTGCTTGAGGCAAAAACTGTCAGTTCAGAAGAGTCTGAAATATGTTGTTTGGAAAAGGTTACACAAAAGTGAAAGCATTGAAGTTCCTTGCTGAAAGCTGATGAAAAATGCCATCTGCTTGCCACAAGCAATAGTTTTGCTCCTTTTCTCACAAATTTTCCTATAGCTGTCAGTCGCAGGATAGATAAAGTTTAGATTTCACAGTTATGAGTCTGATTTATTTATTTATCCATCCAAGGCTCCAAACATAATGCTGTACATGTATAAAGAACAAAAATTCATGGAAAGATCATGAAACCGCTCTTGACTTTTTTCAGAAATGTTGGAGTCATGCTCTTTGGAACAGGCTTCACTCCTTACCACAAGATGACGACATTTAATGCCGTGTGAAAGAAGCCTTTTGAAAACATTGTGGGAAAAGGAAAAAATGCTGGTAACCAACATTTTCTCCTTTTCCCACAATGTTTTCTACCCTTCACAAAATAAGTTTAAAATTTTCAGTCGCTTTTCTTTTGTTGTCTGTAAGTGCTTTCAATTTGGACCCGTCTAAATTTTTGTCATTTGGTGAAGAGATAATATGCAGGACTTAAAACCAAGGGTTGCTGGTTCAGACCCCAAGCTTGCCAAAATTTTCTGAGAATTAATGGTAGTCATTGAAATAGCTTTCAATTTTCTCTCAACAGCTGACCATTGTTTCCAAAAAAGTTATGTTTGAAAGCCATTAGAAACTTGGGAAGAGTGTTAACTCTTTACCACACAATCCTGACTTTTAACGACCCTGAGAAAGAAGCCTTTTGAAAACATTGTGGAAAAAGGAGAAAATGCTGGTAACCAGCATTTTCTCCTTTTTCCACAATGTTTTCTACCCTTCCCAAAATGAATTTCAATTTTTCAGTCACCTTCATTGTGTCGTCTGCAAATTCTTTCTATTTTGACGAGTCTTTAATTTTGTCGTGTGGTAAAGAGTTAAGTAGTGGTAACAGAACCTCCAGGAGAACATGAATGGGTGTGACTGCAATAGAACTGAAATTATGTTGAAAGTACACTAAACACCACTTACCTCTTTACCAAATCACACATTCAAAAATAGTCAAAATTTAGATAGTTGCAGGGGACATAAATTATTCAGTGTTGTGGAAATTTTTAAGGGCAGAAAACAATGTAGGAGAGGAAGAAAAATTAATGCTGATAAATTGGTTACCAGCATTTTCTCCTTTTCTGAAAATGTTTTCGAAAGCATCATCAATCATGGTCATTAACTTTCAGGATTGTGTGCTACACGGTGAAACAAATCGAGTTTGGTAGGCCATAAAATACTGTTTACAGTAAATATTTTAAGTGGGTTGCACAATGTGTTTTGTTTTTCAGGAAATATGAAGCAGAAAACTGCATCAAAACTGCAGCTAAGATCATTTCACCTGCTATTGAGTCTAGTTTTGATGCCGGATATGACTGGTAAAAGTTGTTTTCTTACTTACAATTAGAGAAAGAAATAGAGTTTATTTTATCAGCTTGTGGTTAATATGGGGAAATATTTGATGAAAAGGGAAAGGTATGCGAAAATAACAAGTGCTGTAAGGCCCAAGTTATTTTCACGGACTTTTCCCTTTTAAGGCAAATATTTCTACATATTAACAACAAGCTGATGAAATAAATTATATATTATATTTTCTCTGATTATTTTGTCATCGCAGGGTTTTCCCTCGGCCACAAAAATAGGGGGTCATTGTGACCCCCTACTCAAAAATAATGGGGGTCATTTTGGAATTTGTGGGGGTCACAAAAAAATGTAATTCGCTAAATCGCTTAAACAAAGGCTACTATTTGTGAAAGTATGTGTTCTTTTATGTGTAGCCTCTCGCTATGGTTAAGGGTTATTTTGTTTATATCATAGGAATCGACCATTTTGTTGGCGAAGAAAGCTTGTTGTCGGCCAGAGTGGAAAGTCTCTGTTTTTTTTTTTTTTTTTTAATAAAGATTATCCGTTTCGGCCGAAAATAAACTATTTTCACCAATTGGATAAATGACCGATTCTTGTGCTTTGACTCGCCGTTGCGTTCATGCCGCTGTTTTCAAAGAATAACAAAGTGTATCTCTAGCTTATTTACAGTGAACCCTAGAGACTTTGAAATGATGCTCTGGTGCTCTTACCAGCAGCAGTATCGTCTGATCCTTGTTTAAGGGATCTTCTTCCTTGCAGACAGCAAGACTGACATTGATTTTGACAGGAAACATATTTTCATTTGAGATCGACTGGTTTAGTTTAGACCCCTTTAAAGACCGACGGTATTTTAGTAAAATCGATACACAGTCCAGTGTTTCGTCCCATTTTCCCTTCGTACTCCAGATTTTTCATCAGCTCACGATGAAACAGTGTCAGAAGTATATACGATCATCATTACCTCTTATTATATTTGTGCGTCCACCATGACGCATTACTGAAAAAAATGCGGGTCATTTTTCTTAAAAGTGCGTCAAAACGCACAAAATCGTGCATCAAGGAAAACCCTGTCATCGAATGCCACAATTAAAACTAGTGATCTCAAGTCAATTAACCGGATAACCAATTTTTTCAAAAGAAGTAGTCCAGATTTTCGGCAGGAGGAAAATAGTCACTGTGACGGAGAAATAATTCCCCCCAGCTTAAATTACAACATTTCTTTACCCATAAAATTTCTAAAAATAGACACACGAAATATAATAAGCAGTCATTATATTTCTATTATTTTCATTAAGCAGCTGTCTAAAATAAGCAATCATGATTAAGTTGCAAACTTTAAGTTTTTTCAGCATGAAGAAGTGTGTTTTTTCCAGTCATCTATTTTAAACTCCTCATTGGTAAATAGTTAAAAAAGATTATTTATGCAAGATTGTATTGGTAGGTATCTGTTTTGAGCTATTTGATGTGCGACAGATTTTACACTGTCAGCACAAAGCTGAAAATAAGAGAGCCTTCTCTGTTACTCATAGTAATGGTACAACAATGATATATCTGCCATATATAATATAAATTTCTACTCTCTAAAACTGATCTGTTTTGCAATCCAGAAATTTTGAAGCATAAAACCATGACAACTTCATTTTGTCTAGCGTATCTTTGTCTCAGATAGCTGATGAGGATGCTAAAGAAGCGTCAATCAAAATTTATCCTCCTGAGCCAGACAAAGACACAAGTCATTATAGTCAGATAATCAGAGTTGTTCCTGATTAGAACCGTATGTCCTGCAACATGTGAAAAGGAGCATTTAGACATTTGCGTAAATTATCGTCTCGGACCAGCCTGCACAGTCCACGCAAGCTAATCCAAGACAGCACTTTTCATTTTTATGTAATTGTCTTCTTTGGGCAAGTCTACTATAGCACAAAAACTAATTTAGTTTAAAGTGCCATCTCGGATTAGCTTGTGCGGACTGCTTTGGCAGACCCGAGACAACACTTTAGGCAAATGTCTGAATGACCCTTTTCACATTCATGTTGTGAGCCACATCATGTTTGGACAAAGTGGACATATAAGCTACCTTTTACGATCTGTTTACAAACTTAATGGAAAGTTTAGGACAGGAAAGAGTGACAGAACTTTGAGCCTGCTCAAATTCCTTGCTGTCCATTCCATCCTGTAATTAGATAGAGTGTCTATGTACTCAAAACGAGATGGATGTTCTACAAATGGAAATACCGTACTTTGATCCTAATAAATATGGTACAGTCCGGAGTCAATTGGCAGTGTGTTTGCATTCTACGAAAAGTATTGTGGGTCCTGTCCCAACTGCAGTCTATTTTATGATTTTGTTGACCAGGATAAGACTTTTTAAGACAGGTTTAATGAGACAAAGGCATCAGGCCAACGTAACATGTTCTAGCCCGACCATAGCCTGTTTTCCGATAATGTCAGGATGGGGTAAATTATTCTGAGAACTTGTTTGGAGCAACAGGGGCTTTATTAACTATTTGGAAGTGCTTGCCTTAACCCTTTACCAAATGACAAAATTTTAGGCTTGTCCAAGTTGAAAGCATTTGCAGACGAGAAAATTATAGTGACTAAAATTTTGAAATCTGTTTTGTGAAGGGAAGAAAATATTGTGGGAAAAGGAGAAAATGCTGGTTACCAGCATTTTCTCCTTTTCCCACAATGTTTTCTAAAGGCTTCTTTCTCAGGGTCGTCAAAAGTTGGGATTGTGTGGTAATGGGTTAAGACGAGTAGAGCTGCCGACAGTTAAATGTCAGCTATTTCCTTTGGTAGTGTAAATTTTCTTTTTCATTTTCCAGGTGTGTAGAACAGGTGAAAAACTCACAATACATAGATCTGGCCCATGATCTAGAGATTGACAAGGCTATTATGTTCTTGAAACAGAAGGACTTCAATCAGGTACAATGAAAATCTGCTTGTTTATGAGCATTTTGAATAGCTCTTTCCAACTCTGTTTTGAATTCTGATGACCCTGGCGTAGAAGCCGTTTGAAAAAGTGAGAAAAGCAGAAAATGGTAGAATCCAGCATTTTCTCCTTAAATCCACAATGGTATCTACCCTTTAACAGACTAGTCCCATTGTTTGAGCCACATTTTAATTCTTTTACTCTTTACAAATGATGAATTGAAAGACTGGTCCAAATTGAAAGCATTTGCAGACGACAAAATAAATGTGACTGTAAAATCGAAATCTGATTTGGGAAGAGTTGAAAACATTGTGAGAAAAGGAGAAAATGCTGGTTACCAGCATTTTCTCCTTTTCCCACAATTTTTTCAAAAGATCTATATCTCATGGTCATCAAAGGTTGTCATTGTGTGTAAAAGGGTTAAATGTAACATGTTATAAAATAAATGTAACCCAAATGTAATAAAATAAATGTAATTCAAACATGGAAATTCTATTCCTGTAGTGTGGAAAGCATTGTGGGAAAAGGAGAAAATGCTGGTTAGCAGCATTTTCTCCTTTTCCCACAATGTTTGCACAAGGCTTCTACATCAATCTCAAGGTCAAAAAAACAAGGGCTTGTTTGTTAAAGGGTTAATTGCTCATTTGCAAATGCTATCAGTATCAAGGGGTTTAAATTGTTGTCCACACAGAGAAATCTTGTTGTGTAAACTACAATTAGATTGATCATCGTCTACTGCTGTTGGTATGGAGAGGTTTAAATTTTAGTTGTCTTACATTGAAATTCATAACTGTTTAAGTTAATGTATCTGAATTATAGAATCTTTAGCGCATAACTTTTTCTATTCTTTTTCAAACATTCTGAAGGTAACCTTTAAGATCAGTACGGCAAAAGGAGCAACGGCTAATTAAAAGCAAACAGATGCTTGTCCCACAAAGTTTTCAATCTCACTGAAAATAGGCATTTTCCATTCTTTATAAATGGTTTTAAAATGAAGTAATTTCATTTATATAATAAAAAAATTTATGTTTGATTAGGTAAACTGCCTGTTCACGAGTTGATATTTTTGTATGAAAACTTTATTAAGATTATATGTTTCAAAGCAATGACAGCTAGTATAGAGGTAAAACAGGTAATCATATTATATGAGGTGCATGTGTTCATTAAGTTATTTATATTCAATATCTAGAGTCACTTGACACTTTCAAGCCAATTGTAAAATCCCAAAATCTGCTGTTTCAAAGTTTTTATATATATAAATATTTTAAATATTTTTTTATAGGACAGTGTAGATACAAGATCAGACTGCACTTGTCTGATCTTGATCTAGAATCTACATAAAAGATCCCTGAGTCACTCTCAGCAGCTGTGGTCTTGAACTGTGTTGTATTTCTAATTTCTTAACCCTTTACAAAACATTATTTCCAGGCTATTGAAACCTTGAAGTCATTTGAAAAGAAGGATTCCAAAGTGGCGTGTACCGCAGCAACCAATCTCAGCTTTCTCTACTTTCTGGTATGTACCGGTACATGAGCATGTTGAATGTTAAATTTCAAATATCTGTGTCAGCTACTCTTGATATTTCTTTGGAAAAATAATTCTGTTTTGAATTTCATTGTTTTAGAATGAACGTGCCGGTCAAAAATTGCTTCATTTGCCATTAGATATTTACTTATGTTATAGGACAGAACTTTCATGATATGGTGAAATAAAGTGAAGTAAAGTAGTTGATTCATGACTAGAAAAGTGTCAGTATGTATTTAACCCTTTACCCTATAAAGCATTCCTATGGCATCTCTAATTGGCCCTAAATAATAGCAAGGATGAAGCCGTTTCTTATGTCTATATGACACCTTTTGATGGCATAGAAAACATTGTGAGAAAAGGTGAAATTGCTCGTCACGAGCAATTTTACCTATTGCCACAATGTTTTTCAAAGGCTCCTACAAGCAGTACGTAGAAATGAGTATCTATGGAGTAAAGGGTTAAGATCAGACTATGTATGGCCATGAGCCAGACTTGTCTTATCTGTGTGTACACTACAGCACACCAAGTTACTTTGTCATGGCTTTCATTCTTCCCTGACTGTTTATATGATTCTAAAATTGTTGTATGTAATAATTTTTAGATATGCTGATTAAATTTGATTTCAGAGGAATGAGGTATCATGTATTTATGGTTTAAAGTTTTGTTTACTTCTTTATTCTAGAAAAGACTTATTATAACCCTTAAGTTTATGTAAAAGTGGTAATGTTTGAATAATTTTGATGAAAAAGTTGTTGTTTTTTCAAAGATTTACCATTTTAAGCCCACCTTCCACTTTATGTTTTTTCTTTTAGTTATTGTAGATTGAATGGCCATGTTTGTTCAATAATTCATGTTTTCTTCATGATCCATAACTAATAACTTGAATTTTTTTTTATGTAATGCTCATTCTAGACCAAACACTACATGAAAGCATTTGATCATATTCTCTTCAGAAAACACAAAGATCAGCACAGCTTAGATAATAAGATCAGCCAGCTCATTCTATGACACTAATCTAAAATGTCCACAATAACAACTGAAGCGTTGCATAGCATCTTTTGTGAAAAAAGAAAGTCATATTATTTCATTCATTGGTCAAGTTCTTTTATCTGTCTTCTGTAAGCTCAGTGTTTCACAGCAGACCCGGATCGGGTAGCTCAATGGTTAGCATATCTAACTCTTGGCCTAGTGGTTTGGGATCAATACCAGGTTGAGACTAACTCTCAAGTGATTTTAGTGGTGTCAGTGGTTGTGAGGTAGAGGGTCGGCCTCGTTACCAAAAGGTCCTGAGTTTGATTCCCAGGAGCGGGTGTCAACTTTCAGATTTTTCATTGGCCCACACTTTCGGTGTGAGTACTGGTGTAGTTCCCAGGAAGCAGAATCAAGAGAGATTAGTATAAGTTGTCAGAACTTGTTTCTCAATCGATGTATGATGTAAAATGAATATGTTTAAGTGATTTTCACCTTTCACCTTTGATGCATGAGAGAAAAGTAGTCTAGTGAAAGCAAGTTGTGTCAGATACTGGTGAGAGAAATCCAGGAAACACATGTGTAAGTGCACTGATTGCATTGATGTGAGCTGTTAAAACAGCATCAAACTCCAGCACAACAAAAACTTCCAAAGCAGAAGAGCTCATGGGTTTTTTGCAAATAAAAAAAAACACACACATCAGAAATGATTGACAAGTTTTTGTAACAGTTTTAAATTTTTCTTGCATTGATTAGTTTCTGCATAGCTACTGCAAAATTAAGGTTTTTTAGCACTGATGTGACAGCACTAGCTAGGTACAGTATCATTTTTCTCTGTCAATTTATTTACAGGAGAATGATCTATCTCAAGCTGACAAATATGCAGAAGTGGCCATGTCTGCTGACAGATATAACCCTTATGGTAAGAATGGTTACCCTCTTTCATCTTGATTTATAGGAAGTGACAAATTTTGTAGGGGAACTAATGTAAAAAAGTCAGCTGATCACTCATCTCATTTGCCATTTTCTACTCACTTGATTTGCTCTACTTTCCTAGAAAACCATGCCAATCAGGGAGATATGAATTTGAATTACAGAAAAGATTTTGGCGGAAATTTGTAGCATAGTATTGATGACTTCCTTATGGTAGAAATAAGTGTAAAACTACTGTACCATACTTAGGAGTTGCAACAACTATATCTCGGTAAGCTGTAGAGTTAGCATAGTTCTAACTTTTGTTTACTATTTGGCCAAAAAGCTGCTCTGAAACTTGTCATCTGGATCTTTTTTTATTATCATAGTTAAAATGCAACTGTCATTCTTACGGCTTTTTTCTGTCTTTTTTTTTTTTTCCTGAAACAAGTTCACACCAGGCAGCTTTGAAAACAACCTTGCAATAATTCACTACTTGAAAACAGCCTTGTAAAGTCTTAACCCATAAAGCTCCTTTTCCTCTACAGTTACCTTCATGGCCAATGTAGCTCAAGATAACCGGGAAAAAAACCATCCAGTATGATCTGCATTATTTGCTTTGTTGAGGCATTCTAGATAAAAGTAACCTTGTAAATTTCCAGCTCAAACAAATCTTTTTTCCCCAGTCTAAGGGTTGCTAGTTTACAGAAATTTAGGATTAGATTCATGAAGATGATGTGAAAACATTGTTACTTGTCACTTTGCCAGATTTAAAAGAAAAAAAAAGTTGTATGCTGCAGGAAAAAAACAAAGCAGAAAGTCACACTTACATTGTAATTTAATTTTTGCAAAAATAAAAATAAACTGTTATTTTCCAATTCAAGCAATAGAGAATAATTTTCTGTTTCTGTGTATGACTCGAGATGAAAAGCAAGGGCTATATATTTATGGGCGGCAATGCCCAGTTCAAGAATCAGAGGATAATTTTCTGTTTAGATGTATGATTGAAATTATTTTCGAGTGATAACCAAACATTTGAAGATGATCAATCTAAATGTAGTTAAAATAATGGGATATCTACTTTTTGTTCATTTTAAAGTATGAATGTGTTTTTCAAGCAAAATGGATGACAGCATGAGCATGGTAAAAATTCATTCATGTTCTATAAATGTCTGTGGAATCTAAACAAAACCCCGTGTGGTTTAATTGGGGGTATAAGAATAAACCACTGCAGTCACGCGATCGTCACATCTGCCATTTCATCTGACGGAACAAAAGTGACAGCATGCATGTCGCAAAAGGCGACAAAAGGGGCATCATTTTGTGTTTCATCCATTCCTCATTTATCATGTTTGTCTTATGTTGTTGCACATGTATGTTAATTTCACCTTGCATTATTGTTTACTAAGTAAGTGCGCCCAATATGACCCAAGTTGTCAATGGGCCATAAAACACTATTCATTCATTCATTCATTCATTCATCTAAACAAAAAAAAATTAAGGTTATATGGATATAACTCACTGTTGGATTTTTATTGACTAGTGAAAAGCATCATTCTGAGAACTGCATTTTCTCTATCTATTTATGTTTTTCAGCTCTTGTGAATAAAGGAAATGTGATTTTTACAAAGGGAGACTTTGAAAAAGCAAGAGAGTTCTATAGGGAAGCATTACAAAATGACTCATCCTGTGTGGAGGCCCTATATAACCTAGGTGAGTTAGGCTGGTATCGAGTATCTAAATTAAATCTACTGTGTTTGAAGGAACTAATGCATTGTACCCAGCAAAGTCATCACATTGCAAGGGATTCATTAAATCCTTATTTTTTTCTTCAAAGTGAATCTTGAGGTAGAATGGTCCTCAGACATGCAGAAAATTTACAATTAGCAAAAAACTTTTCACCCTTGCCGTAATTAATCAATTTTACTGTCCATAGATTAACTAAAGATGTTGTAAAAGTAACAAAATGTTTTAAGGAGAGAAATTACTCAATGAAATGTGTGAAAGGATTTTGTATTTACAGGATTAGAACAGTATTTGGTATTTTTAATGCATACTAGTAATGAACTAAAGGGTAGTTACTAAGTGTAATTGAATCGTTAAAACATTATTATACTCCCCAAAAGGAATGTTTTTGGGAGTATACTGGAATCAGCCTGTCTGTTTGTGTGTCCGACTGTATGTCAGCCTGTGTACAAAATACTTATAACTGCCTGTTTCTGTCCAAGCATGGGCGAGGGTATTAAGTCACATTCATGACAGCTCTCTTTTTTTCTATAAAACCAATGTTTGTGGTATCTATTAGAATTATAAGGATAAGACCATGCTGATTAGTGCCCACAACATAGGTATTGGAAAGGCTAAAGCCGAACTCCTTGAATTACAAAGTACTTAACATGTTTTAAATATCCTGTTCTATACTGTAGATCTGAAATTCCTTGTCAGCCTGCACTGACTGCACATGTCGACACGACACGGGCGGGTATTTTTTTTAGATGTATGTGGCCTCCCTTTCACACAGCGTGCCTTATATATGGCTTGCAACACATGAAAAGAGGCACTCGGACATTTGCATAAAGTGTCGTTTCAGATCAGAGAGTGCAGTCGGCGCAGGCTAATCCATAACGACACTTTCCGTTTTTATGAAATTTTCTGTTTTACAAAAGTCTACTGTTGCACAAAATCTAATGTAGTCGTAAAGTGCTGTCTCTGATTAGCCTGCGCGGACTGCGCAGGCTGATCCGAAACAACACTTTACGCAAATGTCCGAATGCCTCTTTTCATGTGTTGCAAGCCATATTGATTGCATAGATTTGTAGATTATCTGAATCCAATGTACCTGATGCATTTGTATGCAGTATCAAAAAAAAATGCTAACTTTGTTAGTTTCTCTTTTTGAATACATTTCTGCATATATTGTACGAAAACAAACAAGTGTTCCAAGTTAGCGCAATATTGATTGGTCAGATACACTGCAAGCAACATAGACAAAATGATGATTAACATAAGGATAAGAAATTGGGAAGGGGACGGGGGACTGAGTTTTATGTACTTGACACTACATCTCCATGAGATGTGCCTCCATAATAGACATAAATGCGTTCAATTTTATTTTGTACAATTATGCTGCTATTGACTTTCATTTTTGATTGGTGGTACAGGTGATTGGTCTAAATGGACCTTCAACTTGAAGAGTTCAACTAAGGGAAATAAGAATTATTGAAATAAATTTTTATCATCTTTATATCTGTCCTTTTACAGGCCTCACTAATAGAAGAATTGGAAGACTTGAGGATGCTTTGGATTGTTTTTACAAACTACATGCTATTTTGAGAAACTCTCCACAAGTTATATTTCAGATAGCAGATATGTATCCTTTTGTTTCATTTGAACATGATGATCTCAGGGAAGTTCATAATCTGGCTAAGTCAAATTTATTTCAGTTTCCTATCTGTTTACCACACAGATACCCACATTTTATTGACTTGTGTGAGGAAAGCTTTTAAAATGTTGTGGGAAGAGGAGAAAATGCTACTTGCAATCATTTTCTCCCTTTTGTTCTATATTTTCTACCCTCTCAAAGACAAACTTGATTATTTGTTGCTTACAAATGCTTTCAGCCAGACCCAGGTAGCCCAGTTGTTAGTGAGCAAGATTTGAGAACAGAGGGTTATGGGTTTAATCCCTGACATGGCCATTTTCTTTCCAAGGATTGATAATAGTCATTGCGACAGAACTCATTCTTCTCCCACCACTGACCATTGTTTTGAAAATGGTTATGTGGGAAATCAGCCAGAGGCTTGGAAAAAATATTATGTGCAGCACTGGTTAAAGAGACTCCAGGAGAGCATGGGTAGGTGCACTGAAATAATGTCAAAAACAGTGTTTAACACCGTAGCAAAGATAGGTCCTGAAAGAGGTATATATCCTGTCACAATGACTATTATCAATCTTCAGATTAGCTGTTAGCTGGGGTTAAATACTGATATTTTGCATTGTAAGGAACTCTTTTTTGCTATACAACTAGTCCAGCTACTGTTTTGATTGCCAAGGCTTGCAAAGTCTATAGATTTAATTTTTCATAAACTGTTCACTCTATTTATTTTACTGTTTGACATTACATACCTTAACTGGACCAATAGACATGACCAACTTGAAGATTCAGCGCAAGCTACAGAATGGTAAGAGAAGACTGACTTTTTTCACATAAATTTTAACCTTTTTACTGGACATTTTTTTCTAAACTTATTAAGAATTGGTACAACAGATAAAGATTAGAGGGAAGAGCCAAGATCTCTTTTTTCACTTTCTTAATCTCCTTTTCAACAGTTAAGCGGATGTAGAGCTAAGATATGTCCAGAAATTTACCCGAAAAGTGGGACTGGACGTTTAGTGTAAGTCCGGAATTTTACAAATAAGTCTTTCAAGTTCATACTCAAATGGATCAAGTGGTCAGTTCAGAGTTAAGCAGTTAAAGTTTAAATAAATGGTATTATAGGCCATTGAACCATGGACTTCAATACCCTCCATATTGAGGCACACGCTTTGCTATCTTGCATTATCAGATATTGTAAATCCAGTCTACCTGACAACCAGTTACAATGACAGGAAAGGGGCATAAACAGATAATTCTAATTAGTTAACTTTCTGCCGTTTTTTTTTAAACAACAATGACCTACCTTTTGTAAGTTATTTTCAAACTAGTGTAATGCAAAATTCTAATGCTAAGTTTTCTATCGAAATTTTTTTTTTTTTTTTTTAACATGGCTTTTGCAAGACCGTATATATAACTAGATCTAGCACAGAAAATAATATTTTTATATCTTTGTGTGTACATATTTTAAAACACACTGATACACTTCAAAGAATAATTGTAATTGAACAATAATCCCAAAAACTCATGACAAAACATGTAAATCAACCTTATCTGATCAGAGAAGTCTTCAAACTCATGTTTAGTCTTTATATTGACTGCCCAGGGCAAATATCAAATGAAAGACCTCCTTGTCCATATGCAAGAAATTTACCATGTCACTACAAAAACTAGCTTTGTTGCAAGACAGTGCAAATGTCAACTTAACCCTTTACCAAATGATAAAATTTTAGACTGGCCCAGGTAGAAACCACTTGCAGACTACAAAAATAAATGTAACTTAAAAATTGAAATTTGTTCCAGCAGGTTAGAAAACATTGTGGGAAAAGGAGAAAATGCTGGTTACCAGCATTTTCTCCTTTTCCCACAATGTTTTCAAGAGGCTTCTATCTTAGGGGCATAAAAACCAGGGATTATTTGGTAAAGGGTTAACTTGACTCCACTATAGAATAAATAAATGAATCGACACATGATTTATTATCCCTAGGCATCAAATTTCAATCTGAAATTTCTCATTAAACTTTACAATTCCAGGTTTATGCAGTTGATAGGTGTTGTACCCACAGACTGTAGCGTTTTAGCTAAAACAGGAGAAATCTACGACAATGATGGAGACAAGTCACAGGCATTCCAGTACTATTATGATGTAAGTAATATTGTTAACCCTTCGTTACTTAATCCCAAATTTTAACAAACCTTAGAAAGATAGTTTTTGAAAACATTGTGGGAGAAAGAGAAAATGATGGAAACCAGCATTTTCTCCTTTTTGTAGAATATTTTCTACCCTTTCCAAAGCAAAGTTCATTTTTTTTTGTCTTATATATGTAATTGTGTCCAAATGCCTCCAGTTTGGACACATTTTTAATTTCTTTTTGTTTTATTAAAGAGTTAACCATTCATCAAAAGATCCTATGTTTTTTAGGAACATGGTGAATAAAGCTTTGGAAAACATTGTAGCAAAAAGAGAAAATGTTGATAACCAGTTTTCCCCCTTTTGACACAATGTATTATACCATGTCATAGTCAAATTGCATAACCCTTTACCACACAATCCCGACTTCTAACAACATTTTGAAACAGCTTTTTTTAAAACACTGTGGGAAATGGGAAAATGCTGGTAACCAGCATTTTCTCCTTTCCCAAAATGTGTTCTACCCTTCCCAAACCAAATTTCAATTTTTCAGTAGCATTAATTTTGGTGAAGAGTTAAGTCTAGGTACATGATATTGGTTGTCTACAAATACTTTCAAAATGGAGTAGTCTGAAAATATATCATCAGGTAAAGACTTTATACATTAATGAATGTGAAAATACTATGGCATTTTTCTTTCTCCTATACGTAATGGAGATATCAGATGGCCATTTTTTACGAAAAATAGAGAGATTTAATCATAGGCCTTGTGTCCTTTGAGTCATGATAGTGCAAAAACTTTGGATTTTTTTTGTCTCTGTTATTACTAAAGAAATTTACTTTGTTGTTAAAGTAGCATGAGGTGCCAAAGGTAAACAAAGAGTTTGTTGAAATTTACTACAATGTAAGTGCATTTAAAAGCATGGAAGTTACCGTAAAGATGGCAGTCTGTTATTGTATGTCCGTCCAGTTAGTTGCTGGTTGAGAAATGAATTTCAAAACTGCTGTGGGAGCTTTTAAGCATTATGTTTAATATGCATTATGCTGTCACCTGTCTGGGAGAAAGCCTGTTTAGTTAAATTTTAGTAGCCTTTGTGAGCAGGTTACTTCTTTTGTGATTCCAGTCCTACAGATACTTTCCATCCAATATACCAGTGATAGAGTGGCTCGGAGCTTACTACATAGATTCCAAGTTTTGTGAAAAAGCCATTCACTATTTTGAGAGAGCTGCTATTGTTCAGTAAGTACATATATGTTTTACCAGTTAGGGCCACAGGCAAATTTTAAAACGGTTGAGGCAAATGGAGAACTTGCTTTTCCTAAGTTATATTTGTGTTGCCTCAAAGCCTTTTGTAGCAATGGTTTACTGATATTTTTGAGTGAGATTTTAGTCTGTGTAGACATTTTAGAAATGGGTATTTTTTGGTAAAAGGTGAAGACCATATCAACTATCAAATGAATTCAGCAAGCATAATTTGTAACTGTGTAAAAAGGAAAGTGTCTTTCTAGATGTGAACTCTTGGCTTTTTAGATCTTTTGTAGATCTGCTAACATAATGTTAGACTGTATTTAAGCTGTAGGCAAAGTTAGATGTGGCTCAAGTTATGAAAACAGCAGGTGAAAAAAAACAAAGAAAAAAATGCTAGTAACCTGCTCTTTCCCATTTTCCACACTGTTTCATACATCATGATCAGACTGCCCAAAATGTGCTATCTTATCATGGATCTACACTGTCCAAGAGAGGTATTCCTCTCGGCACACACACACACAAAATATCTATGACATTGGAAAATTCAGGTTTTGTGATAGGATTGAAAGTTTCAGTTTCACTTGCTTAACAGGATAAGGGTTAATAACTCTTTATGACTGATTTCTTGAAACCTTAATCAGTATGTACGTCATGATGTGAGTGGCTCCATAGGTAAGTAAACCCTGCTGGTCATAGAATTTGAACCCAGAACCTTCCATGTTGTAACCAAAACTGCTTTCACCACCTCCTTTATTTAAGAGAGATATGATATGCTTTTGTATTATGTTTCAATACTCATTTTTTTTTGTATGGTTTAATGTTTCAGCTGACATTAATTAAACTGTGTGAGCCATGTTCTGGGAAAAGGGGACTTAAAACATCCGCAAAAAGTCTGGTCTGGTTAGTCTGAACCTTTTTGCTATTGGTCAATTTTCTGCCTGTCAAAGGTCCCGTTTACCTAATGATTCAGTCAGTTTATACATAAAATGGATTTTATGGATCCATAATAATGTGATGACTTGCTTTGTATCATGTGTGGCTGAGTTGCATGAAAACCTCTTTTACCAGAGCATGGTTAGTCATTTGAAGGCTTATAACTGTAGTGACAAACTTTTGTTTTTAAAGACCAAATCAGGTGAAGTGGCATTTAATGATAGCAAGTTGTCACAGGCGGAGTGGAAATTACCAGCAGGCATTGGAAACCTATAAATTTATCCACAGAAAATTCCCAGATAATGTTGAGTGTAAGTATATGTATGATATACGTATGAATGTAACTTGTAAAAAATGAGGAAAATGTGTGGTATTGAGGAGAGCATGCTTTAACTCTTTACCACACAATTCTGACTTTTAACAACCCTGAGAAAGAAGCCTATAAAAAAACATTGTGGGAAAATGAGACAGTGTTGGTAACCAGCATTTTCTTCTTTGCCCACAATATTTTCTACCCTACTAAAGTCAAAAATCATTATATTAACAAGGTTAAATTTGTTGTCTGCAGATGCTTTGAATTTGGATCAGTCCAGAAATTTGTGGTTTGGTAAAGAGTTAAGATTTTATTTCACTCATTTAACTTACTGATCATTATACATTTAGGATTTACTTCCGTGTTTACGCTCCGACTCGTTTAGACGCATGATAAAAATAGATCGTCTATCAACCATGACGATACATGTATCATGCGCATACCTCAGTTTTACTTTCAGCGTGAACAACGCTCGACGTGTTTTTTGTTGTTCTTTTTCGTAATGGCCGAGGCTGCTTTGAAGCTTACACCTTTATCTGAGAGGGATAATGTCTCGGTCTCGAGTGTTCGTGTTTCTTCTGATACGAAGACAAATAAAACGAAACGGACCACTACCACCATAAAGGACTTAGAATCCAAGATGGCGGATATGGAGAAGCGAGTTGACGACAAATTCGACAAACTTATGAGTTCTCTTGAGACTCTGAAAGGTATGTCTACGAGTATTGGGGGCAATATTGGCCAGCCAGAAGCTCGTAGTGTTTCACATACGGATAACGAACCTTCGGGGTTGCGTAGACCGTTGTTGTCACTGGAAAATTCACTCGACAACGAATTGCATGTACCGAGTTATGCTCGGGACGATGTCTTATCCCTTCAGCCTTCCAGACGTGAGCGTACGGGACTAAGAGGCTTTTTAGGGGACAGTGACAATGAATCTTCCCAGTCATCTTCTAATGCCGATTTCTCAGGACCGGCTGATAAATGCTTTGATAAATACATTGACAAAGAAAACAACTGTTTGGGTGCATTATTCAACACTCCGGACACAGACAAGTCTTCATCTGGTGGTTTAATTCTAGACCAGTCCCAAATTGACATATTGTCAAACTCTTGGAGATGTGAAAATCCAGAAAGGCTATCATGCTATAAGGATGAATATAGGTTGACTTTTCCGGTACATTCACAGTCGGAAACTTTCCGACAGGTCCCAGGTCTTGATGACCTTATAGAGCCTATGCTGCAGAAGCGTCATGGTTCAAAAGCTGTAAAATCTTGGGGAAAAGGTCGTCAATTACATTCACAGCCTTTGAAAACCATTGAGAGTGTGGGGTTTCAAGGACAAATGGCAACACGTATGGGTATCATTGCCATGTCTTACTTGCAACAAGGTCTTGGAGCATTGATAAGAGATTTACAGACTCAGGATCCCAACATTGACCGTTGTGTACAAACTGTTAGGGATATTTTCAGTATGTCTACTAAGGCTTTAGATCAAGTTGGCAGATCGGGTGCTTTCTTTCATATTATTCGCAGGAAGGCAGCCATTTCTGATACTGGACTGAATACCTTGAGGGATGTTCAATCCAAAGTTTTGTTTCTCCCTTTATCTGGTGATGGTGTCTTTGGTAAAGGGTTAGAGGATAAATTAAAGCACAGAAAGGAACAAAAGGACCAGCTGAATGATTTAGTTCCGGAACTTCAGGATTCAAGGCCTGTTAAAAGGAAGTTCATCAGTCAACAAAACAAATCGTGTTCCAATGACAAAAGATGGTCATCCAAAAAGCAGAAAACAGATTTCTCTAGGAAGTCATATCAATTCAAACAAAATGATGCCTACAAACCTTCTGGGTCTGAAGTAGATGCACAAAAGTCTAAGGAATCATCAGGAGCTTTGCCGTCCTTTCGGATTCCTAAAAGGAAGTGACTATTTGAACAAGGTAAGCCAATGTCAAGAATTCCTTTACCTCAAACCAAATATACCTGTAGGGGGTCGACTCAAATATTCCTAAAAGCATGGGAGGAAATAACAAACGATCAATGGGTTTTGTCTGTAATAAAAGAAGGATACAAACTCGAGTTCAAAACAATACCACCTTTCTCGGGACTGAAAATAACTTCTGTTCAAAAGTCGTCCCAACATTTAATTCAACAAGAAATCATTACCCTTTTAGAAAAAGATGCTATAGAAAGAGTTCCATGGGATCAAGCAATGGAAGGTTTTTACAGTACCTTCTTTCTTGTTCCAAAGAAAAATGGCAAACTACGTCCAGTTATAAATTTGAGGCCTCTAAATCAGTACATAGAAAAGAAGCATTTCAAGATGGACACTTTACACAAAGTCATAAACATGGTGAAGCACAAAGATTGGGCAATAACAATAGATCTAGCAGATGCTTATTTACACATTCCAATCCATCCAAAACACCGGAAGTATCTAAGATTCAGTTTCCAAGGTCAATGTTATCAGTGGAAAGTGATGTGTTTCGGTCCCACATCAGCTCCACGTGTTTTCACCAAGTTAGTAGCAGTAGCAGCTGCACATCTTCACACACAAAATATTCGATTAGCTGTCTACCTAGACGATATAATGAACCTCAATCAAAACAAAATGTCTTTGCTTCAAGATCGTCATACATGCATACATCTGTTAATGTCACTGGGTTTCATAATAAATCTCAAAAAGTCCAGTCTTCTTCCTCAACAAATGATAACTTACATAGGTGCAGTTTTCGACCTAAAGGAAGGTTTAATTTATCCAACTCAAGAAAGGGTTTTGAAAGTCAAACAAGCAATAAAGATTTTCAACCAAAGATCAGTCTCTGCAAGAGTTTTCCTTCACCTGCTGGGTCTGATGGCATCTTGCATAGAACTAGTTCCCAATGCTCGGTTGTACATGAGACCGATTCAGTTACACCTTCTGAGTTTTTGGAGACCGTCCAAAGATTCTCTAGACATGGAGGTTCCTTGTACTCCACATCTGTTAAGTCATTTGAATTGGTGGTGTCTTCCAGCAAACATTTCAAAGGGTCGATCTTTCAAACAAGTTCAGACAACAGTTACAATCACTACAGATGCTTCCAAAACTATGTATGGCGGGCATATGGGAAACAGTTACATGCAAGGAATCTGGTCAGAGGATCAGCGGAAATTGCATATAAACATTCTGGAATTAGAAGCAGTGTTTATGGCAGTAAAACATTTCCTTCCAGCAATAAAGGGAAAAAATGTTCTGTTGAAAACAGACAATACAACAGTAGTCCAATATATAAACAAGCAAGGGGGGACTCATTCCAGCCAGTTATGCATAAGAACATGGAAACTATGGAACTTTGTGATTCAAAACAAGATCAGTTTGAAAGCAATTCACATATGCGGGAAAATGAATGTCTTAGCAGATCAGTTGAGTCGGACAAAAATCAAACCGACAGAATGGTCTATGAAATCTTCGGTAGTCCGTGCTATCTTTCAAATGTGGGGTCACCCAATGATGGATCTATTTGCGTCGGACCTGAATCATCAAACTCCAGTCTATTGCAGTTGGTTTCCGAGCCATCAAGCATTTGCAATAGATGCTCTATCAATTTCATGGGCGAACATGTTTGCTTATGCCTTTCCCCCAATTTGCTTGATTCCGAAAGTACTGAGTCATATGTTGCAATTCCATTGTCAAATTATCTTGATTGCATCTCAGTGGCCCCGGAGACATTGGTATCCGAGCCTGCTTCAACTACTTGTAGCATGCCCAATTCGTTTGCCATTGATTCCGGATCTACTGAGTCAACCAAGATCTCAAATAGTGCATCCCAATCCAGATCTGTTCAACTTGACGGCATGGATGTTATCGACAGACAAATGCAAAAGAAAGGATTTTCTGAAAACACTAGAAAACTTTTCAGAGCAGCATGGAGGAAAGGCACAAGAAAAGACTATAACAGCAAATTCAGAGTAATCTATAGCTGGTGTTGTGCAAGGAAAATTGATCCCTATGCTGCATCTTTAGTTAATGTCTCAGAGTTCCTTTCAGACTTGTTTGAGAAAGGTCTCCAGTTCCGTACTATAGCTGGGTACAGATCAATGCTTTCAGTTATTCTTCCCCCAGTTGATGGTTTTAAAGTAGGGCAACATCCTGATATTCTTCTGTTAATCAAAGGGGTGTTCAATAGCAGACCGCCAAAAAGGAGGCTTGTACCTGAATGGGATCTTTCTTTAGTGCTCAAGGCATTACAGAAAGAACCTTTTGAACCTATAAGAAAAGCATCTTTAAAATATCTTACATATAAGACAGTTTTTCTTATTGCTATTACTTGTTTTAGACGATGTAGCGACCTCCAGTCTCTGCGGTTGGGTCAAGATTCAGTGAATGTACAGAAAAATGGTTTGACGTTCATAAGACATGGTTTGGCTAAACAAGACAGACAGGCCCATTATGGAGCAAAAATTTTTATACCAGCTTTCAGAGACAACAAGCTCTTGGATCCAAAAAGATGTTTTTATCATTATCTAAAACGTACAGAGAAGTTCAGGAAATCTACAGATGGTAACGATGAAACAGCAGTTTTCTTGGGGTTGAATGAACCTCATAAACCAGTCTCAATTCAAACTATTTCAAATTGGATAGTTCAGACTCTTCGTATTACATTGGCAAATAAAAGTTTAAAGGTCAGAGCACACAGTACTAGAGCTATAGGATCTTCCTTTGCACTCTTTAATGGTGCATCGCTTGAATCCATTTTAACTTCAGCAGACTGGAGCCGAGATTCCACTTTTGTACAGTTCTATTTAAGGAATATAAACTGTGAAGTTCTTAAGTAAAGAACATACATTGTTTTTTGACCTGGAAGTTCTTTCTTTCAGCGAGTCGCGGATTAGTGTTTTTCTAATTGCAAAGATATTGCATGTATTATAGCTTGTATTGTACATACTGCGGGAATTACTTGTATAGTTATTGCAAGACTTCAAGGATGTGAATATATGTTGATTCTTGATGTACATACTGGGAAAGTAAATGATCATTTAAAGGATAGGAATTACAGCATCACCACCAGGTGAGAGTTACTGTTTTTTGTTTATAAGCATCATTGCTTTGTAATCTATCCTAAATGTATAATGATCAGTAAGTTAAATGAGTGAAATAAAATTTCAAAATTTGTTTTCAAGTTTGAATTTTATGAAAGAATTTAACTTACTGATCATTAGACTTTCCCACCACCACCCCAGTTGTAATTCCTTCTAGAGTGATTATTTCTTAGGTTATTCACTCTGAGAAGTAAAACTGAGGTATGCGCATGATACATGTATCGTCATGGTTGATAGACGATCTATTTTTATCATGCGTCTAAACGAGTCGGAGCGTAAACACGGAAGTAAATCCTAAATGTATAATGATCAGTAAGTTAAATTCTTTCATAAAATTCAAACTTGAAAACAAATTTTGAAATTTGTAAGGCTCTTAGCCTTCTCCACTTGAATATGCGAGTTGTTGCCGTAATTAATCAATTTTACTGTCCATAGATTAACTAAAGATGTTGTAAAAGTAACAAAATGTTTTAAGGAGAGAAATTACTCAATGAAATGTGTGAAAGGAATTTTGTATTTACAGGATTAGAACAGTATTTGGTATTTTTAATGCATACTAGTAATGAACTAAAGGGTAGTTACTACGTGTAATTGAATCGTTAAAACATTATTATACTCCCCAAAAGGAATGTTTTTGGGAGTATACTGGAATCAGCCTGTCTGTTTGTGTGTCCGACTGTATGTCAGCCTGTGTACAAAATAACTGCCTGTTTCTGTCCAAGCATGGGCGAGGGTATTAAGTCACATTCATGACAGCTCTTTTCTTCTATAAAACCAATATTTGTGGTACCTATTAGAATTATAAGGGTAAGACCATGCTGATTAGTGCCCACAACATAGGTGTTGGAAAGGCTAAAGCCGAACTCCTTGAATTACAAAATATTCCTCTCATCTGTTTCTCTTAACATGTTTTAAATGTCCTATTCTATACTGTAGGTCTGAAATTCCTGGTAAGAATCTGTTCTGATCTGGGTTTGAAAGAGGCACAGGAGTATGCAACAAAACTGAAGAAGGCTGAAAAAGCTAAAGAGTTGAAAGAACAGGTAATCATTTGTACTGTTTCATATTAGAGATGCTCATGAAAAGGGTTTTACTCTTTACCACTTAGTCTCGACTTTTAACTCTTTACCAAAAGACAAAATTTTGGACAAATCCAAATTGAAAGCATTTGCAGATAGCAAAATAAGTTACTCAAAAATTGAAATTTGGTTTGGAAAGGGTAGAAAACATTGTGGGAAAAGGAGAAAATGCTGGTTACCAGCATTTTCTCCTTTTACCACAGTGTTTTCAAAAGGCTTCTATATCAGTGTCGTTAAAAACCAGGGATTGTTTGGTAAAGGGTTAACCCTAAAAAAGCTCTTAAAAACCTTTGGGAAAAAAAGAAAGTGCTAGTAACCAGCATTTTCTTCTTCTCCCACAATGATTATTACCCTTCCTTAGACAAATTTCAACTTTTGAGTCACACTTCTTCTGTCGTCCACAAAATGCTCTCAATTTGGAGTAATGTAAAACTTTTAATTTTTGGTAAAAAGTTAAATGCATCCTGATAATGCCTAATACCGAATTATCACATGCTGTAACAATACAATCCATTTTGTTTAACCCTTTACCACACAATGACACTTTTAACACCCCTGAAAGAGAGGGCTTTTGAAAACATTGTGGGAATAGGAGAAAATGCTGGTTACAAGCATTTTCTTCATTTCCCATAATGTTTTCTTCCCTTTCAAAGAAAAATCATGTCATATGAGCCACACTGAAACTGTCATCTGAAAATGCTTTCAATTTGAACATTTCCAAAATTTTATCGTGTGGTAAGGGTTAATAATCACTTTAAGTATGTGATAGAATTGTCCTGGGACAGGCAAAAAATCATGAATAGCAAAATATTTTGACCCACATTGATCTGGAAGGACTGCATAGGTTGAGATGGGTTTCTGCTCTAAAGTATCTTTTCATGGAATAGACTAGGATTATAAACCCTTGACCTGATATGCTAATTTGAGGTTCTTCTATTTCAGCAGCAAATAAAGACATGATGTCAAAAATATGGACAAATGAGGATACAAATATCTGCCTGGGTGGAAAACATTGTGGAAAAAGGAGAAATTGCACGTCACGAGCAATTTCTCCTTTTCCCACAATGTTTTCAAAAGCTGTCTTTTGTTGATACGTCAAAATGGGTATCTATGGAGTAAAGGGTTAATGTGAAAAAATTATGGATTGATGTTCTATGCTCTTAACCATTTACGACACAATTACAACTTATAATGACCCTGAAAAAGAAGCTTTTTGAAGACAATGTTGGAAAAGGAGAAATACTGATAACCAGCATTTATTACCCTTCCCAAAACATACTTTGACATTTTAGTCACATTTAGTTGGTCATCTGTAAATGTTTTCAGTTTGGACTTATCTTAATGTATTGATGTTTGGTAATGTATTTAAGCTCTGGATATTTACTTATCAACCTTCAGTTCAGCTGGGGAAAAGATAGACATTTACATATTTTTGTACAGTTTTATTTCATTTTGGTCAAAATTCATGACAATCTTCCTAATTTTCAGATTAATTACTTTTACTCCCTTTTTAACCCTTTACCAAACAATCCAAACAAATTTAATTTTTTTAGTTTTGTTTGTCATCTGCAAGTGCTTTCAGTTTGGACCAGTCTAAAGTTTTGTTGTTTGGTAAAGAGTTAAATAGTCTCAGGGTTGTTAAAACCAGGGTTTGTTTGATAAAGGGTTAAAGATGTGTAAAATGTCATACTATCAAATCTTGAATGTGTCGATATACACTGTTTTACCTATTTCAGAGAGCTAGCAGTGGTACAAGAAGAGGTAGTGGTAGGAGAAGAGAAGGGAGTGCAGAGGGAGGTTTGTATATTCATAGGCTTTTATATTTACCATGTACATATCAACTCTTTTCCAAAGGTAAGACGGGCCCCAGTAGTGCATTCGATAGTGTGTAGGACTTGAGAATAGGAAGTTGCTTGATTGCCCCGGTTCGCTCTTGGGGATCAATGATGTCATTGCGAGAAGATTCATTCTTATTTCATGCTTTCCAGTAGGATATCAAGAAATAGCAGTGAAAATATTTTTCAATATTACACTGGTACCACCAGTGAAAATACCGATTTTCATGTTCTTTTGCCTAGGTTAATTGCGCGTACCACACAACCAGATGGAAAATATGACATCATTTACCTTACATTTCATGCATTTGACATAATATTGTTATGCGTTGCTGTGTGGGTGGGGTACGCCACAGGGAATAAGGGAAAAGAACTGTACTGGATTTTGATAAAGCTCCTCCCAGAAAGGGTTAAAAGCATGAAATAAATAGAATTTTTTTTTTTTAGCTCACCTGAACACAACATGCTCAAGGGGAGCTTTTAGGGTCACTGGGTGTCTGTCGTCCGTTGTGTGTCATGCGTCGTCAACAATTCTTTAAACATCAACTCCTCCTAAACCCCTGGGCCAATTTGAACAAAACTTGGCAGGAATGTTATTTAGGAGGTCCTCTTTAAAAACTGTTCACAGAATTTGATTCCGTCAAAAACTCTGGTTGCCATGGCAACCAAATGGAATATTTCAGCAAATTCTTTAAAAATCTTCTCCTCTGAAACCGCTGGTCAGATTTTGAAATTATTTCACAGATATGTTCCTTGGGTGACCCTTTTCAAAAACTGTTCGTGAAATTTTAATCCGTCAAAAATTGTGGCTCTGGTGAATGGGGGCTACTTGCACTATACAGAAGTGAAGGAATTCTTTAAAAATCTTCTCCTGAAACCCCTGGTCAGATTTTGAAATTATTTCACAGATATGTTCCTTGGGTGGCCCTTTTCAAAAAGTGTTTGTGAAATTTTAATCTGTCAAAAATAGTGGCTCTGGTGAATGGGGGCTACTTGCACTATACAGAAATGAAGGAATTCTTTAAAAATCTTCTCCTCTGAAACCCCTGGTCGGATTTTGAAATAATTTCACAGATATGTTCCTTGGGTGATCCTTTTCAAAAATTGTTCGTGAAATTTTGATCCGTCAAAAAATGTGGCTCTGGTTAATGGGGGCTACTTGCACTATACAGAAATGAAGGAATTCTAAAAAAATCTTCTTCTCTGAAACTGCTGTCATATTTTGAAATAATTTCACAGATATGTTCCTTGGGTGACCCTTTTCAAAAATTGTGCGTGAAATTTTGATCCGTCAAAAAATGTGGCTCTAGTGAATGGGGGCTATTTGCACTATACAAAAATGAAGGAATTCTTAGAAAATCTTCTTCTCTGAAACAGCAGGTCAGATTTTGAAATAATTCCACAGAGTTGTTCCTTGGGTGACCCATTTCAAAAAGTGTTCGCGAAATTTTGATTGGTCAAGAAACATGGCTCTGGTGAATGGGGGCTACTTGCAATATAGGGAAATGAGGAAATTCTTAAAAAAGTTTTTTTTCTCTGAAACCGATGGTCAGATTTTGAAATAATTTCTCAGGGATGTTCCTTGGGTGACCCATTTCAAAAATTTTTCTCGAAATTTTGATTGGTTAAGAAACATGACTCTGGTGAATGGGGGCTACTTGCACTGTAGGGAAATGAAGAAATTCTTGAAAATTCTTCTTCTCTGAAACAGCTGGACAGATTTTGAAATGATTTCACAGATATGATCCTTGGGTGACCCTTTTCAAAAATTGTTCACAAAATTTTGATCCGTCAAGAAACATGGCTCTGGTGAATGGGGGCTACTTGCACTATATGGACATGATGAAATTCTTGAAAATTCTTCTTCTCTGATACCCCTAGTCAGATTTTAAAATAATTTGACAGGGATGTTCCTTGGGTGATCCTTGCTCTTGTGAATGGGAGCTACTTGCATTATATGGAAATGAAGAAATTCTTGAAAATTCTCTTTCTCTGAAACCCCTGGTCAGATTTAGAAAAAAAATTTACGAAATGTTCCTTTGGTGACCCTTTTGAAAACTTGTTCGTAAATTTTGATCCATCAAGACACATGGCTCTCGTGGATGGGGGATACTTGCTCTTTTTCAGAAATGAAGAATTCTTTAAAATTCTTCTTTTTGAAACTGATGGTTAGATTTCGAAATGAATTTTACAGATGACCTTTTGAAAATTGCTTAGCAAAATTATAAATATGGTCATCTCAAAATTTCAGGTGAGCGATCCAGGGCCATCTTGGCCCTCTTGTTTTCTTTTTGTTGAAAGATGGAAATTTATTTCATCACTTGAATACCATTGGTAATATTTTCACTTGTGGCTGTGCCACGAGTGAAAATATTACCAATGGTGACCACTCGATGAAATAAATTTCGACCTTCGCGAAAAAAAAAAACCAAATATCCTCTATCTCTCACTGCTGAGCATTGTTTCAACGATGGTTATATTTTAAAACAGACCGTGGCTTGGAAACTATTGTTTTGAGTACTGGTAAAAAACTTAAGAAAAGCATGGATAGGGCCACTGGCTGCCACAATACAACATGTGGGTGTTGTCTGGGTTAGGAATACTAAATTACCTTATGTGAGTCTCTTTTCTGCCACGCAACAATTGACAAAATGAGTATGGTTCAAATGATGGAGTTTCAGTGTAGAAAACATTGTGGGAAAGGAAAAAAAAAATGCTGGCTACCAGTATATTTTCCATTTTCCACATAGTTTATCAATGTCTGTTTTTTCAAAGGGTGGTTTGAAACAAAGAATTATTTTTTGAACAGTTAACTGTATTCAATATACAGTATCATTTGTAGATACTCTAGACTGCATGTGGGATAAATTGACTACCTTTGTCTGATTTCAGCTGAGCAAGGCTCCGCAGGTAGAACACGAGGAAAGAGAAACCGACCCAATCTCGATGACACAGAGGGATCATCATACCAGCCAAGACAGCAAGAGGTTGATGCTAACTATATCGATCCCCTTGGCCCACAAATGGAAAGACCAAAGACTGCTGCTAAAGTTCGAAACATGGATGATGAATTTGCTGACGAGGAATTAGGAGAAGATCTTCTCCCAGAATAAGAAAATGAAACTTTTTTTTTCAGTTGACATTCTAATTAGATCTACACTGTCCATTACTCTAGTCTAGGTTATGACCAAAGTGTTTCTCCATCTTGTGGTGAAGTTATATTGGTGGCCTATGAAAAAGTGTGACTTATTTATTTGGTAAATGTTACAGGTAAATGTTTACCAGACAACAGTTAAGACTGGTCCATATCAAAAGCATTTGCAGATGACAGATCACATATGACTCAAATTATAGGATTTGCCTTTAACCCTTTACCCCATAAGGCATTTCTATTGTATCTCTAATTGACACTTAATAACAGCAAAGATGAAGCAGTTTCTTATGTGTATATGACACCTTTTGATAGCATAGAAACTTTGTGACAAAAGGTGAAATTGCTCTTCACGAGCAATTTCACCTTTTGCCACAATGTTTTCCAAAGACTCCTACAAGCAATGCATAGAAATGAGTATATGTGGAATAAAGGGTTAAAAGGATAGGAAAAAAATTAAATCCTTAATGCAACGAGTTTCTCTTTTTCCCTCAATTTTTTAAACAGACTTCTCCCACCAGGTGATTGAATGAAACAATTGCTTTGTTACGGTTTTACTAAAGAACCCCTTCTCTTTCATCAGTGTATTAAAGTGCAAGTCATACAGTCAGCTAGATTTATATCTACCTAAATATGGTTCAAGAGATTCCGTCCATCATTTTTTTTTTTGTTGTTTATTTATAGGAAGAAAAACATACTATTTATTAGATATTGCGGTTTCATGTTTCATGTGTTTACATGTTACTTTAGTTCAATAAAATGATTTCCAATAGAAGTTTAAATACCTTATGTTGTTTAAATACACCCAAGGATCAACCATGCCAAACTCACAAGACTTCTAAAATTCATAGGTCTTGAGAAAACTTTGTAAGACTGCACAATAGAGGGGTGGGGGCGTAGTCACTAACCATTCTAAATGGTTTTGCCAGTAAGAGGTTGTGTTACTTTCTACATGTAGAAGGCTTAGAGTACAAATTATTTGGGGATGTAAATACAAGCTCACATGCCATTCACAAAAACAAAAAAACACACACATATCCATTGCAGCATATCAAAATTTCATCAAGAAATCTTAAACATGTCTCCAAAAGGATCAGTCATGCATTCTTGGACTTTTTAGCTCATCTGAGCACAATGTGCTCAAGAGGAGCTTTTATGATAATGGTGTGTGCGTCGTCAACAATATTCTTCAAACATCTTCTCCTTCTAAACCACTGGGCCGATTTGGACCAAGTTTGGCGGGAATGTTCCTTGGGAGTCCCCTTTGTTTACAAAATTTGATGCCATCTAAAAGTCTGGTTGCCATGGCATCCAAATGGTTTTTTTTTTTAATAAGAAATTCTCTAAAAGCCTTCTCTGAAACTGCCAGTCAGATTTTTAAAAAATTTCATGGGGATATTCCTTGGGTGACCTTTTTAGCTCACCTGAGCATGCAGTGCTCATGGTGAGCTTTTGTGATCGCCCAATGTCCATCGTGCGACGTGCGTCATGCCTTGTTCACAATTTCTTTAAACATCTTCTCCTTCTAAACCACTGGGCCAATCTTGATGAAACTTGGCAGGGATGTTCCTTGGGTGAAGTTGTTCAAGTGATTGAATTCAAGGCATAACTCTGGTTGCCATGGCAACCAAAACAAACAAAAATAGCAAAATCTTTGAAAATCTTCTTCTCTGAAACTAGAAGGTGTAGAGCTTTGATATTTTGTATGTAGCATCTCCTAATGGACCTCTACCAAGATTGTTCATATGATGCCCCTGGGTCAAAACTGGCCAGGCCCTGGGGGTCACAAGTTTGAAACATAGGAACAAAGAAAACTTTACTTTAAAATTCTTCTTCTCTGAAACTAGAAGATACAGAGCTTTGATATTTGGTATGTAACATCTCCTAGTGGACCTCTACCAAGTTTGTACATATGTTGTCCCTGGGGTCAAAACGGACCCTGCCCCGGGGTAACAAGTTTGAAACATAGGAACAAAAAAGTAAAACTATAAAATTCTTCTTCTCTGAAAGTAGAAGATGCAGAGCTTTGATATTTGGTATGTAACATCTCCTAGTTAAGCTCTTCCAAGATTGTTCATATGATACCTCTGGGGTCAACACTGGCTCCTCCCTGGGGGTCACTAGTTTGAAACATCGAAACAATCTCCTAGTGGACCTCTACCAAGTTTGTTCATATGATGCCCCTGGGGTCAAAACTGGCCCTGCCCCGGGGTCACAAGTTTGAAACATAGGAACAAAGAAGGAAAACTTTAAAAATCTTCTTCTCTGAAACTAGAAAGTGCAGAGCTTTGATATTTGTTATGTAGCATCTCCTAGTGGACCTCTACCAGAATTGTTTATATGATGCCCCCCGGGGTCAAAACTGGCCCCTCCCTTGGGGTCACAAGTTTGAAACATGGGAACAAAGAAAACTTTACTTTAAAATTCTTCTTCTCTGAAACTAGAAGATACAGAGCTTTGATATTTGGTGTGTAGCATATCCTAGTAGACCTCTAACAAGATTGTTCATATGATGTCCCTGGGGTCAACATTGGCCCCGCCCCGGGGGTCACAAGTTTGAAATATAGAAATAAAGAAGGAAAACTTTAAAATTCTTCTTCTCTGAAACTAGAAGGCGTAGAGCTTTTATATTTCGTAAGTAGGATCTTCTAGTGGACTTCTTCAATGTTTCTTTAAAAATCTTTTTCTTTGAAACCAGAAGGTGTTGATCTTTGATATTTGGTATAAAACATCTACTGGACCTTTGCCAACTTTATTCATATGATGCCCCTGGGGTCAAAACTTGCCCTGCCCCTAGGGTCACAAGTTTGAAACAAGAACAACGACAGAAAACTTTAAAAATTTTCTTCTTTGAAACTGGATGGCTTAGGGCTTTCATATTTTGTATGAAGCATCTCTTAGTTAAGCTCTTCCAAGTTTGTTCATATGATGCCCCTAGGGTCCAAAGTGGCCCTGCCCCGGGGGTCACAAGTGTGGATATGGGAAAAAAAAGGAAAACTTTAAAAATCTTTTTTCTTTGAAACCAGAAGGGGTTGATCTTTGATATTTGGTATAAAGCATCTCCTACTGGACCTTTGCCAACTTTACTCAAATGATGCCCCTGGGGTCATAATTGGCCCAGCCCCGGGGGTCACAAGTTTAAACATGCGAACTAAAAAGGAAAAAATTAAAATTCTTCTTCTCTGAAACTAGGAGGTGTAGAGCTTTGATATTTGGTATGTAGCATCTAGTAATGGACCTCAACTAAGTTTGTTCATAAGATGCCCCAGGGGTCAAAACTGGCCCGCCCAGGGGGTCACAAGTTCTAAACATAGGAACGAAAAAGGAAAACTTTAAAATTCTTCGGAGAGCTTTGATATTTGGTATGTTAAATTGACTTGAGACTTGGTGAACATGTTTGTTGTATTGCCTGCCCTTTGCAACTATTATACCTCCTTGACAACTGCCGGAGGGATGGGCATATGTTGTGACAATTTGCCACTCTTGTTTCATCATCATCATCGATAACGTCATAACAACATTTAAAATTGACTGGTTTTACGCATTTTTAGCTCCACTGGCCGAAGGCCAGCGGGCTTATGTCATGGCCCGTTGTCCGTCGTACGTCCGTCCGTCCGTCCGTCCGTCCGTCCGTCAGTCCGTTAACTTTTTCTTTAAACATCTTCTTCTCTGAAACTACCCATCCAATTTTGATGAAACTTCACAGAAATGATCCTGCCATGGTCCTCTTCAGAATTCCTTGAAAGAATACAATTCCTTCAAAAACTCTGGTTGCCATGGTAACAAAACTGAAAAATTTTGAAAATCTTTGAAAATCTTATTGTCTGAAACCGTAAGGCCTAGAGCTACCAAATTTGGCATGTAGCTTTATCTAGTGGACCTCTACCAAGTTTCTTCAAATTATAGCCCTGGGGTCAAAATTGGCCCCGCCCCGGGAGTCACAAGTTTTACATGGGCTTATTTAGGGAGAACTTTAAAACTCCTCTTCTTCTACCTAGGCATAGGGCCTAGGGCTACCAAATTTGGGATGTTGTTTTATTTAGTGGACCTCTACCAAGAGTGTCTAAATTATAGCCCTGGGGTCAAAATTGGTCCCGCCCCGGGGGTAACAAGTTTTACATGGGCTTATATAGGGAGAACTTCAAAATTCTTCTTCCACCTAGCCATAGGGCCTAGGGCTACCAAATTTGGCATGTAGCTTTATCTAGTGGACCTCTACCAAGGGTTTCCAACTTATAGCCCAGGGTTCAAATTTGGCCCCGCCCCCGGGGGGGTAACAAATTTTACATGGGATTGTATAGGAAAAACTTTCAAAATCTTGTTGCACCTAGCTATAAGGACTAGGGCTATCAAATTTTGCATGTAGCTTTATCTAGGGGGTCTCTACCAAGGGTGCCCAAAAGTATAGCCCTAGGGTTGAATTTAGCCCCCGTCACAGGGGATCACAAGTTTTGCATTGGCTTATATAGGGAAACTTTAATAATCTGCTTGTACATAACCATAAGGCCTAGGGCTACCAAATTTTGCATGTAGCTTTATCTAACGGGCTTCTACCAAGAGGACCAAAATTTTTACTTTGGGGGTTAAGTTTGACCCCATCCCAGGGGTCACAAGTTTTACATTGGCTTTATAAACCTGTCTCATGGGTCACATATTTTACAGGGCCTTTTATTGAGCAAATTGGTTTTACAGGGCTTTTTATTGGGCAAGATTCAAAAACCTTCGTGTTTATAACCACACATTCTAGATTCATATTGTAGGTCTGGGGTCAAAATTGGCTCCATCCAGGGATCACAAGTTTAACATGGGCCTCAAGATATAGTCACTTTAATTTATACATTAATCAAGGGAAATAACTCTTTGTATGAAAGATAAAGTTTGGTACTATTTACCTCCCTTGATTATCAAACTGCATTGATACATGATTGATGCTAGACATTAAGTTTTTTGATAGAAAATATTCTGTTTTCAAGTGCTATTCATTTTTTTGATGCTAATAGTTATGCTCACATGAGGTGAATAATAAATTCAGAGTAAGGTTTCTATCATTCAGCTTATTTTTCCAAGGATTTTACCTTTAATGCTAATGAATGAACCTGCTTGTACTGTCTGACAGCGTTCATTGTTTTTGAAGGCCCTCTTTTTCATGGTCATGAACACTTCAATTTGTGTGGTAAAGGGTTAAAAAGCCAGTGGAGCGATACAGGGCCATCATGGCCCTCTTGTTAGCTCACCTGAGCACGAAGAACTCATGGTGAGCTTTTGTGATCGCCCAATGTCCGTCATCGTTTTGCATCGTGCGTCGACCACAATTTCTTTAAACATCTTCTCCTCCTAAACCACTAGGCCAATCTTATTGAAACTTGGCAGGGATGTTCCTTGGGTGAAGTTGTTCAAGAGATTGAATTCAAGGCATAACTCTGGTTGCCATGGCAACCAAAACGAACAAAAATAGCAAAATCTTTGAAAATCTTCTTCTCTGAAACTAGAAGGTGTAGAGCTTTGATATTTTGTATGTAGCATCTCCTAATGGACCTCTAACAAGATTGTTCATATGATGCCCCTGGGTCAAAACTGGCCCTGCCCTGGGGGTCACAAGTTTGTAACATTGGAACAAAGAAAAAAAATTAAAATTCTTCTTCTTCTCTGATATAAGAACGTGCAGAGCTTTGATATTTGGAATATAGCATCTCCTAGTAGACCTCTACCAAGATTGTTCATATGATGCCCCTGGGGTTAAAACTGGCCCGGCCCTGGGGGTCACAAGTTTGAAACATAGGAACAAAAAAGAAAAACTTTAAAATTCTTCTTCTCTGAAACTAGAAGATACAGAGCTTTGATATTTGGTATATAACATCTCCTAGTGGACCTCTACCAAGTTTGTACATATGTTGTCCCTGGGGTCAAAACGGGCCCTGCCCCGGGGTCACAAGTTTGAAACATAGGAATAAAAAGGAAAACTATAAAATTCTTCTTCTCTGAAAGTAAAAGATGCAGAGCTTCGATATTTGGTATGTGGCATCTCCTAGTTGACCTCTACCTGTTCATATGATACCCCTGGGGTCAATACTGGCTCCTTCCTGGGGGTCACAAAATTGAAACATCGAAACAAATAAGAAAGAAAACTTTAAAAATCTTCTTCTCTGAAACTAGAAGGTGCAGAGCTGTGATATTTGTTACGTAGCATCTCCTAGTGGACTTCTACCAAGATTGTTCATATGTTGCCCCTGGGGTCAAAACTGGCCCCGCCCTGCGGGTCACAAGTTTGAAACATAGGAACAAAGAAAACTTTAAAATTCTTCATCTCTGAAACTAGAAGATACAGAGCTTTGATATTTGGTATGTAACATCTCCTAGTGGACCTCTACCAAGTTTGTACATATGTTTCCCCTTGGGTCAAAACTGGCCCTGCCCCGGGGTCACAAGTTTGAAACATAGGAACAAAAAAGGAAAACCATAAAATTCTTCTTCTCTGAAAGTAGAAGATGCAGAGCTTTGATATTTGGTATGTTTCATCTCCTTGTGGACCTCTACTAAGATTGTTCATATGATACCCATGGTGTCAACACTGGCTCCTCCCTGGGGGTCACAAGTTTGAAACATCGAAACAAAGAAGGAAAACTTTAAAAATCTTCTTCTCTGCAACTAGAAGGTGCAGAGCTGTGATATTTGAAATGTAGCATCTCCTAGTGGACCTCTACCAAGTTTGTTCATATGATGCCCCTGGGGTCAAAACTGGCCCTGCCCCGGGGGTCACAAACTTGAAAGATAGGAACAAAGACGGAAAACTTTAAAGTTTTTCTTCTTTTAAAGAAGAAGGTGCAGAGCTTTGATATTTGGTGTAGGATCTCCTGGTGGACCTCTACCAAGATTGTTCATATGATGCCCCCTGGGGTCAACGCTGGCTCCTCACTGGGGGTCACAAGTTTGAAACATCGAAACAAAGAAGGAAAACTTGAAAAATCTTCTCTGAAACAAGAAGGTGCAGAGCTCTGATATTTGTTATGTAGCATCTCCTAGTGGACATCTACCACGATTGTCCATATGATGCCCCTGGGGTCAAAACTGGCCCCGCCCCGGGGGTCACAAGTTTGAAACATAGGAACAAAGAAGGAAAACTTTAAAATTCTTCTTCTCTGAAAGTAGAAGGTGCAGAGCTTTGATATTTGGTATGTAGCATCTCCTAGTGGACCTCTACCAAGTTCGTTCATATGATGCCCCTGGGGTCAAAACTGGCCCTGCCCCGGGGGTCACAAGTTTGAAACATACGAACAAAGAAGGAAAATTTTAAAGTTCTTCTTCTCTTAAAGTAGAAGGTGCAGAGCTTTGATATTTGGTATGTAGGATCTCTAACAAGACCTCTAACAAGATTGTTCATATGATGCCCTCTGGGATCAAAACTTGCCCCTCCCTTGGGGTCACAAGTTTGAAACATGTGAACAAAGAAGGAAAACTTGAAAAATCTTCTTCTCTGAAACTAGAAGGTGTAGAGCTTTGATATTTGGAATGTAGCATCTCCTAGTTGACTTGGACCAAGATTGTCCATATGATGCCCTTGGGGTCAAAATTGGCCCCGCCCCGGGGGTCAAAAGATTGAAACATAGGAACAAAGAAGGAAATCGGAATTATTTAGAATCAAAATTTGATATTTGGTATTTATCTTCATTGTAGACCTTTAGTGCTTAGTACTCAGGTGAACGAGATAGGACCATCATGGTCATCTTGGTTTTTTTTTTCACTCTTTTGTTGAGCTGTTAGAGAGATGGGTGATCAGAAAAAAGGAAATATATTTAATAAGTATTACTTTAAAGAACAAAATCCTGCAGCTTTTGGTGGACCGCAAAAGTTGTGGCATATGTTAGATAGATAGTATGATCCCGGTGTGTTTATCATCGATTATGTGCGACAAAGGTTGAGCAATGAAGATTCGTATGTATTACAAAAGCCAGTACGATATCGGTTTAAGACTGCAAATGTGCGAGTAACATCTGTTAATGAGTAGTGGGATATAAATTTACTGTCCATGGTTAACTTAGCGGAAGAAAATGATGGAGTGCAATTTCTACTATTTGCGATAGACATCTTGTCAAGAAAATTATTGGTACGAAAGTTGAAAAACAAAACGGCAAAAGCTGTCTCAGAGGCAATGAAAAGTATTTTACGTCAGTGGAAGCCGAAGAAGATTAGAGCTCATCGAGAATCGGAATTTGTTAATCGATGGTTTAAAAGACTAATTAAAAGCGAAAATATTTAATTTTTACGACTCAAAATCCAGCAAATGCTAACTATGTCGAACGTGTTCAGCGCGCAATCAAAAGTTCACGCTACAGAATAACGAGACACAAACACTTGTATCGTTACATCGATTCTCTACAGAACGCCATCAGTAATTATATAATAACAGACTGCATCGTGGTTTAAATGATTTAACGCCTATGCAGGTCGTTAAAACAAACGAAGCTGATGTGTGGTGTTACATCTGTTTGAAAAAGAAATCAAAATTGAAAGCTGTACCTGTTTTTATTTATAAAGTTGGTGATTTGGTGCGCATAAGTTTTACTAAACAACTGTTCCGTAGAGCATATCACGAACAATTCACTACTGAGGTTCTTAAGGTGTCTGCAAAATTATTGAAGCAGAGAGTACCCTATATGTACACACTACAGGATTTTAAAAAATGACAAAAGTTTGTTTTACGCGGCTGAGTTACAAATAGTCAATACAGACGAGAACAATTTGTGGTTTATTCAGAGAATCATACGAAAGAGGAAGCGAAACAAGAAGCTTCAGTACTTTGTCGAGTGGCAAGGATTTCCGAGGACATATAATTGATAGCTGAACAGACACAGATGAAACCATCGAGCGTACATACATACACTCACTATTTTGCACAACGGATCATACCCATTCACCTCTGTAGTTGGTTCAGAAAGTAGTCCGTCATCACGTGATATTTTCGTCACATATATAACCATAACTCAAAATGGCGTCGAAAACGCCGGTGACAGAAAGACAAATCGATTGTTTTGTTCGCTGTTCAAACAGCGTTAGGCCAATCAGACTTAGTGGTAGGAAATGTGAAAAAGAGGGATTTTCTGAAAATCTTAAATGTATACCAGCCGATATAGTTTAGTAGGTAAAGCGTAGGACTCGTGAACACAATGTTTCGGGTCACTACAGGTTGTGGGTTCGAATCTCCGGCTGGCCAACTAAAATTACTAATAGTCTTTCGGATAACACATTAAAACGAGGTCCTGTGTGACGTTGTTATATGCCGCGCACGTTAAAGAACCAGGCGAAGCTCTCAGTAGTTTCGACCTGTATCCTTACACTATCCCCCGTAACAACTAACCGTCTTCTGGGGGCGTCACTCAGATGGGCAACCGGTAGCGACGATGAATAAATGGAAATAACCAACCAACCATAGCTTAGATGTCTTTTAAGGACGATAATTTATTGTTGTTTTTAATTTCACAGTTAGATCCATCGGTGTGTCGAAACTATTGCCATCATTCATGGGCACAGCCATTTCTTTTTCTACTTGACGTAAGATTCTGATCAGTAAAGAAGCTTGAAAAAATAGTTCTATTGTATATAGGTAAATTCTTCAGTTTGAATGCACCTATAATGTATCCGGAATCATGTATCCTTTGTCTACTTTACTATGTTACACAATTAAATAGTAACAAAACATTTTTTCCTCGGCCTTTGCCAAGCTTTTTGTCATTTAGCCCATTGCAGAGATGTATGGTGAGAGTAACGAACGACAACTGTACTCAGAGATTGACAGGCACTGTTGAAATATGGTCAAGATGCGTTGGCAAATCAAATTCAAAGTCAGGTCTGGATAATCGACGGTGCAGACTCTCCTGATAATACGTGCGGCTCAAAGTTCCACTAACAATGGTTAATACGAAAGAGCATTCCTGATAAGCAAATCGAAAACTTTAGATTTCCTTTGTTTCAGAGACCTGGTTGCCCTCAATGTATGATTCCTATTTTTTTGTGACGAACTAAAGAAAGGTTTTATGTACTAAATCTTGTAAACCGGTCGCCTAAAACTTTCAACGTAGCTAAATTGAGAGTGATTCGAGACGATTAAAAAAAATCTGGTTAAAAAAAAAAATGTCATAATTATGAAGGAAATATGAGACTAGTACAGAACTCGGGATCCTTTGCTTACACAGCAAGTGCTCTATCGCTGAGCTACGTATTCCGTTGAATTGACAAATGAACACTTAGTACATTTTTGTGAAAGGTAGAGAGAAAAAAAAAGAAAGTTCTTGGTTATAACATATTCATGAAAAACGAGCCAGAATGGTTGCCTTGTTAATATCTTGGATAAGTTCTCAATTTGGTCATATAGACATGCCTTTATTTTTGACTAATCACAAAACTCGGTTTATTCATTCTATATCAAACCAAGAAGTCGGTCTAAAGCCAGCGCATTTAGCTACGCCGAAAAATAAAGATGTCAACAGAGCTTGTATAATAATCTTTTAGGCCATCAATACCCTCCTGAGAAAATCTAGTCATCTCTGCATTGCGCGCCTCAGATATTACCTCCTTTTGTGTAAGGCTAGCTATACAGTACTGCTTTTTGATGCCTCGACTGTTACAAGTTTGTTGAAATATAGAATACTCTCACAACACCGAAGACGGACAATGAGTGGGAAATTTGAGTTTTCATGAAGAAATTTTCCATTTTAACATTTATAACGTTGCTAGAATTTTGGCGAATAGTTTCAGATAGTTCTATCATACTCTCCGACCTTTCATTCCAAACAAATAGCTAAATTTCATTAAAGTCAGCGCAAAGTTCAGCAATGAGAGACGAGCGAACCATTTCTCACTGGATTTCATAAACGATTAAAATTAATTTGGTAACATGTAAAGGAATTCTTGGATAGGTGCACTGGCCAATGCAAAATATCTGAAGCACAAATATAAACAACCTTCCTCTTCAAATTTGTTGCTGCAATTTTTACTGATTCTTTTACCTAACAATTCCGAGTTGTTACAGCCTTACATAAAATGCTGATAATCAACATCTTTCCATGTTTTTTTTTTTATTTCAAATTACCTATTCACAAAAATATATTAATAAATGTTTCAATTATGATTATTGTAATGCGTAGCTCAGTGGTAGAGCACTCGCCCTGAGATCTGACGGTAGCGAGTTCGAGTCCTACAAATATAACATTTTTTCATTTCATCCTTCACTTTGCCATTTTTTTACCCAAATTTTTGTGTCGTTGGCTAGGAAGACTTTCCTTTAAACAGGTTGATTTTTTTTGTCGACTTGTAAGGATTTTTAGTACACAGAACTCCTTATTAGCTTGTAATAAAAACCGTGAACATTGGAATTATATATAGGGGGCATACAGATCAGCGAAACAAAAGAAATAGGTGAAAAGATGAATTGTCACGCTCTTGTAACTGAAATACCCTTTAGAAACGGCGAGAAAGAAATCAAGCATACAAATACATCCAATTGTTTAAGTTGGGGAAAAACTTAGCAGCGCCATAGAAGGAGTTCAGCCAATTATTTTTTTGCAACAGACTGTAAATGCAAGAGTTGCAAGCCCAAATCGTTGTTAAAAACCAACAATGTTCACTTTTCCACAATGTTATCTTCTCTTTGAAAGATAAGACGTTCCATCTCGTTTATAATGGACAAGTTTAAAAAGAAAATTGTCGTCTGGAAAAACAGCTGACAATGTGAATGAAAGGACATGCTTTGTGATTGGTAAGCAAGATCAGAAACATATGCAAAGTTGCACTGTTTGTACTGATATTCACGACTCATATTAAAAATAAATAGAGTGAAAGACCAGATACAAAAAAGACCCATTACATGACCATTTGTTACAGAAACTCTCTTTAATTTTACCTAGGGTACGATAATTAAGGGGCCGAACAGCTTGCACAAAAAATTTCTTGATTTCGACCACAAAAAACAAGCCATCAGAAAAGGGGACCGAAAGTTTAACTCATTATTTCGACTATTTTCAATCATTTTCGGAGCGCCAAAAGCTTGTCATGTTATCCAGAGCAACTCCAAATAACTTTTGGTAGCATGAAATTACAAGAATTGCATCTCTTGTGCTTGCAAATTGAGATTTTTCTATGTGGTCCCTCTTTTCGTGCTGCAAAAGTTTTTCTTCAATATGGCCGTCTATCGGCGAAAACTTTCGCAGCACCTTAAAAGGAGTTTTCTCCTAGTCGCGCATCAGTGTAATTCTTTATCAGGTACCTTTTGTCATGCCACAATTGGATGAACACGAGAAGTTTGATTTAGTTTTCCCCCCTTTTATGGGGTGGACGTATAATTATATCCTAAAGCGCCCGTGTAGATCGTGCAAATCCAATTGCGGCATGACAATGGGTACCCAATAAAAAGTTACACTGATGCGCGACAAGGAGAATACCTCTTTTAAGGTGCTGCGAAAGTTTTCGCCGACATCCGGCCATATTGAAGAAAAAGTTTTGCAGCACGAAAAGAGGGACCACATAGAAAAATCTCAATTTGCAAGCACAAGAAATGTAATTCTTGTAGTTTTATGCTGCAAAAAGTTAATTGGAGTTGCTTTGGCTAACACGGCAAGCTTTTGGCGCCTCGAAAATGATTTAAAATAGTCGAAATAATGAGTTAAACTTTCGGTCCCCTTTTCTGATGGCTTGTTTTTTGTAGTCGAAATCAAGAAATTTTTTGTGCAAGCTATTCGGCCCCTTAATTATCGTACCCTAGGTAAAATTAAAGAGGGTTTCTGTGACAAATGGTCCTATAATTTTTTTTTGTATCTGGTCTTTCACTCTATTTATTCATAATATGATTAGTGAATATCAGTACAAACAGTGCAACTTTGCATATGTTTCTGATCTTGCTTACCAAGCACAAAGCATGTCCTTTCATTCACATTGTCAGCTGTTTTTCCAGACGACAATTTTCTTTTTAAACTTGTCCATTATAAACGAGATGGAACGTCTTATCTTTCAAAGAGAAGATAACATTGTGGAAAAGTGAACATTGTTGGTTTTTAACAACGATTTGGGCTTGCAACTCTTGCATTTACAGTCTGTTGCAAAAAAATGAATTGGCTGAACTCCTTCTATGGCACTGCTAAATTTTTCCCCAACTTAAACAATTGAATGTGTTTGTATGCTTGATTTCTTTCTCGCCGTTTCGAAAGGGTATTTCAGTTACAAGAGCGTGACAATTCATCTGTTCACGTATTTTCTTTGTTTCACTTATTTGTATGCCCCCCTATATATAATTCCAATTGTCACAGTCTTTATGACAAGCTAATGAGGAGTTCTGTGTACTAAAAATCCCTTACAAGTCGACAAAAAATCAACCGCTTTAAAATGAAAGTATTCCTAGACAACAACACAAAAAATTGGGTAAAACATGTCAAAATGAATGAAGAAAAAAATGTTACATTTGTAGGACTCGACCTCGCTACCATCAGATCTCAGGGCGAGTGCTCTACCACTGAGCTACGCATTACAATAAACATAAATGAAACATTTATTAATATATTTTTGTGAATAGGTAATTTGAAATTACAAAAAACATGGAAAGATGTTGATTATCAGCATTCTATCATTTCCCCACAATGCTTTCTCAGGCTTCAATATGTAAGGCTGTAACAACTCGGAATTGTTTGGTAAAAGAATCAGTAAAAAATTGCAACAACAAATTTGAAGAGGCAGGTTGTTTATATTTGTACTTCAGATATTTTGCATTGGCCAGTGCACCTATCCAAGAATTCCTTTTTATGTTACCAAATTCGTTTTAATCGTTTATGAAATCCAGTGAGAAATGGTTCGCTCGTCTCTCATTGCTGAACTTTGCGTCGACTTTGTTGAAATTTAGCTATTTGTTTGGAATGAAAGGTCGGAGAGTATAATAGAACTATCTGGAACTATTCCCACCCCCTGCCCCCGCTCCCCACAATTCTAGTAACATTATAAATGTTAAAATTGGAAATTTTTTACATGAGAAATTGAAATTTCCCACTCATTGTCAGTTTCCGGTGTTATGAAAGTATTCTATATTTCAACAAACTTGTAACAGTCGAGGTATCAAAAAGCAGAGCTGTATAGCTAGCCTTAGAGGGTAGACACAAAAGAAGGTAATATCTGAGGCGCGGAATGCAGAGATGACTAGACTTTCTCAGGAGGGTATTGATGGCCTAAAAGATTATTATTATACAAACTCTGTTGACATCTTTATTTTTCGGCATAGCTAAATGCGCTGGCTTTAGACCGACTTCTTGGTTTGATATAGAATGAATAAACAGAGTTTTGTGATTGGTCATCAATAAACGTATGTCTATATGACCAAATTGAGAACTTGTCCAAAATATTAACAAGGCAACCATTCTTACTCGTTTTTCATGAACATGTGATAACCAGCAACCTTCTTTTTTTTTCTCTCTTTCTCTACCTTTCACAAAAATGCACTAAGTGTTCATTTGTCAATTCAACGGAATGCGTAGCTCAGCGATATCTAGGGCACTTGCTCTGTAAGCAAAGGATCTCGAGTTCTGTACTAGTCTCATATTTCCCTCATAATCTATGTCATTTTTTTTAACCAGTTTTTTTTTTTAATCGTCTCGAATCACTTTAAATTTAGCCACGTTGAATATTTTGGCGACCGGTTTACAAAAGATTTAGTACATAAAACTGTACTTTAGTTCGTCACAATAATAAAAATATAAATCATATTTTCAGGACAACCAAGTCTCTGAAACAAAGAATACCTAAAGTTTTCGATTTGCTTATTAGGGTTGCTCTTTCACACACATGAATAAACCATTGTTGGTGGAACTTGGAGCCGTACGTATTATCAGAAGTGTCTGCGTCGTCGATTATCCAGACCTGACTTTGAATTTGATTTGCCAACGCATCTTGACCATATTTCAACAGTGCCTGTCAATCTCTGAGTAGAGTTGCCGTTCGTTACTCTCACAATACATGTCTGCAACGGGCTAAATGACAAAAATCATGGCAAACCGAGGAAAACATGTTTTATTACTGTTTAATTGTGTAAAATAATAAAGTAGACAAAGGAAATATGATCCGGACACATTATACGTGCATTCAAACTGATAAATTTACCTGTATACAACAGAACTATTTTTTCAAGCTTCTTTACTGATCAGAATCATACGTCAGTTGGAAAAAGAAATGGCTGTGCCCATGAATGATGGCTATAGTTTCGACACACCGATAGATCTAAGTTCGTGAAATTAATAAAAAAAAACATTATCGTTCTAAAAGACATTTGAGCTTTTCAGAAAATCCCTCTTTTTTCACATTTCCTACCACTAAGTCTGATTTGCCTGATATAAACCTTCAATAAATGGATTAAGGAACCACCTCACCACAAATTTAGACGTCTATAGAAATACTAAAATGTTTGAAAAAGGAGAAAATATCATGACTTTTGTAGAACATATCATACAAAACCTCCCATGAGCCGATTAAGATAGTCAATAACCGAAGACAAAAAACAGAGAAAACACGAAAAAAAAAAATCAACAATTAAGAAGTAAGATTTAAAGACACAAGACTCTTCCTTTTATCCTGGTTCATTTTAGTGAGTAAACAAGCATAGCAGCATATCAGCCCACCAATGCACACATGCACACACACACACACACACACACACACACACACCCGCACACACCCCCCACACATACCTGCACACTTTTGCACCACATAAAAAAATAAGCTTTGTTGTCGCAAATCAATCAGTACTTTGGCACATCAATTACATATTAGTTAACTTGAAATTTTAGAATGGGGAAATTGTAAAATTGGAAAACATTTTAAAATCTATTACACAAGGAAACAATGATATTTGTAAATATGTACTACTAACAAAATATTTACTAACAATGATATGTAAGGTATGTTGGGGGATGGCCACGACCCTCACATACCGATAGACGTGGCAATTAAAGCTTAAAAAAAAAAAGTCTGATTTGCTTTATGCTTTTGAACAGCGCACACAAAAATCGACTGGTCTTCTTTCACCGGCGTTTTTGACGCCATCTTGAGTTATGGTTATGTGACGAAAATATCACGTGATGACGGACTACTTTCTGAGCCAACTACAGAGGTGAATGGGTATGATACGTAGTGCAAGAGTGTGAGTGTCTACACCGTAAGAACCTCGGTTGTGAACTGTTCGTGATATGCTCGACAGAACGGTTGTTTAGTAAACTTATGCGCACCAAATCACCAACTTTATAAGTAAAAACATGTTTAGGTTTAAACTTTGGTTTCTTTTTCAAATAGATGTAAGCCCACACATTAGTTTCGTCTGTTTTAACGACCTGCATAGGCGTTAAGCCATTCAAACCACGATGCGGTGTGTTATTATAATTACTGATGGCGTTCTGTAGAGAATCGATGTAACGATACAAGTGATTGTGTCTCGTTATCCTGTAGAGTTAACTTTTGATTGTGCGCTGAACACGTTCGACATAGCATTTGCTGGATTTTGAGTCGTAAAAATTAAATATGTTCACCTTTCATTAGCTTTCTTAAACCAGCGATTAACAAATTCCGATCTGCTCAAATCTTCTTCGACTTCTGCTGACATAAAATACTCTTTCTTGCTTCAATACAGTTTTCGCGGTTTTTTTTTTTGCAACTTTCGTACCCATAATTTTCTTGACAAGATATCTATCGCAAGTTGTAGAAATTGCACTCCGTCATTTTCTTCCGTTAAGTTAACCATGGACAGTAAATCTATATCCCACTGCTCATTAACAGATGTTACTCCCACATTTGCGGTCTTAAACCGATATCGTACTGGCTTTTGTAATGCATACGAATCTTTATTACTCAACCATTGTCACGCATAATCGATCGTAAACATACCCGGATACTTTCGATCTAACACTTTCCAGAACTTTTGGAGTCCATCAAAAGCTGCAGGATTTTGTTCTTCAAAGTATTACTCATTTAATATATTTCCCGGTTTTTTTCTGATAATACATCTCTCTAACAGCTCAACAAATTATTGAAAAAAAAAAAATTGCGTAAAATCAACGGATTTTATATGTTCTGTTATGGCGTCATCGATGTACTGAAAACAGCTAAACAAAAGATTGAAAAAATTCGTAAAATCAATGGATTGACCTCATCAGATCACTTAGGATTATTCTCACCGAGGACTTTGCTCAACGAGGATTTAGCTCCGAATACCGAGGATTCCTCCTATACTTTTGACACTAATGCTTTCTGTTATCAATTGATATGGTTGTAACAATTCAGGATTCATGTCCAGAAATGACTCCTTCATGTATTACAAAGACTGATTCAAAATTTATGCCTAAATTGCTTTGTGAAAAGAATCACTTCTTAATCCTTAACCACACTTTTCCGAGTTTTAATGATCTTGAGGTAGAAGGCTCCATTATGGAAATGGAGAAATGCTACTATCCAGCATTTTCTCCTTTTTCATAGATATTTTCTGTCCCGTATAGAAAACTACCAAGCTTTGAACCAACTTTGAAGTCTGCGAATGTATCCTTAACTCTTTACCATACGACAAAATTTTAGACTTGTCTAAAGTGAAAGCACTTGTACACGAAAAACTTAAACGTAACTCAAAAACTGAAATTTGTTTTCAGCTGGTTACCAGCATTTTCTACTTTTCCCAGTGTTTTCAAAAAGCATCTACCTCTGGGTCGTAAAAACAGGAAATGTTTGTTAAAGGGTTAGACACGCTTAATGTTTGGTCGTCTTGTAAAGAGTTAACATAATGTCATACTAGGCTTTTAGTGAAGAAAATGTTGACTTCTTAAACTCTTTACCAAGTGACAAAATGACAATAAGAAGTCCAAATTGAAAAGATTTGCAGACGACAAAATAAGTGTTTAAAGATAAAACTTGTATTGATAAATCTTGAAGACATTGTTGGAAAAGGAGAGCATGATGTTTGTCAGCATTTTCTCCGTTTTCCCTATGTTTTCGAAAGGCTTCTTTAAAATAGTCATTAAGTCCGGCTGTGTGGTAAAGGATTAAAGTAATTACCTCGTTTTTGTTTATGCAAATCAGGTAGGCTGTAGGCAAAATGTTTGGATATTTGTATATTATTATATCAACTGAGGCTGATACAATCTAACTTTCAATGTTACATGTCCGCATTATATTACAATTAAATGTTAGACTTGCCCAAATTGAAAGTATTTGCAGTTGATATTTTTGAAGAATTTTGGAAGATAGAAATTTTCGGTAAAGGATGAAGTGCCCGAGTTAGGATCTTTTACCAAGTTTGTCTTGTTACTCTCACGTGCTCTTTCTTGCGGTTGTGCTGGTTGTAAAATGGCCTGCTGAAATTTGTTAAAAAAGAATGCTGTGTGCAGGTGACAATGTCTAGCTGCAAGTATTTGATTTTCAGTAAATATACGACTGCCCAGGGGCAAAATGTCGAGACGGCCATAGAGAGTTAAGAACCTCAGAAGCCACACTACGCTTAGAAAACAGTAACAAATCACTACATCCACATCGATCTTATTTCAATTCCCTTTGTTTTCACATTTGCATGAGGATATGAACGAGTAGAAAGATCATTCTTGTTTTAGAAAGTTTATCATTTGACCTCAAGGTGTGACCTTGGCCTTTGACATAAATATTCAAATATTGTAAATGGCACATGTACCCATGAAGGAAAATAAGTGTCAAATCATTTTAAAATCCATCCAAAATGTAGAAATTGTGACTCGGATATGCTCTGATAACTATTTTTATTATTTGACCTTACAGTGTGGCCTTTACCTTGGACTACCAGAACAACTGTTTCAAAAGGCACCTCTACTCATGAAAGAGAACATTTGTACCAAATCATTATTAATTATATCGATATATATAAAAGTTGTGATAAATTTATCATTTGACCTTGAAGTGTGATGCTGACCTTGGATCTACCTTGTTTAACTAGTACTTCTACTCGATACAGAATGGGCGGAGACACACATGCACACACATACACCAAAGCCACATTAACAAATATGTCTCCCATCTGCAAGCATGTTCGACAAAAATCATTAAAATTTGTTTAACCCATTACCACACGATCCCTATTTTTGACAACCCCGAGAAAGATGGCTGTAGAAACCATTTTGGGAAAAGGAGAAAATGCTGGTAACCAGGAGTTTCTCCTTTTACCACGATATTTTCTACCCTTCATAAAACAAATTCAAATTCCAGTCACTTCTATTTTGTCGTCTACAAATGCTTTCAATTTGGACAAGCCTAAAATATTGTTGTTTGGTAATGCTGTCATTTTGGATACATATAAAATGTAATGTTAAGAAAAAGGTTAAAGGAATTTTTTGTGAAAGGTAGAGAAAAAAACATGGAAAGTTATTGGTTATCACACATTCATGAAAAACGAGTAAGAATGGTTGCCTTGTTAATATCTTGGACAAGTTCTAAATTTGGTCATATAGACATATCTTTATTTTTGACCAATCACAACCTCTTTTTCAATGATTCATTCTATATCAAACCAAGATGTCGGTCTAAAGCCAGCGCATTTAGCTACGCCGAAAAATAAAGACGTCAACAAAGCTTGTATAATAATAATCTTTTAGGCCATCAATACCCTTCTGAGAAAGTCTAGTCATCTCTGCATTCCGCGCCTCAGATATTACCTCCTTTTGTGTAAGGCTAGCTATACAGTGCTGCTTTTTGATGCCTCGACTGTTACAAGTTTGTTGAAATATAGAATACTCTCACAACACCGAAGACGGACAATGAGTGGGAAATTTGAGTTTTCATGAAGAGATTTTCCATTTTAACATTTATAATGTTGCTGGAATTGGGGCGAATAGTTCCAGATAGTTCTATCAAACTCTACGACCTTTCATTCCAGACAAATAGCTTTAATTTTAACAAAGTCGACGCAAAGTTCAGCAATGAGAGACGAGCGAATCATTTAGCACTGGATTTCATAAACGATTAAAATTAATTTGGTAACATAGAAAGGAATTCTTGGATAGGTGCACTGGCCAATGCAAAATATCTGAAGCACAAATATAGACTACCTGCCTCTTCAAATTTGTTGCTGCAATTTTTATTGATTCTTTTACCAAACAATTCCGAGTTGTTACAGCCTTACATATTGAGGCCTGAGAAAGCCTTGTGGGGAAATGAGAAAATGCTGATAACTAACATCTTTCCTTTTTTTTTTTTTAAATTTCACATTCCCTTTTCACAAAAATATATTAATAAGTGTTTCATGTCTGGTCAATGGAATACGTAGCTCAGTGGTATAGCATTTGCCCTGAGACCCGCTGGTAGCAAGTTCGAGTCCTACGAGTATAACTTTTTTTTTTCTCCTTCATTTTGACATTTTTCACCCAAACTTTTGTGTCGTTGTCTCGGAGTACTTTCTTTTAAACAGGTTGATTTTTTTTTGTTGACTTGTTAGCGATTTTTAGAACACAGAACTGCTCGTTAGCTTGTCATAAAAACCGTGACAATTGGAATTATATATAGGGGGCATACAAATCAGTGAAACAAAGAAAATACGTGAAAAGATGAATTGTCACGCTCTTGCAACTGAAATAACCTTTAGAAACGGCGAGAAAGAAATCAAGCATACAATTGTTTAATTTGGGGAAAAATTTAGCAGAGGGAGTTCAGCCCAATAATTTTTGCAACAGACTCTATACGCAAGAGTTGCAAGTCCAAATCATTGTTAAAAACCACCAACTTCTACTTTTCCACAAAGTTTTTTACCCTTTGAAAGATAGACCTATTCATTCCATCTAGTGTATCGTTTTCTAATGGACAAGTTTAAAAAGAAAATTGTCGTCTGGAAAAACAGCTGGCAGTATGAATGAAAGGACGTGCTTTGTGATTAGAAAAGCAAGATCAGAAACATATGCAAAATTGCATTGTTTGTACTGATATTCACGTCTCATATTATAAATAAATAGAGTGAAAGACAAGATAAAAAAAAAAATACAGGACCATTTGTCACAGAAACCCTCTTTAATTTTACCTAGGGTACGATAATTAAGGGGCCGAATAGCTTGCACAAAAAATTTCTTGATTTCGACTACAAAAAACAAGCCATCAGAAAAGGGGACCGAAAGTTTAACTCATTATTTCGACTATTTCAAATCATTTTCGGGGCGCCAAAAGCTTGCCGTGTTATCCAAAGCAACATCAATTAACTTATTGCAGCATGAAATTACAAGAATTGCATCTGCTGTGCTTGCAAATTGAGATTTTTCTATGTGGTCCCTCTTTTCGTGCTGCAAAAGTTTTTCTTCAATATGGCCGGATGTCGGCGAAAAATTTCGCAGCACCTTAAAAGGGGTATTCTCCTTGTCGCGCATCAGTGTAACTTTTTATTGGGTACCCATTGTCATGTCGCAATTGGATTTGCACGAGCTACACGGGCGCTTTGGGATTTATTTATACGTCCACCACATAAAAGGGGGGAAAACTAAATCAAACTTCTCGTGCAAATCCAATTGCGGAATGACAAAAGGTACCCGATAAAAAGTTACACTGATGCGCGACAAGGAGAATACCCCTTTTAAGGTGCTGCGAAAGTTTTCGCCGACATCCAGCCATATTGGAGAAAAACTTTTGCAGCACGAAAAGAGGGACCACATACAAAAATCTCAATTTGCAAGCACAAGAAATGCAATTCTTGTAATTTCATGCTACCAAAAGTTAATTGGAGTTTCTCTGGATAACATAGCAAGCTTTTGGCGCCCCGAAAATGATTTGAAATAGTCGAAATAATGAGTTAAACTTTCGGTCCCCTTTTCTGATGGCTTGTTTTTGTAGTCGAAATCAAGAATTTTTTTGTGCAAGCTATTCGGCCCCTTAATTATCGTAACCCAAGTAAAATTAAAGAGGGTTTCTGTGACAAATGGTCCTGTAATTGTTTTTTGTATCTTGTCTTTCACTCTATTTATTCATAATATGATTAGTGAATATCAGTACAAACAGTGCAACTTTGCATATGTTTCTGATCTTGCTTACCGATCACAAAGCATGTCCCTATCATTCACACTGCCAGCTGTTTTTCCAGACGACAATTTCCTTTTTAAACTTGTCCATTATAAAGTAGATGTAACGTCTTATCTTTCAAAGGGTCGATAACATTGTGGAAAAGTGAACATTGTTGGTTTTTAACAACGATTTGGGCTTGCAACTCTTGCATTTACAGTCTGTTGCAAAAAATAAATTGGCTGAACTCCTTCGATGGCGCTGCTAAATTTTCCCCCAACTTAAACAATTGGATGTATTTGTATGCTTGATTTCTTTCTCGATGTTTTTAAAGGGTATTTCAGTTACAAGAGCGTGACAATTCATCTTTTCACGTATTTCTTTTGTTTCACTGATTTGTATGCCCCCTATATATAATTCCAATTTTCACGGTTTTTATGACAAGCTAACGAGCAGTTCTGTGTTCTAAAAATCCCTTACAAGTCGACAAAAAAATCAACCGCTTTAAAATGAGAGTATTCCTAGACAACAACACAAAAAATCGGGTAAAACGTGTCAAAATGAATGAAGAAAAAAAAAAAATGTAATATTTGCAGGACACGAACTTGCTACCATCAGATGTCAGGGCGAGTCCTCTACCACTGAGCTACGCATTCCGTTGACCATAAATGAAACATTTATTAATACATTTTTAAATAGGTAAATTGAAATAAAATAAAAAGTGTAAAGATGTTGATTATCAGCATTTTCTCATTCCCCCACAATGCTTTCTCAGGCCTCAATATGTAAGGCTGTAACAACTCGGAATTGTTTGGTAAAAGAATCAGTAAAAAATTGCAACAACAAATTTGAAGAGGCAGGTTGTTTATATTTGTGCTTCAGATATTTTGAATTGGCCAGTGGACCTATCCAAGAATTCCTTCACATGTTACCAAATTCATTTTAATCTTTTATGAAATCAAGTGAGAAATGGTTCGCTCGTCTCTCATTGCTGAACTTTTCGTCGACTTTGTTAAATGATTTAGCTATTTGTTTGGAATGAAAGGTCGAAGAGTATGCTAGAACTATCTGGAACTGTTCGCTCCAATTCTAGCAACGTTATAAATGTTAAAATGGAAAATCTCTTCATGAAAACTCAAATTTCCCACTCATTGTCCGTCTTTGGTGTTGTGAAAGTATTCTATATTTCAACAAACTTGTAATGTTCAGTCGATGCATCAACAAGCACGTCTGTATAGCTAGCCCTAGATAGACACTAAAGGAGCTAATATCTGAGGCGCCCAATGCAGAGATGAGTAGACTTTCTCAGGAGGGTATTGATGGCCTAAAATTATTATTATACAAGCTCTGTTGACGTCTTTATTTTTCGGCGTAGCTAAATGCGATGGCTTTAGACCTACTTCTTGGTTTGATATAGAATGAATAAACAGAGTTTTGTAATTGGTCATAAATAAAGATATGTCTATGTGACCAAATTGAGAACTTGTCCAAGATGTTAACAAGGCAACCATTCAAATGCGTTTTTCATGAATGTGTGATAACCAACAACTTTCCATGTTTTTTTTTTTTCTCTACCTTTCATAAAAAATGTACTAAGTGTTCATTTGTCAATTCAACGGAATACGTAGCTCAGCGATAGAGGACTTGCTCTGTAAGCAAAGGATCCCGAGTTCTGTACTAGTCTCATATTTTCCTCATAATTTATGACATTTTCTGAACCAGATTTTTTTTTAATCAGTTTAGCCACGTTGAATATTTTGGCGACCGGTTTGTAAAAGATGTAGTACATAAAATTGTTCTTCAGTTCGTCACAAGAATAGGAGAAGAGGAGAGTCTGCATCGTCGATTATCCAGACCTGACTTTGAATTGGATTTGCCAACGCATCTTGACCATATTTCAACAGCGCCTGCCAATCTCCGAGTATAGTTGTCGTTCGTTGCTCTCACCATACATCTCTGCAACGGGCTAAATGACAAAAACCTTGGCAAACCGAGGAAAACATGTTTTGTTACTGTTTAACTGTGTAACTTAATAAAGTAGACAAAGGAAATATGATTCCGGATACATTATACGTGCATTCAAACTGATGAATTTACCTGTAGACAATACAACTATTTTTTCCAGCTTTTTTACTGATCTGAATCATTCGTCAATTGGAAAAAGAAATGGCTGCGTCCATGAATGACAGCAAAAGTTTCGACTCACCGTTGGATCTGAGTTTGTGAAATTAAAAAAAAAAAGTTACCGTCCTAAAAGACATTTAAGCTTTTTAGAAAATCCCTCTTTTTCACATTTCCTACCACTAAGTCTGATTGATCTTATGCTGTTTGAACAGCGCACACAAAAATCGATTGGTCTTCTTTCACCGGGTTTTTTCACGCCATCTTGAGTTATGGTTATGTGACGAAAATATCACGTGATGACGGACTACTTTCTGAGCCAACTACAGAGGTGAATGGGTATGATCCGTAGTGCAAAATAGTGAGTGTCTGTATGTACGCTCGATGGTTTCATCTTCGTCTGTCCAGCTATTAAATGTCTTCGGAAATCCTTGCCACTCGACAAAGTACTGAAGCTTCTTGTTTCGCTTCTTCTTTCGTATGATTCTCTGAATAAGCCACAAATTGTTTTCGTCTTTGACTTTTTGTAACTCAGCCGTGTAAAACAGACCTTTAATATTGTCATTTTTTAAAGTCCTGTAATGTGTACATGTAGGGTACTTCCCTGCAGACACCCTAAGAACCTCTGTAGTGAATTGTTCGTGATATGCTCGACGGAACGGTTGTTTAGAAAACTTATGCGCAACAAATCACCAACTTTATAAGTAAAAACAAGTTTAGTTTTCAACTTTGGCTTCTTTTTCAAACAGATGTAAGCCCACACATCAACTTCGTTTGACAGCTGAACAAATTATTGAAAAAAAAAATGCGTAAATTCAATGGATTTTATGTTCTGTTATGGCGTCATCGATGCACTGAAAAGAACTAAACAAAATATTGAAAACCAATGGATTCACGTCATTCGATTACCGAGGATTTTGCTCACCGAGGACTTTGCTCAACGAGGATTTAGCTCCGAATACCGAGGATTCCTCCTGTACATTTGACACTAATGCTTTCTGTCATCAATTGATTTAACAATTCAGGCTTCGTGTCCAGAAATGACTCCTTCATGTATTACAAAGACTGATTCAAAATTTATGCCTAAATGGCTTTGTGAAAAAAAAAATCGCTTCTTAATCCTTAACTACACTTTTCCTAGTTTTACTGATCTTGAGGTAGAAGGCTCTTTAACACCTTTATGGAAATGGAGAAAATGCTACTATCCAGCATTTTCTCCTTTTTCATAGATATTTTCTGTCCAAAAATAGAAAACTACCAACTTTTGAACCACCTTTGAAGTCTGCGAATGTATCCTTAACTCTTTACCATACGACAAATTTTAGACTTGTCTAAATTGAAAGCACTTGTAGACAAGATAAACGTAACTCAAAAACTGATTGTGAAGGTTCCCTTAATGATAGTTAACAACTTGTCCATGTTTAAAGCATCATCATAACCTTCAATATTAACTGAGTCTAAGATATAGTAAAATGTCATAGGTTTTGTATCACAATGTACATGTAATACCTTGATATTTTCTTCGCAAGAAAAAAAAAAAACTAGCTGAACAGTAATAGCAACCCTTGAAAAATGTTTCCAGTTTGCTGCTGCAATTCTCAGTGATGAAAAATAATTTGATGTTAAGAGATAGACAGGTCAACTCCTGTTATGTCTTCTTTTTATCCTTTAAACCTTGATCATTTTTACTCTTTACCAAACGGCAAAATTCAACGCACTTGCAGACGTCACTAAAGAATTGAAAATTGTTTTGGGAAGGGCTGGGAAAGAAGAAAATGCTTTTCAGCATTTTCACCTATTCCTACAATGTTTTAAAAAGGTTTTTAATCTCAGGGTTGTTAAAAGTCAGGATTGTGTGGTAAAGAGTAACTGGGCAGTTGACAAATAACAGACGACACAGATCATGCTATCTGATCTTGTACATATGTATGTACAAAGCCTGATATAGTGTGGTATTTGTATGGATCAGCTTTCAAATTGCAATTATGTTTGTTAAGGTTTTAGACCCATAATGTACTACAAGTAACAGTATTTCCATAATTATTTCCTCCTATATTCTTTGCAGATAGATGGACAGATGCACAAGAGACACAGGGCCTTGAAATAAGCTTCCTGGCCTCTGTCAAGTGAACCAAATCATAAATTCTTGGCAAAGGCATCAGGAGTAGAGTTTTTTTTTTTTTTGACAATAAATAATTAAGTCAGATTATTAATCATATATAAATGTTTTACTTTATTATTAATAATATTATAATTCTGGCTTCACAAGGAGATAACCTCCACTATATATGCAAAAAGCAGCTAGCATGTCTACAATCAAAAGTAAAGGTGACCAAAACAAAGGTTACTGAACTCCCTACTAAATCACGGCATTTTGGACTTGTCCAAATTGAAAGCATTTGCAGACAACAAATTAAGTCTGGCTCAAACATTGAAATTTGTCTTTAAAGGATAGAAAATATTCAGGAAAAGGAGAAAATGCTGGTCACCAGCACTTTCTCCTTCTCCCAAAATGTTTTACAAAAACCTTCAAAATAAATTTAAAACTTGGGATTGTAGGGTAAAGTTTGACTCTCTACCAAAAGACAAAATTTTACAATTTTGCAAATTGAAAAGTTTGAGATGAGAAAATAAATGTGGGAATAAAGGGTAGAAAACATTAGGGAGGTGGGGGGGGAGGAAAAATGCTGATAACAAGCATTTTATCCTTTTTCCACAATGTTTCAGAAAGAATTCCTTAGGGTCGAAAAAGCTCAGGCCTATTCAGTAAAAGGTTAACTCTTTACCAAACGACAAAATTTTTAGACTTGCACAAGTATGAAATGCATGCAATCACAGTATACAAGTTAATGCTTCCCAATTGATGAAATTTATCTTTAATAGTATAGAAAACCATGTGGAAGAAGGAGATAATGCTGGCTACCAGTATTTTATGCCTTTTCCCAGAATTAGTTCAAATCCTTTGTTCCTTGGCTTGTTTGCAGTCTGGATTATTTTGGAAAGCTAATTTACTTTGGCTGAAAAATAGCAGACACAGTATCTTGCATAAGTATCCTCTGCTCATATCATTTGAGGACAACAACAGTAATTCTTCTTAACCCATTACTACACAATCCCTACTTTTGATGCCCCTGAGAAAGAAGCCTTTTGAAAACACTGTAGGAAAAGGAGAAAATGCTGGTAACCAGCATTTTCTCCTTTTCCCACAGTGTTTTCTACCCTTCCCAGAACAAATTTTAATTTTTCAGTCACCTTTATTTTGTCATATGCAAATTCTTTCAATTTGGACCGGTCTAAAATATTGTCGTATGGTAATGGGTTAATACTTATTAAATAAAAAAAAATACAGTTGTTCTAATATCAGTTCAAGTTTAATGATGTTTTTTAACATTCAAAATCCTTTTCAGGACAAAACAATACAGCTGTAGCAAGCAAGAAAATAGCTATATGAATTGATCATAAACTGCCTAAACCTCTCTCTCTCTCTCTCTCTCTCAGCCCCCCTTTCCTCCATCCCGCACTTCAAAATCTACAACTACAGCATACAACCAAGCCTTCCTGTACTTTTGTGAAAGCTTTTGACAGCCAAAATAAATATACTCACTAAAACAAAAAGCATTGAAACACAAAGGCACTTACAAATTTCTGGAATGTTTTGGAATACAGATGTTCATCAGCTGATCAAGAGTTTTTTGCCCTTATGGCCACTAAGAACTTGTTAACATAAACCATTGGTTAATAAATAAGGCCTTTACTTCCCTGAAATAGGTAATCTTACGAAAACAATGAGAAAAAAAAAACTTAGCTATTGCTTGTCACAAGCAAGCTTCGAATGGGAACATTTTGTTTTGTTCTTTAAACTGTTATCCATTTTAATTCATTCTTGATTTCAAATGCAATATTTTTTAATCTATATCTATCAATTCAAGAAATTCAACTTTTACTTTTTTAGGTCTAACAATAGATTTCCACTGCCATTGAGGAGGAATTGGGTAATAATCTTGCAGCAGGTAGCGAATGGTGTAGATCTAAGACCAGATTGCTGGTTTCATCCGCAAAAGCTACTCAAGTTGCTAGTGGCAATGAAACAGTCAAGTTTTTACCAAAATCCAAAATTATGGACCTGAATCGACCAAACTGACAGCATTTGCAGGGGACAAATTGAATTTGGCTCACAAGATGACCTCTGTCACAGGGTAAAAAACATTGTGGGAACCAGAGAAAATGCTGTGTACCAGCATTTTCTCTGGTTCCCACAAGGTTTTTAAAAACATTTTTCTTGAGAGTCTTTGAAACTAGGAATTGTGTGGTAAAATGTTAACCCTTTACCAAACGACAAAATTTTAAATCAGTCCAAATTGAAAGAACTAGCAGACAACAAAATAAACGAAACTCACAAATTGAAATTTGTTTCCAGCAGGGTAGAAAGCAGAGTAAAAAACATTGTGAGAAAATGCCTGTTACCACAATCTTTTCTAAAGGTTTCTATCTCGGGGTTGTGAAAGCTAGGGATTGTTAGGCAAAGGGATAAAAGGTCTCAAAATTCTCTGTAATGGTTTACAGATACCAGTACAGTAATACAATTATTGCTCTTGATATGCTTTCCAATATTCTAGTGATATGCACTATAGCTTTATTTAAGTACAGAACATTTAAACACATGCTAGAAAAGAGACAAGAATACGAGAGAATTTTCTAAACTGTTTCAATGGTAACTCTTGTACAACACAACAAGAATGTCAACTTGTTAGAATTGAAAGCATTTGAAGACATCAAATCAAATGTGGGTCAGATGGCGTTGTTTGTTTTTGTAAGAGTAGAATACATTGTAAGAAAATGCTGATTACCAACATGTTCTCCTTTACCTACATTATTTACAAAAGCCTTCTTTGTAAGGGTTGTTAAAAGTTGGTACTGTTTGGTAAAGAGTGATCTACCTTTAGAACTGACAAGCCCCGATTTTAAATTTGTCCAATATTATATCTAAAACAAACACTTTGACCAAATTTCATGAGTAATGTACTAAAAATGTGGCCTCTAGAGTCCATACAAGGTAATGGTTGACAGGCAGAGACAGATCACAAAAGCTCATCAAGAGCAAGCACTTCTTGCTCCGTTGAGTTAAAAATGCTCTTAACAAGCCTTCTGCCACAATATTTTCGCATGAATTCCTGTATCAAACCTTGTTTCAGATGCATGATACAAATTTTTCCATGAGCATTTTCAAAGTCATTTGCTGCAAATTTGTTGCAGGGAGTAAGAAATTTAAGAAATTGATATGACGTAGCAATAATCACAACCACTTTAAAAAACACATATACTGTAAAAATGGAAATGGGTATATTAAGAAAAATCATGAAGATGTCCACCAGTGTAAATTTAATCCTTTCCCAAACAACAAAATTTTAGACTGGTCTAAATTGAAAGCACTTGCAGACCACAAAATAAAGGTAACTCTAAAATTGAAATTTGTTTCCAGCAGGGTAGAAAACATTGTGGGAAAAGGAGGAAATGCTGGTTTCCAGCATTTTCTCCTTTTCCCACAATGTTTTCAAGAGGTTTCTATCTCAGGGCCGTGAAACCAGGGATCGTTTGGTAAAGGGTTAATCCACATAACAGTATATTTTTAACTAGACAGTGGTAATTGACTGGGACCTTTGTCGACATTAATGAGTTCCTTTCTTCATCAAAGTCAACAAGAAAACTAGTCTAGTGGCTTTTAAAAATACAAATTAACTCTTTACCAAACAATCTCGACTTTCAACGACCCCGAAAAGGAAGGTTACCGAAAACATCATGGGAAAGGGAGAAATTGCTGGTAACCAGCATTTTTTTTCCTTTTCCCACAAGATTTTATACCGTATCAAAGTCAGAAATTATCATATTAACCCTTTACTCCATAGATACTCATTCCTATCCATTGCTTGTAGGAGCCTTTGGAAAACATTGAGACAAAAGGTGAAATTGCTCGTGATGAGCAATTTCACCTTTTGTCACAATTTTTTCTATGCTTTCAAAAGGTGTCCTATACACATAAGAAACAGCTTCATCTTTGCTGTTATTTAGGGTCAATCAGAGATACCATACAAATGCCTAATGGAGTAAAGGGTTGACTCTTTACCAAACAATCTTGCCTTTCAAAGATCCTGAGAAGGAAGGCTATAAAAACATCACTGGACAAGGAGAAAAAGCTTGTAAGCAGCATTCTTTTCCTTTACAAGATTTAGTTTGTTGTTTGCGAATGCTTTGAATTTGGTCCGGTCCAAAATTTTGTCATTTGGTAAAGAGTTAAAAACATCAGAGTCAAGTATTTTGTAATTGGCAACAATATCCATTTTTACAGTACAATGAACGATAATAATTGTTTGATATGAAATCATACACTTTCAAAGAACAACCTTTTCATTACAAGTGAAGGTAACAATGAAACAGAAAAATAACAATAGTATGTGTATTTGATGTTTCCACAATGATAAATTGACTTATACTCCAGTTTTATCCTTTACAAAACAATCCAATCTCTACTAAGAGAAAAGGACTTTTGAAGACATTGTGCAAAAAGGAGAAAATGCTGGTAACCAGCATTTTCACCTCTTCCCATAATGGTTTTGAAAGCTTGCTTCCGCAGGGTTGTTTAAAGTAGGGATTGTACGGTAAAGGGTTTTAACCTTAGATTTCTCCATAACTGACAGACAATACCAATGTCTGCTACCAGTTTGTTTCACGCAGAAATGCTTTGAAATACAAGACAAATGGAACTAGAACTGTCATTGAATGTGACTTAACCCATTACCACACAATCCCTACTTTTGACAACCGTGAGAAAGATGCCTTTAGAAAACATTGTGGGAAAAGGAGAAAATGCTGGTAACCAGCATTTTTCTCCTTTACCCACAATGTTTTCTAACCTTTTACTACATCTTCCATTTTTTGCACTGTTAAATTTTGCGTCTGCATATGCTTTGGATAGGGACGGGTCACAATTTTTGTCTTGTGGTAATGCATTGATACCCCCGCAAGCACTTTGACAGAGACAGAAACAGGCATTTACTAATATTTTGTACACAGACGGACACACAGATGGACACACAGACAGACAGGCTGATTCCAAACATTTCGTTTTGCGGGGGTATAAAAACTTGGGCACTTCTCTACAAGCATAAAAGCACTGACAATTACGCGAGTCCATTCCTGTACCGCTATTGGAAAGAAAAAATATGAGTCTAACAAGAGAGAACAGTTCACAACCCTTAACCCATTACCACAGAATCCCTACTTTTGACATCGCTGAGAAAGAGGTCTTTTGAAAACACTGCAGGAAAAGGAGAAAATGCTGGTAACCAGCATTTTCTCCTTTTCCCACAGTGTTTTCTACCATTCCAAGAACAAATTTCAATTTTTCAGTCACCTTTATTTTGTCGTCTACAAATGCTTTCGATTTAAATCAGTCTAAACTTTTGTTGTTTGGTAAAGAGTTAAGTCATTAGTCTTTGAAACATGGCAAAATTTTGGACTCATCTGTAATGAAGGGGTTTATGAATGACAATTCAAATATTTTAAAAATCATACCAGTGTTCATCCTTCAATAGGTAGAGAAAACATTGTGGAAAAAGAAAAAAATGCTGGTAACCAGCATTTTCTGCTTTTGCTACAATATTTTCACATGGCTCCTTTCTCAGGGTTGTTAAAACTTGCGATTTTGTGGTAACAGGTAAATCCTTTATCAGACAATTGTGTTTATGGTGACTCTATAGAAGAAAGGTTTTCAAAACATTATGTATGGAAAGGAAAAAATGCTAAAAAGCAGCATTTTCTCTTTTTCCCCTTAACCCTTTACTCTATATATACTCATTTCTACACATTGCTTGTAGGAACTTTTGGAAAACATTGTGCCAAAAGGTGAAATTGCTCGTGACAAGCAATTTCACCTTTTGTCACAATGTTTTCTATGCTATCAAAAGGTGTCATTTACACATCAGAAACGGCTTCATCTTTGCTGTTATTTAGGGTCAATTAGAGATGCCATAGGAATGCCTTATGGGGTAAACGGTTAAAGTTTTCTACCCTTCAAAAAAATCAAATCCCACCACTTGAACTACATATAACTTGCCATCAATATATGCTTTCTATCTTGTCATTAAAGAAAGAGTTATACACCAAATATGCATATAAAAGGAGGTCAACAGTTTTAAGTGATCAAATACAAAATATAACATCATAATAATGTAACCTTTTGGTAATGTGTAATTCCGTCCTATCACATGATTTCCACACAACGCGTTTAGCTATCACATTGACCGTAATACCATGTGTTAATAAAACAATTTTTTTTTGTAATTCATATTTACTTATATACAGTAATAATACAAAAATAAATGCCTTCTGTAACTTTTACAAGATGAAAATGGTACAAAGACACAAATAACAGAATAACAGAGACAAGAATTTCTTGCTAAGCTCTAAAAATTTCTTTTCTCATTTAAATTCAACCAATATTAAAAGAAAAAAGGAAAAAAAAAACCTTGAACCTTTACCAAATAATCTCTAATTCTTATGACCCACAGGAAGAAAACTTCTGAAAATATTGTGGGAAAAGAAGAAAATGCTGGTATCGAGCATTTTCTCCTTTTTCCATAATGTTTTCTCTCCTATTCGATACCAATTTCAATTTTTGATTCACATTTATTTTGTCATCTGCAAATGCTTTCAATTTGGACCTGTCTAAAATTTTGTTGTTTGGTAAAGAGTTAATCCTGAATTATTTATTGTCTCTTGTTTCATTCAAAGCAAAATTTTAAGCTTTTCCATTTTTGAAAGCATTATAAGACATTAAATACAGTTGGGCTAAAATGAGGGATATTGGTTTCAGAGAAAAACAGAAAATATCAAGGCAGCCAGTATTTTCCCCTTTTTCCACAATTATATCTTGAGCTCTTCTTCCTGGCATCTTGAAAACAAGATTATTTTTGGATGGGTTATCTCTCTTTTGCATCACTGCCAGATTTCTTCACCTTTTGAGTTGATGGAAATGTTTAGAACAGAAAGAATGTGATGACAACAGAAAACAAAATATTATTCTAATGATTTGTTATCTACAAACATGACATAATTACATGTAATGTCAACCTCTTCAACTGATAAATTCCTATTGTCATTATGTTACTCCTTGCTGCACATAAAAATTGATTCAAAAATAGATGTGAACACAAAAATACAAAAGTGAGTTTCTCTCTGAATTTTTTCATTAAGTTTTCAATAAAGAGAAATTGTTCTCTCACTTTTTTTTTAAAAAAATTACGGAAGTGCATGACCAAGCCAGCTTCACTATTGACCATTATGTAAAATCTGAGATTCGATTCTGCGCTGTGTCGTTGATGCTCTTGGTTTCTCTTTCGGCGTATTTTCTCCTGCTTCTTGAGCAAAAAATTTCATTTTATCTCTGAATGACAGTCTGTCTGCATTCTGTTTGCCTTTATTGGCCATCTTGGCCTCAATGCGGGATCTAGGATCACGATATATTTCTTGTGAGCCAATCACCGTTGGCGTATTACCTTCAGTTTTATATACTACATTGTTTTTGTCATTGTTGTTATTATTATTTACATTAAATGAATTCACTGGCACTGATGGCGAAGAAAAATTTGTCCGAGAAAAGTTTTGTTCAGGGGAAGTGTATGAACGCTGAAAAGGCGAAGCAGGGGGCTCAGAGTTCAGCTGGGAGTTAACATGGGGGTTGAATGATACTGTCTTTTTGGGAATATTCTCCTGACTTGACCTGAAAGATGACGATACATTAGGGTTACCTCTGTAACCATCATTTATCCTCTCCCCACCATCAACATGACCTTGGTTAACACTTCGTGTAACAGGCATGTATGACGAACCTCTACTGGGAGGAGATGGAACAAACGGAGTCGGACCGAACCGGGCTTCTGGTAAATGTTTAGGAGAGCCCTGGGGAGGCAGGTTTTCATACTGTTGGTAATATGAATTTTGATTCTGCATCTGCTGCTGTTGTGCTATAGCTTCTAACCGTTTTCTCTCTTCAGAAACTCTGATCTCACGTTCTGCCTCCTGTCGTCTTCTTTCCTCTTCCGCTCTCTGCCGTCTCTTATATTCCTCCTCTTCACGTCGAATTTGTTCACGTGCAGCTGCCTCTTCTGCCTCTTTCTGAGCCTGTATTTCCTTCAGCCTTTGTTTTTCCTGCAATAATAAGTGAATTGTGCTCTGTGAAAACCAGACTTAATATATCTGTAAAGAGTACTGACCCATGCCAGTTTGCACAGGGTCAAAACTTTTATTTTTCAATTTTGTGCAGGACCTTTCTAACCAAAATTCAACCTGTTTCAACCCTTTACTCCATAGATACTCATTTCTACGCATTACTTGTAGGAGCCTTTGGAAAACATTGTGGCAAAAGGTGAAATTGCTCGTAACGAGCAATTTCACCTTTTGTCGCAATGTTTTCCATGCTATCAAAAGGTATTATATACACATAAGAAACAGCTTCATCCTTGCTGTTATTTAGGGTCAATTAGCGATACCATAGAAATACCTTATGGGGTAAAGGGTTAATGGATTTTATGGACCCATGAATATCTGATGACTTGCTCCGTAAATCAATGTAGCAGATACAGTAAGCCGGCCCCCTTTTGCCTGACCAAGGCTCAAGTATATTGTCACTACCTGTAAACTCAATATCTTTTGATACAAATTGCAAGTAAAGACTTGAACCTGTTGCCAAACGGCAAAATTTTAGCAAAATTTTAAACCTATCTAAATTGATAGCATTTGCAGATGACAATTTCAAAGTGGCTCAAATGATGCAATTTTGCTTTGATAGGGTAGAAAACATTGAGGGGAAAAGAAAAAAATACTGGTTACTAGCATTTTCTCCTTTTCCCACAATGTTTTCAAAAAGGCTTCTTCCTCAGGGGCATAAAAAGTGGTCATTGTGTAATAAAGGGTTTAAAACATATTTGTAAAATAAGTATGGATTGTCATTGCTAAAAATAAAGTTTCAATTTTTGGTAAATGCAAAAACTGCTTGTACTGTCTGTTGTCAAGGTACCGGGTATTTCGAAAATTTTCTATAGAAACACAAAAACAGAATCATTTGTGGGAGGTGCCTAACTGTTTATCAAACTATGAATTCTTTTGACAACTCTGAGGAAGACCTTTTGAAAACATTGTGGAAATAGGAGAAAATGTTGGTAACCAGCATTTTCTCCTTTTCACACAAAGTTTTCTACCCTTTCAAAGAAAAATTGCGCCATTTGAGCCACTATGAAACTGTCGTCTGCAAGTACATTTGGATAGGTGTAAAGTTTTGCTGTGTTGTATTGAGTGAAGAATGTTGTGCTTAATCCCTTCCAACACAATCCAGAGTTTTCACAACCTTCTTAGAAAAGGAGAAAATGCTGGTAACCAGCATTTTCTCCTTTTTAAACAATTGTTTTCTGTCCTTTCAAATACGAGTTCTACTATCTGAGACACTTAATTGTCGTCTGCAATTGCTTTGGACTTGGATAAGTCTCAAATATAATAGTTTGGAAAAGAGTTAAAAATACAAAAATTTATCCAGACAAAATAGCACAAAACATACTGAAAAGCTAATGGCAAACAGGCAATATATGCTTTCTTTTGTAAATACATGTACGAGGGGTTTTCGAAAAGTTTCGGGACGATTGGCGTCATTCTTTATTTATAAAGATTTTTTATTATTTTTTTCAGTAGCGATAGCTACAACTGTATTCTATAGGTTAATCGAAACAAATAAACGAAGATATACGCCACACGTGATATATGGTAACTATAGCAATGCCAAGTCGACGTGAGCGGGGCACCTTGAAGTCACTTCACAAAATAATTTCTTTTAATTGCAAGAATCGATCACAAAAAGCACTCAAGTATGTTTTTGAATTGTGTATGACAAAGGTATTCGGCCGCAGGGTGCCCCGTCTACTATCTGCAATCAAAAGCTATGGTGAATCGCAAGGCTTTCTTGAAACAGTGCAGAGAACGTAGTGACAGGTTCTTAGAATGCATTATTACAGGAGATGTAACTTGGATTGGTTTGTATAATCCAGAGACCAAGCCAAATAATTCTGTGTGAAAAACATCTAACTGACCCTGGCCTACAAAAGCAATGGTGAAACTTTTTATTTTATTGAAATAAACGGAGTTATTCTCTGCCACACACTGCCATACTCTACCGATTGGAGAGACAGTCACAGCACAGTATTACTTGAACGTACAGTCTTTTGATTTTTGAACTACATCATACATAAAATGATTTTCTTATTTTATATGATGACAGAATTGGTTGGTGAAACTAGTGATTCATAAACATAATTTCGTTGTGTATGCAGATAGGTAGGTTCAACTTTAAGCTCGTTTCAGGTGCACTTGCACCAACATGAGTTGACCAGGGCTGTATAGGAGAAACAACAAAAAGAACCAGGCACATTCTACGAGTGCTTATATCACAACAACGCCACACCTAATAATTTATCAACTACCACGAAAGTACCTGCTGGTAGATAGAGTAACACTATTGCGCATCCACAATACTCCCCGGACTCGCACCGGGTCATTCACCACTATCAAGCGTTACTGACGCGGTCACTGTTTCAACAACGTCGATGACTTTCCCGTTGTGATCAGAGAATATACAAGGAACATTCCATCATCAGACTTCAAAAAATGTTTTAATTCGTTCCTAAATTGGCATCAGAGGTGCACTAAGCATACTGTGAAGTATTTTGAATAACCATGACTATTTCAGACGTTTGTATAGACAAACTTTTTATTTGGTGCATCAAGGTGCCCCCCCCCCCCCCATCAACTTGACGTTGCTACGGTGACAATACATCACATGTTTCTTGTATCTTCCTTTATTTGTTTCAACCAAACTATAGAATATGGTTGTAGCTATCATTACTGAAAATTTCGTTAAGAAATACTGTATCAAAATGTAAAAAATGGCAGCACTTGTCCCGAAACTTTTCGAACACCCCTCATACTTTCCTCATTTTTGCACAAAATAAAAAAAAACAGATTTTCCTGTAGGTTATTCACCTTTCAGTTCAAGCATTTCCATACAAATGTTTTGCATTTTAGGAAAAAATATTCCGAGAATAGAAGCAATTACCACACAATGACTTTTAACGCCTCTGAGGAAAAGGCCTTTGAAAACTTTGTGGGAAAAGGAGAAAATGCTGGTACCCAGCATTTTCTCTTATTCCCACAAAGTTTTCTAAACTATCAAAGAAAAACTGCATCATCTGAGCCACTTTGAAAATATTGCCTACATTTCCTGTCGTTTTGGATAGGTCTTAAATTCTGCTGTATGGTAAAGGGTTAAAGATGGCAATTACATGCTTCGTTAGTGAGAGGACTGCTACAATGACAGGATTTGTCTCTGGAAGGAACAAATATCGCGATAAAGGAGACAATGCTGATTGTACAGTAAAAACATTAAAGTATTTTGTTACCATTTCTTTACGACGCTGTTCTTCAGCTTGTTTTCGTTGCTGTAGTTTTTCCTCCTCTAGTTTCTGTTGCCGTATATTTTCTTCTATCTCCTGTTTGTGCTTATCACGTAACTCCTGTAACACAATTGTTTTATTTGTCTAAAGTATGTTTTATGGCACTTATGAGTCTATCTTGGAAAAAGCATGTTTATAAGCTTACTAGATTTCTCAATGTGCAGTATCAGACAGGTACAGTAAGACAAAAAAGCCATGACTACTTCAATACTTTGGCATTTCTTCCAAAACACCAAAGCTAAAAGATAACAGCCCCACATGCAGGTGCAAACGCTGGGCTGTAGTAGTAGTTTAAAGGTCAAAACTACATAAAAAGTACATTAAAGAGTTAATGCCCAAGATTAAAGTAAATATCTTAACCCTTTCCCAAACAATCTCTGGTTTTTACGATTCTGATACAGAAGCCTTTAAAAAACCTTGTGGTAAAAGGAGAAAATATTGGCAATTACCATTTTTTCCTTTTCCCACAATGTTTTCTACCCTGCTGGAAACAGATTCTAAATTTTGAGCTACATTTATTTCGTCTGCAAGTACTTACAATTTGGACCAGTCTACAATTTTGTTTTGTGGTAAAGAATTAAAAAAAGGACAAATTTCAGAAACTGCAAAAGTTTTCTCAGGAAAATGCAGTTGCATTGCAGGGCTATGCCAATACTTTAATATACTTTTTTTTCCTTTGTAATCATCCATGCAGAAAATGCCCCTTCTGAAACAAGAGTTCAAAACATGGTCTATTAACTCTTTACCATACGACAAAATCTTAGACTGGTCCATATTTAAAGCATTTGCAGACAACAAAATAAATGCCACTCAAAAACTGAAACTAAAATTTGGTGTTGAGAAAATGTTACCTTCTGTTTACGAAGATAATCTTCCTGCTCCTTCTGCTGTCTATCTGCCCTCTTCTGTTGTCGTAGTTTAGACTCCTCCCTCTCTTTCTCAAACATTTCCATACGCCTCTCAAGTCTGAAAGATGGACACAGGTTTAAATAGTTAAAAGTTTCGACATTACCATTTTTATCTACATGTTGCACCAAAGCCTTCTGTTTTCTACCCTTTCCATATCAAATTTCAATCTTTGATACACATGTATTTTGTCGTCTGTAGATGCTTTCAATTTGGACTAGTCCAAAATTCTGTTGTTTGGTAAAGCGTTAAACAAAAGTTTACAGGAAAAGTCTGATATCCCTGCCAAGTACTTTCAATGATGACAACTATTCCAAACTAAATGATGTGCAGTGACAAGGATGGTAAATTCTGCATCATCAAATAGACCAGATTGATTAAAGCAGGTAATTCCCATATACCCTTGGCAAACTTGAAAAAAAAAAAATTTCCCCTCGCAAAATATTTCAAAGTTTGGCTATTTTCTGCTTCTCTTAATGTATTCCATCAACAAATAATGCTACTAAGATGCTCTTAGCCAAGGTTTGCTTTTAATGATCAATTTCCTAACTAAACAGCTAGCGCACATGTATAAAAGCAACAAGTGACCAAAAAATACCATTAATGACACAGTTAATTTCTTTTTCTTACCAAAGTAAACATATATAATCCGCTTTCCTTACAGTGCAAACTACCAAAAACTACCAATCACACATTGCCTATCCATTTTGATTAGTTGTGCCAAATCACTTTAGAATCAAAAGAAGGACCTGGAAGTTGCCCCTCAGTCAAAGACACCACTATTTATCAACACACCCATACATACACATACACAATGGTAACACCATACGCACCCCCCCCCCCCCACTCCATTTCATGGTGGCAGCATTGAAACCCAATCCTTTTACCACAAATTTTCAAAAACAATCTACTGCAGGTGTGTAAAATGGTGTGTATTTTTAAATGCAGCCCAAATGTTCATGGTTGTCTTTCACAGAAAACATGGAAGTAAAAAGAAGAAAATCCTTGTTGCCAGCATCTTCCCATCACACAAGGGTTTCAAAATTTTTCTACCAAAGTCTTTCAAACCCTGGAATTTCTTGGTTTAACATTCAAGAGTTATTTCCTGCACATAGATTTTTTTGTGCAAACAGTTCTTGGGTTTGGTTTGAATACTTTTCTTTTCACTTTTAGCACTAGTTTGGTATTACAGAAAAAATCCAAAATTGAGTTTTCAATACTATCACTTTGTGGTCTAGACTTGCTAGATTCAAAACAATGCCAGAAAATGCAGAACTTGGTAACCCATACATGTATATACTTAAGTGCATGTTCATAGACAGCTGGATAGACAAGTGCTGATTCCAAATTACCTGTGGAACACCTTTGTTGTGCTGGATACATAAAACTGGGTCCCTATCCATCATTTCTACATTGCAATCTTAGTTGCAATTCTGACTGGATAAAGCATTTGGTTTACCCAGTTACATGATCTAGTCAATGAAAAATTGTGAAAAATGAAAAATTGTGAAAACTGAAAAATTGTTTTTCTTTACACTTCAGAAAATTCTTCAGAATTAGGCTAGGAATATTAAAACTGGTGAATATTGGCCTTGCCAGCTGCTGTGTTTTCCATAACCAGTGTGCTGTCCCCAAATCAGTCACATATTTACAATATATCTACCCAACTGACACTTGTCTAATAGATACTCTCTTTACACTGGCTGAAGGCTTGTTTTTAAGAATTCCCCTGTTCAATATAAAAACATTCTTGATGCTAGACTTTGAGCGACTTAATGATAGTATACAACAAGAAAAAATGCAGTCAAAATAATTAGATTCATCTTCCGAAAGGCCGAGCAAAAATGTGGATAAAGAAATAAGAAACATTATCCCTCCCACATTCCAACCATGTTCACACATACTTTCTTCCCTAGGGTACTAGAAATACCGGAATATCTGGTAAAGGGTTAACTCATTACCAAATGACAATATTTTAGACTGATCCAAATTCAAAGCATTTGCAGACGAAAAAATAAAAGTGACTGAAAATTTGAAATTTGTTTTGTGAAGGGTAGAAAACATTGTGGGAAAAGGAGAAAATGCTGGTTACCAGCATTTTCTCCTTTTCCCACAATGTTACCTAAAGGCTCAAGGGAGTCAAAAGTAGGGATTGTGTGGTAATGGGTTAAGTCATAAGTTATGTAACCCAGGCACTCCAAATTAAATCCTGACAAGATGCAAACATGGTCGGAGTACCCCATGGCAATGCCCCCCCCCCTTTCAAGACAAGTAGATTAGTATTTGTTTATATTTGAGTTTTTTCGTAACTTTCACAGCTTTGGTCATGTCATAAGGTGATCATTTCTGCCAATAATTTCAGAGTCTGAGAAGAACTTGTATTGGTTATTGACTGGACACCAACAGCATTGTGTACCAAACGCACATGCATGCATAAATATATCTATATGTACATACATATGTACATACATTCATTACAAAATACAGACAGACATGTGTAACACTATATGCCCCCAATTTTATGGCTCGGGCATAAAAAAGCAACAGTGTCATTTAAACAAGTCATACAAGATCTACATCTTTCAATTACATTTTTTTAATTTTACAGATTTTTAAGTTCAGAAACCTTACCTCTGTGTTCGCTCCTTCTCTCTGTCAAGCTCCTCATACTGTCTACGCTGTTCAAGCTCTTGCAAGCGCATTCGACTTTTTACCAGATCCTCTTGCAATGTGGCTCGACTGCCCATCTGCAAAATAATTAGGGGAAATTTATCTTACCTACCATTTATAGGTACATTGCATTAACCCTTTTCGGCATGATGCTTTTAATGACCCTGGGTAAGCCTTTAGAAAACATGATTGGAAAGGAACAAATGCTGGTAACTAACATTTTCTCCTTTTACCAGAATGTTTTCTACCCTATCAAATAAAAATTGCACCATTTAAGCCACAATGAAATAGTCATCCGCAAATGCTTTAAATTTTGACAAGTGTTTTGTTGTTGGGTAAAACTTTAAATGATTAGTGTAATGTATTGGTAGATTTTCAGAAAACCATCAATCATATCTTATTCTGTCATCAAGATAGTAAGTCAACTCTCCACCTCCTATAGACAAAATACAGAAGACGACATATAGAAAAAGACAAGATCAACTAAAAGGATGAATCTGTTCTGTATGTATTACTGACCACAGGATTTTTTTAGTTAGCATTATATAAATAATGTTAAAGCTAAATATATTAAATTTTAATTCACCTAAAAGTGTAAAAAAAAATTCAAACAAGAGGGCCATAATGGATTATGGCTCTGTATCGCTCCACTGGCTTTTTTACCCTTTACCACACAAATTGAAGTGTTCATGATCCTGAAAAAGAGGGCCTTCGAAAACAAGGAACATTGTCAGGCAATACAAGCAGGTTAATTCACTGGCATGAAAGATAAAGTTCTTGGGAAAAAGAACTGAATTTTGGTTTTTGAAAATGGAAGTTTTTTTTTTTAGCTTTGTTGCTATTGCAACCAGAGTTTTTGAAGGAATCAAATTCTTTCATGAAATTCTGAAGAGGACCATAGCAGGATCCTTTCTGTGAAGTTCATCAAATTTGGATGGGCAGTTTCAGAGAAGATGTTTAAAATAAAAGTTAACGCACGGACAGACGCACGACAGACACTGTGCTATGACATACACCTGCTGGCCTTCAGCCAGTGGAGCTAAAAATCAATTAACTTTTTACCAAACAACAACATTTTAGACTCGTCCAATTTGAAAGCATTTGCAGAAGACAAAATTAATTTGACTAAAATATTGAAGAAAGGTAGAAAACATTGTGGGAAAATGAGAAAATGCTGTACACAAGCATTTTCTCCCTTTTCCACTATGTTTTCAAAGAGCTTCCCTCTCAGGGTTGTGAAAACCAGGGACTGTTTGATAAAAGAGATAAACGATCCTTTAAATTTTCCAAATTGACAGAACTTGCAGGCAACACACTAAATATAGCTAAATATGTGGGATTTATATTTAAAAAGATTAGAAAACATTGTAGCAACAGGAGAAAATGCTGGTTACCAATGTTTCTCCTTTTCCTTGGCAGCTTGTGTCTGTTTAACTTATTACCAAATGACAAAATTTCAGGTTTGTCCAAATCGAAAACATTTGGAGACGACAACATAAAAGTGACTGTAATTTTTTTTTGTGAAGGTTAGAAAACATTGGTTACCAGCATTTTCTCCTTTTTCCCACAATGTTTTCAAAAGGCTTTCTCAGGGTTGTTAAAAGTCGGGATTATGTGGTAAAGGGTTAATATGACCACAGACTAATTCATTGTTAAATATCACGTAACATCAGCATATTCGAACAATCTAGACTGCTTCTGTCTTAATACAAGAGATAGAAGCCATAGATCTTAAAATCAGTTACATAAGAATACATCTGACTTGTCTGATTTAACCCATTACCACACAATCCCTACTTTTGACGCCCCTGGAAAAGAAGCCTTTTGAAAACATTGTGGGAAAAAGAGAAAATGCTGGTAACCAGCATTTTCTCCTTTTCCCACAATGTTTTCTACCATTCACAAAACTAATTTCAAATTTTCAGTCACTTTCATTTTGTCGTCTGCAAATGCTTTCGATTTGGACAAACCTAAAATATTATTTAGTAATGAGATAGAAGACTTTCCATACATAATATGTAATACAAGAAATGATATCAACTCACAAATCTATCATCATCCGACTCATCCTCGTCATCTTGGCTGGAAACTTCCTGTAAACGTCTCTGAAACTCTCTGTCTAGCAAAAGTTTGCGTAATCTTTCTTCCTCTGCTGGACTACGATGATGTCGAGCCTCTAGTTCATTGATCTCCATGTCCCGCAATCGCACCATATTGTCTTCCTGCTGTTTCTTTTGTTTCTCCTTCTCTTCCCTGTCCCATGGAGACACTATTGCTTCTCTTTGTTCTTTGATTTCTTTCTGTATTGCAGGTCTGAACTTTGCATTTTGTGCTTTTGGGTCATATGTTTCATACAGGTTTGTATGATGAACTGGTTGACTTGATTCTGTGTTTTTGTTTGGGTAATTTATGTTCTGGTAATCATGGCTAGGCTGGTATCCCGAACTGTGTGGTGGTAATGAATGGGTTTGCTGAGGCTGAAAACCAGCTGAATGAGGAGGCTGGAAACCTGCAGAATGTGGAGGTTGGTATCCAGTACTGAATGCAGGTTGAAAGTCACTACTTAAATTGGGTTGGTTTCCTACGAAATGATCCTGAGGGGAGCGCTGGCCATTTGTCTGCATTACAGAAACTGATAAAGGCTGGTTCCTGCTGTTTGGTGGAGGGAGGTTACTGTAGCTTGGATCAGACTGGTGCTGAAACATTCTGCTTTCCTCCTCCCGAATCTTTTGTTCCAATCGAAAGTCATTAACAGGAGGAGGTGGAAGTGGGGGAAGGTCATCATCTTGTGGATCTTCCATTATAGGGGGTGGGGGCAACTCTGGAGGAATATCATGCGGGGGTGGAGGCATGTCCATTGCCTTATTATAATAATGATCTTGTCCTGGGGATAATTTTGATCTTGAGTCCATCCGCCCATTATGGAAACTTGTGTTCTGATAGTGTGAGTTTGGTGAAGACTGAGCAAAACTCTGTCGAGGAGAGTTATTGTAAGGCTCATTGATTCTTGGATTATAAAAATGTGGCTGTGTTTGTCTGTTATCAACCTCTGACCTTGGGATCTCAGCAGGCTGCACCAATGGAAGGTTGGGTTTAGCACTGACTGTTGGTTTGGGAGCTGTTGGGGGTCTAGATTTTTCACTTTCACTCGGAGGTCTACGTAGTTGCTGGAATGGTGGCATAGGTTCCTGTTGCCTGGGTACCGTGTTTTCGTAAAAGTTTGGTTGTCTTGGCAGACTGCCAACATCCATCTTCCTGATTTCTCCTTGATTGGCATAGTTTGGTTGTGGACGAATATTGCTGTAATTAGGGGCTCTATTTTCAAAACTGTGATCATGTGGAGAGCCTTGGCTCCTCTCCATCTCTTGCAAAATTCTCAGCTTCTCCTGAGATATTTCTTCTGACTTCGGTCGCCCATGACCAAAATCTGGACGTTCTTGTTGACCAAAATATTGTGATTGGGGCCTCTCAAAATTCTGTGACCCTCGAGAACTTGCAGGGCTAGAGGTCTTAGAGGGCATATTCATGGTCTGTGGTTTTGTGAACTGGTTTGAAGATGGCTGCATTCCATTTGGATATCCAGGTGCCACACCAGTGTTGGGATATCTCAACCTTGGATCCAACGGTTGATTTTCATAGTCTGGGTTCCTAGATTCTTCCAGAGAATGAGGCTGATTATAGTAGTCTGAATTGTTTGGCATGCGTTGCTGCTGAAGCGCACTTACACTATGGGCAGGGCGCATGCCTTGGTTCCCTCTCATGTCCATTGAATTATCCATGTGTAAATTTGGAATGGATTTAGATTTGTCCATATCACGGTTGTCCCTCCTATTGAAGTGACCATGGGGATGTGAAGGCTGGTGTTGGGGTGGCCTCTGTTGGGGCTGAGGAGGATACTGGTTACCTGGTTCTCTAAGATTACCAGCAGATGGTACCCTAAGCCGTTCAGCAGCAGACAAGTGTTCACCTGCAATAGTAGTTAGCAAAAACACATCATACCATATTCTGTGAAAACTTTAAAGCCATTACTGTCAGGTAGAACATATTAAGGAGTAGCAAGTTTTTACTGTAAGCATCAACATCATTTTCCAAAAAGTCTCATGTTCACTGAGTTTTTTTTTGTTGAAGAAAACTTGTGAAATCAAAATAATCCAGACTTTAGTATACCTATGCCATCAAAAAGTTCTTGTATTGATCTGGTGAATAATTCATTTTTCCTTTGTAAACACCTTTAATTTGCTACCAGGTAAATGACGGAAGTGAGGTTAGGCACCTAGCTAGAAAATGTGACCTGACATAATAGTTTTATGTAATACATGATAATATATGCATGAAAGGTAATTCAAATTAAACAGATTAAACGTCCCTGGTTATCATAACTATAGCAGGATCTCTTAGAATCAGTATTTTCATAAAAACTGGGACTTTAAGAGTTATTAGAAATATCATTATAAGCTTAATTTAATTTGTCATCAACAAATGCTTTCAATCTACACAAGTAAGAAAGTTTGACAAAAAAAGAGATTCTCATTATCTGTAGAAAACAAATTAGTATTAGATCAACTTGATAACATTCCTGTGAAATAAGTAAAAGTTCCAAATTACTAATTCCTTTACTCCATAGATACTCATTTCTACGCATTGCTTGTAGAAGCCTTTGGAAAACATTGTGGCAAAAGGTGAAATCGCTCGTGACGAGCAATTTCACCTTTTGTCACAATGTTTTCTATGCTATCAAAAGGTGTGATATCCTTGCTGTTATTTAGAGTCAATTAGAGATACCATAGAAATGCCTCATGGGTAAAAGTTTAAACATTAAAGCCACAGAGTTCAAGCCACACGCTTTTCTGAACTTACTATACTTTTTCATTAACTCAGAATCACTTTTGATTCTTCTACCCGGCTCTGAGCGACTACTTGTCAACCCGTCAAAAACATTATCATCATCGTCATCACCCAAAGTACTGTCATCTATAGACAGGACTAGTTCATGTAATGATGGTGATCTTACTGGTCGTGGATAATGATCAATGAACTTTCGAAAAAAGTGGTTAGAGAATAGAGCTGCTTTTTTGTGATTTTTCATTCCAAAATATTCTCCTTTTGGAGTCAGTCTTTCTGCTCTCACTCTATAGTCTCGTAGTTCTGCCTCTTCAACCAGCTGTTTTAGCACTTTTAAAGGAATGTGATCTTTTAGGCGCTGAAGTTCAAGCCTTGACATATAGTTAGATGGTTTCTTGCGACCAAGACGAGCTCCTGGAAATGTCATTTCAGCCCAGGCTCTCTTGTCACGAATTTCTGCATCTTTAATAAGTTCTGAAACACAGCCTGAATGCCATGTGTTTCTTCGTTCTCTCTTAGAAGATCTACGCCTTGGTTTTTTAATGTGTGCAGAATCCGTCAGGACTGAAAACAAGGTTAAAAAATTAAACATGCTAAAGATGTCAGAAAAATACCTTACAAAGATACCTAGCTTTGGTACTTGCGAAAATATAGCCATCTCTTATTGTTTTCCTTTCTGTGTGAAAGGCAAAACTTTGCCTCGTCTGATTAAATGGCTTATATTGTAAATTAGAAACAGAGCTGACTAATTCTGTAGATTCTTTTTCCATTCTCCCCCCCTCCCCATCCCCCCTTCGAACAATTTATCTCCCGTCCAATGACACTATATTGTAATTTACATATATCCCAGAATGTTGTGTTCTGAAAGCAGTATGGTTAAACAGGGTAGAATTCAAAGATGGCTATATCATACAGGTACCAAAACTAACCCATTGTGCAGATTTTGCTACAGTTACTGAACCTAGTGGTCTATTACATTTATTGAAAGGCATAGAAGTCAACCTACTGTTCAAAGCAGGAGAAGATCTGCTATCTGGACCTCTCAAGGCTTGTCCCCTTATATCTCTTGGTAATGTTCTGGTGTCAGGGGGCTTCCTTGAGCCCATTCTACTGTCACCCTCCTGGAAGTTGTTATAAGGGGGTGGCCCCTCCTCACCTTGTCTTTGTTTACTGGGTGTTGCTGGACCCTTCTGTGGGGAGGCTAAAATGAAAATAAATTCATACTTGATTTTCAATTCTGATATGAAAGTTTTTCACACCTAATTTCACTTGGTCAAAACATACTTGAAATGGTTAGAAATGAATCTTTTCTATTGACTGCAAACATCAGTTCTGTCTCATGTACTTTTAGAAGAGGAAATTTTTGAGAAATGGAAATTTGTGTGATTTGCAAATTTGGAAAATTTGCAAATTCTTCTGTTAATATGTTTTACCAAAACAAATTGTATCACTTGATAAATATTAAAATTGTTATCTTTCCATACTTTTTAAGTTGGACAAGTAAAAAGTTGACTTTATTTTGGACTTGGTTACTAGCATTTTCTCCCCTTCCCACAATGTTTCCAAAAGATTTTTGACTTCAGGGCCATTAACCCTTTACCAAACAATTCCTGATTTTTACAACCTTGAGATAGAAGTCTTTCGAAAACAGTGTGAGAAAAGGAGAAAATGCTGATAACCAGCATTTTCTCCTTTTTCCCCACAATGTTTTCTACTCTACTGGAAGCAAATTTCAATTTTTTAGTTATGTTTAAATTGTTGTTGTCAAGTGCCTTCAATTTGGACCAGTCTAAAATTTTGTCGTTTGCTAAAGAGCTAAATCAAAGAATTATCAGATACACAATTTACACTGATATAGAAGCATACCTCTTTGCATGATGGGGGAAGGTTGACTAAGAAGTGTTGCTAGGCCGTGATAAATTGCTCCTTGTTTTGCAACTTTTAATGTAACTGTGTGCCCTGTTCTTGTCATCAACTCAGCAGCTCTGAAATGGAATGTAATAAACTGATATATCATCAACCCAACACCCTTTACGACATGCAGATAGATGGAGTGATTTGGATTTCAAAATTGGAAATTTTAACTATTTTACACCAAACCCTATGTTGTTCTAACATAGGGTTTAGAAGAGGAATAATGACTTAAGAATATCATCACTCCCTCTTATCTGGAGCTCTGCACACACATGTAAATCTGAGTCTTGATAATCTTTAATTTTAAGGCTTTTAAAAACATTGTGTGAAAGGGAGAAAATGCATATAACCAGTATTTTCTCCCTCTCTCACCATGTTTTCTATCCTTTCACATTCAAATCCCATTCTTTAACTCTTTACCACACGAAAAAATATTAGACTGGTCCAAATTGAGAGCATTTGCAGATGAAAAAATACAGGTGACTCAAAAATAGTAATTTGTTCTGGGAAGGGTAGAAAACACTGTAGGAAAAGGAGAAAATGCTGGTTACCAGCATTTTCTCCTTTTCCTACAGTGTTTTCAAAAGGCTTCTTTCTCAGGGGCGGGTTAAGCAGTATTTGCTTTGTTGTCTGCAATAATTTTCATTGTGGATAACACTAACATTTTGGTAAACAGTTGAAGCCCTATTAACAAAATCTTGCTTCCGTAGTTGAAAGTGTAGATCAAGATCAGATGACAAAGAAAGTTTGACATGATTAAAACTATGGAGTCTTCAGCATAAATGCTTAAAGTTACAGAGATGAAAGCATCTATACCCAAAACTTTGGAGTTCTCAGCATAGTATATGAGGGTTTAACTCTTTACTAAACAATAAAATTTAGGTCTAGTCCAAATTAGTACATGTAATTGCAGACAACAAAATAGATGCGACTCAAAAATTGGAATCTGATTTAGGAAAGGTAGAAAACATTGTGGGAAAAGGAGAAAATGCTGGTTATCAGCATTTTCTCCTTTTCCCACAATGTTTTCTAAAGCGTTCTTTCTCAGATCGTTAAAAGTCGGAATTGTATGGTAAAGAGTTGAAGCTTTGGGTCGTAAGCATGTATTCCTTTGTCTCATAAGAACCTAAAGCCATGGAGGTGAACGAATAATTATATGCCTAAAGCTGTTGAAATGTCAGCATACATGCCTACAGCCATAAAATTGTCAGTATATTATGCCTATAGCTTTGAAATTGTCAGTAAAAAGGCCGAAGTTGCCTAAATCCATGTTGTCGGCATAGATGCTTTAAAATTACACATGAGCACCACATATCGATAGGTGAGTGCAACACTATTCTAAGTGCCTCTACAGTGTACAGGCACTCAGAATAGTGTTGCACTCACCTATTGATATTTGTTCTATCTATAAAGAAAATACTAGTAGTAAGAGCTTACTTTTCTTGAGTGAGTCCCACCAAACTTTTCCCATCTACTTCTAATAGCTGATCACCAGCCTGCAATCTACCATCCTGCAATTATATAAATAGTTCATAACAGAAAAGCTCAGAATAGAGATTGCTTGTTCTCTTTGCCAGAATTTTTCCACCTGTATTCATGTATCAAACCTTTTTCAATCGAACCTTTTTCATGTACTGGATACTCTACCCCAAAGAACTGGGATAATTTTTGCCTCCAGCAAAGAGCTACAAATATCATTCTCTCTCATTGTTGCAGTCTTCATCGAAGAAGAAAGTCTAATAAACTCATTACCAAATGACAAAATTTTAGGTTTGTCCAAATCGAAAGCATTTGCAGACGACGAAATAAAAGTGACTGAAAATTTGAAGTTTATTTCTGAAGGGTAGAAAACATTGTGGGAAAAGGAGAAAATGCTGGTTACCAGCATTTTCTCCTTTTCCCACAATGTTTTCAAAAGGCTTCTTTCCCAGGGTCGTTAAAAATCGGGATTATGTGGTAAAGAGTTAACCCACTAATACTTGAAGCACCCAATACAATGAGCAAAAAGTTTACCCTCAGACAGCAGATTTGCTTAGGGCATCAGTAGTTCCAGAGATGAGCCTGAACCATCCTCGGATAGCCCAGGGTCTCCCTATTTGCTACGCTACATCGACCCTGGGACAATTGACTAATAAAACTTTGAATCAGCCGCCGAAAATCGATACTAAACGTCAATACTATACAGTACACTCGCCCATCACAAAATGATGATAGAACCAATGAAAAGCCAGCATTCGGCCAGCGGTAAAGTGAGCCGCCGAAAATCGATACGAAACGTCATAGCGTACAGTACACTCGCCCATCACAAAATGATGATGGAACCAATAAAAAGCCAGCATTCGGCCAGCGGTAAAGCGAAGGAAATTCAACTAATTGTCCCAGGGGTCGATGTAGCGTAGCAAATAGGGAGACCCCGGGGTATCCGAGGATGAGCCTGAACTCTTTACCACACAATTCCAATTTTTAACGACCCTGAGAGAGCCCTTGAAAACATTGTGGGAAAAAGAGAAAATGCTGGTAACCAGCATTTTCTTCTTTTCCCACAATTTTTTCTATCTTTTCCAAATCAAATTCCAATTTTTGATTCACAATTATTTTGTTGTCTGCAAATGCTTTCAATTTGGGCTCGTCCAAAATTCTGTCATTTGGTAAAGAATTAAAGGTCCCCTATCTACTAATTTTAGCTATATGTAGAAATGTGTCTAAATCATCAAATCAGCAATGCATATGCTCAAAAAAATGAAAAGAAGTTTCAATTTGTTATTGGAAATGAACCTTGATCGAGAAAATTACATCAGGTCAAAATTCTAAATAATGGGAGAGTGTATTGGTAGTGTCATTTGCACACCCCCGTCTAAAAACAGAAAGGTAGACTGCAAAGTCTTGTTGTCTCAACACTGGAAATGGCAAACTCATCTATTTGTTATATAATGTCCTCTCCCATTCTTTCAGCTGTCCAAAAAACACTAAACATAAAATTTAATGTGCACCTATGAAATTTACATTTTCCCCAGAAGCTAAACCGCAGATGTTTCCATATACAATGTCACAAATACTGTAAATCACCTGGCAAAGGGTTTCAAAAAACACAGTATGTGGTTAACTTACATTTCATACGGAAAAAAAAAAAAAGGTTTCCCAACACACCCACTTAGCAAATTTATATAATAATCCTTTGTCTGAATTCAAAATACTTCCTAAACTATCTTCAAGTGTCCTGAGGTATGCATGTTACAGATTCACTTACACATGTACATGTAACCCACGCCACACCTGGGTCTTTTTGATAACTCGTCACCTACTTTCCCTCAACCCTTTACAGTACAATCTAACAACTGCAAAACAGAAGCCTTTTGGAAACGTGGTGGGCACAGGTAACCAGCATTTTGTGGGTAACCAGCATTTTCTCCCTATCCCACTATGTTTTCTACCCTTCCCAATACAAATATCAATCTTTCAGTCTCATTCATACTGTTGTCAACCAATGCTTTTAATTTGGACCAGTCTTAAACGTTGTTGTTTGGTAAAGAGTTAATCCTTGGCAATACAATCCATAGTTTTAGCAACCCCGAGGAAAAGGCTACTAAACACTGCACACATTGTGGGTATGTTTTCTGATCCTTTGAAAGAAAAAATTCATGTTTTCATGTTTTCATGTTTAACCCTTTACCAAACAATGACGATTTTTGACGACCTTGAAGGAGACGCCTTCAGAAAACATTGTGGGAAAAGGAGAAAATGCTGGTAACCAGCATTTTCTCCTTTTCCCACAATGTTTTCTACCCTTCCCAAAACAAATTTTGCTTTTTTAACGACATTTATTTTGTCGTCTGCAAATGCTTTCAATTTGGAGAAGTTTGAAATTTTGTCGTTTAGGTAAAGAGTTAAAATGACTGGTCTCTTAATCTGATGATTTGAACTGTTTCCATTTTGTAAAAGCTTGCACGCAGTCTAGTTGACCCTTTACCGACTACCACAACATGTAAACTTTTTGTTTACATTCTAATCCTTTTAGCCCCATTAGCAAAACTGGGGGCTTTTGCAGACAGCATAGGTCATGATCACACTTCAAAGAACATGAAGTCTGATCTTGGATCTACATTATCTATTTGCTCAGTCATGTGTTGAACTTTTTACCAAAGGACGAAATTCTAGACTTGTCCAAATAGAAAGCTTTTGCAGACATTAAAATAAAACTTACTAGAAAATTGAAATCTATTTCCGGCAGGGTAAAAAGTATTATGGGAAAAGGAGAAAATGCTGGTTACCAGTATTTTCTTCTTTTCACGTTTTTGAAAGGCTTCTATCTCAGGGTCATAAAATGCACAGATTGTTTGATAAGGGTTAGAATAAGAATCTGCCAGAGTTTCGGAGGATATTGTTTATAGCTAAAGAAGTTTTGATTTGATATAATATTATAATGGGCACTCAGAAAGGCCTATGATCCTGCATAAGCATAGGAGCACTGGAGGGGTCACCAAGGGCCAGCGACCCCTTCCACTGCAAATTTGATGAAACTAAGAAACTAGAAATTGCGTATTTCCCCATGATATTTTCTATATCCAGACATGAACTAAAGATTTGTATTTGCATGTTTGAATGGTAATGGATCAACCCTTTTGCTACAAAATATATGGGACTAAACAATTGAAATTTGTTAAGGAAGGGAAGAAAACACTGTGGGAAAAGGAGAAAATGCTGGTTACCAGCATTTTCTCCTTTTCCCACAATGTTTTCAAAAGGCTTCTTTCACAGGGGTGTTAAAAGTCGGGATTGTGTGGTAAAGGATTAACTTTTGGAAAATAATGTTAACCAATATGGGCTTTTGTGAAATATTGCAAACTGTGGTAAAGAGTTCACCCTTACAGTGCTAGATCTAAATAAATTACCTAAAAAAATCTTGCCAGCCTGAGGATGAGATTTTAAAGTTCTTTCAATTTTAAGAAATACACAAATTCGGCTAATACAGATCAAAGATCAGTATGCACATTCTGTGGGTCTGATCTTAATCTACAGTATCCATATAAGTGCCATCGAGTCCCCTCCACTAGAAACTGAAGAGTTAGAGGGCTCAGTCAAGCAGTTCAAACTATTATCATGACAAAAGGCTCGGTACCGGGATCAATCAAGACGTATTCAATGCCCGAGTGTTACACTGATTATTTATTTTAGGAAAGAAATCTTTTTACATCATTTCAAACGGTATTATACCTAACACTTGAAAGACAGGAAGTACAGCCCACACTGTAATGTTTGTCCCTAAATAATTTAGATCCCCCCCCTTTTTTTAACCCTTTACCACATGACAACATTTTAGACTGGTCCAAATTGAAATCGCTTGCAGATAGCAAAATGAACGCAACTCAAAAATCGAAATTTGTTTCCAACTGGGTAGAAAAGGTTGTGGGAAAAGGAGAAAATGCTGGTTACCAGCATTTTCTCCTTTTCCCACAATCTTTTCAAAAGGTTTCTATCTCCGGGTCATAAAAAGCAGGGATTGTTTGGTAAAGGGTTAAATACAAACATTTCATTTCTATTGACAAAAGCGACCCCATTTTTTATAGCTTATCATAAAGATGGACAGATTTTTTACCATTTGTTAGAGAAAAGATAATTTGACTAAAAAGGAGCAGTTTATGCAAGTACTACTCTTTCCAAAATAAAAAAGATTTAGACTAATCTTGTCAATATTGAAATTATTTGCTGCCAATCATAGAATTTTGCCCAACTGGAGATTGAATCCGTAACCACTGGGTTTGTAAACCTCTAAATTTCTGACTGATCCATCTGGCCTGGCTATCATAATTTTGTGGTCATTTTCATGTCATACTATCAGGCAGTTTAGATCCAAGATCAGACAACCATGTCTGTACAAAATTATTTTGATTCAAACTTGAGTCTGGAAAAGCCCTTAGAATGATTTGAAATTTGCTACTACCTAACCCTCAGGACGCTAGGACTAATGCAGTGCACATCAAAATAGCACTGCAAAGAATTTTTCTCACTTAACCCGTTACCAAATGACAACATTTTAGACTGGTCCAAATTGAAAGCATTTGCAGACGACACAATAAAGGTGACAAAAAAATAGAAATTTGTTCTGGGAAGGGTAGAAAACACTCTGGGAAAAGGAGAAAATGCTGGTTACCAGCATTTTCTCCTTTTCCCCATAGTGTTTTCAAAATGCTTCTTTCTAAGGGGCGTCAAAAGTAGGGATTGTGAGGTAATAGGTTAACTCATTACCAAATGACAAAATTTTAGATTTGTACCAAATCGAAAGCATTTGCAGACAACAAAATAAAATCCACTGAAAACTCTGGTAAAGATTTAACCCATTACCACACAATCCCTACTTTTGACGAACCTGAGAGAGAAGCCTTTAGAAAATCCTGGTAACCAGCATTTTCTCCTTTTCCCACAACGTTTTCTACCTCTCACAAAACAAATTTCAATTTTTCAGTTACTTTTGTTTTCTGTAAATACTTTCGATTTGGACAAACTTAACAAAATGTTAATACAGTAAGGTGAGATACCTGTGCTGCAGCCCCCTGTGGTACGACTGACTTGATGTAAATCCCTCTTTCTCTTTGATTATCTCCCTGAAAATAGAAAAAGGCAAAAATTCTGAGGGTCTGAATGAAAAATCTTTTTTTAAAGAATTAACCCTTTACCACACAACTACAAACCTTAATGACCCTGAAGAAAGAGGGCTTAGGAAAGCAATGTGGGAAAAGGAGAAAATGCTGGTGACCAGCATTTTCTCCTTTTTCCACAAAATTTTCTACCCTTTATAAGATAGGAATCATCATTTGAGTTAAATTCAATCTACCGTCTGTATAATTTATACTTTCATTTTGATGGAATTCAGTATTTTGCTGTTTGGTTAAGACTATGCTGGTTATGAGATTACTCAAGTTTTACTGTCTTAAGTTTTCAAGAATATTCATCACATGTAAATTATGATGATTCAACTTTCAAGCCATTTAAAATCTTCAGTTTCAAAAACAGACTTTCTGTGAAGTCTGATCTTGACCAATAAAGTACATGCATGCAATAAAATTCCAGGTCAGCACCACTACTGGGCTAAGAATGACAAACCAAAAAGTATAGAACAATTTATGCTGGTAGCAAAAATAACACCATAAAACTAGACAAAAACCTACCTTTAGAACTCAGAGCTTAAATCCAGATTTATCACTGAACTTTCCTTTGAATAAATCAGGAATTATTACAGCAAATGATATAAAAATATAAAATAAGTTGGCAACACCCCTGCAATAACTGCATGATAATTTTCCCTTACAACTGATTGCGTAACCCCAGATCTCCAGATACAGAAATTGATTTTAATTTCGGAATTGAAAGTATCAGTTATTCTCCAGTAAACCCTATGTTATGGGTATTCATTAGAATCGTTTCATCGAGATGATTCTAATGAGTACCTAAAACGTAGGGTTTGAAAGAGCAATAACAGATTTGGAATGCCATCACTCCCTCTTATCTGGTTCTCTGACTGAGCTTTATTGAACTTCAAGAAAAAGGCTTTTGAAATCAATGTAGCAAATGGAGGAAATGCTGGTAACCAGCATTTTCTCCACTTCCCACGCTATTTTCAAATATTTCAAAGGCAAATTTCATCTGCAAATCCTTTAATTGTCAACAAGTCTAAAGTTTTGTAGGCTGGTAATGGGTTAAGGACCCTGTAAGTTTTTACAAAACAACAGAATTTTAGACTTGTTCGCATTCAAAGCATTGGGACATGACAAAAAAAGGTGAGTAGTTAAGGAAATGGGGGAAAGTAGAAAACGCTGGTTACAACCATTTTCTCCTTTCCCCACAATGTTTTTTAGTCTTCTAATGTAGGCAGTGTTGCATCCAGGATGACCTCAGAGAGGGGGAGATCCCCCATCATATTATAAAAATGGGGGGGGAGTGAACAATTCTAGTGTACCACAGATAAAAACTTATCTAAATTAACTTTATTTAGCATGAATATAACTTTGAGATTATGTAGCATATTTACCTTTGAAAAAAGAAAATATCAATACCGTCTTGAAAAAGTCCGTAATACGTTTAGGTGGCATAATCCAGGAGAACTGATGAATTTAAATATATTCCGCGTTCAAATTTGGTACACAATTTAATCCTACACGTGTTGAAATTACTACCGGGGTATTGCTCAATAGCACATATCCCAATACAAGTCAATTACGTAATCCAAAGAATTGAACAATGCCATGTATCCCTCTTGTCGATTACGTCATACGGGTATTTCCCCAAAAAGTTATCGGTTAACTGGTGTAAGTGAAATTGTAGACTGTTATGGTTACGACCTTATTTCGCTACAAAACTGATATGCGGGTTATTATTTTTGGCAGGAATCGAGTACACGGAGCGTTTTCCATACATGTAAAATACAATTTTGTTGCGCACTGACTATTACAGAGCGGGGGATTATATCCGTTTCTGCGGGAGTTGCCACCCGAGAAAATCTAAAATTGCGGGATTTAAAGTAAAAAAAGCGGGATTTGCGCGATCGCGCGCCCTGGATGCAACACTGTGTAGGGCCATTAAAACACAGGACTGTTTGGTATAGGACTAAAAATTTTTTCTTTCCTCACTTTAAAAATACTGCTACATATTATACTATCACATAGGAAGAATAATGCTCCATTCTTTGATCATTTGAAAACAGAACATTCTACGAGAGAAAATACAATTAAATCATAAATCATTCTATATTACAGTTTCTGCACAATGGGATTTTCTAAAACCTACAGTTAATGAAACTTCAAAATTGCAATCTGTTTAACCCTCAAAGTGAAATTCATAATAATAGCTGCCTATTGTAGCAAATGCAGATCAAGACCAGACTATACAAAACATGCAGTTTGATCTCTGATCTACAGTGTCTGTTGTGCTTAGACATTTCAGACAAAAACAGCACTGAAACACTGCTGGGAACTTGGGTCTAGACTGAAAATGTTTGTTAGGTTTTTTCTGCCTCTGAGGGTTACCTGAATAAAATTGTACTTTAACTCTTTCCTTACTTATAGGCAGCACCAACAGTTTTTCTGGACAGTATAGCTAAAGATCAGACAGCACAGAATTTGCATTCTGATCTCTAATCTACACAGTCCACTTCTTTATCTAAGATTAAGGTTCTTCATATTGCAGTGGATTAATATTTATAGCCAATCAAAAAATGTTATTCATACTTGGTATTGAAAAAGTCGAAACTAAAATAACTCACTCTCTTCCCCATTGCCTAAATTCATGTGAGACATTCTTACAATCAGATCTAGTAATAGTTCTTTGCTATACGTTCTTAACCCCTAGTCTGCCAAGCATGACACAATGACCTTTTGCAGACAGTGTAGATTAAGATACTGCACAGAATGTGCAGTCAGATCTTGAATCTACACTGTCTGATAGGGAGATATTATTCTCTAAAATGTAACTTTGCATTACCAATACTTGGGCTTCTACTATCCATCTAAAAATTTAGCTACTTAGCGGGATATCATGGTTAACCCATTACCACACAATGCCTACTTTTGAAGACCCTGAGAAAGAAGCCTTTACTGAGGGAAAAGGAGAAAATGCTGGTAATCAGCATTTTCTCCTTTTCCCACAAAATTTTCTACTCTTCACAAAACAAATTTCAAATTTTCAGTCACTTTTATTTTGTCGCCGTACAAACCCTAAAATTTTGTTGTTTAGTAATGAGTTAACCAACCGCAAGCTGAGCTCAATAAGCACATCTGTTGACATTCTGGATCCAGATCAGATTGCACAAAACGTGTGTGCTGATCTTGGAAAATCTTCTCACTAATTATAATACAGCCCTGACTTCACAATGTTTTAGTCTTTCAACCTCAGAATTTCAATTGATTGATCACAGACTAATGATTAACTGATCAAAAGATTACCTGTAACAAACAAAATAAATCAATACTTTTCCAAACTTTCACATGAAGTACACTTTTTAAATTTCTACCGAAGTGAAACGGTTTCCTCCTTTTTCTCCTTTTCCCACAATGTTTTCTACCCTATCAAAGTTACCAGAATTTTCTCCTTTTCTAAGGGTCATTAAAAGTCCGGATTGTGTGGTAAAGACTTAACTCATTACCAAACGACAATATCTTAGGCTTGTCCAAATCGAAAGCATTTGCAGATGACAAAATAAAAGGGACAATAAATCTGAAATTTGTTTTATGAAGGGTAGAAAACATTGTGGGAAAAGGTAAAAATGCTGGTTACCAGCATTTTCTCCTTTTCCCACAATGTTTTGTAAAGGCTTTTTACTCAGGGGTGTCAAAAGGAGGAATTGTGTGGTAATGGGTTAAAGTGTATATATAAATGCTTAATTCTGACTAATAAAACTGGTCACAGAAAATCATAACCTTCCACTTCACATTACAAGAAAATTCACTTTCCAACTCACAATATATCCCAACATGATGTCCGTTCCAAACATTGATCCTTTGAAGCAGTAGAAATGTTCTTCAACACATACCTTTTTATGTTCCTGAGAACTCTCAATTACCCACCCCAAAACAATCCTGCAGTTTAATTTGACCCTGATAATAAATGTGCGGAAAAGGGCAAAACACTGGTACTCTTTTCACCACAATGTTTTCTCTCCTATTTAAATCCAAAGTAAAGCCAAAAATACGTAATTTTCACAGTTTATAACTAACTACAATAAAATATATCGGATAACCCATCACAACACACATATATAAAATGGGAGAAAACCCGAAGTTACTGCACTGGCTGCCATGATATAAGCGTGTGAAAATGCACGGACACCACTGATCAAGACATTCATCATTTTCATTCATGTTTATTAGAACTAGGTCTTCCAGAATGTCACGTGATAACAGTGCATGTCATTATAGCGCTATGCCATAGTAGACAGGATTATCGTTTACAATTCCAACATTATGTCATCGGAAAGTAAAACTGCTCATTCTGAACCTGTTTTCTTATTTAGATGTAGTAAACTCTTCCTGTATTCATTGTTTTAGGAGGGTCAAATTTCAAAGCCTATAAATGATAGGATTTGTTATCAGAAAATCTAGAAAACATTGTGGGAAAAGGAAAAAATGCTGGTTACCAGTATTTTCTCCTTTTCCCACAATGTTTTCAAAAATCCTGATTACTTGGTTTATTTGGCAGTCTGAAGGTTAACCCTTTATCAAACGATCCCTGAGGAAGAAGCCTTCTGAAAACACTGTGGGAAAAGGAGAAATTGCTGATAACCAGCATTTTCTTCTTTTGCTGCAATGTTTTCTACTCTTCTATGGTCAAGTTTCAATTTTTCAGTCACTTTTATTTTGTCGTCTGCAAATGCTCCAATCTGGATCAAAATTATGTTGTCTGGGACAGGGTTAGAAGCAAACTTGTAACTGTCCTGTATTTAGTCAAAACAAAAGAGTTTTTAATCTATCTTTCATTAAAAAAAAACATCTTATTCATGTAGATATATATACATGATACATTTATTAATATATCAAAATATCACATTACAATCTATGGCTGAACAATACATTATAAATTGTATTATGTTCAATGTGCTGCTTGAAATTACTGATCTATTAAAATCATTTTTATAAAGTCTTTTGCCAGACAACAAAATTTTTTTCTTGTCCACAATGAAGATGGCGAGCCCAAGTAGCTCAGTCGGAAGCCTGCAGGACTTGACAACAACAGGTCATGGGCTTGATGCCTAGCTCAGCCAATTTTTTCCCAAGGATAGATGATATATACATGTATTATATAGTCATTGCGACAAGATTCATTCCTCTCCCTTGGCTAACCATTGTTTCAATGATGGTTATGTGGGAAAGCAGCCAGTGGCTTGGGTAATATATTGTGCAGAGTTTTAACTGGTAAACAGACTCCAGGAAAGCATGAATAGGTGGACTGGTTGCTGCGATATAACTGAAATAATTTTTGTAAATGATGTAGAAGCCTTTTGAAAACATTGTGGGAAGAGGAGAAAATGCTGATAACCAGCTTTTTCTTCTTTCCCCTGGTGGAAACAAAATTCAATCTTATGTTTACATTTATTTTGTCTCAGCAAGTGCTTTCAATTTGGACCAGACTGAAATTTTGTTGTTTGGTAAATAAAGTGTTAACTCATTACGTACCAAACCACAGTATTTTAGGCTTGTCCAATTCGAATGCATTTGCAGACGACAAAATAAAGGTGATTGAAAATTTGAAATTTGTTTTGTGGAGAGTAGAAAACATTGTGGGAAAAGGAGAAAATGCTGGTTACCAGAATTTTCTCCTTTTCCCACAATGTTTTCTAAAGGCTTCTTTCTCAGGGTTGTCAAAAGTAGGGATTGTGTGGTAATGGGTTAAATATTTGGTGAATTATAGCTAAATCAGCCTTCCCATAGCTATAATTGAGTCTTTATCATCAAGTGAAAACATCCATGTACATTTTGTAATTTATTTGCTTTGCAATCCAACAGTTTACATTTCAGTCAAACCTTACACACACTGCCTACTCAGTATTGGCCTTCACTACATTAACCATTACCACACAATCCCTACTTTTGACGCCCCTGAGAAAGAGGCCTTTTGAAAACACTGTAGGAAAAGGAGAAAATGCTGGTAACCAGCATTTTCTCCTTTTCTCACAGTGTTTTCTACCCTTCCTAGAACAAATTTCAATTTTTCAGTCACCTTTATTTTGCCGTCTGCAAATGCATTCAATTTGGACCGGTCTTAAATTTTCTTGTGTGGTAAAGAGTTAATTCCTTCAGTGCCCTAGGAGAAAGGGGATTTTGGGGACAGCATAGATTAATATCAGACTGCACAAAATGTAGAAAGTGCAGTCTGATCTAGGATCTACACTAGCTGCTTGTTGACTCAAGCCTGAAAGATAGAAACCTTTCAGAGTTTCAGTGTGTACTGACTGCAATATCAGAGGTCTATATGTAATACTTCACTTACTGTAAACTTATTACAGTACAGGTGCCTGTTTTATACAAGGTCTGTGCATGTCATATTCTTCAAAGATTCAACCTGTCTAAAATTTTGATGTTTTACAAAGAGTTCAAAATTATTGCAATTAAAGGTGGGTATTTAGAATTTTTACATCTAACCAAATTAAAAAATATATATATATCGATGAAATTTATATGAAAAAATGATACAATTCATCAATAATAAAGACTCATAAAATTACCCCCCCAAAAAATTTTTTGATGGTCTTCCCTTAAATGGCTATGTAGCCTCTTAAGCTATTTTTAGATTTCACGCCAAAATCAATAAAGCATTGAAGGAATGTCAAGAGATTGGCACGTGACAAATAACGCTTAAATTCCATTACATAACAAACATGTAATAATTATTTTCCATAATGTCTTCTTCGGACATTATGTTTGAAACTTCATCTGTGTATTCCTCTATGTAACTGAGAGAAATGATCATCTAAAAATAGAACATATCTCCCGTTGGTGTCAACCTTGGCCATAGTAAATCTCTAATTTCTCGTGTTGTCAGATGGTTTTCGATTGCTGGGGTTTTATGAATGCAAATTAAAAGGCTTTGAAGGTATATGGATGATTCTTTTGCATTTTTGTCAAATTTTCGTCCAAAAATCTGAAGGGTCACCTTTAAAGTCATTTTCCTTTCCCTAAAATATGGATCCTTGCTGTCACTTACACACCTTAGTGATGTTTCTAAAATTATCAAGAATGCAAATAGGTTCAGTCTGATCTTAAGTTCAGACATCTTTTGCACAATAGGCAAGCAATCTGAGAAAAGTACAGGGAAAACAACTACAATTTACATTCGTGTGCAGGAGAAAGTTTACCAAAGTCCTTATGCGGATCAAATATACAAAGCTATCAGACATTTTATCGCAAGCATTTTGAATTTTATCAGGATTTATCCTTTACATTACCATTGCATGTTTTTATGACACTGAGAGAAAAGGCCTCCAACAACATTTGGGAAAAGGACAACATGCTGGTAAAGCCAGCATTTTCTTCTTTACCCGTACTGTTTTCTACCCTGCCAGGGAATTTGGGATGATATTTACCAATAAAAAAATTGTCCATTTATAGATGTGTTCAAAAGCCATCTTCCTCAGGATATTAAAAACAGGGGATTGTTTGGGAATGGGTCAACAGATTTACGCAAAAATAAGAACTTGACGTTATGTTATCAGGACAACTCAATGACAAGAAATACTAAGGTTTAGCACCTTAAACCCAACCTATAGAAACCTTTAAAGTCAACTGAATAAGGTACAATCTAAACCCAACCTATAGAAACCTTTAAAATCAACTGAATATTAGGTACATTCAACATTGTGCTTGGACTACCGTAATTCCTCCATCATTGAAATTTATCAGCCTAAAATGGTCAGAACAAAATCTGGTGCACCAAGGGCAATATACACCGAAAGGAAGTTATTAACTCTTTACCACACAATCCCGACTTTTAACGACCGGGAGAAAGAAGCCTTTTGAACAGCATGCAACTTTTAACCTTTTGCAGTGACCTTGACCTTGATGCCTGGCTTCTGAGACTGCTGCTTTGCACATCATCTTATCAAAGTATACACATGTATGCAACGATTTCAAATCTGATCTTTAGGCTCGGCATCTGAAACATTCCACTTTGTATGTTGTCTAAGTGATGTACACATGTATGAAACAGTTCAAAATCTGACAATTTAAGGGGTTCTTTATTATAATGTAGGTCACTTAGGTTACTAGCAGACAGATGGACAGATTCAGAGAACCATGAGTATTACCTAATACATCTACATTATTTTTGGTGGGGAAAAAAACTTATCCATATACTGTCTTCCAAGCTACTGACCAAAGTTTTATCAGCACTAAGTTGGGACTCTATACTGCCTTGCGCAAGGGCATCTAAGCTAGCTGGGTGTATCTTCAAGTGCTTTTGCAGTGTTTGTAGGTCAAGATCAGGTACTATAGGACATGCACTATCATCTTGATCACTTCTTAAACAGAAAAATAATGACCATCTTGAAACTGCAATATTTTGGTGTTTATTTCAGACTTAAAGTCTGTCATATACTTGTGCTCCAGCAGTTAAGATCAAAATATGACCATCAATCATTGTACAAAATAAGTGTCTTAGCAACTTGGCCAAAGAACTCGAAATGTCCAAAAGGTGTTACAAGTAATAATACTACCGGCATAAGGAACTGTCGTTATAATTGAAGAAAAAATGGGAGAGAAAATGAGATGAAAGCACATGTGACTAACTTAACAGATGAACAAAACCGAGATCCTCCAAGTCAAGGACAGATAATGAAAAGTCAATTATAATGATTATACCTTAACCCTTTACCACACGATCCCAACTTTTAACACCCCTGTGAAAGTTAAAGCCTTTTAAAAACATTGTGGGAAAAGGAGAAAATGCTGGTAACCAGTATTTTCTCCTTTTCCCACAATGTTTTCTTCCCTTCCTTGAGCAAATTTCAATTCTTGAGTCACATTTATTTTGTCGTCTGCAAATGCTTTCAATTTGGACAAACCTATAAATTTGTTGTTTGATAAAGAGTTAAAGCCCCTTTCAAAACTGAAGTTACCTTTGCAGACAGTGTCAACTAAGATCAGCTCTCATAAAATAGGTACAGTCTGATCTATGATATATGTTATCTACACTGTCTGCCTTGCAGAAATAAAACACAACAGGGACAACAAATGATATGCAATCACTCATTTCTCATTTCTAGACTGAAGATATATTTTGGGGTATTTGGTTAAGAATCATTTCCTTACAATTCCAACATTTCTGCACATTCCAAAATAATAGCCCCTCTTCAATAATGAGCCAAGATGGCCTAAATTAGTTCTACACCTTTATGCTCATTATTTTCTAACACTATCCTACACTGCCTTAAATTTGTCATAGCCGACTTGAACCTATTTAGAAGAAAGTTACTAGGCTTAGGATTAAATTGTATGTATCCTGATTTTGGATATTTGCTTCCGAAATGAGCACAGCAGGGTCCGTCATAATTCACCAACCATTCTTAAGAATGTTCTTAATATTATTCTTCAGAGTTTTGTAAGTGTGAAAGTAACAGAACTTCTGATTGGCTAAACCATTTGGTCTAGCCAATCAAAAGGTCTGCTACTTTCACACTTTCATGATCTTGAAGAATAAGACAAACAACATTCTTAAGAATGATTGGTGAATACAGACCCAGGATATCCTTGGAAAGAAATCAAGCAGAGCTTGTGCTTTTTTTCTGTTATGCTATGTTACCAATGATATTCTACCGAACAATCAAAAGTTTTAATGACCCTGAGAGAGTTAACTTTTCAACATAATTATTGTGAGCAAAGGAGAGAATGCTGTTAATCAGCATATTCTCCTTTTCCCATGATGTTTTCTACTTGTTCACATGCAGCCAAATCTCATAACTCCTGTCATCTTTAAATTGTCTGCAATTATGCTTTCAATTTGGACTAGCCTGAAATTTTGTTGTTAGGTAAATAGTTAATGAATGCATTTCTTCCCTCTTATGACCCCGAGACAGAAGCATTTTGAAAACATTGTGGGAAGAGGAGAATGTGCTTTTTCTCCTTTTCCAAAATTTTTTCTTAAAGGAAGAAAACTTTGCTGGAAAAGCAAGATTCATTCATGGCATTTTTAAAAACAAAAACTTTAAACAAACTATTTAGAAAACAAAGTTCACTTCATTAATCCCTTCAACCAAACAAATTTCACACGTTTCCCATTTAAACACAACCTATTTCACCTTAATGAAAGTTATTTTATTACGATTATTTTCATACTCGCAAAAGAAAACCTCCACAAAACTTCCAAATAGCTGAACAATCAAAAACAATTTGGAAATTATTTAAAACGCTACCGGTATACACAGATCAATGTTGAAACCCTTTTCTAGATGACAAATTTTAGGACTGACCCTTATCAAAAATTTTGTAGATGACAAATTAATCCTGACTCGAGTGATAGGGAAGAAAATATTGTGGGAGAAGGAGAAAATGCTGGTATCCAGCACATTATCTTTTTCCTGCACTGTTTTGAAAAGCCTTTACAGTCATCTTTGTTAGAACAATCAAGGGACTGTGTTGTAAATGGTTAAATTTAGTTCTTCAACATGAAAAATCAAGCAAGCAATCTGAAAATAACTCAAAAACTGAAATTTGTTTCAAACAGGGTAGACAACACTGTGGGAAAAGGAGAAAATGCTGGTTGCCAGCATTTTCTTAATTTCGCAAGAGATCTGAACAGCAAAAGCATGCAAAAACATCATCTTACATGCACAATTGAAGAACAAAAATTACCTCTACTTGCAAAGAGATAAAGTTAGTTGTTGAGAGCTATGGAGTGTAAGATCATACTGCACAGACTGCAGTCTTATCTTGGATCTCAACTGTCATACACATTTCTTTATAAATATTCCAGTCAAAGAAAACCCTGAACCCGCCACAATTGAATTTTTTTTTTTAATTTCCAATTCAATGTACCAGTAATGTAAATCAATAGCCCTTTTATACCATACAACCTTCAATTTTAAAAATACTTTGTAGGTAATCTATCAAAAACATAGTTGCAAAAGAAGAAAATGCTGGTAACCCGGACTTTTTTCTTTTCACACAATCTGGTAATTTGTTTCTTTTTCTGTGACTAGTTCCAGAATATGAGCCATGTTTAATTTGTGCAAGCAAGTTTTCTACAACACCAGTAGTTTCAATTTCGACCAGTACAAAATGGTTGTTTGTATAGAGTTATCTCTGTACCACACCAAATTTTAGACCAGTCCTTTCTGAAAATTACCTTATTCAAAAGGCAAGGTCTATATGCATGTGCATGTTACCAGCATTTTCTCCTTTTCCAGCAGTGTTTTCAAAAGCCTTTTTCTGCGGGGCTAGAAAACTTAAGACTATCCACTTGATGAAGGGTTAATTTAGCTAGACATCTATAGGTTTAACCCATTACCCGGACACAATCCCTACTTTCAATGCCTCTGAAAAAGAAGACTTTATACAACATTGTGGGAAAAGGAGAAAATGCTGGTAACCAGCATTTTCTCCTTTTCCCACAATGTTTTCAACTCTTCACAAAACATATTCCAAGTTTTCAGTCACTTTTATTTTGTTGTCTGCAAATGCTTTCAATTTGGACAAGCCTACAATTTTGTCGTTTGGTAATGAGTTAAACCTTTACCAGAAGACGAAATATTAGCCTTGTCCAAAGTGAAAGCATTTGCGTAGGACAATTAAGATGTGGCTAAAAATGGTGCAATTTTTCTTTGATAGGGTAGATAAAAATGTGAGGAAAAAGAGAAAATGCTAGTAAACAGCATTTTTTCCTTTTCCCACAATGTTTTCAAAAAGTGTCTTTCCCAGGGTTGCTAAAAGCTGGCAATGTGCGGTAAAGGTTTTTAAAAAAATCACGTTGTTCAAAAAAGCCTAGATCTATATACATGATTTAATTACAGCTTGGAACATGTGCCAAATGAATGATAAAAAGGCCTAAAAATCAACAATAACCCTTTTGTATGTAAAGAAGAACTTCAGTTCTATACAGGTGACCAGCATTTTCTCCTTTATCCACAATGTTTTCACCTGTTCAACTGAAAAATTCCATCAGTGTAGCGCAAATCAAGATCATATCTGTGCAGATATATAATAAGACTTGGATCTACAGAAATAGCAGATATTTTTTTGAAGAAAACAAAATTTGTGATTGCAACATCTACAAATCCACCTAACGATCCCAACTTTCAGTTTGGAAAGACAAAGTTCAGAAATACCTGGTGACTTAACCCTATACCAAACAATACCTGGTTTTTACGACCCTGAGAAAAAAGCCTTCAGAAAACATTGTGGGAAAAGGAGAAAATGCTGGTAACCAGCATTTTCTCCTTTTCCCACAATATTTTCTACCCTGCTAGAAACAAATTTTAATTTTTGAGTTACGTTTGTCGTCTGCAAGCGCTCTCAATTTGAACCAGTCTAAATTTATGTTGTCTAATAAAGAGTTAAGTACTTTCTCCTTTACCCACATTGTTTTCTGTAGTTCAAAAGGAAAACCTCATGAGCCATAATCTGTTGTCTGTAAGCTCTTATTATTTAACACATTACCAAACAACAAAATTTTAGGTTTTTCCAAATTGAAAGCATTTGCAGACAACAAAATAAAAGTGATTGAAAATTTGAAATTTGTTTTATGATGAGTAGAAAACATTGTGGGAAAAGGAGAAAATGCTGGTTATCAGCATTTTCTTCTTTTCCTACGATGTTTTCTAAAGCCTTCTTTCTCAGGGTCGTCAAAAGTAGGGATTGTGTGTAATGGATTAAATGAGTAGGACTTTTGGTGGTTGTCAGAACTATGTTATCCAACTGAAAGTAATTGCACGTGATCAAGTGGCTGTCACTCAAAAAACTAAAGTTTGTCTTTTGAAAGGAAAATACATTGTGGCAAAGGGAGAATATGCTAGTTGCTAAACATACAAACAAATGTGGCAAAACATTGCAAAAATATTTAGCCAGATTTTGAGCTCCAGCCAAACACACATGATTATCTATTCATGTCTATATTAGATTTGATTAAATTCAAAGCATTTACAGATGATAAATAAGATAATAGTGTCTTTGAGCCAAGAACTTGGTGGAAAGAAAGGTGAAAAATACTAACCAGCAAATCTTTCTTCATCTAGATTGTTTTCACACACATTTGTTTTCAAGAATGTTAAAACACTAAATAGTTAACTCTTAACCAAATGACAAAACTGTAGATGGTCCAAGTTGATAGCATTTGCAGACGACAAAATAAATGTGATTGAAAATTTGAAATTCCTTTTGGGAAGCGAAGAAAACATTGTGGGAAAAGGAGAAAATGCTGGTAACCAGCATTTTCTCCTTTTCCCACAATGTTTTCTACAGGCTTCTTGATCCTCAGGGTTGTTAAAAGTCGGGATTGTGTGGAATAGGGTTAAAATAGTCAATGTCACCTAAAGATCAAACTTTGTTTTGTTCACAAAAGTGCACAGGGCTCTAATCAATCAAATTTCAAAAGTTTTTCTATCATACTCTTAGATCTCATAATTTGACATTTGATAAGATTTAACCCTTTACCAAACAACAAATTTACAGACTGGTCCAAATTGAAAGCACTTGCAGACGACAAAATAAATGTGACTGAAGAATCGAAATTTGATTTGAGAAGGGTAGAAAACATTATGGGAAAAAGAGAAAATGCTGGTTACCAGCATTTTCTCCTCTTCTCACAATGTTTTCCAAAGGCTTTTTTCTCAGGGTCGTAAAAACCAGGGACTGTTTGGTAAAGGGTTAAAACTTAGCCGCAAACAGCAAAGGATTTGTACAGGATATTTCATATGTTGCTCAGATGATGGCACTAGTCTTTAAAAAGAGTCGAAAACATTATCAGGAAAGGAGGAAATGCTGGTTCCCAGCATTTTCTTGTTTTTCTATGATGTTTTCAAAAGGCTTCCATCTAAGTGTTGTTAAAACTTGAGATTGTATGGTAAAGGGTTTATAGGTAACTCTGCCAAACTACACAGTTTAGGACTCAACCAAACTGAAATCATCACATACCACAAATTAAAGGAAGGTTCAAATGATGATTTGTCTCGGACAGAAAACATTATTGGGAAAAGGACATAATTTGCTGATAACTAGCATTTTCTTCACCCACAATGTTTATGACTTTAGAGGTGTTAAAAGTAAAGATTGTGTGGTGTAGAGTTAAAGTGATACAAGTCTGCTAAGTTTTAACTAATTTACTGTTCAATAAGTTATATGGAAATCTCCTGTTGATTGATTGATTGATTGATTGACTGATTGATTGATTGGTTGAACTGTTGATTGAATTGATTGATTGTATGGTGTTTTAATATCGTTTTCAACATTATCTCAGTCACATTGTGGCAGCCAGTGCAACTATACATGGTTTCTGTGAGTCTCTTTTACCAGTATAACCAACAATTTTCTTTCCAAGCCACTGGCAGCTTTCCAACATAACCATTGTCAAAACAATGGCCGGCAGTTGGACAGGAATATAACCAGCATTCTCTCCTTTTCCCACAGTGTTTTCTACCCTTCCCAGAACAAATTTTTTATAACCAGTCTAAAATTTTGTCAGGTGGTAAAGAGTTAATTTTGATTGGTTTACCACTCAATTAAGGTTTGAGGTGGTCTAAGGGACATAACTCTACCAGTTTGATTTTTGTTTTAATTCTTAATGTTAAGGATTTTTGGGCATATAGCCAACATCTGCCATTTCTTGCAGTCAAGTGCATTTGTTGATATAGTGTTTATTTGAAAGAAATACTTTATTATTTCCTTGATATTAACAGTTAATCCTTGACCACAAACTCTGTGAAAGAAAACTGCTGAAAACATGGGAAAAGGAGATGCTGATAACAGAATGTTTTCTTATCTTTTACAAATCCTATCATGTGTGCCACATTTACTATGTCCTTCGTAAGTGCTTCCAATCTGGATCTGTCTAAAATTTTGTGGTGTAAAGACTTAACCCTTTACCAAACAATCCCTGGTTTTAAAGAGTTAAGGGCTTTCCACCCAGCAAACTTTTGGACAAAATTAATTCAAATTAAAAGCATTTGACAATGACTTAAATACAAGAAGATTGGCTTTTGAAAGATAGAAAACATTACAGCAAAATGTGAAAATGCTGGTAGCAAGCATTTTCTCCTTGTTCCACTGTGTTTTCAAACTGCATCATTCTTTAAGTCATTAAAGCTCTGGATTTTGTAGAAAATAGTTGAACAAATTATGATAATTGAAATGATTCACATCCAAGGAAAGTAGCTCAATGATGAAGAGATTTGTTTCATTATCCAGCAGCTAAGGATTCCATCCTCAGCAAGGGTCTGGGTTTTACATGAGGGTGTCCTTGGGTAATACACTTCATAGCTCTAGCTAAGTCCTAGTGAAACCCAAACACACATAATTCATTCAGCCCTCGGTTAGATCCGGAGTAAGAAGCCTAAGTTTCTACAAACATTTTTGGGAAAGAAGAAAATGCTAGTTTCCAGCACTTTCTGCTCTCTTCCACAATGGTTTTTCTAATGTCAAAGAATTTCGGTTCAATAAATCCCTCTCCAATTTGTCACCTGCAAATGCTCTCAATTTAGAAATGCCAACAATCTGTTGTTTGGGAATGGGTTTAAACTAATGTTCCACAGTGCAACCCGTCTTCACCACCAGACAAAAACTATGTCACATACAGCTCGCACAATCATCTTGCCTTAATGATATGTTTTAGCTCTTTGCCATACAATCAAAGCAAAGGTTTTCATTACTCTCAGAAGAAGCCCCTCGATGACATTATGGGAAAAGAAGAAAATGCTGGTAACCAGCATTTTTTCCTTTCCCCACAATCTTTTCTACCCTATCCAGAACAAATTTCAATTTTTGAGCCACATTAATTCTATTGTCTGCAAATGCTTTCAATTTGGACCAGTCCAAAATTTTGTCATTTGGTAAAGAGTTAACTTTAACACTTTACCCCATAATGAATTTCTAAGGTATCTCTTACTGACCCTAGGTAATAGCAAGGATGAAGCCATTTCGTATGTGTATATGGCACCTTTTGATAGTGTAGAAAACATTGTGGCAAAAGGTGAAATTGCTTGTCACAAGCAATTTCACCTTTTGCCACAATGTTTTCCAAATGTTCCTACGAGCGATGCGTAGAAATTAGTTATTTACGGAGTAAAGGGTTAAGCAAGATAACTTGTTTCACCAACCAATTTCTAGGATGCAGTTTTGTCCAATTCCAAGTTTTGATAGTAAAGCAAATTTGGAATGGTTTAGCCATACCAAATGGTTTAGCCAATCAGATATTGCATTTCTTTGAAGCTCAGAAAAGTCATCTGATTGGTTGGTCAATTCAGGCCCTGGATATGAAAATGTGCAACAACTAGAACTCACCTTAGCAGCCACAATGCTGAGGCCCATACTGTTCTTGACTTTACTGAAGGTCACATTAATAACCTCTGGCTCCTTTGCTTGGGGTGGAGGCTGTTGTCTGGGATCTGGTGTGCGTTCCTTTCTGTCCCTGATGGACTCCTGAAATTTACGTAAGTTTATGAAGCTCCTTACTAAAGTATAAAACATAACTTTCCTCTAACATTTGTCAATCTTTCTGATTAACTCCACTACTCTGCTGCAAAATTTTGTTTGACACATTTTTTTTCTATTTATCAGTTTCCACACCTGACTTCCACTACCCCTGGAAACCAACTGATACCAGAAAACATATAAAACATCCTTGTAAAACAATGACAATCAACATGGCTTATAGCTTGCTTCAATGAAAAATACAAATGAAATCACTGCAGTAACAGGAGGTGATGCTCATTAGAAACTATTTCTCCTTTTGCCACAGCAAGACATTAAAAAAGCTGTACGGAGGCATCAATGACCTGTCAACCTTACAATAAATCCTCATAACACAGGATTTCTACATAAAACTACAGTAACTGTTTTTCTTAGGACTTAATTACAGGCATTCTATTATTGGAAACATCAACCAAGAACACGATCCAAAGCCCTTTAACCCTTGATCAATTGTCAATACTTTGGCCTCAACCAAACTGACAGCATTTGCAGACCAAAAAATAAATGTAGTTCAAGTGATTTTTTCTGTCTTTGATAGGGTGGGAAACATTGTGAGAAAAGGAGAAGATGCTGGATACCACTATTTTCTCCTTTTCTAACAACGTTTTCAAAAGCTTTCTTCTCAGGTTCGTTAAAAGACAGTATGGTAAAGAGCTAGGGCAAAGCACAATACCAATATCTTGATTGAAACTAAGAAATTTTTCACACTTTGACTCTTGTCTTAGCCCTTTACCGGACAATCCTGAGTTTTAGAATCTCCCTTTCAAAAGCATTGTGAGTAAAGCAGAAAATACTGGTAACTAGCCCATTCCATTTAATTCTGTTGTCTGCAATTGCTTTTTATTGCTGAACAAGTCTAAAATTTTCTCTGTTATCCTTTTACCACACATTTCTGACTTTTAACAAACCTGACAAAGAAGACTTTTCGACAACATTGTGGAAAAAAGAGATACTGATGATAACCAGCATTTTCTTCTTTTCCCAAAATGTTTCCTTCCTATATTCAAGAAAAAAAAATACATGTACTATCTTTTCCCCCAACTGTTTATAACTGTTCAGGGACATATTATGTTTTCCCCACACACTTTATAATTGTTCAGAGACAAACATTTGATTTGTTGTATGTAGATTCCTTCAATATGAATGAGTCTGAAATTTTGCCGTTTGGTAAAGGGCTTATCAGTTAAATCTTTTCCATGAATCCCGACTTGTAACGACCCTAAGAAAAAGGTCTTTAAAAATCATGGTGGGAAAATAGGAGAAAATGCTGGTAACCAGCATTTGCTCCTTTTCCCACAATGTTTTCTACCCTTCCCTGACCAAATTTAAATATTTCAGCCACATTTATTTTATTGTCTGCAAATGCTTTCAATCTGGACAAGTCTAAAATCTTATTGTGTGGTAAACAGTTAATGCAATTTTTCTAAAAATTTTGTGCCATCTGGGTCTATATTTACCAACCATTCCTACGAAAGTTCTTTGTCTTTCTCTTTAAGAGATACCAATCAATCTATCTTATGTTTACTTTTTCCCTAATTTTGAAATTCATTTTTCTGCCAGAGATTAACACTATTACTCAATAACAAATTGCCATCTTCACAATAATGTTCCACACTTTTGAACGCTGTTACATCTGTTATTTAACACTTTCCCTCTATTTAACGCACCCCCAACATTCATCTAAACAAAAATGGGCATATTAGAATGCCAATTTGTCGCTTAAATTAAAATACATAAACTTGAATGCGCTAATAGCATCAACATAGCTTTAAAATTACTTTACAAATCATAATTTAGCATCTATTCAAAAATAGGTAGTTAGGTACACTTCTGACAACATTTCTAATTTCTGGTAAAAAAAAATTTATCAACTAACTTTGAAAAACTTTGAGGAAGTGATAGTTCCAAAGGCCGATGTCTCGCATTAATCTTGAATGCTACTAACTGTCTAAATGAATCATGATCTGATATTCTGCATCATCTTTGCAAGCCAAGGCTGATGATTTACTACGCTACTCTACCCTTGGCAGATCGAGCTTGATTTTTACATTCACCCGATATGCTTTTTCATCGGATGCAGCCAGCTCTAGCTGTAACGAATGAAATCGCTTGTAGCATTTCATCTTTGATAAAAACAAAACAAGGTCGCTAACTTTCGAATAGAAGGTAAACATAGAAACCTACCTGGATGTCTGCTTATTGCTTCATGTGTATTTGTAAGCGGTTTTTAAAACAATATTTTATTTGCTTTTAGAAATATGATGTAAAGGGGGGGTAATGACCAACATCCAATAGAGGGCACATCACAGGAATCTCGAAATTGGGCTCAATCAGCCAAGGTAAGATCCACGTAGGTATCGTAAACTTGGCTCGCGAAGAGGTTGTGCATAAATACAGGGGGTTGCTCAAATTGTGATCACTTTGCTATCAGTACTGTCTAAAACCTGTAATTGGTAATGTTATTGTGGTCTTCATAAAATTTATGTTGTTTTATCTCTTTTAATTGCCTCCTTCAGGAAAAAGTAATGCTCCCAAGCATTAACAGTTTACTGCACAACAAAATTTTAGACCTGTCCTAATTAAAAGCATTTGCTGATGACAGTTTCAAGTGGCTCATATGGAATTATTTTTCTTTGAATGGATAGAAAACATTGTGGGAAAAGGAGAAAATGTTGGTAACCAGCATTTTCTCCCTTTCCCACAATGTTTTCAAAAACCTTCTCTTTCAGGGGTGTTAAAAGTCGTCACTATGTGGTAAAGGGTTAAAGAGTTGACACAGTATTTACCTTTAAATGCATTTATCACCTGCATTGTCTTTTTGGCCACCACTGGGCCTTTAATTATTGAGCTTATATAGTGGAATTTCATTTGCTATGAAAGAATAAACCATTTTGCGCAAGTACAGTTACATTCTGTACACAGCATAAATGGAGTAACATATCCTTTAAGAAACAAATTTCATCATTGGAGTCAATTTGCCTGCAAATGTTTCCAATTTGGACAAGTCTAGAATCTACTGGTCTGGTAAATGTAAGGGTAGAGGATAGGTTCAGCACTTTCAGATACCATGGTAACATGAATGCATGGTGACTTGATTTTCCAGCCATATCCAATATCAATTCTTCCCTCCATCATTCTGTTGACGTTTCCATACTTATTCAAATAACAGTCATCAATTGAAAAAAGAATGACAATTACTGGATGGACCAATATTTGATGTGCAAACTGTCAAAACAGAATATTAACTCTTTACCACACGAAAAATTTTAGACTGGTCCAAATTGAATGCATTTGTTGACGACAAAATAAAGGTGACTGAAAAATTGAAATTTGTTCTGGGAAGGGTAGAAAACACTGTGGGAAAAGGAGAAAATGCTGGTTACCAGCATTTTCTCCTTTTCCCACAGTGTTTTCAAAAGGCCTCTTTCTCAGGGGCGTCAAAAGTAGGGATTGTGTGGTAATGGGTTAAAAGCAGTAAATGAAAAAAAATTGCTCTTCTAAGGAAATTAGCATATATAAATTAAATGTCAACATGTTTTTCAATGTTCACTTCCTTTCGAGTCTGACTTTGTCTTCACAGAACACCATTATGGGTTAACCCTTAAAGCGTGTTTCCCTCCTAATGTTGCCAGTGTGCAGACCAAGATTAGACTGCACTAAACAAGCAGTCTGATCATCATCTACATTGTCCACTTTGCTGAAACACTACCAACAAAAGGCAACCACAAAATTTGCAAGTGCAATCTGGCTGTATTTCTAGAATGAAATGCTTCATTTAGACCTTTATGTGTGAAATACCATGGTTACAGCAAACTATGAACTCTGCTGTTCAGCAAATTATTTTCATGTCTAAATGATGTTGTAAATTATCTGTGATACTTCTACAATTTCCACCACTCCCCTTGCATCTTTTCCTCTTTTCCACTGCTCTCATCAAACGATATGACAAATGGAAAGCATTTAGAGAAATCCAATCAATGTGTTTCAAATTATGAAAACATCAGTGGAAAAGGGAAAATTGCTTTCACCAAGCATTTTTTTTTTCCCTTTTCTAACAATCCTTCTAAAGCATTAAATGTCTGTGTCATTAAAACTTGGAAATGTTTGGTACAGGGGCAGGTCTTCAGTTTTTAATGAATCTTATATGCCATCTGTAGCCCTGGTACACATTAAAACAGAGAACCATGCAAGTAATAATTATATTGTTCACCTGAGTCATTGTAAACTGTCTAACTCTTTTAGAAGAAAATTTTAGACTGGTCCAAACTGAAAGCATTTGCAGACGACAAAATAAAGGTGACTAAAAATTAGAAATTTGTTCTAGAAAGGGTAGAAAACACTGTGGGAAAAGGAGAAAATGCTGGTTACCAGCATTTTCTCCTTTTCCCATGGTGTTTTCAAAAGGCTTCTTTCTTAGGGGCATCAAAAGTAGGGATTGTGTGGTAATGGGTTAATGCATATCTCCTTTTCCCACAAAGTTTTCTACCCTATCAAAGGAAAATCGTGTCATTGTGAGCCACTATGACATTGTCGTCTGCAAATGCTTTCAATTTGGATAGGTCTAAAAATTTGCCATGTGGTAAAGGGACCTCACAAGCTTCTCAAAATTAACCCTTTCCCAAACAATCCCTGGTTTTTACGGGTCTGGAATAGTAGCCTTTTGAAAACATTGTGGGAAAAGGAGAAAATGCTGGTAACCAGCATTTTCTCCTTTTCCCACAATGTTTTCTACCCTATCATAGACAGAAATCATCTTTTCAGCAAGAGTTGAATTGTCTTCTGCAAACGCTTTCAATTTGGTCTAGTCCAAAAGTTTGTCGTTTGGGAAAGGGTTATTTCAGTTACATCCTGGTAGCCAGTGCCCCTATCCATGCCAGTACAATACAAGTAACCATATTTCTACTTTTCCCACAATGTTTTCATCCTTACAAAGACATATCTCATAGCTAAAATAACTCATTACCAAACGACAAAATTTTAGGTTTGTCCAAATTGAAAGCATTTGCAGACGACAAAATAAAAGTGACTGAAAATTTGAAATTTGTTTTGTGAAGGGTAGAACATATTCTGGGAAAAGGAGAAAATGCTGGTTACCAGCATTTTCTCCTTTTCCCACAATGCTTTCTAAAGGCTTCTTTCTCTGGGTTGTAAAAAGTAGGGATTGTGTGGTGATGGGTTAATAGTTGTTTCCCACAATATTTAAAAAGCCTCTCTCTTACAGATACATACTTCCCTTTTCAACACAGCAGCTACATGTTTATTAACAATCTTCACTAATCTGGGTTCATTGTCTTTTTTTCTCTCCTTTTCAACTGCATTTCTAAATCGTTCCCGTAATCTCTGGGCAGCACACATACTCAATCATCGTTTATTTACACAAATTAATCATCACTACCATTGTTAATTCACATAAACATTATCAATCTTCTAACCCTTCGACAAACCAGCGCATGAAATTTGTTCATTTAATTCATTACCAAACGACAATACAGTTAAACCTGTGTTAGAGACCACCTGCATTAAGAGACACCTGCTTTAAGAGACCACTGTTCTGATACAACAACCCTTCTAACATTAACCTATTATAATCTGTATTTATTTAAAGACCACCTGCTGTAAGAGACCAAATTCAGTACTTCTCTTGAGTGGTCTCTGAATACAGGTTGTACTGTATTTTAGGTTTGTTCAAATCAAAGCATTTGCAGACGACAAAAAAGTGAATGAAAATTTGAAATTTGTTTTGTGAAGAGTAGCAAACATCGTGGGAAAAGGAGAAATTGCTGGTTACCAGCATTTTCTCCTTTTCCCACAATGTTTTCTAAAGACTTCTTTCTCAGGGTCATCAAAAGTAGGGATTGTGTGGAAATGGGTTAACCTGTTTCCACACAGCAAATTTTAGAAATATCCAAATTGAAAGCATTTGCAGACGACGATTTCAAAGTGGATCAAAAGGTGCAATTTTGTTTGATAGGGTAGAAAACTTTGTGGGAAAAGGAGAAAATGGTGGTCACCAGCATTTTCTCCTTTTTCCCCACAATGTTTTCACAAAGGCATCTTCCTCCAGGGCTTTAAAAGTCATCATTGTGTTGTAAAGGATTAATAGAGTGGATCAATAATCAGACTGCATATTCGTTTGCAGTCTGATCTTGATCTGCACAATCTATCAAAGCCCAAATTTTTTCCTGTAACATGCCAGGATTTATATATGCATTCATTTCACCATTTCTGTAGCACAAATTTTTCAACATCCTCACTCCAGTATACATACTGTTAATTCTATGTTTTCTTTTACCTTGAATATAAATCAATACAATTCTTCATAATCTGAAACTGAGCAGCCAATTATTGCAAATCCCTGGTTAGTCTTCAAAGGAAGAAGCAGTTTCTTTCTTTAACTCTTTACCTAATGAGATAATTTTCTTACTGGACCAATTTCAAAGCATCTGCAGAAAACAAATCAAATATTATCAACACAATGATTTCCAACTTTGATCGGGTAGAAAATATTGTTGGAAAAGGAGAAAATGCTGCTAACCAGCATTTTCTCCTTTTCCAAAATTGTTTTCAATAGGCTTCTTTTTCTGGGTTTTTCAAAAAACAAGATTGTGTAGTAAAAAGTTAAATGTCTGGCATAAGCCACTTAACCCTTACAAAACCAATGCATTTTTTAATTACCATTAAGAAAGAGGGCTTTAGAAAGCAATCTATGAAAAGAAAATGCTAGTAACCAGCATTTTCCCCTTTTCCGACGATGTTTTCTACCTATTCAAAGCCATCTAATTTGTTGTCTATACACATGCTAGTAAAATAGGCTAAACTAAAAGTTTGTTGTCTGGTTAACCCTTTCCCGCACAACAAAATTTTAGACCAGTCCAAATTGAAAGCATTTGCAGATGACACTTTCAATGTGACTCATATCAAATGGTTTTACTTTGATATAGTAGAAAACATTGTGGGAAAAGGAGAAAATACTGGTTACCAGCATTTTCTCCTTTTCCCACAATGTTTTCAAAAGGCTTCTTTACCAGAGTCGTCAAAAGTTGTCATTGTGTGGTAAAGGGTTAAGGGTCTGCTCTTTACTTCACAAATAGGATTTGCAGACAAACAACGTAAAGTAGCCAGGAGCAACTTTCCAAGATTTTCTCCTTTTCCCAAAATGTTTTTGAAAGTTTCAAACCTTAGGGTTGTGAAAACATGGGACTATATTGTGTATAGAAATATCCTGACACTGTCCAAGTCTCGATCTTTATGTAACTGTTCCACAATTTGTTACAAAACAGAGAAAGCTAGCATAATGAACACTGCTGGCAACATGAAAATATTTTTCTAGAAGAATGTGCATTTTTCAGTCAGTCATACACAAAAATGCGATTAAATGCAATTCAATAGTGAAAACGACTGTCTCATCTTTATGTTTTCCATAAAACTGTGAACACAATAAAATCATTGTTTTCAAGTACAAAGTATAAAATCCAATAATCACAGTATATAGTTTATGTGTATGAATATTTCCTCATCTGTTTAATTAACCCTTTACCAAACGACAAAATGTTAGACTGGTCCAAATTGAAAGCACTTGCAGACGACAAAATAAACAAAACTCAAAAATTGAAATTTTTATCCAGCAGGGTAGAAAACAATGTGGGAAAAGGAGAAAATGCTGGTTACCAGCATTTTCTCCTTTTCCCACAATGTTTTCAAATGGTTTCTATCTCAGGGTCGTAAAAACCAGGGATTGTTTGGGAAAGGGTTAATTGTGGATAGTGAGCCGTTGCAGCACAATCCTGATTTTTAATGACCATGAGATTTTGGAAGTCTTTAAAAACATTGTGGAAATAGGATGAAATGCAGGTAACCAGCATTCACTCCTTTTCCTCCCACAATTTTTTTTTCTATACATTACAGTATAAAATTCAATACTTGAATCATGTTTAATTTTTAGTTTGCAAATGCTTCCAATTTGGGTAGGTCTGAAATTTTGTCATTTGGTTAACCCTTTACCACACAATGCCAACTTTTGACAACCCTGGAATAGAAGCCTTTTGAAAACATTGTGGGAAGAGGAGAAATGCTGGTAACCAGCATTTTCTCCTTTTTCCACAATGTTTTCTATCCTATCAAAGAAAATTTGCACGATTTCAGCTACACTGAAATTGTCATCTGCAATTGCCGTCAATTTGGACCAGTCTAAAACTCTGTTGTTTGGTAAAGGGTTAAGGGTTAAGTTGAACCATGTTTATGAAAATACCATTTCCAATAGACTTTATCTTGAAAACTGATTGACTGATTGGTTGGTTGATTGATTGATGGGTGCTTGGTTGGGCAGTGTTGCATCCAGGAATTCTTCCAAGAGGGGGAGATCCCCCATGGAATTTTCAAAATGGGGGGAGTAAAAATTTTCAGGGATGGGTGAAAGAAAAAAAGGTAGACACAAAATATGTATTTTTCTGGTCAATTTCCTTTTTTGAATGGAAACGAATACTGTCTTTCAAAGGCAGATAGGATATTTGCTAGATCTATATTTGTACGGCTGACATGGGAGGGTTGATGCCTGTTGGGTTGATCTTACCTTATTTCCAACACAAAGCATTATAGATTCTCATTCTTGATTGATAATATGCATCTATAGATGTACACATCAACTTTTGTTCACGATTACGATACATCCTCAGTAGTAAGTCAGAATCTGGGGCCGAACAAACTTAAGTTTATTCCCCGCTGTTTTCACTCAATTCTTTCCATAACATCACCGTATAAACCATCGGCGTCGGCAAAAGAACCAATGAAAGTCTTTGACATATTTCCTTTCGGCGGATTACATGACAAATCGCAAGTTTAAAATCGCCGGGTTCTTCACTTCCTTGTCAACATTATGAAAGTAAACATTCAATGCACATGCGTAGATATATTGTTTCCCCCGCTTTAATAGAAACTTCACTACAAAATTGGAAACCACCTGGAACAGTCTACATGTAGGGAAGCATTGTCGGACTTCCAATTATTTTATTGAAATGACTTGAAACCGGACCCGACTTTTAACTCATTACCAAACAACAATATTTTAGGCTTGTCCAAATCGAAAGCAAATGCAGACGACAAAATAAAAGTGACTGAAAATTTGAAAATTTGTTTTGTGAAAATTTGCTATAATTTTCTGCTATTTACAAGACAATTCCCTTTGCTTAGAGATTATAAAATTTCTTTGTTGTTTGCAGCTGTTTTCAATTTTACGGATCTCAAAATTTGCCATCTGGTAAAAATTTAAGTAGAATTACCCTGGTCAAAAAAGGAAAATATAAGAAATGCATTCAAGACTCTTTTCAGTATCATAAAACAAGAATTTCTATCTAAACTTTCTTCAATACTGGTAAATACAAAATGTCTTTGTTACCTGCATTTTTTCTCTTTTTCACAATGTTTTCAAAACCCTTCATGCGGTTGTTAGAGTTAAATAGCTCTACAAAAAACACAATATTTAGCTCGACCAAAATTGGAAGCATTTGCAGATGACAAATTTAAGTTTGCCGAAATGATGACTTCTATCTTTGATAAAGTAGAAAATATTGTTGGAAAAGGAGAAAATGCTGGTTACCAGCATTTTCTCCTTTCCCTACAATGTTTTCCAATGCTTTTTCTGGGTCATGAAAACTTCGGATTGTGTGGTAAAGGGATAGGACAGTATCAGCCAAATTCTAGTTCTACCTTTTTATACCAAGAACAAGACATACCGGTCAGTATTTCATGGATTTCAGGTTAGTAAAAGCATCTTAATTTATTCCAATGTTCACCAATAACACCTTGCAAGATTGAGCGCAACAGTGCTTGCTTTCATAGCAAATATAGATCAAAATAACACTGCACATAATCTGCAGCCTAATCCTGACGCAACAATTTCATCATATACCTTGAGAAAATCTGACAAAAACATACCTCAAAACTAACTTTTTTGGATCCTTTGTTCCAACTGAACATATTCATTTGTTCATCAATTTAATCTTTTACACAGATCTATGTTACATTTCACATTTACCATGTGTAACCCTTTACTGAACAATCCAATCCAACAATCATGAATGATGATAATGTAAATTTTGAAAACTATTATAGCAATAGACGAACTAATTGGTATTTTCTCCCCCTCCCACAATGGTTTCAACTGCTTCGAAAGTTGAGAAATACTTTAATTGTTGATTGCACATGCTATCTATATGGACAAATCTTAACTTTTTACCACACAACAAAATAATAAACTGGTCCAAATTGAAAGCATTTGCAGAATGACAATTTCAGTGTGGTTCAAATTGCAAAATTTCTCCTTGATAGATTAGAAAACATTGTGGTAAAAGGAGAAAATGCTGGTTGCCAGCATTTTCTCTTTTTCCCACAATTTTTTCAAAAGGCCTCTTTCTCAGGGTCATTAAAAGTCGAAATTATGTGGTAAAGAGTTAAACCTTTCAATTGAAATGAAAGTTCCAAGCCAATACTGAAAACCCAAATTTTGTCACTAAAAATGCATTTTTGGGGATATCTCCTTTTCAACCAGTGTAGATCCAAGATCAGATTGCACTTTCTGTGCAGTCTGATCTTGATCTAAAGTGTCTGCCAGAGGTCATTAAGTCAAGATTTAAGAAGCCTAAGGATTAAGTTTTGTTGTCTGTTAGAGTGTTAAGCCTCTGTTACCTAGACCATGACCACGAAATACCTTGATTTCAGCATATGGTATGTTTATCTGATTAATTACATGCATCATCTACATTATGATGAAACCCTAACCTCACCTAACCCTTTACAAGGTAATCCAAGGTTTTCATGAGAAAGAGTGCTTTAACCCATTACTACACAATCCCTACTTTTGATGACCCTGAGAAAGAAGCTTTTAGAAAACATTGTGGGAAAAGGAAAAAATGCTGCTAACCAGCATTTTCTCCTTTTCCCACAATGTTTTCTACCCTTCATAAAACAAATTTCAAATTTTCAGTCACTTATATTTTGTCATCTGCAAATGCTTTCCATATAGTCAAGCCTAAAATATTGTTGTGTGGTAATGAGTTAAAAAGGAGAATATGCTGGTGACCAGCATTTTCTGCTTTCCCCAAAGTGTTTTCTATTCTGTTAGATTAGTTTTATCTGTACAAATCTTCTATATTTTGTTCTAAATGCTTTCAGTTTGGACGAAATCAAAACTTGTCAATTGTCAGTGAACATCGAATATTTGTGTACTGGATATCTGTTTTTCATTCAATCCTTTCATTAAAGTGGGTGGTGTATACTATATACATGGATATGTATACCTGTCGAAAAATTTGCAAATTACAGGTCATGGACATTTTGTGTATGCAAATGTTTGTTTGTATACTTGTGGTAAAATGTGCTAATAAAAATGTTTGACAACTTTTTTGGATTCGCAAATTCGCAAAATTTCCCATGTCTAAAAAATGTCCACTTAAACAGTATGAATATATAGTTACTCTTGAAGATAATGCATATCAAAGACCACACTGCATACTGGTGTTCTGATCCCAAATCATGAGTAAAATTCTGAGCAACTCATCTTTTTTCCATAATGTTTTCATAAGTTATAAACAATTGGGGAAAAAATCTGTTTCTGTTTTGCAGTTGGCAAAATGTAAACTTGGCTTAAAACAAGGATAGTTTCATGTCTTACTCTCAATTCACTGACTCACAATATGAACAATAAGAAACTACAATTTTACTCTTTTCCTGAAGACAATGTTCTTTTACTGTACTATTTTGAATGTATTTGCAAAAGCAACGGAATTCGTCTTTAAAAGGGTAGAACATACTGTACTAAAAGGAGAAAACATACATCAGGGACCTCATAAAACTGAATCTTTAACCTTGGAGTAAATAACTATTTCTGGGACCTCTCATAACTAAGTCTTTCCCCCCTACAGTGACTTGTTATCAGGGATCTCACAAAATATCTGCTGTTCCTCCAGCAGTGATTAACTATATGAAAAACATGACAAATCTATCATCCTACAGAGTCTCACTACATAACAAATCTTTAATTTTCATCCCACAGAGTCTCACTACCCAACAAATCTTTAATTTTCATCCTACAGTCTCACTACCTAACAAATCTTTAATTTTCATCCTACAGTCTCACTACCTAACAAATCTTTAATTTTCATTCCACAGAGTCTCACTACCTGACAAATCTTTAATTTTCATCCTAGTCTCACTACCTAACAAATCTTTAATTTTCATCCCACAGAGTCTCACGACCTGACAAATCTTTAATTTTCATCCTACAGTCTCACTACCTAGCAAATCTTTAATTTTCATCCCACAAGAGTCTCACTACCTGACAAATCTTTAATTTTCATCCTACAGTCTCACTACCTGACAAATCTTTTAATTTTCATCCCACATGGTCTCACTACCTAAAAAATCTTTAATTTTCATCCTACAGTCTCACTACCTAACAAATCTTTAATTTTCATCCTACAATCTCACTACCTAACAAATCTTTAGTTTCATCTTACAGTGTCTAATTATCAGGGACTTCACAGGTCTTGAGTCTTTCATCCTGCAGTGATTCACTATGTGAGAGATCTAACAAATCTTTAGTCTTTCATTATACAAACAGTGACCCACTACATAAGAGACCTAACATGATGTCAGTCTCTCATCCTGCAGTGACTCACTATATCAGGGACCTAACTAAGTTCAGTCTTTCACCCCATAGTTAACTGTATCAGAGACCTCACAAATATTTAATCTTTAATCCTTAAGTAATCACTTATTAAGGGACCTCACATGACTTTGGCCTTTCAATAGGGACCTCATGAAACATCAATCTTTCATCCAACAACAGCTTCAACAATTATAAACCATCTCATTAAATTCTGTCTTCATCTCATCATAATAACATGTGCATTAACTGCCCACACTTTTTGCCAAAAAGATTGATTTACAAGTTCCTCCTTGATTCCAACTTGCAGGGGTCTTTGAAAAACATCTTTGCAATGAGCTGGGCCAAACTGCCCTAATTTGTATTGCCTTTATTTACTCACTTGAGCAAACAGGATTTACTCTCTTAGCTCATTATCAAACAACAAAATTCTAGACTGGTCCAAATTGAAAGCCTTTTCCGACAACAAAATAGACCTGACCCAAAAATAGAAATTTACTCTGGAAGGATAGAAGACATTGTGAGAAAAGTAGAAAAGAATGGTTACCAGCATTTTCTCTTTTTCCAACAATGTTTTCAAAAGGCTTCTTTCTCAGATAGGATTGTTTTTCAACGTCATGAGAACCCGGGAAAGTTTGGTAAAGTTTGGTAAAGGGTTAAGTAATCAGGATTTTCTCACTAAAGTCAGCTTGTTGAGGAAAGAAATACAGTTTATTTCATCAGCTTGTAGTTGATATGAAGAACTATTTGCCTAAAAAGGGAAAGGTATGCTAAAGTAACAAGTGTCATAATATGTTTTTCACCACAACAGAAATTTTGTATGTTCTCACTGTGTGTGAAACAACATTGCTACATATTCTTATAAACTTGTTTGCAGTTAATTATTGTACATGAAACTAGGAAAACAAAAATTTCCGTAAACCAATGAGCACTCATCAATGCACACCAAAACCATGGATGCACCAAGTAATTGCTATGTGCTCTGCAGCATTATTTCCAGAAGCATAAATATTGGATGGCTACATATTTCACAACTTACCTCCATTATTTGAGATGTTTCATCATCAGACATGTACACAGTCCAGAGACCACTAGAGTGCGGCTGCAGTGTCATTCTACATAACCCAGCACGAGTCAGAGGCTCTATGTATTCTCCTAGGCCATTGGGAACTCCTGCACAAAACAAGGTAGAGTATCTCTTTAACAGATATCAAAATTTTGTGCCAATCCAAAATGAAGCTATTGCTGGCCACAAATTCAACTGAGCTGAAATTATGGGATTTGTCCTCGCAAGAAAAACATTGTGGCAGAAAGAGAAATTGATGCCAACCCTAACCGCTTTATACCCTGTCTGAGACAAATTCCAGTATTTAAGACACATTAAAACTTTGTCATCTCCAAATGCTTTCAACTTGAACAAGTAAAAAACAGTTGCCTGGTAGTGGATTGAAGAAAACAAATCAACAATGTATTTCAGAGAAGGACAGAGAAAAATCCTGATTATGGCTCACCTTTGATAGTATCACATGAGTACCCATCTTCTGGCAACAAAAATGGAAGCTGAAGATCTTGGTCCTCCTCTAACTGCACAACACGCCCATCTGACCTGATTAGATCGTCAGCCATATTTTCTGCCACGGACACCACATTGTCAATCAAATTCTGGGGTATGGGTGGTTCCATTGGTTCAGGCATGTATCTTTCCAAGAGTTCTCGTAGTTGTAGAGAGTTCAATTTAAAACACTGTGAACTGATGTTGGCAATATCATCTGGGCTGCTCTTGGGTGCTTGTAACAAATGGGCAGCCTGGAAGAAATTAAGAATTTCCCTGTCTTCACTCTTTATTTATAGAGAAATACTTTCATACAAATTTCTCAGTTCAAGTGATATCGGTGAGTAGTTCTTTTCCTGGCAATAAGTACAAACAGATTTTAATGTACTTCAGTTTCCTGATGTACACCAATTGTAAAACTGCACATTCCAATGATGACTTGCATTTAAAAGATTGGGAAAAAACCCGACATATTCTTTCACAGGCTCAATCGAAAGGATTAATTAATAACACTGGTAATTAATCAAATCCCTTTAGTTAATAATAGGTCTACATACAGTTTCAGCATTTAAAGATTATTCTACTTTTATTGCAGTTAAAAGTATTTCAGAATTCTCTGGCATGGTAAGAAAGTAAAAACAACAACTGATATATTTTCCCTTCTGCCTCCATGTACTGAACCTTTTCATATTAATCATGCCTGTTTTACAAAAAAAAAGGTTAAGTTGCCTGCCTTAACTCTTAACCCTTTATCCCATAAGACATTCTATGGTATCTCTAATTGACCCTAAATAACAGCAAGGATGAAGCTGTTTCTTATGTATATATGACACCTTTTGATAGTGTATAAAACATTGTGGCAAAAGGTGAAATTGCTCGTAACGAGCAATTTCACCTTTTGCCACAATGTTTTCCAACGGCTTCTACAAGCAATGTGTATAAATGAGTATCTATAGAGTAAAGGGTTAAGTACATAATCCTAACTTGAGAAGCTATTGTAAAAATTTTATCAATCAATCAATCTTAAGTTCTAACAACTCTGGAAAAAGAAGCTTTTGAAACATTGTGGTGAGCAGTCTTTTGTCTTTTACTTTTATTTCATGTTTTGAGTAACATTTGTCTTCTGCAAATGCTTGTTATTTTTTGCAAGGCTAAAACTCCTTCATTTGGTAAAGAAGTAAATATATTTTCAGATGCAAGGAAGTAATCATTTGACAAGAAAGTCTGAATATTACCTGAATAATTCTACACAGGTGACAATCTGCAGCCAGCTCCAATCCTTGCTTCTCAGCCCAAGCTTCTACACGAGCAAGTCGTCTTTTCAGCCTGACACCCCAGGCCCGAGTGCACAGGCTAATACGTTTTTCAGTCACAAGTATGTTGAACACCCACATATTGATAAAATGAAAGAGTTGCGAAAATAACTGTATAGTAAGGGCTGCATTTACACGACATCGTCGAAGTAGATTCATGGCTGATGACAGAGTATCCAGTATGTCTAACATGGTTGGTTTATTCCTGTTGTATCTGCTTCTATCATCTGTTTAAAATAATTTATACCCTTGTCTAGTAAAGGCATGACAAGCATTATTTCATTTGTAAAAGAACAATGTTTCAGACTTTTAAAAATTTATAATAAGATTGCAAATCTAAAGTGCACTTAAGAGGTCATATTTTTGTATGGCATTCTAAGCCTGTCTCAGATGTATTTACAAAATGTTATGCTTTTATCAAAAAAAAAAAGAAAAAAGAAATGATCTACAAATTATCAAAACATACACAGTCATACAACTATCATAGAAAAAAAAAGAATACTACTTCAGTATGTAAATGTTCCCTCATATGCAATGAAGATAAAAGTTCACCCTTTAAAAATAAATTGAAATTTTGTAACAATTATAGCATTTTAAGTTTATATAGAGAGAAATTTTGTTCTTCTGCAGTATACAACTCTGGGAATTGTGCTGAAAAAAAAAAGTAACTGCTTATGCCAAATAAATAGCTGCTGATTTCATGTTCCTATTAAAATTATCTCTTTTCAAGAAAAAAAAGCATCCTTTTCTGATTTAGTCTTAACCCTTTACTGAACAATCCCTGGTTTTTACGACCCCGAGATAGAAGTCTTTTGAACAAATATTGGCAAAAGCAGAAAATGATGGTATCCAGCATTTTCGCCTTTAACCACAATGTTTTCTACCCGCTGGAAACAATTTTCAATATCTGAGTAATGCTTATTTTATCGTCTGCAAACGCTTTGGATTTAGACCTGTCTATTTTGTTGTCTGGTTAAGAGTTAAATATGGTCTCCTATCAGACACAAAAATGTCTGCAGGATCTATGAGATAAACAAAGGAAACAAATTAAAAGGTTCTATACCCATCTCATCAATATCCTCACTCTCATCCAGGAATGCTGGGAGTGTTCTCTGTAGGTCATACTGCAAACATCTAACAAGGTGGTGGAAAGCAATCTGAACTGCCTCGGCCAGCATTTCCTGTGAGTCCTGAGAAAACAGGTGGATGTCTCGATCCATCTTGAAGAAATGCAGAATTTCTGAAGCATTGGCCATCCAGAATGCAAGTGCTGCTGGGTTATCTCTATTCTCCTAATAAAACAAAGTGATTTTCATGAGAAACAGAATTATAGTGGTTTAACTCTTTACCAAATTAGAAAATTTTAGACTGGTCCAAATTGAAAGTACTTGCAGACAACAAAATAAACGTAACTCAAAAAATGAAATTGTTTCCAGCAAGGTAGAAAACATTGTGGGAAAAGGAGAAAATGCTGGTTACCAGCATTTTCTCCTTTTCCAACAATGTTTTCCAAAGTCTTCTATCTCAGGGTTGTAAAAACTAGGGATTGTTTGGGAAAGGAAAAGGTTAAAGTACATCTGCTTGAAACATAACCTGCATGTTTTTATGTATACTGTTGCAAAGAATCCCTACCATAAAGATGTATTTTGTTGCAACGAATCTTCACTACACATTAAGTATTTTATAGCAAAGAATCTGTACTGTAGAGATTTTTTTTCTACATCATCGGAAAGGATCTGTGCTCTTATAATAAATTTTGTTGTGAAGAATCTGTTTTGTACAGATTTAATATTTGTTGCAAAGAATCTGCACAAGGAATATTTATCTTTATTGTGAACAGTTACTCTGTCACAAAGACTTTGTACAGTGAAGATATATTTTGTTGCACAGAATCTATACTATAAAGATTAATTTTGTAGCAAGAAATTTGTACTATGAAAGATTACTTTGTTGCATAGAATTGTAGCATGAAGATTTATGTTACTGCATAGGATTAGTATCATAAACAGTTACTTTGTCACAAAGACTTTGTTCTGTGAGGATTTATATTGCACTCTATAGACTAATGTTTTACAAGGAAACTGTAATGTAGAGATTTATTTTGTTTCAAAATAATCAGAACTGTGTGCAATGAATCTTACATTAAAGAAAAGTTTGGTTTCAAAGGATCTGTGCAGTATCAGCTTTTTTAAATTTACTTACTTGTATTGCCTGATTAGTGAGCTGTGATACTTTGTCCACTAAAGAGGTCAGTTTATGAGCTCTGTCAGCTGGAGAGAGGTCAGGTCTGTATGTACTGGATAATCTGTATCTTACTGCTAGATATAATGTGTATGTTGTTGACAGTTTAAACTGAGATGCAGCAACATTTGTCTCTAAAATCACAGCTCGAAGGAAGTCACCCTCTCCTATGTGAAAAAGGAATAAATAATTTGAACAAATAAGTCTTGTTTAACTTGGGAATAAAATCATTGTAACATATCTGCAATTAACAGGAATTAATGTTGATACATTCATATAATGCTAAAGATTTCTGAAAACCTTCACCGATTAAAATATAAGCATCCCTGCAATAAAAAGTTTCTGAAAACTTCAGGGAAGGAGTTATTACTTCTGAGACAAATGTATTCTTTTCCTTCTATGCCTTCTCCCTCAGTCTACCAAAACATTAAATTTTATGCTTTTCTCCCTATATAATTTGTGTTGCTGTCTGTACTATGTGCTTATATTTCAAAAGCAGCCTTTAAGACATTGTTTTAAAAATTCACAACAAGAAATTTTGATTTACACTTCAGATGATATACATTAACCCTTTCCTAAATGACAAATATTAGACTCTTCCAAACTGAAAGAGTTTGCAGACGACAATTTTAACTTTCATAACAATGGCAGAAAATTATCCGAAGAGGCAGAAAACACTGTGGGAAAAGGAGAAATTGCTGGTTACGAGCAATTTCTCCTTTTCCCACAGTATTTTCAAAACACTCGTACTGCAGACACGTAAAAACAAGGGCTTGTTTGGGAAAGGGTTAAGTTAACATAAACTTAAAGGGAGATAACTCTAGAAATATGTACTCCATCCTCTAATCTTATTGCTCTTCTGTAATAAAGTTCACTTACGTTCATCTCTAAATTCTAGACTTGCAGGTAAAGCATCTTCAAATCTTGACCCATCCGGCCGCCCTCCATCTCTAGGTGACCTACAACATTAATAAAACATGACCATGAAGCATACATTTCCCTTTCAGTATTTGTTATTTGGAAAGAGTTTTACCCTTGTTTAGGTACTTAGATACTGATCAAAGCCAATTCCAAGTGATTACGAGGACGAAGTCTTCAGATACCATTATGGGAAAAGGAGTAAAGGTTATTGACTAACATTTTTTACCTTTCCCACAATGCTTTCTATCTTATCAAAGCCAAGTTCCACCTTTTTGCTATTTGTCAACTGCATTGCTTTCAATGCAGACAACTCTTAAATATTTCATGTCAAGAGCAGCATGTTGGGAGATAAACAAAAAGCAGAGGGGTCAGCTTATTATAAGTGTTAAAGCATTAGGCTGTGTAAGAGAAGTTAAATTTTCGATTAGAACCAGTCAGTATAGATCTTATCATTTTTTTTCTTTTTGCCTAGATTACCATGACGGAGAAAAATGTGTGACCGCATGTCCAATCCAACATAATACGACCTCAAAGATCTTATTGAGATTGGCCACAGCATCACGAGCATGCTAAACGCACAATGATTTTGGAAAGCTTCTTTCTCAGGGTTGTCAAAAGTCGGCATAGTGTGGTAAAGGATTGAGTTATAGAAAACATTGCTGGAAAGTGATGGTTACCAGTATTTCCTTCTTATACCACAAAGGTTTCCAAAGGTTTTCTTCCATAGGGTTGTTAAAAGTCAGGATTGTGTGGTATAAGGTTAATATTTAAGTTGTTGTCTACAAACTTCTGCTTTCAATTAAAACTAGTCTTAACTTCTTTTGTCAGGTAAAAGATTGAAAACAATATAAATATTTCTACACACCCTCTTGGCATTTCCTCAAAGCTACTTCCATGGGTACTGCTGGGCATACTCTGTCTGCTCCCTTGTCTCTGAGCATTTGGTGGACGGCCATCATTCACAGTCTCAACATGTCCATCCATATCAAAGTTTGTTTCTGCAGGTCTCTGCAGATTGGGTGGAGCACCCTGTTTGTACATGGGCCCAGGAGCATTCTGCTGCTCTTGTCTTTGTTTCTACAAATACAAATAAACGAGTAAATATTCTGTTGAATCTGGGATCAAACACCAGCATTCTAAACTAGAAGGCATTGGCAGATGGCAAAGTAAGCTAGAGCTGTCAATAAATGTGACCTTACTCTTTACCAAACAACAAAATTTTAGACTGGTCCAAATTGAAAGCATATGCAGACGATAAAATAAAAGTGACTGGAAATGTGAAATTTCTGTTGGGATGGGAAAAAGCATTGTGGGAAAAGGAGAAAATGCTGGTGACCAGCATTTTCTCCTTTTTCCACAATGTTTTCAGAAGGCTTCTCTATCAGGGTCGTTAAAAGTTGGGATTGTGTGGTAATGGGTTAATACCCCTCCAGCGCTTTGACAGAAAAGGTAATTACTCGTATTTTGTGAACTGACAGACACAAGGACAGACAGGCTGATTCCAGTATGCAAAGGAAGCAAACAACTACAGAGCTACGGCAATGTTCTGACTCTTTCTTAGAAAACATGCTAAAAATGAAGGATACTAACTCTTTACCAAAAGACAAAATGTCGGACTAGCCCATATTGAAAGCACTTGAAGACGATAAAATAAATGCGAACCAAAAATTGAATTTTCATTTTGGAATGGTAGAAAATGTTGTGGGAAAAGGTGAAAATGCTGGTTACCAGCAATTTCTCTTTTCCCTCTAATGTTTTCAAAAGGCTTCTTTCCCAGGGTCATTAACAGTCGGGATTGTGTGGTAATGTGTTAAAGATAAAAGAATCTGATGATTCAGTTGAGTAAATAATGAAGTTAATACATTTATTATATGGGAAGGTTGTCACTCTTAACCCTTGACTACATAACAAGATTTTAGACCTGTCTGAATTGAAAGCGTTTGCTAATGACAGTTTCAGTGTGGCTCATATGAAATGATTTTCCTTTGAAAGGGAAGAAAACATTGTGCTAAAAGGAGAAAATGCAGGTAACCAGCATTTTCTCCTTTTCCAACAATGTTTTCAAAAGCCTTCTCTTTCAGGTGTGTTAAAAGTCGTCATTATGTAGTAAAAGTTAATTAACCCATTACCACACAATCCCTACTTCTGACGCCCGAGAAAGAACCCTTTTGAAAACACTGTGGGAAAGGAGAAAATCCTGGTAACCAGCATTTTTTCCTTTTCCCACAGTGTTTTCTACCCTTCCCAGGACAAATTTAAATTTTTCAATCACCTTCATTTTTTCGTCTGCAAATGCTTTCAATTTGGACCAGTCTAAAATTTTCTTGTGTGGTAAAGAGTTAAACACCATCCGACATGGCAAATGGAGCTTTGAAAAAAAAAAGGAGACTTCACATGTTTAGTCTACACACCTCCTCCCATGCTGGATCAAAGAACCGAAATGCATTATTCTTGCCAAATCTGACAACCATTCCATGCTGTAAAAGGCTGGTGTCTGTCACTCGTTGATTATTTACATAGGTCTCAGACTCTGGACTTTCTGGAGTCACAGTGACAATACCGCTTGTATGTGCTATAACACAGTGTCTTGGTAGAATGTTAGGGCCAGTTAACTGCAAATATACAGAAAAAGTAGATCTGTAACCCTTTACCATACAATGACCACTTTTGATGACCTGAGGTAGAAGCCTTTTGAAAACACTGTCGGAAAAGGAGAAAATGCTGGTAACCAGCATTTTCTCCTTTTTCCACAATGTTTTCTACCCTTCCCAAATCAAATTTTGATTTTAGTCATATTTATTCGGTCGTCTGCAAATACTTTCAATTTGGACAACTCTACAAATTTTTCCTTTGGTAAAGAGTTAAACCTATTACTATAGGATTCTATAATTTTAAGAACTTGAAGAATACAATTTCTTAAACATTACGGGGAAAAATGCTGGAATTAATTATTTTTTCTATTTCCTGCCAGGTTTTCTTTCTTTTTCAAGACACATCCCAGTTTGTAAGCTATATCTGAATGGTCAACTTAAAATTCCTTCACTTTGATCTAGACCAATAGTTTCTTGTGTAGGTTAAATAATTAACTGATTAACTCCTGATAATACTTTTTATCATAAGTCTTTCAAAACATCCTTATTAAATGCCAATACTTTAAAAAAGCTTGGGCTTAATGTATGATAAGATGTGAAAACATTGTGGTTAAGGGAGAAATTACATATTACAAACATTTTCCCCTTTTTCCACTGTGTTTTTAAAAGTGATCTGAAAGAAATACATAATTGTGCTTTCAAGCCAATAACAGTCTTAGTTTGTAATTACTTCCCTTTGAAATGTTTTCTATGTAAGTAGTAGTTCTTTCCCTTCCCTTGATGAGCCTTTGTTACATCATACTGTTTTGTTAATATGATGATTTCTGACTTGGATAGGCTAGAAAAATACAGTGGGAAAAGGAGAAAATGCTGGTTACCAGCTTTTTCTCCTTTTCACACCACGTTTTCTATAGACTTTCTTTCTCAGAATGTGTTGTAAAGATTTAACAAACCCTATCCATATCAAAATTGCCATCTGCAAGTACCATCAAAATAGACCAGCCAAACGTTTCGCGGTTAGGTAAATCATTAAATGGCAAGCTCCAAGAAATATTGAGTATACCTGTAAATGCTGACCACTAGTTGACATGGACTTCTCTCTGCCCACCTCTGTTACATCAAGCATCAGTCTGTGAACTTTACCCTTCAGATTTTCTGTTCCATCTGTAAGCATAAAAAGTACATAACAAGTTTAACTCTTTACCACACAATGATGACTTTTAATGACTCTGTGGCAAAAGCCTTTTGAAAACATTGTGGGAAAAGGAGAAAATGCTGGTAACCAGCTTTTTCTCCTTTTCCCACAATGTTTTCTACCCTATCAAAGCAAAACTGCACCATCAGAGCCACTTTGAATTGTCGTCTGCAAATGCTTTCAATTTGAATAGGTCTACAATTTCGCCATGCGGTAAAGGGGCACAGGGTTAACCAATTACCAAACAATCCCTGGTTTTTACGAACCTGAGATAGAAGCCTTTGGAAAACATTGCGGGAAAAGGAGAAAATGCTGGTAACACAATGTTTTCTACCCTGCTAAAATTAATTTCAATTTTTGTGTAAAAGTATTCTGTCTTCTGCAAGTGTTAGTGTCATCTGCAAAGGTTTTCAATTCGGACATGGCTTTTTGGAATAGACTAAAACTGCTGGCCATGTCCTTAAATTCAACCTTTTAATGACCATAAATTACATGTAGAGATAATACAAAGAGGATATTTGGGGTTTTTTTCGGTGAAAGATCGAAATTTATTTCATCGCTTGAACACAGTCGGTAATTTTTTCATGACTGGCACAGCCACAAGTGAAAATATTACCGATGGTGTTCATGAGATCTTTCACGGAAAAAAAAAAATATTCTATTTATTTCATGCTTTTAACCCTTTACTGGGAGGAGCTTTATCAAAATCCAGCACACTTTCTTTTCCCTTATTTCCCTTGGTGTGCCCCTCCCGTATAGCAATGCCTTACAATACTATGTCAAGCTCCAGAAATTTAAGGTATGATGTCATATTTCCAATCTGGTTGTGAGGCACGCGCAAATTACCTAGGCAACAAGAACAAGAAAATTGGTATTTTCACTGGTGGTACCAGTGTAAGATCGAAAAATATTTTCACTGCTGTTTCTCGATATCCTACCGCAAAAGCATGAAATAAATGGAAATATTAAGACATTGGAGATGAAGTGGCTGTCTGCAAGTTATGAAATGTATTGTACCTTGATTAAGTTCGACCAGGAAAGGTAACTTGTTGGGAGGGATGGAAGACAGGGTAGAATCCTTGGTTGTCCTCAAATCTTCATGGGACACGGCTCTTGGCCGCTTATTTTTTGGCTTGATCATATCCATGTTCTTTCTCTTTAGCTGGAACATCAGCATCCCTTCAAAACAGAAAGATAAAATAACACAATTGTAGTAATACATGTATGCTACATGTATGCTACATTCATTCATTCATTCATCTAAAACTGGTGGGAAAAACCCTTCATTTTCTTGAAGAATACAGTCATGTGCAAAAGCCCATCATCATCTCTTTAACTCTTTATTAAAGAACAAAATTTTAGATCAATCTATTTTGAAACCATCTGCAGACTAATAAATTTGATTCAAGAATTGAAATTTGTTTTATAGGAATAATAGAAAACATTGTGGAAAAAGAAGAAAATGCTGGTTACCAGCATTTTCTTCTTTTCCCACAATGTTTTCAAAGCCTTCTTCTTCAGGGTCTTTAAAATTCGGGACTGTTTGGTAAAGACTTCCGCCAGTGTAGTTATCAGAGTTAACTATGATTCCCATATATTCAAATCAATAACTAACATACCATGTAATCTAGCAAGACTGAACGAAATATGATAGGAAATAAGAAAGATGCTGAGAGTATGATATAAAATTGATAGAGAATCAATAAATCAATAGAAAAGGATGAAAAATTCATAACTTCCTATTAACCCATTAACAAACGACAATATTTTAGACTAGTCCAAATTGAAAGCAATTGCAGACGACAAAATAAAAGTGACTAAAAATTCGAAATTTGTTTAGTGAAGGGTAGAAAACATTGTGGGAAAAGGAGAAAATGCTGGTTACCAGCATTTTCTCCTTCCCCCCCAGTGTTTTCTAAAGGCTTCTTTCTCAGGGGCGTCAAAAGTAGGGATTGTGTGGTAATGGGTTAAAATGAAAGCTGAACCATATTACACAAACTATATTCCCTTGATATTTCAGCATGCTGTGTCACAATTGATCAATTTGCATTAAAATTGTTTTCCACGAGACATATTTTGCAATGTATAAAACCTTTGTATAAAAATATTTTCACAGAACGAGGAATTTCTCATGCTACAATGACACTACATAAATTCAAGAGTCAATACTAAACTCATTTCCAAAAGACAATATTTTAGGCTTGTCCAAATCAAAAGCATTTGCAGATGACAAAATAAAAGTGACTGAAAATTTGAAGGTTGTTTTGTGGAGCCAGAAGGGTAGAAAACATTGTGGGAAAAGGAGAAAATGCTGGTTACCAGCACTTTCTCCTTTTCCCACAATGTTTTCTAAAGGCTTCTTTCTCAGGGGCGTCAAAAGTAGGGATTGTGTGGTAATGGGTTAAAATGAAAGCTGAACCATATTACACAAACTTTATTCCCTTGATTTTTCAGAATGCTGTGTCACAATTGATCAATTTGCATTAAAATTGTTGTCCACGAGACATATTTTGCAATGTAGAACACCTTCGTATAAAAATATTTTCACAGAACAAGGAATTTCTCCTGCTACAATGACATGACATATATTCAAGAGTCAATACTAAACTCATTTCCAAACGACAATATTTAGGCTTGTCCAAATCAAAAGCATTTGCAGACGACAAAATAAAAGTGACTGAAAATTTGAAATGTGTTCAGTGAAGGGTAGAAAACATTGTGGAAAAGGGAAAAAATGCTGGTATTAACCAGCATTTTCTTTTTTTCCAACAATATTCCCAAAAGTTTCTTTCTCAGGGTCGTCAAAAGTTGGGATTGTGTGGTTACCATTTACCAAAGCGATCCCTGGTTTTTAAAACCGAGAGGAAGAAGCCATCTAAAAACATTGTGGGAAAAGGAGAAAATGCTGATAAGCAGCATTTTCTCCTTTTCCTACAATGTTTCTACTCTTCTAAAGTCGTGTTTCAATTTCAAAATCAAATTTATCTTGTTGTCTGCAAATGCTTAAAATCTGGACAAGTCTAAAATTTTGCTGTTTGTTAAAGAGTTATAAGGTCACAATCCCCTGTTGAAAGGAGCCTGAGGAACAGGACTTTTGAAAAGTTGAGGGGAAAAAGGAGAAAATACTTGTGAGTAACATCTCCTTTATCTACAATATATTTGCTGACCTTTCAAGTACAAATCCTATCCCAAGAGCCATATTTTATTTATGTTCTGCAAATGCTTTCATTTTTGACCAGTCTAAAATTTTGTTGGCTGGTAAAGAGTAATCAAACTTCATTGTTTTGCAAAAAGTCTGCTGAATTATTAGTTTGACCCCTTTACCAGACAACAAAAATAGAGCCTTGTACAAATTAAAAGCATATACAGACAACAACTTCAGAGTGGCTCCAATGGTGCAATCTTTCTTTGATAGGATAGAAGACATTGTGGGAAAATGAGAAAATGCTGGTACCCAGCATTTTCTCCTTTTCCAACATGTATTTTTAAAAATGCTTCTTTCATTCTGGTCATTTAAAGTTGGCATTGTGCAATAAAGGATTAATATCAGGTAATGAGTTAACACAACTATTCATCGATTAACTTTTTCAATTCTTTACCAAACAAAAAAAATTTAGACTGGTCCAAATTGAAAGCATTTGCAGAAGACAAAATAAAAGTGACTGGAAATTAAAAATTTCTATTGGGAAGAGAAGAAAACATTGTAGGAAAAGGAGAAAATGCTGGTTGCCAGCATTTTCTCCTTTTCCCACAATGTTTTCAGAAGGCTTCTTTCTGAGGGTCCTTAAAGGTCGGGATTGTGTGGTAAAGGGTTAAATAAAGATTACCTCTGTTGGGAGGGTGTTGCATAGCAATGGCCAATGGACATTCATCCTCCTCCATAATTCTCTCATCTCCAATAGTTCCACCATGGTATTCTCGTTCACCAGGGGGCACCAGGACCTAGCAGAATATAGTAAAATATTGATAACCTTGCCATGAACTGCCTAACTCTTGGAGAATTCCCAAGAACTTCAGAAATTGATACCCCCGCCAGCGCTCTGACAGAAACAGGCACTTGTTTGTACGCTGACAAACACACAGATGGACACAAGGAAGGATGGACACATGGACAGTCAGGCTGATTCCAGTATACCCACAAAAACATTCGTTTTTGGGGGGGTATAACTAGGCTAAATGGTGAAAGCAATAGACTTGTAACCTGGAGATCCCAGGTTCTAAACCTTGCTCTTTGCACAGAGCTATTACAGGGAGTCCTTTGGCAAGACACTTTAGAACGCTAACCTAGTATTGGTGAAACTAAGGCCATACATGATCATGTAAGTTGCCATCGTGATAATGATGGGATTTATGTTGAAATCAGCATAATAGACCATAAAATCATTGCTGACCTTGTCAATCAAGAGCAAACTGGTACATTACTTAAATCTTTACCAAACCTCATATCTTTAGACTTGTCAAAGATGGAAGGGTAGAATTCATAAAGGAGAGAGTAACGGTGATCTGTATCTTTTTTCCAGAACCTTTTCAAAAGCCTTCTTTGCTCAGAATTTATATACAAGAGCTCTGAATGGCAGTTCTCGGCTGCAGTTGCTTAATTAACCCATTACCACACAATCCCTACTTTTGACGCCCCTGAGAAAGAAGCCTTTAGAATACATTATGGGAAAAGGAGAAAATGCTTGTAACAAGCATTTTCTCCTTCTCCCACAATGTTTTCTACCTTTCACAAAACAAATTTCATATTTTCAGTCACTTTTACTTTGTGTTCTGCGTTGGATTTGGACCAGTCTAAAATATTGTCGTTTGGTAATGGGTCAAAATGTCTTTTTGACAATAATGCTAACAACATAGAGAGCTTTGACAATACCCTGAATGTTTTCTCTGAAAACAGCCAAGCATAAATCACAAAAGCCTTTGGTTAAGGGTTAACTTATATTGGGCTACATGTGATTTTTTTTATTGTGAATGGTTTTTATTAGGACAGGTTCAAAACTTTGTTGTTGGTAAAGGGTTAAAGAATCCAAATGGCACATTAAGCCAAACAACACAATTTGAGACATGTCCAAATTCAAAGCATTTATAGACTACAATAAATTCAGAAATACTTATAGAATTTCAACTTGTAAAAGTTGCACACACTTCTTGGTCAGTCTGTTCAGGGGCCGAATAGACAAAATTAATTAAACAACACAATTATGTATTAAATTAATGTTTTTCATTGATATACATAGTAAGAAATTCAGAATTCAGGTCTATTTTCAAAAGGTTAGAAAACATTGTGGGAAGAGGAGAAAATGCTGGTTACCAGCATTTTCTCCGCTTCCCACAATGTTTTCAAAAGCCTTCTTCTTCAGGGTTGATAAAAATATGTTTTGTATCGTAATGGATTAATACCTCTACAAGGACAAACTGGCTTGTATCTTCTGTGTCTACACCATATTTCTCCATGGCCTCTTTGATCACATGTTTAACGGTATCGGCCGTCGACAAAAGCAAGGTTTTGTAGGGAATGTCTGGTTTCAAGGTCTCTCCATAGATTTTCAGCGTACCCCCTGAAATGATACAATAACACTGCAAGGTCAGCCATGATTATACATAAATAATCCCTTTTGAATGAGTAGTGGCTGCATTGGTAAGATTTATTGAAAATAACCTTTTGCCACATACAATCCCTGATTTAAACGATTCTGAAAAAGATGCATTTTGAGAACACGGTGGGAAAAGGAGAAAATGCCATTGTATGACCTTCATTTTCTCAGATACTCACAATGCTTTCTATTGAGGGAAAATTCCCATTATATCAGCTAGAATCAAATACTCATCTGCACATGCTTCCAATTCCAGCATGTTTGAGATTTTGTCATTTGGTAAAGAAACGCAGAAATCTGAAGTTCAAAAATTAATTTTTATTCATTTTTTGACACAAGGTTCAAGCATTGAAATAGCTTTTAAAACCATGTCTGTTGCAAAAATGCAGATGTTAAATTCAATAAACAGTTTCTGAAATATCGATAACTAAGTAGAATAATTGTTCAATACATAGATATACATGTATATGAAAACAGTGTTGCAAAGGGTTGATTAAATGGTATTTTCAGCCATTTTCAACATTATTTCCATGTTTTTCCCCAGTTTCTCCATTACTAGACTTGGACTCTGAACTGTCTCTGGCTACAGAATGTCAAAGGCTAAAAAGCCAATGATAGGACTTTAACTCTCATTCCTGACAAAATGATATGTATTTTCTCAAAGGATAAAAACATAATTCCACTGCAAGGTCAAGAGCCAGTTTGATCATAATCTACAGTGAAGCAGTCTGTGCAATCTGATCTTGATCCACACTGTTCAAAAAAGATCCTGGTGTCTTCCATGGTGTCTATGGTATGGAAAGAGTTCACATATAGCATTCCCAATGACATTTCATCATAACTTGACAGGGAATGTATGGTTTGAGAAAGCCCCTACATTCATGGCATTCCACAGGTAATGTATACCTGGCTTACTCTTTGTGGATTAACCCCTAAACTGGGAGGTGTAACTCACTGACCTTTTGGGGATAATGTAGATCATGATCAGACTGCACAGACTGTGCAGTCTGATCTTTGATCTACACTGACCCATTAGAAGAAAATAAACCTTAAAAATAGTAAATTTGAGTTTTGACAACTGACTTGCAAGTTTCATTTTTTTTTCTTATTTAGTTGCTAAAGGGTTAACTTTTCACCAGAAGACAAAATTTTAGCCTTTTCCATAGTGATAGCATTTCCAGGCAACAAGTTCCATGTGTCTTCCAGGAGGATGGTTCAGTCCTGAGATGAAATACAAATATTGTGAGGCAAAGTGAAAATGCCCGTTTTTTTGTATTTTTGCCCTTTCACACCATGTTTTCAGACGGCTTCATCCTCAAAGTCTTACTAACCCCTCCCTGGGGTTGTTCAGTAAAGGGTTAGACCCTTTTTGCAAGTATGAAAAAATTACAAGTCTAGTCAGTACACCAGTTCTTAATTCATATCATAGTTTCACTCACAGCTCTTTTGATAAATATACTTTATCAAGTAGCAACCACTGTAAATCTAAGATCAGAGTGCACAAAATGTGCAGCTTCATCAGAACCAACACAGTCAGCAAAAGCAAGCTGTATTTTATGCACCTAGTGTCACCTGTCGTAGTGCACAATTTATTACTTCCTTCAAAATTTGACCCTTTTTCCACACAATCCCGACTTTTAACGACCCTGAGAAAGAAGGCTTTTGAAAACATTATAGGAAAAGGAGAAAATGCTTGTATTCCAGCATTTTCTCCTTATCCCACAATGTTTTCTACCCTGCTGGAAACAAAATTCCAATTATTGTTTATTGCGTTTATCTTGTGGTCTGCAAGTGCTTTCAATTTGAACCAGTCTGAAATTTTGTCTTTTGGTAAAGGGATAATTGTGTTCTGCATGTGGTTTTGAGTTGCACATATTAATATATAATTAAATTTCTGTGTACCATGTATGTAGATCTACAAGACTCGTATATCAAAAAGAGAAAATATAGGGCAGATTCTTCAAAAAGACCTGTAAATCATCATCGAACTACCTCGACTACTAATAACCCTGAGGAGGGAGACTTCTGAAAATACATTTATATGTATAAGGAAAAGGGGATATTTTGTTTTCTGAGGACAGTTTATCTCTTTGCCTATCATAGATGACATCAGGAGCTTTTGAGAATAGTGTAGATCAAGATCAGACAGCACATTCTTTGCAGCCTGATCTCTGATCTACACTGCCCACTGTTGTATTCTAGATTAAGAACAAACTGTCTCTTGATCTTGTACCAAATGTATCTTATTTATTCAGGAATGAAATAGTTCATGCTTTTGATTTTTACAGAGTTAAAATTTTTTCCTCTGATAAAGTGTAAGGTACTGAGAAATTATCTGTTGGCTTTTTCAGGAGTGCAAGTAAATAACCAGTAATGAGTGTTACTCCACACACACAAAAATTATGTCCCTGGTTAAACCTGGAAAAATGTGCGGAAAGGGAGCTATTACCCAAACCAAGCATCTACTACTTTTTCCAATCTGTTTATCTTTCAATTTTGAGACAGTTTTTCTTCATATACATGTATTTCATCTTCATTTCAGTTTTGACTGCATTTCAGATGGACTAAAATTATCCGTGTAACAGTAATGGTCTGCAAAGCATTACAAAGCTGATGTACATGGTAAACAACCACCAGGACACAAAGGATAGTCAATCCACCCATCCAAAACAAAAACACTTCTCTATTCTATCCAAATTTCATCTTACCATGTATACCATCAATTTTACAAGGTAACCATGTAACCATAAAAGGAGCTTTTCAGATTTTTTCAGGCTAACCAAACTTTAAAAAATATTTACTGCTCACATGAAAAAGGCAATAACTGAAAAACTATCAGTCTTTTTGCAGAAGAAAGACTAGAGACAGTATCTTCTTGAATGGCTTAGGTATCTTCATGTATTTTGTGCCAGAACTTCACAGAAATTGTATGGGTCCTTGAAACGCATGAAATTATGATGAAGATAATCAAGCACTCAAATTTATAGGAACATTCTTAACCCTTTCCCAAATGACAAATTTTGGATTCTTCCAAACCAAAAGAGTTTGCAGACGACAATTTTACATTTGGAGAAAAATGCTAGAAAGTTATCAAAAAGGGTAGAAAACACTGTGGGAAAAGGAGGAATTGCTCGTTACGAGCAATTTCTCCTTTTCCCACAGTGTTTTCAAAAGACTTTTACTGCAAACACGAAAAAACCAGGGCTTGTTTGGGAAAGGGATAAAGTCTGAAAGCCCTATTATGGAAGACAAAAACATTTTTAGGCCCCCCCCAAAATATGTTTCAAACACCCTGGGAAAAAAACTCAACAAAAACATTTAGGGAAAAGCAAAAAAATAAGCAAGTTCAAAAAATAGCATTTTCTCCTTTACTCAAAATGTTATCAACTCCATCCAAGTCCAAGGCCAATCTCATTGCGCAGCAACTAATTTGTTGTCTATAAATTTATGCCTTTTCTTGACATTTGGCAAGTCTAAAATTTTGTCATTTGGCAACCCATTTCTTGTTCAGCAGTCATTAATAAAGAGGTTTGTAAATTTCCCAGAGTGTGCAGAGAACTGTTTTTTGTCTCAAAGATATGAAGGATTTTGTATAACATGTCATTCAAGTAAGAGGGCTATAATAAGAATTGGTTGCTAGTATTACCAGATGATATCTGTTTATAATATTAAATATCTGATTTGAACTTAACTAGATACTGAAAAAGATAAACATTTGTGAATACAGTCTGAAGTACATGTATTTTTCCACATTTGGACTAGTATCACAATTTACGATAAAGATCTTTCAAATATTATGGACTAATTTCTATACATAGTTCAGCACAGAACTAAATTAATTCATTACCAAACGACAAAATTTCAGGTTTGTCCAAAATTGATAACATTTGCGGACGACAAAATAAAAGTGGCTGAAAATTTGAAATCTATTTTGTGAAGGGTAGAAAACATTGTGGGAAAAGAAGAAAATGCTGGTTACCAGCATTCTATCCTTTTCCCACAATGTTTTCTAAAGGCTTCTTTTTCAGGGGTGTCAAAAGTAGAGATTGTGTGGTAATGGGTTAAGGGTTCCAACCCCTAATTCCTTGTAAATATTGTGGTTGGTTGTATTGGGGTTTAGCGCCACTTTAACAGCTAAGGTCATATCGTGGTCAGTGACACACAATCATGTGTTTCCTCGATTTCTCATACCAGTACTAACACAACTCTCTTTCCAAAGCCACCAACTACTTTTCTCACATGCTTCAGCAGTGGTAAGAGGCGAAAATAAGCCGGAAAGAAAGTTCGCCTCAACCTGGTATCAAACTTACAACTACCAGGTCATGAGTCCGACACGCTCACCACTTAGCCATCCGGATCGGTATATATTGTGTAATATCGACGTTTTTGTAAAAGATGCATATGACACTTAGGTGCTGTAGACCTTAATTCTTTACAGAACTTCACTCAGCCACATTGAAAGCATAATTTAAAAGACAACTCAATGTAGCTTACCACTGCATGATTTCTCCTTTGCCCATGCTGTTATTTTTAAGCCTTCTCTTTCAGGGTACTGTGATTGTTTTGAATCAGGTTAACTCATAATCGTATTCATTGCAAGCAGACAACTTTAAATGTCATCGGAGGAACAAGCTTTCAATTCTTTCTTATTAACCCTTTACCAAATGACAAAATTTTAGACTGGTCCAAATTGAAAGCACTTGCAGACAACAAAATAAACTCAACTCAAAATTTAAATTTGTTTCCAGAAGGGTAGAAAACATTGTGGGAAAAAGAGAAAATGCTGGTTACCAGCATTTTCTCCTTTTCCCACAATGTTTTCAAAAGCATTCTATCTTAGGGATTGTTTGGAAAAGGTTTAACTCTTTACCACACAATCCCGACTATTAACTACCCTGAGATAGAAGACTTTTGAAAACATTGTGGGAAAAGAAGAAAATGCTGGTAACAAGCATTTTCTCCTTTTCTCACAATGTTTTCTAACCTGCTGGAAACAAATTTCAATTTTTAAGTTATGTTTATTATGCGTCTGCAATGGGTACACTTGCCAACAACAAATTAAACGTGACTAAAATGTTTGAGGTTGTCTTTTAAAAGGAAAAAGAAAGCAGTGGTAATAGGAGAAAATGCTGGTTTTCAGCATCTTCTTTTACCACAATGTTTTCAAAAGCCTTCTATGCAAAGGGAATTAATGTACAGGATCATTCAATGCACAGGGTTATCTGAGTACATAACAAAGTTTACTAAATGTCATTAGAATTTGTCATCAGTTATACATGTTATTATGAGATGTGATGACATAATAATGGCAAAACTTAAGTTAGACAGTTAAATGTAACCCTTTTAGTGTCAAACAAATGAAACCCATGCTTTCAGGCAATGGAATAAACCATAATATTCCTGCTACTTTTTGAGGATGGTTTACTTGAATGTAGTGAGAAATGTGGATTGTAGATCAAGCGACAAGTACTATGCAATCTGATCTTTTGCTCCAGCTCTTACTACTTTACAACTTTATGGTGTGATAGACAATTTAACCCTTTATAACACAATGATGAATTTTGACGACCCATGGAAAGAAGCCTTTTGAAAAAATTGTGGAAAAAGGAGACAAGAGGGCCATGATGACCCTGAAATCGCTCTCCTGACTCTACTGACCAAACATGAACCATTTTCAATCTAGTTTCCCAGTGACCTAGTTTTTTATCAGACATTACTTATTATCAAACACTTTTGAGATATCAATAAGACAAACATTCTGACCAAGTTTCATGAGTACTGGAAAGAAAATGTGGCCTCTACAGCATATAAAAGGTTTTACTAAGATTTGACCAAGTGACCTAGTTTTGGATCCGACAATTACCCCCTATCTAACCCTTTTGAGACATCACCAAAACAAACATTCTGACCAAGTTTGAAGCGTATCAGGCAGAAAATGTGGCCTCTAGGGTGAACACAAGGTTTTTCTAAAATTTGACCCAGTGACCTAGTTTTTGACTCCACATAACCCATTTTCAAACTCATTCAAAGTATCCCCAAGACAAGTATTATGAACATGTTTCAGGAGTATCAGACTGAAAATGTGTCCTCCAGAGCATACACAAGGTTTTTAAAACATTTGACATATTGACCTAGTATTTGACCTAACATGACCCATTTTCAAACTCATCCAAGATATTATCAAGGCAAACATTTTGACCAATTTTCAAGAGTGTTGGACTGAAAATGTGGCATCCAAAGCATATACAAAGATTTTCTAACATCTGACCTGTTAACCTAGTTTTTGACCCAACATGACCCATTTTCAAACTCATCCTAGATATAATCAAGACAAACATTCGACCAACTTTCAATAGTTTTGGACTGAAAATATGGCCCCTAGAGAGTACACAAGGTTTTTCTAAGATTTAAACTAGTAACCTAGTTTTTGACCTGACATGACCTATTTTCATACTCATCTGCGATATCATCTAGGCAAACATTCTGACCAAGTTTCATAAGTATCAGACTGAAAATGTGGCATCCAGAGCGTACACAAGGTTTTACTAAGATTTGACCTGGTGATCTAGTTTTTGACCCAACATGACCCATTTTCAATCTTGCCTGAGATTTCATCGAGGCAAACATTCTGACCATATTCATGAGTTTCAGACTGAAAATGTGGCCTCTAAAGCGTACACTAGGTTTTTCTAAGATTTGACCTAGTGACCTAGTTTTTGACCCAGAATGACCCAATTTCGAGCTCATGCGAGATTTCATTGAGGCAAACATTCTGACCAAGTTTCATGAGTATTGGAAGAAAAAATGTGGCCTCTAGAGCGTACACAAGGTAAAAAGTTGACAGACACAGCACTATCACAACAGCTCACTCTGAGCTCAGGTGAGCTAAAAATTTAGATTTATATGATCCTTTATTTTGGTCTTTTTGAAGGGGGTCAGTTGACTTCCATGACCATGAGAAAGTGTTCAGAAAATCTATACACACTGCCTGCAACACATCAGAAAACACTGAATCATCCTATTTAATAACTTTGTAATGGCCAGATCCTTTTCAAAATCATTACCTGTTAAACTACTCTGTATCTATATTCTACCTCACAAACTATTAGAAACACTGTCACAAATGAAAAGACTCGGAAACAGCTGTTTCTCCATTTCTGACAATTGGCCCTGATTGCCTCCATGTACAAGTTCTCTTATTCAAAACTAGTAATACTATGTACATGTAATTCATTTCTCCTGGTGCAAGCATTGAAATGGTAAGGGAAAATGAGTAACATGTATGAGACACTGAGTGGGTGTGATTTTTCCTTTCAACCCTTTACAAAATAGCAAAACTTTACGGCATGTCTGAACTAGAGCATTTTCACATAAAAAATTCAATACGGTGAAAATGGAGATTTTCTTTGAATCAACAAATCATAGTGGAAAAAGTAAAAAATGCTTTTTGCATGAAGTTTTGCCTTATTCTACATTTTCAAAAGGATTTTTCCGTAATGTTATTCTCATATCAGATTGTTTAACCCTTCTGCACACAATCCAAAACTTGAGAAAAAAAGGCTTTTCAAAAAACACTGTGGAACAACTTTGTTGGTAACCAGCATTTCTCAAAATGTTTTCTACTCTTTCAAATACAGTTTCCTTAATTTGAGCCACATAAAATGTGTAATGTACGAATGTTTTTTCATTGGAAAAGTCTAAAATTTTGTCATATGGTACTTTAACCCTTTACCGCATAAGCCATTTCTATAGTATCTCTAACTGACCTAAATAACAGCAAGGATGAAGCTGTTTCTTATGTGTATATATATATACCTTTTGATAGCATAGAAAACATTGTGGCAAAAGGTGAAATTGCTCGTCACGAGCAATTTCACCTTTTCCCAGAATGTTTTCCAAAGGCTTCTACAAGCAATGCGTAGAAATGAGTATCTGTGGAGTAAAGGGTTAAGGGTTAAGATTTAAAACTGATTATTTAAGCAACAGCATTTTGTCCTTTTCCCAAAACATATTCAAAAATACATGATTACATGTATAATGATAATGATTCATACCTAACAGTTTGGGGAAAAATTTGCCCAATACTGTTACAGAAAGGGTCAAAAGGGACATATATGCATGACTCTAGGATCAAAATGTTGTGTTCACCACAGTATTTAGCCATACTCCCTGAGGCAATGCAATTCTGGTCAATTAATTCAGGTTGGTGACCATACAGTATTCCCAAGACACAGTATAATTTTGACAATTTCACACCTATTGACTTTCCGTGTGACCCTTTCAAGCACTTGTCCCCAATTGGACAGGGCTATGAATTACGGGCTTTAAGTGTATTGTTCCCACAAAATTAAAACATTAAATTGCTTAACCCATTACCACTCAATCCCTACTTTTGACGCCCTTGAGAAAGAAGCCTTTTGAAAACACTGTGGGAAAAGGAGAAAATGCTGGTAACCAGCATTTTCTCCTTTTCCAACAGTGTTTTCCACCTTTTCCAGAACAAATTTCAATTTTTCAGTCACCTTTATTTTGTCGTCTGCAAATGCTTTCAATTTGGACCAGTCCAAAATTTTCTTGTGGTAATGAGTTAATTAAAAAATGTTTTATACAAATGTTACACGCTAGAAACCAAAATTAAGGTATTACCATCCTAATGCTTCTAGTGCAAAGTGGAATGAAATTTCTTATTAGTTGATAAATAAGTATTTACACTGATGTAATATTTTTGTACATTTCTAACCGACCAGAAATTCCTTTGGTGTCCATCTTGAAGTTATTTGTTGATATATTTGTTAGTTTTCAGAAAAGGGAGGGGTGGGGGGGGAAGAGAGAGGTGTTATCTGCCTTTGTAATGAGAATAGAGTGGGCCTACCAGTACATCTATAAATGATAATTCTACGAAGGAAAAAAGGAAAAAAGTGGCTCAGTCAAAGTAGTACAACAGCACTCATTTTCAATCATAGCAACTTTTTTTGGGATAGTGTTACAGTGTTACAGTGGAAATAGTTGTTTTCCATTATGGCACTACCTTAAACTCAACTGCAACATTAAATGGCTCTGACATTCTTGACCTTTTCACTTAACCCCCCCGTTCACACAGAGCTGCGACTTTAGGACGATCATCCCGATCAAGCCACGATCTGAAAAAGTATTGGGTCGGGGCAGATCGGGGCTGATTGGAGTCTAAATTGAGCAATTTGGCAAATTATGGTTTTCATTAAGGCCATACTACGATGTCCCCATGTCCAACGCTCTGCTGACACACTTCTACTATGATGTTACGTAGACCATTGCCAACCAGTGGCCGCATTTACTGTGTTTATACTATGCTGCCGCTACGACATTCAAGATCATACTACGACGCTACGCAGACCTAGAAGACTGTGCGACAATATCGCTACGGTGGTGCCGATCATATCACGCTTGTAGTACGCTTCTAGTATGATTTGGCGATGATGTCCATATATCTTGATTTTCAAACAATATTTTTCACTAACTTCAAACATGAACGGACGTATTAATGCTGATTTGATTCATCTGGCTTTACATCAGCAAGAACAAATGTTGGTTAAAATCAAAATTGCACAGATCGTTAGCAGGCGAAGGCACAGAAGAAGACCAAGAATCATACTGGCCACGGCTCAGTTGATATGAGCTTATGCCAAGTTTCTTAAGCACCAGTCTTGGATTTATTATCCAATTTCGTAGGTCATATGGAAAGCAGAGTGTCAAAAAATCAGGCTCCTGTGCTTTCTACAGACCGATATCACTGTATTGGCCTCTTCTAGCTATATATGTAGGAAGGACTGGACTTCATTGAAAGCCGATACACTCTCTATTTGCTTCATCAATTTTCAACTATACAACCTTAATTATGAACTTGACCTTTTAAGTAGGTAATAAACAGTCCTACAACAAGCAATTTTGAATCTTGATTCTTTCAAACTTTACAAGTCTCTTTAACAACCTAATTGTAGCCATTAGATGGATTATAATGTAAAATATGAAGAGTTTATTGATAAAACGATAGATTAGAAAGCAGAATAAAATCGAAAAGTCATTGATTGGAATCTTTTTCTCCAAATTCTGCCTGTTTCTACACTTGAGAAATTCCTTACAGTACAGAACCAAACTTGATGGCTCATGTAGAAAGTTAAATATCTATCAAGATTAGAGCCAATATATGAAAGTTTAAATTTATTTTTTATCTAGATTTAGACTGTCACCCAATTTCTGATTGACAAAACCATCTGATTGAGAAATTGCATTAATTTCTGATTTGCAGAGTTGAGAATCAGTAAGATTCTAAAAAAGGTTGACATATACCAGCCTACTGACTGCACAGGAAATGCAGTTTGGCCTTAAATCCACACCATTTTTCTTTAACATGAATTACAACAAGACTGGCATTATGGTGCACTCATATACTTCAAGAGTACCATTATAAATACAGAGATGACAGAGATAGTACCCTTGACAACTAAGCAATCAAAAAACATTGTTGCACAGATTTCCCTTTAGTTAACAAACCTGACCCTACTAACAGCTTCTGCAAACATGTGGGAACAGGAGAAAATACTGGTAACTATCATGTTCTTCTTTTCCCATAATTTTTCTCTCATTGCAAAGGCAGCAATCATCATTTGAGCTAGATCTAATTCATTGTCTGCACATGACTTATTTTTTGAAAGTCAAATTTTATTTACAAGAAGTTAACCCTTTATCACGCTTTAGATTCTAGACAGGTTCATTTGTAAGCATTTGTAGACAGTGAAATAACCATAGCTCAAATATTAGTATTCATCCCTTTTTGGAAGGAAAACAATGGGCAAAAGGGGTAAATGCAGCAACATTTTCTTCTCCTCCAAAGTGTTCAAAAGCAATCTATCTTAGGCTTAGATAAAGGGTTTCACATCCATAGCTTGACAAAAAAGCAATGCAAAAAAAAAAAGCAACCTTCAAACCAAAGGATGCAAATGTCAACCATAAAAATCAGCCATGTGTCATACAAATCATAAACCAATGCAGGACTGTGTTTAGATAGGCATTAACCTTTCTCTTCTGCCACATGCACTTCAATCTGACATGTGAAAAAATGGCATCTAGTTCAAAATGATGTAAGAAAACAATTAGTTTGGCAAATCGAATGTTTGTTTGACTTAACCCTTTACTCCATAGATACTCATTTCTACACATTGCTTGTAGGAGCCTTTGGAAATTATTGTGGCAAAAGGTGAAATTGCTCGTGACGAGCAATTTCACTTTTTGTCACAATGTTTTCTATGCTATCAAAAGGTGTCATATACCCATATAAAACGGCTTCATCCTTGCTATTATTTAGGGTCAATTAGAGATACCAAAGAAATGCCCTATGGGGTAAAGGGTTAAGATTAATCCTTTGCTATAGTGCTCCATTACTTATAATGACCTTGAAGAAGAAGGCCTTTGAAACCAATGTGGGAAATGAGAAAATGTTGATAAACTGAATTTTATCCTTTTCCCAGCATGTGTTCAATCCTATCAAAGACAGAAATCACCATATGAACTACATTTACCTTGTTGTCTAAAAGTGCTTTCGATTGCGGTTCAAGATACAAGAGGGCCAAGATGGCCCTGAATTGCTCACCTGAATTTTTGAGAGGACCATAGCCAACTTTTTTTGAGGTATTAAAACACTGGAAACAAAATCATTATTTTGCCAAGCAATTTTCAAAAGGTCACCTGTAAAAGTCCTTTCAAAATCTGACCAGCAGGCGGACACCGGGTGATCCTAAAAGCTCCCCTTGAACATGTTGTGCTCAGGTGAGCTAAAAATGACAATTGGTATAGAGTTAAACTACTTTCGAGGGGATTACAATATGACAGAAGCAGTTTACTTACTCATGCCATCCTTTAGTTTTGCATGTACAAGGATATAGCTGTTATTGTGCCTAATGTGAACAGCACTGCTAGTATGGATTATAGCAGACTTTGCCTGTGGACCTAGTTTCATGAAAAAACTGAACCCTAAAATGCCCAACAAAAAATTCTATTCTAAATATTGACCCTAACAATTGCCATTTCAAGGTTATCTTTTGTCTGCAGTGTATCAGCAAAGTGTAGAGTGTAGATAAAAGATCAGGCATTACAAAATATGCTGCCTGATCTTGATCTACACTGACCACAAAGGGAACTATAGTAGTGAAACACCTTTCAGTGTGATGTCTTTTATTTTTCTGATCTCTACATACAGACTTACTTCCTGCCTCTTTACCAAACAACAACATTTTTAAACTAGTTCAAATTAAAAGCATTTTGCAGACAAAAAAAACAAACATAACTGAAAAATCGAAATTTATATGGATAAGGGTAGAAAACATTGTGGGACAAGAGCTTCGCAAAGCGGCGCATATACGCCCGAAGGGGCTTGTCAGTGAAATGAGTTGAAATGACGGAAAATCCAATAATGAAGAGTAGTTAATCTCCATGATATGTGAAAAATATTAAAGGGCAATAGCTAAAAAAAGAAGGGTGGCACAGTTACAAATTTTGTGAATTGCTGTTCTCCACAAGGTGTTCTATCAGTCTTGAAAGGTTCAAGATCATAGCTTTTATATTTTAGAAATTATGGCCCAGCCGAAAATTCAAAGAGAAAACTAACAAAGAGCAATAACTAAAAAGGAAGGATGGCAGAGTTATGGTTCTTGTGCAGTGCACTTCTTCATAATGTGTTCTATTAGTCTTTGAAGTTCCAAGATGATAGGTTTTATGGCCTGGACAAAAATTCAAACTGAAAATTAAGAAAGGGCAATAACTGAAAAAATAAAGGTCGCAGAGTTATGGATCATGTGCACTGCACTTCTCCATAATGGGTTCTATTAGTGTATGAAGTTGCAAGTTATTAGCTTTTATAGTTTGGAATTTATGGCCTGGACAAAAATTAAACTGAAAATTAACAAAGGGCAATAACTCAAAAAATAAAAGTGGCACAGTTATGGTTCATGTGCGATGCACTTCTCCACAATGTGTTCTATCAGTGTATGAAGTTCCAAGTTAATAGCTTTTATAGTTTAGAAGTTATGGCCTGGACAAAAATTCAAACTGAAAATTAACAAAGGGCTGTAACTCAAAAAATAATGGTGGCAGAGTTATGGTTCATGTGCACTGCACTTCTCCATAATGTGTTCTATCAGTGTATGAAGTTGCAATTTTTTAGCTTTTATAGTTTGGAAGTTATGGCGTGGACAAAAATTCAATCTGAAAATTAACAAAGGGCAATAACTCAAAAAATAGAAGTGGCAGAGTTATGTTTTATGTGTACTGCACTTCTCCATAATGTGTTCTATCAGTGTATGTAGTTTCAATTTGATACCTTGTATGGTATGGAAGTTATGGCCTGAACAAAAATTCAAAGTGAAAAGTTGGTTATTTCAGAAATCAAGGGCAGATAATTTTGGAGCGCAAACAGCGATCAAAATTCTAAGACCCAGGTGCACAACTAGACATCATGGAGATTCATTGTGCCAAGTTTCAAAGAATTCCGATGAAAACTGTATGAGGAGTTGCACACACAAGAAATTGCTAACGGACGGACGGACGGACGGACGGACGACCGGGGATATAACATAATACGACCCTTCGGGCGTATAAAAAGGAGAAAATGCTGGTTACCAGCATTTTCTCCTTTTCTCTCGATGTTTTCAAAAGGCTTCTTCCTCAGGTTGCTAAAGGTAGGGATTGGGTGATAAAGGATTGACCAAGTTAGATCACCAGTTAAGAAAAGGGGGCTTGTTTTCCATAATGGTCAGAAGATTAACCCATTACCACACAATCCCTACTTTTGACACCCCTGAGAAAGCAGCCTTTTGAAAACACTGTGGGAAAAGGAGAAAATGCTGGTAACCAGCATTTTCTGCTTTTCCCACAGTGTTTTCTACCCTTCCCAGAACAAATTTCAATTTTTCAGTCACCTTTATTTTGTCGTCTGCAAATGCTTTCACTTTTGAACCAGTCTAAAATTTTGTCGTTTGGTAATGAGTTAAAACAAATGGACATATAATGTGAATGGTGGTAGAAATTAAATTTTCCCCCTGCACCCCCTGGGCTTTCCCACAATACTGTTCAAAAGGATCTTCGAGTCCTGCACACTGATTTATGTTGACAAGTCTCTAATTGAACTGCAGATTGATCTAGTTAACTCTTTACCAAACGACAAAATTTTAGACTGATCCAAATTGAAAGCATTTGCAGACGTAAAAATAAAAGTGACTGAAAATTTGAAGTTTGTATTGAAGGGGAGAGAAAACATTGTTGGAAAAGGAGAAAATGCTGGTAACCAGCATTTTCTCCTTTTCCCACACTGTTTTTAAAAGTTTTTTTTCCACAGGGTCATCAAAAGTCGGCATTGTGTTTTAAAGGGCTAAACTTCATCAATTATTTTGAGCAGGCAAAATTGGCCTTTTAATCGCTGCCGTATCTTTATGCAGCTAAAGTAGGAGACTCAATTTCAAAACAGAGAAAAAAAAAGACTAGATTTAAATCAGACTCCAAACCAATGCATTTTCATGTGGAGAGCAGTCCAATACTTTGTGTAGTTTTCTGCCAATTTCATGTGGAGAGCAGTCCAATACTTTGTGTAGTTTTCTGCCAACAAAGCTTTAAATTTTCGGTATACCAGTATTTCTTCCCCCCCCCCCCCCTCCCCCCCCCACACACACACCCAGAAAATATCATTTCATTTATAGCCCATTCTAAAAATAAACAAGAGCACCACATGTGAGTTCCAGTCATTGACTACAGGTGCTTGTAGTAAAAATTGTAAGCGAAAAAAGGGCCATAACCATGCAAAAATATTCAATAGTTATTGCCCCTTCTGCAAGGATTCCCCTACTGCCCCCTTTTGATAGTAGCATGACCATATTTCTCCTAATAAAACCACCCTCCCTAATTTGTTCCTAATTTGCTACCATTCCAGAGTAGATGAATATTAGTCTGCACGCTGTGGTAAAAATCTGTCCATTTCACAGCCACAGGCACCATTAACTCTTATGTGCTAAAGATAGAAATTTTTTTGAATTGCATTTTTAGCTCTCTTTTGACTTGTGAGATCTTTAAATGTAAAAGACAGTGTGGATCAGTAATCAAACTGCATGATCTATTCAGTCCAATCTTGATCTGCACTATCTGCAAAAGTACTTTATTTGGCCTCTTGTAATCTAAAGGTTAGTTTGAATATGAATACCTGACAAAACAGGTGGACCCCAACTATGTAAGGTATGAATTATCCAAATAAAGCCAACATGGGGGAAGTTCATAGAGAGAAATAATTTTTGCCTTTTCCTTCACATAGTAGGTCTCATGGTTGGTTAGAAGTAAAGAACAAGCTTTGAATATTTCTTTTTTCCATATTCATTGGTATGTTCTGTTTATGTATTATTCCATTTGTCTGTTTGTACAGCAATGATGACACATCCCCCTTCTTGGAAAGCCCCTGTAATTCAGTTCCTATTAAGAAGATCTCAGGCTGCTGCAAGGGACAGAGCACAAGTCTACTATGGATGTATTCAATCCTCTTTTTTTACCCATTAATGCACAATGCCAATTTTTAATGCCCCTGGGAAAGAAGACTTTTGAAAACATGGTAGGAAAAGGATAAAAATCCTGGTAACCAACATTATACTCCTTTTCCAACAATGTTTTCTACCCTGAAAATAAAACATTCAACATTTTGGCCACCTTGAAATTGTTGTCTGCAAATGCTTTCAATTTGGACAAATTTAAAATATTGTCGTCTGGTAAAGGGTTAACTCCAGTTGTGGATAACCTACAGAATATTTCCACTGGACCTTTAACTCTTTACCACACGAGAAAATTTTAGACTGGTCCAAATTGAAAGCACTTGCAGACGAAAAAATAAAGGTGACTGAAAAATAGAAATTTGTTCCGGAAAGGGTAGAAAACACTGTGGGAAAAGGAGAAAATGCTGGTTACCAGCATTTTCTCCTTTTCCTACAGTGTTTTCAAAAGGCTTCTTTCTCACTGGGGCGTCGAAAGTAGGGATTGAGTGGTAATGGGTTAACTCATTATCAAAGAAAAAATTTTGGTTTGTCCAAACTGAAAGTGTTAATTCGACAACAAAATAAAAGTGTCTGAAAATTTGAACTTTGTTTTGTGAAGGGTAGAAAACTGTGGGAAAAAGAGAAAATGCTGGTTATCAGCATTTTCTCCTTTTCCCACAATGTTTTCAAACGGCTTCTTTCTTTCTCTCAAGAGTAGGGATTGTGTGGTAATGGGTTAAATTTTGTAGTCTGGTATAGAGTGATGAGTTGCAACTCTGTAGATTTCATCAATTTCCTGTGTCCCTTTTCTCTTTATGAAAATCAGGATTACTACTCAGAGATTGACAGTGACTGTGTTGCTAAACAGATGTGGCAAGATTATGATGATGTTGGCACAGCTTGAGGAGTCAACATGAAAAATATCTCAACCAATGTCCGCTACAAGCTCATTCATGTTCCTTGGTCCAATTTTTCATGTTTTTTTTTTACATACTGTAATTATAAATGTTTCGAAATCTGAACCGTCTGGCAGAAAGGATAAATTATTACCATAATGTAAAAAGAAGAGAAAATTTTATATCTGACATCTACAATACTATGCAAATTCTTCATTGTCATTATTTAAAAATTTCTTTCGTGTTATATAAAGATTATATAACAAGATCTGACATATAGCATTTCTTACTGGTCCAAATAACCCATAGAACACCAAAGACGAGTTGAGTTGCCTGTACATGACAAGAAAAGTGGACTCTGATCTTTACTATGCACTGTTCACAACTATGTAGTGTACTCTGGCCAAAACTGCTTTGGAATAATGCAAGCAAATTTCAGAGCTCCAGATAAGAGGGTGTGATGGCATTCTAATTCCATTATTTCTCTTCCAAACCCTATGTTGTGGGTACTCATTAGAATCGTCTCAATGACACGATTCTAATGAGTATCCACAACATAGGGTTTCGTAGAGAACTATCAATATTTTAAATTTTGAAATCAAAATCACCCCTTCTATCTGCCAAGCTCTGTACCACTTCAGTAATATTCTATGCATGCTTTGACATGTAGTCAATTATCACATGCACTACAAAAGAATGACAGGTCAGTAAGCTTGTCCAAAATAGTGCAAAAATTAATGAAATCAACCAAAATATTTTTACTTCTCTGCATAACATTTGTCACAGCTTCATGATCATACAATTTCACTGCAACTGCAGTCCCAAAATGCAACATCAAGGTAGCATTATGTGAAAAAATGGCAATAAATACATGCATCAATCTAAACTTTTCTGAATAGTGTCTTAACCCTTTACTAAACAACAAAATTTTAGACTAGTCTAAATTGAAAGCACTTGCAGACGACAAAATAAACATAACTGAAAATTTCAAATTTGTTTCTGGCAGTGTAGAAAACATTGTGGGAAAAGGAGAAAATGCTGGTTACCAGCATTTTCTCCTTTTCCCACAATGTTTTCAAAAGGCTTCTATCTCAGGGTCGTAAAAACCAGGGATTGTTTGGTAAAGGTGTGATTATATTTATAGAGAAAGCATATTCAGCATATGAATTGTTAGGTAGTTTTAACTTGAACTTAACATATCAATCAGACATTCCAACGTAATTACATGTAACTATCTCTGTATTGTTATTTGTAGAAAGAAAAATGAAATTTCATACAACTAAAGCAGAACATTTTCTTATGTGAAACCTGTTCCACTTTTCTTTCCAATAAAACCACATCATGTTCCTTCCAAGCCAATGGCTTGGAAGGAATATTGTGCATAGTACTGGTATAAAGAGACTCCAGGAAAACATGAGTAGGTGTACTGGCCCCTATGACTAAAATAATGTTGAAAACGGAGTTAAAATCCATAAAATCAATCAAATCAATCAATCAGTACATCATTCTACTCCATTTCTTTTCCTGATTTTCAACTCTTGCCATTGACCAAACAGAACAAACCAGAGCTGTAAATGAATGTGATTATACCCCCCTACCAGCGTTTAAAAAAAAAGGCAATTGCTAGAATTCTGTACACAGACGGAAACGTGGACACACACACAGATGAACGGACAGACACGTGGACAGTCAAGCTGATTCTAGTATACCCCAGAAAACATTGTGGGACAGCCGGAAACCAAAAAGTTTTCATATAATCGATATTTCACTATGGTTTTCTAAACCTTTACCAGACAACAGTATTAGCCTTGTCCAAATAGAAAGCATTTGCAGATGACAATTTCAATGTGGCTTAACCCATTACCAAACGACAATATTTTAGACTGGTCCAAATTGAAAGCATTTGCAGACGACAAAATAAAAGTGACTGAAAGTTTGAAATTTGTTTTGTGAAGGGTAGAAAACATTGTGGGAAAAGGAGAAAATGCTGGTTACCAGCATTTTCTCCTTTTCCCACAATGTTTTCTAAAGGCTTCTCTCTCAGGGGCGACAAAAGTAGGGGTTGTGTGGTAATGGGTTAAATAATGGAACACTAACTTTGATAAGGTTCAGAACATTATGGGAGAAGGAGAAAACAGTTCTTACCAGCATTTTCTCCTTTTCCCAACAATGTTTTCAAACGACCTCTTTCCCAGGGGTCATTAAAACTTGGGTGGACATGCTTTTTTTCATGAAAGGTGCATTTCAAGGTTTAACCCATTACCACACAATCCCTACTTTTGACAACCCTGAGAAAGAAGCCTTTAGAAAACATTGTGGGAAAAGGAAAAAATGCTGGTTACCAGAAATGTTTTCTACTCTTCACAGAACAAATTTCATATTTTCAGTGACTTTTACTTTGTCGTCTGCGAATGCTTTGGATTTTGACAAGCCTAAAAATGCCGTTTGGTAATGAGTTAAATTTGCAGGTGAATGTTGATGCCTGAAGTTGCATAGGCAGTAAGGGTTAAAACAATAAGGAGAGTGACAAACTTATCATGTCAAATCATGAGGAATGGACAGAATTGATCACTTGAGAGCTCCTCATCCATTTATCAATAAAGATAACCCATTACCATACAATGTAAGGGCTAACTGTTACACCCTGACTGGAAACAATGTTTTAAAATATTGTGGGGAATGGAGAAAGTGCTTGTTGCTGCTGCACCTTTTTCCTTCATTGTTTGAATGCTATCAAAAGAGAATTTTTTTTTGTCTAACTTTTTTCTTAGCTTTTTGTAACCTGCTAAATACTGACTCTTTCTTTCACTACTGAATTTATGGATTGCATTTTCTTAAAGGCTGCATTCCTCTGCAAGATCAAGAGACAGTTCGGACATGACCTAGAATATGGCAGTGGACTGTGTAGATCAGACTGCACGTTATGTGCAGTCTGCATGATCATGATCTACCTGTCCACAAAAGCTGTTGGTGGCGTCTACAGCATGGAGAGAGTTAAAGGTCTCTGATTGACCTTTACGGTAATGGGTCAAGAGGCAGATAGCATCAGAGACAATTAAAGAGCTCCTACAAATTGATCTTGTCCAGGGACATTTTGTAGGCATCTTACAGAGACCCCCACCCTTTCAATGGTTCTTTCTTTTACCCCTTCAACTGTTGACCAAAAATTCAGTTGATTAATTAACTGAATGGTGTTTGACGCCGCTTTCAACATTATTTCAGTTATATCGCCACAGCCAGCCCACCTAAATCCATGCATTCCTGAGGTTTCTTTTACCAGTACTTAGCACAATTTTCTTTCCATTTTTAGCCACTGGCTACTTTCCCACATGATCATTGTTGAAACAATTATAGTCAGCCGTGGGAGAGGAATGAATCCTGTCTCAGTGATTATCATCAATCCTCAGAACGAAATTGGTTGACCCAGGGGTTGTATTAGCTTGGGGGATCAAACCCAAAACCTCCATGTTTTTAAGTCCAGCTCGCTACAGAGATATGTCAATTGTAAGAAATTTCATTGTAATGGAATTCCATTAACTCTTTACCACATGATCCCAACTTTTAACGGCCCTGAGAAAGTAGCCTTCAGAAAACATTGTTGGACAAGGGAAAAATGCTGGTAGCCAGATCAAATTTCAGTTTCTGAGTCACTTTTATTTTGTCATCTGCAAATGCTTTCAATTTGGGCCAGTCTAAAATTTTGTCATTTGGTACAGAGTTAACCTGTTAAATAAGTGAAAGAAACTTTCAAACCCAAAACTTAAATCAAAGAGTTCAGAACGCTGAAGTGGTATTTGTCAAGGAGGCAGATGTTTGAAATCAATAATTTGAAAGAAAAAGAGAAAAATTATCCAAATATTGGTTTGAAAGTCAACCAACTAAACAAATGAATATCTTTTTGGTTGAAGGGAGAGTACTCATGATAAAGTTAGGACCATGTGAACTGGTTCTGGATCGAAAAAGCCCTGGACCAAGTGATCGGTAGACAAATTATGTATCATTGTGCCAATAGAAGGTTACGATCGAGTGAAGCTATTTCAATAAAATATCAGTATTCCCAATATTGATGGGGTGGGGGTGGGTGAGGGGGAGAAGAGTCTCAGATATGTTTTTGTTAGACTTTGAAAATCATCGAAGGTAAGACTGCAAATTTTGTGCAGTCTGATCTTGACCTAGACTGTCTGCAAAAGGACATTGAATTGCGCTAAGTAGCCTGAGCATTAAATTTATGGATTTCCTATGGTTACCAGCATTCTCTCCTTTTCCCACTGTTTTCAACAGGCCTTCAGGCCATCTAGGCCATTCAAGCTAGCTAGGCCATTTTGATGACCCTGAGAAAGAAGCCTTTACAAAACATTGTGGGAAAAGGAGAAAATGCTGGTAACCAGCATTTTCTCATTTTCCCACAATGTTTTCTACTCTATCAAAGAAAAATTTCACCATTTGAACCACACTGAAATTGTTGTCTGCAAATGCTTTCAGTTCGGTCAAGTCTAAAATTTTGTCGTCTGGTAAAAGGTAAAGAGTAAATTAACTGATAAGGAGAAGATAACTCATTATCAGCATTTATTGGCCTGCATAAAGAATAAACCCAAGATCTAAATAGTAAACAACATTAATATTTCTTGTGTCTCATTCCTTTTTTTTTTGTTTTGTGAATCTAAGAACTTCCAGTTTTCTTCCTACACGATAGATCTTAAAATACCCATTCCATTCTTATTTAATGAATCTACAAATACCTAGAGTGAATATGGATTATAATATATTCTCATCTAGAAGGGTGCACAATTGAGAGCAGCAAAAAATTATCACATCAAAAGGTAATCTTAATTTTAAATTCAGATCACATAACCATTTTCTCATACGTACAGGAAGGACATCCTATACTTGACCCATATGGTGCTCGTTAACTCTTTATCACACAATCCGACATTTAATAATCTTGAGAAAGAAGCCTTTTAAAAAAAAATTGCTAGAAAAAAAATGCTGATAACCAAGCAATTTTTCTCTTTTTCTCACAATATTTTTAACCCTTTCTTATTCAAATTCCAATTTTTCAGTCACGTTTCATATCTTGTCTGCAAATGCTTTCAATTTAGAGATAATAAGGATTATTTTTTTTGTATTTTTGTAAAATTCTGGTTCCAAAATCTGAAGAGCCACCTTAAAGCCCCCTTCTTAACCCATTACCAAACGACAAAATTTTAGGTTTGTCAAAATTGAAAGGAATTGCAGACAACAAAATAAAAGTGACTGAAAATTTGAAATTTGTTTTGTGAAGGGTAGAAAACATTGTGGGAAAAGGAGAAAATGCTGGTTAACAGCATTTTCTCCTTTTCCCACAATTTTTTCTAAAGGCTTCTTTCTCAGGGGCGTCAAAAGTAGGGATTGTGTGGTAATGGGTTAAGATAATTTTTCAAGCTATTGTTGCAACACTTTATATGATCTTATGAACAAAGTCTGTAACAAACAAATGAACAAATGCATAGCAGAAATACAGAGATCGAGCAGGATTCAAACCTAAAACGCCCGCATGAAAGGCCAACACCATAACCACTGAGCTAATGAGAATTATCCCTAATACAGTTGTTAGGTATTGTATTTAACTCATTACCAAACGACAATATTTTAGACTGTTCCAAATCGAAAGCATTTGCAGATGACAAAATAAAAGTAACTGAAAATTTGAAATTTGTTTTGTGAAGGGTAGAAAACATTGTGGGAAAAGGAGAAAATGCTGGTTACCAGCATTTTCTCCTTTTCCCACAATGTTTTCTATGGGCTTCTTTCACAGTGTCGTCGAAAGTAGGGATTGTGCGGTAATGGTTTTAACCAGGAATGAAGCCATACATGAAGGATTGGTCTCCAATAACAATGATCACATCTACCGTCTATTTCAAAAATTCCAAGCCAGGCTCCAACATTACTATGGATAATGCAAGCAGGATAAAACAATTTGGTTGATTGTATTGGGCTTTAATGCCACTGTGACAGCTAAGGTCATATCATGGCCGTCGGTGCGCACATGTGTTTCCTGGCTTTCTCATACCAGTACTAACACTACTTTCTTTCCAAAGCTTACAGTAACCGACTACTTTTCTCACATGCTTCAGCAGAGGTGAGAGGTGAAAACATGCCAGAAATAAAGTTCGCCTCAACCGGGTATCAAACTCACAACCACTAGGTCATGAGTCCGACATGCTCACCACTAAGCCATCCGGATGGGCAGGATAAAACATGGATTCCTTTAAACCCTTTACCAGACAATTTCAGTAACCAGAATTTTCTCTTTTAACCAGAATGTTTTACATCCTTTCATAGCTTAGCCAAATCTAGTTTATCAAGTCTGCAAATGCTTTCATCTTTGTTGAGTCTAAAATTCCATTATCTGCAAAAGAGCACATACAAATCTGGTATGTTGATCAATGAGCCATGCAGGACTCATATAGTTTTGAATTCTTCTCCTATTTGTTACCAAGGTATTTGCAAAAGCATTAATTAATCTACTTATATCAAGGCAGCATTCCATGGATCTCTACCTTTAATTTGGTTAAGAGGCTAATTGGATAAATAACAAGGCATTGTTTTATACTGGCTTGAGGTCAGATAATACTGACAATAAAATAGATAGCAGAGGTCAGGTTACAGGGATTTTTATACCTGACCCTGTCTGTCATATCTTCTACCCAGAGTTTTTATCCAGGAGTTCGACCTTTAACTTATACCATAGAATCCTGTATTGAAATGGTATATATGAAAAAAACTTTTGAAAACATTGTGGGAGGAGGAGAAAATGCATTTTCTCTACGGCTGACAATACCTCAGTGAGCCTTTCTTCCAGATTATTAACCCTTTACCACACAATCCCGACTTTTAACGACCCTGAGAAAGAAAGCCTTTGAAAACATAGTGGGAAATGGAGAAAACGCTGGTAACCAGCATTTTCTCCTTTTCCCACAATGTTTTCTACCCTTCACAAAACAAATTTCAAATTTTCAGTCACTTTTATTATGTCGTCTACAAATGCTTTCAATTTGGACAAGTCCAAAATTTTTTCGTTTGGTAAAGAGTTGAAACTCCTGATTGCAAGTTAAAGGACTGCGCCAAAATGACTGAACAAAATTTAATAAATAGCATGTACTGTAATGTACAGCTTAAAATCTGTAACATTGTTCAAAAAGGAAACAATTGCCTGTATCCAAGTTGTTCCTGTAAAAAACATGTAGCCGTTTCTTTTGCACTGCATTGGACCACAGATCAATTCTACCTACCCATTACTATAGTAAATGAAAAAGTTCTTCAGCATCAGCATACTTATGATACATTATATTGCAATTTTGAGGCTGTTTTGTCAATATATCTTGCAAAATGGTGGGGAATGTAGATCCTAAGAAAAGACTGCACATTCTATGCTGTATAATCTTCATCTATACTGTCTGAAAAAGTAAAATTCATCCTTCCAGGCAGCCCAAACCCTAACTCGACGACAAAATTTCCGACTCAACAAGAGTAGTAACAGCAGCTCTTTAAAGGCAAACAAAGATGACGTAATCGGTGGTAAACTTGACCTACTTTCGGCCATTGTGTTACTATATTTAGTAACTCATTTGCATATAAGGAATTGTAGATGTGTCATGGGTATTCGCGGCGAATATGGTGAGTCCGCCATTTTGGATGAGGATCGGCCATATTGGATAAGCCATGGTGGATTAGGATCAGTATACAGAGCTGACGTGTATACCTCGTGCTGGTAAGTACTCGCGGGCATTGAGGGTCAGGCCCTTTCTTTACCAGACGATAAATAAGTAAATAATTTACCGCGAAGTGGTCAAAGTGTGGATTGGGATCGGACATGTTGGATAAGTATACAGAGCTGACGTGTATATTTCGTTGAGGGTCAGGCCCTTTCCCTACAAGACGATCAATAAATAAATAAATAAATAAATAAATGTACCTCTCTCCGATGTGCACTCCTCAAGGTCCAACTCTCAAATGAGACATTTAGTCCAGAACAGAGTCTAAAGTAGAATGATGCGCATGCGCGAAGCTATATTTAGATATGTGATCATCAACTATATTTAGAGTCATTACATCAGCTAAGATAGGGAAGATCCTAACAATGGTCTTTTGTTAATGTCACCATACTGTTGGTTTTGTTATTTGGTGACGGAAGCACGAACAATAGTCTATTCAACTGTCAAAGTTAATCCCCTAACAAAGACCCAAAAAGACAGAACATTGGTCTTTTGTCAATGTCACCATACTGTCTGGCTTTGTTTATTTGGTGACGGAAGTATGGACAATGGTCTATTCAACTGTCAAACTTAATCCCTTTTCAAGTCATTAACGTGTCTGGCTTCTGTTGACTTAGCTTATTCAACAAAAGGACCTCGACTTTATACCCCTAAAACGGCTTGAAATTCAGCCAATCAGAAATAGGGAATTTTCGACCAATCGGATTACAGGACGCATCGACCAATCAGATTACAGGAAAATGACGTGATGCTCAAAAAATAGATAATGATTGTTTTGGGAGAGTATATAAGAAGACGGACAGCTTTAGTTCTTCATTCTAACTTCAAAATTACAACTGACAACATGGAACACACCCTGGAAATGATGGTGAATGCTTTTACCGAAGCGGAAGATCTGATGACCTTTGCGGTAGCATGGGATATACAAGAATCCCCTGTGGTCAGATCCCGGCTATATCAATTGAGAAACCGAGAGAATGAAAATCACGTGGTCAACACAGAATTAACAGACGAGATGGAAGACAACTTGGAGTTGGCCCTGGAGTACGTAAGAGAGCAAGAGGAGATAGAGGGGGCCGTCAAAGCCCTCCTCTTTGACGACGAAATGGAGGCCCTTGCCCAAACCTGCCTTGACGATGGAGAGTGGGATCCTCCGAGTCGAATACAAGAAGGTAGGGGAGATGAACCACAACCCGGACCATCGCATCAACTACAGTATACTATGAAGAAAACCTCACAACGCACTTATGCAAAGAATGCAGCTACAGATCGAACATACAAGGTGAAAATAGATGAAAAGTACAATGGGCAGCAACTCAAAGACGTGAGAGAGGGTCTCCATGATATGATGCAGGACGTATTGAACCAGGCCCGGGGGAATTTAGCGGGAAACGATTTAGGGCGTGTGGTGGTACACCATGACGGATTGCACGACCCTGTCGTCGTCCCACTTCAGGCCTGGGACCAACTGGACGCAACCAAAGTAATGGAGACCCTGCAAAAGGTACTCAACAGCAACGAGAAACTCTGCATCAATGAAAGTTTCTCCATTACTATAGGCACCATTGACTTACCGAAAGGGGGAACCAGACGACGAATCACCAACCTAAAAGGTGAGAAGAAGAACTCACTAAAGCTCAAAACCTCAATTGTAACAATAGACAATAATGACTACTTATGTATGGCGAGAGCGATTGGTGTGAGCTGGGCCAAGTTAAAGAGATGTACACCAGAAGAATGGGAGGAGGTGGTCAGGAACAGGCAGGGAAAAAGCAACCTGCAACTAGCACTGAAACATCAGAAAGTTCCCTTGACCTACTATCAGGACCTATGCGACAAAAAACGTAAACAACAAGGTCAAATGGCAGTAAACTTATGTCAAATGGCAGGTGTTCCCCAAGACAGACCGGCGAGTCTCAACGATGTAGAAGCGTTTGAAGAACTCCTGGGGGTGCGCGTGATGGTGGTCAGTGCACGATTGGGTAACAAGTTCATCACCAGTCCGAGTAGTGACGAACGTCCCTGTATCTACCTGTACCTGGTGGACGATGACCACTTTCACGCCATCACCAGCATCACGGGGTTCTTCAGCGCCAACTACTTCTGCGAGAAATGCCTGTACCATTATGATCACCGAGAATACCACGAATGTGACACCAGCTGTATCGTGTGCAAGAGGGCCCATTGTCCAAAGACCGAACTGACCCGAACCTGCACGGACTGCAACATGACGTGTCGATCGGATGACTGTTACAAAAAACATAAAGAAGTACCCCTACACAAAAAGGGCAAGAAGAAGGGCCAACCTAGCGGACCTTCCCAGTGTCAAAAGTATTGGAAATGCCCCACCTGTTATAAAGTTGTGAGACTGGACCAGAGGAAGAAAGAAGACCATGAATGTGGAGAATATTGGTGCTCCACATGTACTAAACACGTTATGGACGATCACCAATGTTACTTAAGAGCGACACCAGCAAAAGAACATTATATTCCAAAGTTTATATTTTTTGATTTTGAATGTTCCCAAGATGAAATTACCTATTGTGACGAAGGATATGTACCCGATTCTAAATTAAATTGTAAGGACTGTCAAGCACCTGAGGTATGTAAATCTTGCTCCAAATGTCAAAATTGTAAAACGTCATGGTGCGGTAAAGCGACCCACCGTCCAAATTTTGTTGTAGCGCATTCCGTATGCCCAAAATGCATTGACGAAGAACTGAAACCCGATTCTGTATGTAAGGGTTGCGGTACCCGTTGCGACGAATGTGACAACACTGATCTGTACGAGAACGAGGACGAAGGTCCTTGTCCCGGTAAATGCGGATTCAGAGAAGTCATATTCGAGGGAACAGATACCGCTGAAAAGTTTGGACAGTGGCTCTTTACGGACCAGCACGAATATTTCAAGGTCGTTGCCCATAACTTGAAAGGCTACGATGGCTATTTTCTTCTGGAATATTTAATTGATCAATCGATAAGACCGGACAAAATCATTTATAACGGTTCAAAAATCATGTATATGACAGTGGAGAAAGGTTTACATATGAGAATGATTGACAGTCTCAATTTCTTACCCATGAAATTATCGCAATTACCTAAAGCATTTGGTTTACACGAATTGAAAAAAGGGTGGTTCCCACATTATTTTAATACTAGAGAGAATCAAAATTATGTTGGAGCCTATCCTGATGCTAAAGATTATGGTTACGATTTCATGAGTGAGAAAGAAAGAAGTGAGTTTGTAGCGTGGTTGAGTGAGAGAGAAAATGAAATATTTGATTTTAGAAAAGAAATGTTAGAATATTGTAGAAGTGATGTAGATATTTTAAGAAAAGCTTGTATGAAATTCAGACATTTATTAATGAGTGCTACGGGGGAAGAGATAGAGGTTGTCAATGAGAAAGGGGAGGTAGAAAAGAAATGGGTGCGGGCTGTGGATCCCTTTGACTCAGTCACCATCGCTTCTGTATGCATGAATGTCTTCCGGACAAAGTTCTTGGAAGAAGAATGGAGAGTACAGATGCATGATAGTGGAGACAAATGGATCCAGGCTAGAATGAGAGACGGCACATTGTATGCATGTTTGGAGGGTGAATGGGTGAGTGAGGAACAGTTGAAAATTACAGCCAGTGAATTTATTAGGTCACCAATAGCAAAAATACCTCCCAGTGGATATAGGGATCAATATAGTCAAGCGTCAATTCAGTGGTTAGAGTGGAGGGCACGTTTAGACAAAGTACACATTCAACATGCGTTAAATGAAGGGGAAAAGACGATCCCTGGAACTCGATACAAGTTGGATGGGTACTGCGTAGAAACACACACGGCATATGAATATCACGGCTGCGTGTTTCACGGATGCCCTGTGTGTTTCTCAGATAATCGAGAAGAAACGTGTCATCCCCTAACCCACCAGTCACTGGATGAATTGTATGCCTTGACTATAAAAAAGAAAGCATATTTAGAACAATTAGGCATGAACTACGTGTGCATTTGGGACCATGAATTTCAAAAGGAACGAAATCAAAATACAGAATTGAGAACCTTCATTAAGCAGTTAGACATGACAGAGAGATTGGACCCTAGAGAGAGCTTCTTCGGCGGGCGTACCAATGCGAGTCAACTCTACCGTAAAACGGAAGAACAGGAAAGGATCATGTACGTGGATTTCACGAGTTTGTATCCTTGGGTGAATAAGTATTGTCGGTATCCCGTGGGTCACCCGAAAATCTTGACCAAAGATTTTGGGAACATAGAGGAGTATTTTGGTATTGCTAAGGTCAAGGTCTTACCCCCGAGAGGACTGTATCATCCAGTCCTCCCGTACAGATCAAATGACAAACTAAAATTCCCATTATGCAGGACCTGTGCGGATACCGAGAATCCTGACACCTGCACCTGTTCGGATGAAGAGAGAGTATTGACAGGTACATGGTGCACCCCGGAGATACACAAGGCTCTTAGACTAGGGTACCAGGTTATAACTATATACGAAATATACCACTGGGAAGAAACAACACAATATGACCCCGATTCCGGAGAAGGAGGACTGTTTGCCAAATACATCAATACCTTTCTGAAGTACAAACAAGAGGCGAGTGGTCCTCCGGACTGGATTCGGGATGCACAAGACATGCACACTTACATACAAGACTATGCACAAAAAGAGGGGGTTTCATTGGATCGAGAGAATATTGTGAAGAACCCAGGATTGAGAGCCCTAGCCAAACTATGTCTCAATAGCTTTTGGGGCAAGTTTGGACAGAGGCTCAACATGCGCCAGACAGAAATCTTTACGGATAGTCAGGTCAACCTGTTCTTTCAACTATTCTCAGATCCCTTAAAACAACCTCTCAACTTTCACATATTAACGGACGACATGATACAAATTGAATGGCTATACAAACAGGACTGCCAACCGGAAGACAACAACACAAACATATACTTGGCGACCTTCACAACGTGCTGGGCCAGACTCAAATTGTACAGTGTGCTCGAACAATTAGACAGACGAGTACTGTATTACGATACAGATAGCGTCATTTACTTGAGTAGACCTGGAGAGGTAGACCCACCCTTAGGGGACTACTTGGGCGAATTGACCGATGAATTGGAGAAGGAGGAGCACATTGTAGAATTTGTGTCTGGCGGTCCCAAGAACTACGCATACAAAACAAACACCAACAAAGAAACGTGTAAAGTCAGAGGATTCACACTGCACTACACCAACTCACAACTCATCAATTTTGAAAGCGTCAAACATATCGTTACAGACACACACGGCACCTCACACATCACTGTCACAAACCCAAGCAAAATATGTAGAGACAAAGGTAAACGAAAATTATACAACAGAGCAGAAGAAAAAAGATATCAAATGGTATACACCAAACGTAGAAGAATAGAGAACTATGACACAGTACCTTACGGATATTAGAATAGAGAGAATGGTGTGAGAATGAATGTAATTGAAATATTGATGTTACTGGAAGCAAAATTGCATGTTAGTGGATGTAAAAATCAATGTTATTGGAAGTAAATTTTGATGTTACTGGAAGTAAATTTTGATGTTATTGGAAGCAAATTTGCATGTTACTGGAACCTATTTTTGCAATTTTACATTGAAATATATAGGGAAAATTGGATTCATTTTTTGATGTTACTGGAAGCAAAATTTCGTGTTTCTGGATGTAAAAATCAATGTTACTGGAAGTAAATTTGCATGTTACTGGATGTAAAAATCAATGTTATTGGAAGTAAATTCTGATGTTACAGGAAGTAAAATTTAATGTTATTGGAAGCAAAATTGCATGTTACTGGAACCAATTTTTTCAATTTTACATAGAAATATATAGGGAAAATTGGATTCATTTTTTGATGTTACTGGAAGCAAATTTGCGTGTTACTGGATGTAAAATTCACTGTTATTGGAAGTAAATTTTGATGCTACTGGAAGTAAAAATCAGTGTTATTGGAAGTAAATTTTGATGTTACTGGAAGTAAAATTCAATGTTATTGGAAGCAAAATTGCATGTTACTGGAACCTATTTTTGCAATTTTAAATAGAAATATATAGGGAAAGTTGGATTGATTTTTTGATGTTACTGGAAGCAAAATTGCGTGTTACTGGATGTAAAAATCAATGTTATTGGAAGTAAATTTTGATGTTACTGGAAGTAAAATTTAATGTTATTGGAAGCAAATTTGCATGTTACTGGAACCTATTTTTGCAATTTTACATTGAAATATATAGGGAAAATTGGATTCATTTTTTGATGTTACTGGAAGCAAATTTGCATGTTACTGGATGTAAAAATCAATGTTACTGGAAGTAAATTTTAATGTTACTGGAAGTAAATTTTAATGTTATTTGAAGTAACTTTTGATGTTATTTTAAGTAAATTTTGACGTTAGATCTCTTGTATATTATTTGCTGATGCGTTGTATATTGTTTCATTTATAACTGAAATGAATAAAAGAATGTTGGAATGACAATGTCTGTTGTACTTTTTTCCGTTGCCCTTATTCGTAAGAATTATGAATGACCTGGAATCCCCTAACCGTGAACGGGGTAGTTTTATTCCTATTCCTAAACCAGAAGACTGTAATCAATCCGATCAATGGCATTTATTGGGTACACAAGTTCCTAAAACTGAAATCGTGTACTTCTGTCAAATGATCATTGTCTATATTATAATCATCACTTCCGTAGTCAATTTGTCTATACAAAATGGTTCTACCGAATTGTGGATAAGTTCACTCAGCAGTTGTATCGGTTACGCCTTGCCTAACCCGAAGCTCAAAAAAATAAAATGGTAGTCCTCCCCTTCGAACCTAGCTCCAGTTTTTTGTATTAGCGGTCAAACGGGATCAGGGAAAACACAATGGGTCTATCGATTCCTCAAACACATCAAACACATGTACAGTAGAGATCCTCCTGTTCATATCCTCTTCTGCTATGGCACTCACCTACCATTATTTTGATGAATGGAACAACACATACCTCAGTTTACGGGTGAAAGCGAACAAATCAAGTCGTCCCCCTGTAAAGCAATTGATTAAATGACTCTAACAGGATTGGATAAGACACCAACCCTTTAATGCCCAGTACCCATTTATATCATTGATTATAACGCAAAAGCGAAAAATCAAGTTATTCCCCTTTAGATTAAAAGTTAAATGACTCTAACAATATTGAAAATAAATCCCTACTCTTTTAAGGTCCACTACCCATTTATACCATTGATTATGATGTAAAAGGGAAAAAAAATCAAGTCACCTCCCTTTAAAGCAAGAAATTAAATTATTCTACAAGATTAGACAAGACCCTCCCACCCCTTTAAGGTCGAGTGCCCACATATATGAATACCATTGATTACAATGCAAAAGCAAAAAATCAAGTCGTCCCACTCTAAGCCAGTAGATTCAATGACTCTAACAAGATTGGACAAGACCCTCATCCCTTTAAAGTCCAGTGCCCATTGATAAGTCAATGTTTTTTGACTTGAGATCGGATTAAGATAACTTATAAAGGGAGCTGGCCAATGTTTACACAAACATTTATAATAACCCTAGTAACGGATTAAATTTTGCAAAAATGTAAGATTTTAGTCAAGAGTTATAGGAGTTGTTTCCTTCAGCAATTAAATGATTTTTTTTTTCTCAACATTGCAACCTTGTAGAAAGTAAAACCGTGTACTGATAAACCTAATTCTAGGAAATGTAAGCAATGGCACCCATTTCTAAGACAACCAAGCAAATAAAGCCATAGTCATCGTATTCTTTCATGTTGTGACAGTTTAATGGAATTTGAGATAATCCAACCAAATGATACCTGACCTATTACTCTTTTACTTTGACTCCCCTCATTGTCTTTCAATTTCCCGGCGTTTCAGGCTCAATACTCATTTACTTGGAAATATCGACTTCTTTATTTGCTGTCAGATCGAATCGACATAGGTATCATTGGAATGGCCTTGTCACACTGTTGAAGAAAATGTATAGTTTTGTGGGTGTCACTTGAATGACAACGGATATACAAGGGTTAAAGTTTTGGGAGATACACGCTTTTGGCATCCACAGGCACCAAAATGACTCAAATCTGTATTAAATGACCGATTATTACGTTCTTGGTGTCTATCCACGATAACTTTTACCAAGAAATTCAAATTTGAAGTCAAAATTTACCTAAAAATTATAGCAAAATCTTAGGTTTGCCTGAAAGATTTCAGATACGTTATTAATGCACTAACTTTAACAAAAAATAGCCAAAATCGTTGTTTATGAACCGATTTTCGTGACCTTGGTGTCTAATTGTATTAACTTTTACTCAGAATTCCATTTATGGGGGTAACGAATACATTGTGTTGAGATAATAGTAAAAAATGACTCCTTAATAAACGACTGTCAGATTAGGGTATAAAAATATACGGAATGTACCACTGAGAGGAAACCATTCAGTATGACTCTACAAACGGGCGAGGGGGACCAGTCGCCTCTTGTTCAAAGTTTAGAAAGGTATTTATGTATTTGGCGACTGGTCCCTTCGCCCGTTTGTAGAGTCATACTGAATGGTTTCTTCTCAGTGGTACATTCCGTATATTTTTATACCCTAATCTGACAGTCGTTTATTAAGGAGTCATTTTTTACCATTATCTCAACACAATGTATTCGTTACCCCCATAAATGGAATTCTGAGTAAAAGTTAATACAATTAGACACCAAGGTCACGAAAATCGGTTCATAAACAACGATTTTGGCTATTTTTTGTTAAAGTTAGTGCATTAATAACGTATCTGAAATCTTTCAGGCAAACCTAAGATTTTGCTATAATTTTTAGGTAAATTTTGACTTCAAATTTGAATTTCTTGGTAAAAGTTATCGTGGATAGACACCAAGAACGTAATAATCGGTCATTTAATACAGATTTGAGTCATTTTGGTGCCTGTGGATGCCAAAAGCGTGTATCTCCCAAAACTTTAACCCTTGTATATCCGTTGTCATTCAAGTGACACCCACAAAACTATACATTTTCTTCAACAGTGTGACAAGGCCATTCCAATGATACCTATGTCGATTCGATCTGACAGCAAATAAAGAAGTCGATATTTCCAAGTAAATGAGTATTGAGCCTGAAACGCCGGGAAATTGAAAGACAATGAGGGGAGTCAAAGTAAAAGAGTAATAGGTCAGGTATCATTTGGTTGGATTATCTCAAATTCCATTAAACTGTCACAACATGAAAGAATACGATGACTATGGCTTTATTTGCTTGGTTGTCTTAGAAATGGGTGCCATTGCTTACATTTCCTAGAATTAGGTTTATCAGTACACGGTTTTACTTTCTACAAGGTTGCAATGTTGAGAAAAAAAAAATCATTTAATTGCTGAAGGAAACAACTCCTATAACTCTTGACTAAAATCTTACATTTTTGCAAAATTTAATCCGTTACTAGGGTTATTATAAATGTTTGTGTAAACATTGGCCAGCTCCCTTTATAAGTTATCTTAATCCGATCTCAAGTCAAAAAACATTGACTTATCAATGGGCACTGGACTTTAAAGGGATGAGGGTCTTGTCCAATCTTGTTAGAGTCATTGAATCTACTGGCTTAGAGTGGGACGACTTGATTTTTTGCTTTTGCATTGTAATCAATGGTATTCATATATGTGGGCACTCGACCTTAAAGGGGTGGGAGGGTCTTGTCTAATCTTGTAGAATAATTTAATTTCTTGCTTTAAAGGGAGGTGACTTGATTTTTTTTCCCTTTTACATCATAATCAATGGTATAAATGGGTAGTGGACCTTAAAAGAGTAGGGATTTATTTTCAATATTGTTAGAGTCATTTAACTTTTAATCTAAAGGGGAATAACTTGATTTTTCGCTTTTGCGTTATAATCAATGATATAAATGGGTACTGGGCATTAAAGGGTTGGTGTCTTATCCAATCCTGTTAGAGTCATTTAATCAATTGCTTTACAGGGGGACGACTTGATTTGTTCGCTTTCACCCGTAAACTGAGGTATGTGTTGTTCCATTCATCAAAATAATGGTAGGTGAGTGCCATAGCAGAAGAGGATATGAACAGGAGGATCTCTACTGTACATGTGTTTGATGTGTTTGAGGAATCGATAGACCCATTGTGTTTTCCCTGATCCCGTTTGACCGCTAATACAAAAAACTGGAGCTAGGTTCGAAGGGGAGGACTACCATTTTATTTTTTTGAGCTTCGGGTTAGGCAAGGCGTAACCGATACAACTGCTGAGTGAACTTATCCACAATTCGGTAGAACCATTTTGTATAGACAAATTGACTACGGAAGTGATGATTATAATATAGACAATGATCATTTGACAGAAGTACACGATTTCAGTTTTAGGAACTTGTGTACCCAATAAATGCCATTGATCGGATTGATTACAGTCTTCTGGTTTAGGAATAGGAATAAAACTACCCCGTTCACGGTTAGGGGATTCCAGGTCATTCATAATTCTTACGAATAAGGGCAACGGAAAAAAGTACAACAGACATTGTCATTCCAACATTCTTTTATTCATTTCAGTTATAAATGAAACAATATACAACGCATCAGCAAATAATATACAAGAGATCTAACGTCAAAATTTACTTAAAATAACATCAAAAGTTACTTCAAATAACATTAAAATTTACTTCCAGAAACATTAAAATTTACTTCCAGTAACATTGATTTTTACATCCAGTAACATGCAAATTTGCTTCCAGTAACATCAAAAAATGAATCCAATTTTCCCTATATATTTCAATGTAAAATTGCAAAAATAGGTTCCAGTAACATGCAAATTTGCTTCCAATAACATTAAATTTTACTTCCAGTAACATCAAAATTTACTTCCAATAACATTGATTTTTACATCCAGTAACATGCAAATTTACTTCCAGTAACATTGATTTTTACATCCAGTAACACGCAATTTTGCTTCCAGTAACATCAAAAAATCAATCCAACTTTCCCTATATATTTCTATTTAAAATTGCAAAAATAGGTTCCAGTAACATGCAATTTTGCTTCCAATAACATTGAATTTTACTTCCAGTAACATCAAAATTTACTTCCAATAACACTGATTTTTACTTCCAGTAGCATCAAAATTTACTTCCAATAACAGTGAATTTTACATCCAGTAACACGCAAATTTGCTTCCAGTAACATCAAAAAATGAATCCAATTTTCCCTATATATTTCTATGTAAAATTGAAAAAATTGGTTCCAGTAACATGCAATTTTGCTTCCAATAACATTAAATTTTACTTCCTGTAACATCAGAATTTACTTCCAATAACATTGATTTTTACATCCAGTAACATGCAAATTTACTTCCAGTAACATTGATTTTTACATCCAGAAACACGAAATTTTGCTTCCAGTAACATCAAACTAGAGGCGCTTGAGCGCCTGTATCGCTCCACAGGCCTGATTTTTCTGTACCGGTGAAGAGAAGTCTTTTTACAATTACCATTCATTCCTGCATTTTAGGTCACTAAAGAAAAAAGGCTATGAAAATCATTGTGAGAAAAGAAGAAAATAAAAGTTACCTGCATTTTCTTAGTTTGACACAATAATTTCTACCCTTTTTGATACAAGGTTTACTAATTTGAAGATTTATTATGTTGTCTGCAACATCTTTCAATTATGGCCAGTTATAAAAATTTTGTCTTCTAGTTTAGTTAACTCATTACCAAATCACAACATTCTATGGTTGTCCAAATGGAAAGCATTTGTAGATGAAAAAATAAAAGTGACTGAAAATTTGACAGTTGTTTTGTGAAGGGTAGATAACATTGTGGGAAAAGGTTACCAGCATTTTCTCTTTTTCCCACAATGTTTTCTAAACTCTTCTTTGTCAGTGATCAGTTTGATTGGAGAACAAAATGCCTTATCACAACAATAAAGCCCTGTCCCTATTTCTACCAGGTCACCAGGAGGTCAACAAACCTTTACCAGAACTAATCAAAGTGCAGAGTTTCCCTTGCTTTATATGAAAAGGATTACAGATTATGTAAAGCAACCATCTTTAACTCTTTACCAAACGACAAAACTTGGGATGTGACCAAACTGAGAGCATTTGCAGACAACAAATTAAACATTGATGAAATGATGATTTCTCTCTTTCATAGAGTAGAAAACACTGAGGTAAAAGGAGAAAATGCTGATTACCAGCATTTTCTCCTTTTCCAAGAGTGTTTTCCAAAGACTTCTTCTTTAGGGTCCTTAAAAGTCAGGATTGTATGGTAAAGACTTACCACCATTGGAACTAACCTTCAATACAACAATGAAATCAAAACAAGTAGTCTGAGAGAAGAAATTTTTCAAAGATTTTACTTTATACCATAAAAGGAAAATGAGTCTCCCATAAAAGCCATGTTTTTTGACGGATCTTTTTTTTTTTAAGGAATTCTGTAGACCTATATCTAAGGAACATTCCTGCAAAAAAATAATGCTATCCAATTAGCGGTTTGGGAGGAGAAGATTTTTAAAGGTTTTTTACTTTGGTTGCCATGGCAACCAGAATTATTCATGGAACACAATTATTTGAAGGAATTTGAAAGAGGACCACCTAAGGAACATTCCTGTGAAATTTGGTAAAAATCCAGTCAATAGTTTCTGAGGAGAAGTTTTTTAAAGAAAAAGTTTACGGACGCACGCACGGACGAACGGACGGACGGACGGACGGACGGACGCACGACGGACACAACGCCATGACAATAGCCCGCTGGCCTTCGGCCAGTGGAGCTAAAAATGAATCCAATTTTCCCTATATATTTCAATGTAAAATTGCAAAAATAGGTTCCAGTAACATGCAAATTTGCTTCCAATAACATCAAAATTTACTTCCAGTAACATCAAAATTTACTTCCAATAACATTGATTTTTACATCCACTAACATGCAATTTTGCTTCCAGTAACATCAATATTTCAATTACATTCATTCTCACACCATTCTCTCTATTCTAATATCCGTAAGGTACTGTGTCATAGTTCTCTATTCTTCTACGTTTGGTGTATACCATTTGATATCTTTTTTCTTCTGCTCTGTTGTATAATTTTCGTTTACCTTTGTCTCTACATATTTTGCTTGGGTTTGTGACAGTGATGTGTGAGGTGCCGTGTGTGTCTGTAACGATATGTTTGACGCTTTCAAAATTGATGAGTTGTGAGTTGGTGTAGTGCAGTGTGAATCCTCTGACTTTACACGTTTCTTTGTTGGTGTTTGTTTTGTATGCGTAGTTCTTGGGACCGCCAGACACAAATTCTACAATGTGCTCCTCCTTCTCCAATTCATCGGTCAATTCGCCCAAGTAGTCCCCTAAGGGTGGGTCTACCTCTCCAGGTCTACTCAAGTAAATGACGCTATCTGTATCGTAATACAGTACTCGTCTGTCTAATTGTTCGAGCACACTGTACAATTTGAGTCTGGCCCAGCACGTTGTGAAGGTCGCCAAGTATATGTTTGTGTTGTTGTCTTCCGGTTGGCAGTCCTGTTTGTATAGCCATTCAATTTGTATCATGTCGTCCGTTAATATGTGAAAGTTGAGAGGTTGTTTTAAGGGATCTGAGAATAGTTGAAAGAACAGGTTGACCTGACTATCCGTAAAGATTTCTGTCTGGCGCATGTTGAGCCTCTGTCCAAACTTGCCCCAAAAGCTATTGAGACATAGTTTGGCTAGGGCTCTCAATCCTGGGTTCTTCACAATATTCTCTCGATCCAATGAAACCCCCTCTTTTTGTGCATAGTCTTGTATGTAAGTGTGCATGTCTTGTGCATCCCGAATCCAGTCCGGAGGACCACTCGCCTCTTGTTTGTACTTCAGAAAGGTATTGATGTATTTGGCAAACAGTCCTCCTTCTCCGGAATCGGGGTCATATTGTGTTGTTTCTTCCCAGTGGTATATTTCGTATATAGTTATAACCTGGTACCCTAGTCTAAGAGCCTTGTGTATCTCCGGGGTGCACCATGTACCTGTCAATACTCTCTCTTCATCCGAACAGGTGCAGGTGTCAGGATTCTCGGTATCCGCACAGGTCCTGCATAATGGGAATTTTAGTTTGTCATTTGATCTGTACGGGAGGACTGGATGATACAGTCCTCTCGGGGGTAAGACCTTGACCTTAGCAATACCAAAATACTCCTCTATGTTCCCAAAATCTTTGGTCAAGATTTTCGGGTGACCCACGGGATACCGACAATACTTATTCACCCAAGGATACAAACTCGTGAAATCCACGTACATGATCCTTTCCTGTTCTTCCGTTTTACGGTAGAGTTGACTCGCATTGGTACGCCCGCCGAAGAAGCTCTCTCTAGGGTCCAATCTCTCTGTCATGTCTAACTGCTTAATGAAGGTTCTCAATTCTGTATTTTGATTTCGTTCCTTTTGAAATTCATGGTCCCAAATGCACACGTAGTTCATGCCTAATTGTTCTAAATATGCTTTCTTTTTTATAGTCAAGGCATACAATTCATCCAGTGACTGGTGGGTTAGGGGATGACACGTTTCTTCTCGATTATCTGAGAAACACACAGGGCATCCGTGAAACACGCAGCCGTGATATTCATACGCCGTGTGTGTTTCTACGCAGTACCCATCCAACTTGTATCGAGTTCCAGGGATCGTCTTTTCCCCTTCATTTAACGCATGTTGAATGTGTACTTTGTCTAAACGTGCCCTCCACTCTAACCACTGAATTGACGCTTGACTATATTGATCCCTATATCCACTGGGAGGTATTTTTGCTATTGGTGACCTAATAAATTCACTGGCTGTAATTTTCAACTGTTCCTCACTCACCCATTCACCCTCCAAACATGCATACAATGTGCCGTCTCTCATTCTAGCCTGGATCCATTTGTCTCCACTATCATGCATCTGTACTCTCCATTCTTCTTCCAAGAACTTTGTCCGGAAGACATTCATGCATACAGAAGCGATGGTGACTGAGTCAAAGGGATCCACAGCCCGCACCCATTTCTTTTCTACCTCCCCTTTCTCATTGACAACCTCTATCTCTTCCCCCGTAGCACTCATTAATAAATGTCTGAATTTCATACAAGCTTTTCTTAAAATATCTACATCACTTCTACAATATTCTAACATTTCTTTTCTAAAATCAAATATTTCATTTTCTCTCTCACTCAACCACGCTACAAACTCACTTCTTTCTTTCTCACTCATGAAATCGTAACCATAATCTTTAGCATCAGGATAGGCTCCAACATAATTTTGATTCTCTCTAGTATTAAAATAATGTGGGAACCACCCTTTTTTCAATTCGTGTAAACCAAATGCTTTAGGTAATTGCGATAATTTCATGGGTAAGAAATTGAGACTGTCAATCATTCTCATATGTAAACCTTTCTCCACTGTCATATACATGATTTTTGAACCGTTATAAATGATTTTGTCCGGTCTTATCGATTGATCAATTAAATATTCCAGAAGAAAATAGCCATCGTAGCCTTTCAAGTTATGGGCAACGACCTTGAAATATTCGTGCTGGTCCGTAAAGAGCCACTGTCCAAACTTTTCAGCGGTATCTGTTCCCTCGAATATGACTTCTCTGAATCCGCATTTACCGGGACAAGGACCTTCGTCCTCTTTCTCGTACAGATCAGTGTTGTCACATTCGTCGCAACGGGTACCGCAACCCTTACATACAGAATCGGGTTTCAGTTCTTCGTCAATGCATTTTGGGCATACGGAATGCGCTACAACAAAATTTGGACGGTGGGTCGCTTTACCGCACCATGACGTTTTACAATTTTGACATTTGGAGCAAGATTTACATACCTCAGGTGCTTGACAGTCCTTACAATTTAATTTAGAATCGGGTACATATCCTTCGTCACAATAGGTAATTTCATCTTGGGAACATTCAAAATCAAAAAATATAAACTTTGGAATATAATGTTCTTTTGCTGGTGTCGCTCTTAAGTAACATTGGTGATCGTCCATAACGTGTTTAGTACATGTGGAGCACCAATATTCTCCACATTCATGGTCTTCTTTCTTCCTCTGGTCCAGTCTCACAACTTTATAACAGGTGGGGCATTTCCAATACTTTTGACACTGGGAAGGTCCGCTAGGTTGGCCCTTCTTCTTGCCCTTTTTGTGTAGGGGTACTTCTTTATGTTTTTTGTAACAGTCATCCGATCGACACGTCATGTTGCAGTCCGTGCAGGTTCGGGTCAGTTCGGTCTTTGGACAATGGGCCCTCTTGCACACGATACAGCTGGTGTCACATTCGTGGTATTCTCGGTGATCATAATGGTACAGGCATTTCTCGCAGAAGTAGTTGGCGCTGAAGAACCCCGTGATGCTGGTGATGGCGTGAAAGTGGTCATCGTCCACCAGGTACAGGTAGATACAGGGACGTTCGTCACTACTCGGACTGGTGATGAACTTGTTACCCAATCGTGCACTGACCACCATCACGCGCACCCCCAGGAGTTCTTCAAACGCTTCTACATCGTTGAGACTCGCCGGTCTGTCTTGGGGAACACCTGCCATTTGACATAAGTTTACTGCCATTTGACCTTGTTGTTTACGTTTTTTGTCGCATAGGTCCTGATAGTAGGTCAAGGGAACTTTCTGATGTTTCAGTGCTAGTTGCAGGTTGCTTTTTCCCTGCCTGTTCCTGACCACCTCCTCCCATTCTTCTGGTGTACATCTCTTTAACTTGGCCCAGCTCACACCAATCGCTCTCGCCATACATAAGTAGTCATTATTGTCTATTGTTACAATTGAGGTTTTGAGCTTTAGTGAGTTCTTCTTCTCACCTTTTAGGTTGGTGATTCGTCGTCTGGTTCCCCCTTTCGGTAAGTCAATGGTGCCTATAGTAATGGAGAAACTTTCATTGATGCAGAGTTTCTCGTTGCTGTTGAGTACCTTTTGCAGGGTCTCCATTACTTTGGTTGCGTCCAGTTGGTCCCAGGCCTGAAGTGGGACGACGACAGGGTCGTGCAATCCGTCATGGTGTACCACCACACGCCCTAAATCGTTTCCCGCTAAATTCCCCCGGGCCTGGTTCAATACGTCCTGCATCATATCATGGAGACCCTCTCTCACGTCTTTGAGTTGCTGCCCATTGTACTTTTCATCTATTTTCACCTTGTATGTTCGATCTGTAGCTGCATTCTTTGCATAAGTGCGTTGTGAGGTTTTCTTCATAGTATACTGTAGTTGATGCGATGGTCCGGGTTGTGGTTCATCTCCCCTACCTTCTTGTATTCGACTCGGAGGATCCCACTCTCCATCGTCAAGGCAGGTTTGGGCAAGGGCCTCCATTTCGTCGTCAAAGAGGAGGGCTTTGACGGCCCCCTCTATCTCCTCTTGCTCTCTTACGTACTCCAGGGCCAACTCCAAGTTGTCTTCCATCTCGTCTGTTAATTCTGTGTTGACCACGTGATTTTCATTCTCTCGGTTTCTCAATTGATATAGCCGGGATCTGACCACAGGGGATTCTTGTATATCCCATGCTACCGCAAAGGTCATCAGATCTTCCGCTTCGGTAAAAGCATTCACCATCATTTCCAGGGTGTGTTCCATGTTGTCAGTTGTAATTTTGAAGTTAGAATGAAGAACTAAAGCTGTCCGTCTTCTTATATACTCTCCCAAAACAATCATTATCTATTTTTTGAGCATCACGTCATTTTCCTGTAATCTGATTGGTCGATGCGTCCTGTAATCCGATTGGTCGAAAATTCCCTATTTCTGATTGGCTGAATTTCAAGCCGTTTTAGGGGTATAAAGTCGAGGTCCTTTTGTTGAATAAGCTAAGTCAACAGAAGCCAGACACGTTAATGACTTGAAAAGGGATTAAGTTTGACAGTTGAATAGACCATTGTCCATACTTCCGTCACCAAATAAACAAAGCCAGACAGTATGGTGACATTGACAAAAGACCAATGTTCTGTCTTTTTGGGTCTTTGTTAGGGGATTAACTTTGACAGTTGAATAGACTATTGTTCGTGCTTCCGTCACCAAATAACAAAACCAACAGTATGGTGACATTAACAAAAGACCATTGTTAGGATCTTCCCTATCTTAGCTGATGTAATGACTCTAAATATAGTTGATGATCACATATCTAAATATAGCTTCGCGCATGCGCATCATTTTACTTTAGACTCTGTTCTGGACTAAATGTCTCATTTGAGAGTTGGACCTTGAGGAGTGCACATCGGAGAGAGGTACATTTATTTATTTATTTATTTATTTATTTATCATCTGGTAGGGAAAGGGCTTGACCCTCAAAGAAATATACACGTCAATTCTGTATACTGATCCAACATGGCCGATCCCTATCCACACTTTGACCACTTTGCGGTGAATTATTTACTGATTTATCGTCTGGTAAAGAAAGGGCCTGACCCTCAATGCCCGCGAGTACTTACCAGCACGAGGTATACACGTCAGCTCTGTATACTGATCCTAATCCACCATGGCTTATCCAATATGGCTGATCCTCATCCAAAATGGCGGACTCACCATATCCGCCGCGAATACCCATGACACATCAACAACTCCTTATATGCAAATGAGTTACTAAACATAGTAACACAATGGCCGAAAGTAGGTCAAGATTATCACCGATTACGTCATCTTTGTTTGGCTCCAAAGAGCTGCCTATACTACTAACAAGTTTGAAAGCATTTGCAGACATCCATTATTAAAGATAGCCCAAATAATGAAATTTGTCCTTTAAAAGCTAGAAAACATTGTAGGAAAAAGTGAAAATGCTGGTATCATACCTGTATTTTCTCCTTTTGCCACAATGTTTTCAATAGATTTCCTTGTCAGGGAAAGTCTGCACTGTGTGGTAAAGAGTTAACCCTTTACCAAACAATCCCCGGGTTTTTAGGACCCTGAAGTAGATTCCCTTTACGAAACAATCCCCGGTTTTTAGGACCCTGAAATAGATTAGCCTTTTGAAAACAATGTGGGAAAAGGACAAAATGCTGGTAACCAGCATTTTCTCCTTTTCCCACATTGTTTTCTACCCTTCAAAAAACAAACTTCAAAATTTCAGTCACTTTTCTTTTTTTTTCTGCAAATGTTTTCAATTTGGACAAGTCTAAAATTTTGTCGTTTGGTAAAGAGTTTAGCAGCAGAGATAACTTCCAGTGCAATATGTCATACATATGTTTACTGTTGATAGGCCCTGTCTTATCATGGGTCATCATTTGCTCTCCCCATCAATCTGACATTCATTACCAACTAACTAGCTGGCCAAAAATAAAATCAACTGGGTTGAGAGAAATAGAATTTCTGGAATGACCCCCCATAGCAATATGGTACCCATCACAAACTTCTTATGATTACCTTTTACTAAATTCTTTACCAAACAACATTTTAGATTGGTTGATTAAATCATTACTGCACAATCCCTACCTTGACATCCCTGAGAAAGAAGCCTTTAGAAAACATTGTGGGAAAAGGACAGAATGCTGGTAACCAGCATTTTCTCCTTTTCCCACAATGTTTTCTACCCTTCACAAAACAAATTTCAAATTTTCAGTCACTTTTATTTTGTCGTCTGCAAATGCTTTCAATTTGGACAGACCTAACAGTTTTTCGTTTGGTAATCAGTTATAAGCATCAACAGACCACAACATAAAAGGACTGAAAAAAGGAACTTCATTTTGGGAAGGTTAGAAAACACTGTGGGGAAAGGAGAAAATGCTCGTTAGCAGCATGGCTTCTTGCAGACATGGTTACTGTCTTGGAAATAATTATACATGGAAATTGTACACACTCTGAGAGAAGGAAACTTAACTTTGGTTTCTTAGAGCTACGGAACACTAACACCTATACAATGCTGAGCCCATACCAGTGTAATAAGGTAAAAAGTGTAGATCAAAATCAGACTGCACAAACATGTGTAGTTACCTAGGATCTACACACACAATCAGCTACTAACATTCTAGTCATAATGGCCATGAAATTATGAAAACTGGCTATTCCTTTTTGTGAAAAAGTTTATTCCAATAATTTTGGTAAAAAAAAAAACTTTGTCATCTTCAAATGCTATCAGTATGGTGTTAATCTCAGGCTATGTCATCTATTTCTGAGAATATAGCTCAAATGTGACTGCACATGTATTTGTTGTTAAAAGGTTACCAGCAATTTCCCCTCTTCCCATTAGATTTGAGCTGTCTACCAGCATTTTCTCCTTTTCCAACGATGTATTCAAAAGGCTTCTTCCTCAGAGTCATGAAAACTTGGGATTGTTTGGTAACAAAATCCATGACTGAACATGGTCTGATGAAGAGTCCGCTTGTTTGCATTGACTTCCTTCTACATGTGAAATTTGTGGTACAGAGGCCTACATGACTGTGGAATGTTTGGCAAAACTCACCATTATAATCTATTAAAGTTAAATCTCATTAAAGAACCGATTATGAAATTAAATAAATTTTGTTGACCTCTTTCTTCAGAAAGGACCCTTGATCTTACAACAAACTTAAGCCCCCTAATGAATTCAAAAGTTGACTCTGAACATGTAATTGCACCCTTGAACCAAGTTTGCAGCAGGACCAGACTGATGGCATTAACCTTGTTAACTCTTAGTAAGGCAAGAAAATTTTAGACTTGTCCTAACTTGTCCTTGCATTAAACACATTAGAAGTGCCCCCATGGTTTCAATCCTTTAGGGAAAAAAAAAAATCTGTAAAATTGAGAAGCAAATTTATAGTTTGCAAACACTTTCAACTGGTATTACTATAAATTTTGTATTCTGGTAGTAAAACTTTACAAATCCAATCCTGTATCTTAATGATCCACAAGATAAAGGCTTTTGAAAACACTGGGAAAACTAGCATTTTCTCTTTTCCTCACACTACGTCCTGCCCTTTAAGGGACAATATCCCAAATTTAACTAAACTTAAATTTTCATCCACAACTGTTTTCACTCTGGAGTCTTTGCTGACAACAAAATAAAGGTGACTGAAAAAGTGAAATTTGGTCTGGGAAGGGTAGAAAACATTGAGGGAAAAGGAGAAAATGCTGGTTTACCAGCATTTTCTCCTTTTCCCACAATGTTTTCCAAAGGCTTCTTTCTCAAGGTCGTCAAAAGTAGGGATTGTGTGGTAATGGGTTAAGTATTGTCGCAAGGTAGAATTTACTCTTTACCAAATAAAACTGAGTTTTAATGACTTTCAGGAAAAAGGTTATTGAAAAAAAAAATGTAGAAAGTAAATACAGGCCACCAACATTTTCCCCTTTTCCCTCAACATAATTTATCTTTTCACGGAAAAACTTCCTAATTTGTTCGATATTTAATTTGTCATCTGCAAACGGTTTCACCTAAAACCAGTCTGAGAGTTTGTCTTTTGATAAATACTTAATTCTTTACCGCCCAATCTCAACTTCTAACAACCCTGAGAAAAAAGCCCATAGAAAACATAGAAATAATTCCAGCAATATTTTCTACCCTGTCAAAGTTGGAAATCATCATAATTGTTACCAAAGTATTTAATTTGTTGTCTGCAGATGCTTTGAATATGGAAGGTCCAAAAATTTGTTGTTTAGTAAAGACTTTACTCTTTACAGAACAACAAAATTATGAACAGGTCCAAACTGAAAGCATTTGCAGACAACAACATAAATGTGACTGAAAAATTGGAATTTATTTTGCAGCAGGTAGAAACATTGTGGGGAAAAAGAGAAAATGCTGGTTACCAGCATTTTCTCCTAATCCCCACAATGTTTTCAAAAGGCTTCTTTCTCATGGTCATTAACCCTTTCCCAAACAAACCCTGGTTTTTACGTGTCTGCAGTAAAAGTCCTCTGAAACCACTGTGGGAAAAGGAGAGAAGTTGCTAGTAACGAGCAATTTCTCCTGTTCCCACAGTGTTTTCTACCCTTTTTGAGAACTTTCTGGCGTTTTCTCCTAATCTAAAAATGTCGTCTGCAAACTCTTTTGGTTTGGAAGAATCCAAAATTTGTTGTTTGGGAAAGGGTTAAAAGTTGGTATTTTGTGATGAAGGGTTAAACCAGTCTGAGTTTTTCCTTTGGTAGCCAGACCAAAGGATAAACTGACCCCAAGGGGTGAGGATCAGTGGTATCACATTGTTCTATCTCCCTGCAAACATGGATGTTTGTATATTTGTTTTGGGACTAGTTGCTTGATATCTGTAATCTTGCCTAAATGTTATCCTTCTCCATAATTTACAATTCTTTCAGTGAAAAAGGGTCAATTTAACCCATTACCACACAATCCCTTAACTTTTGAGGCTCCTGAGAAAGAAACCTTTAGAAAACATTGTGGGGAAAGGAGAAAATGCTGTTAACCAGCATTTTCTCCTTTTCCCACAAAGTTTTCTACCCTATGAAAGTAAATTGCACCATTTGAGCCACTTTGAAATTGTCGTCTGCAAATGCTTTCAATTTCGACAGGTCTAAAATATTTCCGTGTGGTATCAACCCCTGAAGCTTCTGGGCAGCATGGCATAATTTCTGCTCTTAGACAATTGAGAACTTATAGTTATTACATAAATCTAAACACTAACCGCCTAGTACTTCTCTAAAGGTCTATCTAAAAAGTTTCTGTTCATACCTCAATTACCTTTTTGTAAAGTGAGGTTATTAATACATGTAATTACCTCTCTTTGAATTGAGGATTTGGTGATTTAGAATTGAAGATGATAATTCTACGAAGGCAAAATCTCAAAAAGTGGCTGGGCCAAGATGCTACGATAGTGATGATTTTTAATTACATAATATTTTCCAGAGTAAAATTACAGTGGAAATAGATGTTCCGTTTCTAGGTAAGGAATACCTTGCTACGAAACTTAAATAAAATGTTCAATTCGATAGCAAATACCCCAAAATTGTTATTTCAAATGTATGTTTTGGGGAAAAATACCTCCATATCGGACAGTGTAGATCCAAGATCAGACTGCACATTCTGTGCAGTCTGATCTTGATCTATGCTATCGCAAAAGGTCAGCGAGTCGCGGTAAGCAGCCAAAGGGTTAACATCAAAATCTTCGCACATCTATTGCAAATACTTTCTTCTGAATGAAAAATTTTAATAACATTTTAGACAGTAATTAAAAATATCCATAGAGTTATATGATTCACCATATTTGCTAATGACATGATACTGGCAGTGTTTAACCCTTATCCTGCTAAATAACTAATATGAAATTTTCAATTTGATAACAGAAACCCAAACATTGCTGTTTGAAAGTCTGGACAGTGTAGTTTCAAGATCAGACTGCACATTCTGTGTAGTCTGATCTTGATCTACACTTGCCGCAAACAGGCAGTGAGTTACATTTAGCATCCTAAGTGTTAACCCATTACCACTCAATCCCTACTTTCGATGCCCCTGAGAAAGAATCCTTTAGAAAACATTGTGGGTAACCAGCATTTTCTCCTTTTCCCACAATGTTTTCTACCCTTCACACAACAAATTCAAATTTTCAGTCACTCTCATTTTGTCATCTGCAAATGCTTTAGAGTCAGACAAACCTAAAATTTTGTTGTTTGGTAAAGATTTAATTAGGGTCCATCATGACTGAAGTTTTCAGACTGACCATGACTATGATCTTGTGCATCTATTAATTTCTTGTGTGACAATTTATCTCTTTACCTCACAACAAAATTGGGGACTTGTCCAAACTGAAAAGGTTTGCAGACGATAACTTATATGTAGCACATGTGATAGCATTTATCTTTGATTGGGTAGAAAACATTTTGGGGAAAAAGGGAGAAAATGCTGGTCACCAGCATTTTCTTCTTTCCTCCAAATTTTTCATAAGGCTTTTTTTTTCAGGGTCATTAAAACTCAGGATTGTTTAGCAAAGGTTTTACAGTTCTAGCTTGGGCGATGAGGAAAAAGAGAAAATAACCCCAGTTTTAGTACATTACTACACTGTCCTTGTTAATCAAAAACAAAATGCTATTGAAAAATGAACTGTCACACTGGGAGACTTGTTCTCCTTCTTTTATGGATCTAATGGGAAACAACAACCTCTACAAATTTGTTAATTTCTTTCAGAGAAATCTAGCCTAGATAAAGAAATTGAAACATGGTACACTTTTGGTATGTTACTATAATAATAGTCTACAAGAATGAAGATCTAACACCATCAATTAATTCTTTCCATACCACAGACAACATCCAAAGCTTTTGTGGACAGTGTAGATTAAGATCAGACTGCCAAGAATCAGTGGTCTGATCTCTGGTCCACACTGTCTACTGCTTGATTTTGGACTATGATTAACTCATTACCAAACGACAATGCTTTAGGTTTGTCCAAATCAAAAGCATTTACAGACAACAAAGTTAAAGTGACTGAAAATTTGAAATTTGTTTTGTGAAGGGTAGAAAACATTGTGGGAAAAGGAGAAAATACTGGTTACCATCATTTTCACCTTTTCCCACAATGTTTTCTAAAGGTTTCTTTCTCTTGGGCATCAAAAGTAGGGATTGTGTGGTAATGGGTTAAAGTCTCTTTTGATTTTGAGAAAATGGAATTTATGTACATGTATTCAGTAATGAAAGAGCTAAGCAAAAACTTAGTACCAACATACTCGCTGATACCAGATAAGGACTGGAAAAAAAAACCTATCATTACCTCCAATCTCTTCTAAAAGAAAGCAGAGAGACAAAAACAAAATTTTAATTTAACCTTTGTCTGGATTACTGACATATTGCAATAAATCTTCAATCCTAATTTACCTAATTGGATGTAAGAAAGAAAGTCCTTATAGAGCAAAAGTCTATTCATTATAAATTGGACTGTGAAAAATACTCTCTACCTACATGTAGATCAGATTTTGCAAGATGTTCTATCAATTTTTAAACCCAATTTTTCTTTTTCCTGGGCATATCAAAATGCTAAATCATCAAAAGCAAGAAAGCTGGCATATTAACTCTTTACCCCATAAGACATTTCTATAGTATCTCTAATTGAACCTAAATAACAGCGAGGATGAAGCCATTTCTTATTGGTATATGACACCTTTTGATAGCATAGAAAACATTGTGACAAAAGGTGAAATTTCACCTTTTGCCACAATGTTTTCCAAAGGCTCCTACAAGCAATGCATAGAAATGAGTATCTATGGAGTAAAGGGTTAAGGACCAAATATCAACATGTAAGATGAATCTTACTCCTCTGCTATTATGAAAAGTGACATACCATTTTGACAAGAATCTAAGATTTATTCTGATTTTTGATGGGATATCTGGATAACCAAACAAATATTTTGCCACTACAAAACTGCTACATTCTTGAATACAGATACATTGTTTGAATAGGATAAAATAATGGTTGCTTTTCCAACATTTTTTTCTTACTCAATCACTGGCAAGGTTCATCATTTCAGTGACCTTTTAGTTTGTCTACAAATATTTTGAATTTAGACAAGTTAGAAATTGATACTATTATGTGCTTTTGGTAAAGAGTTGAAGAATCTGATTGAAGGTCTCATATAATTTGACTGCCATCCTAAAGTGCCATTCTGGGGGGCATGAACATTCCTGAACAACAAAGTAAAATAGAAAAACCTGCACTTACCTTGCCCATTTTGACCATGGAACTGTTGTAGCTTTTTCTCAAGTTTTTGCTGTCTGCGGCGCCTCATTACAGCTTCAGGATTGGATATGCTTCTGGTAAAACTTGTTTCTGGGGCATCTGTATACAACTGCTGAGCCACACCAGCGTTTTTGGCTTCATTCTCTTTGTTCATCTTTCTCTCCTTCTCTGCTTTCTTCTTTTCTTTCTTTTCACGCTTAGAAAGCTTCCTTTTGAAATTTGCATTTTCCTTCTCATTCGCAGCTGTGGCACCCTGAAATGGAAGTTGATAATGTCACCATCACATCAACAAAATTTCACCCTTTAACAAATAATCCTGAGTTTTAATAACCAGTAAGAAGAGTCTTTTCAAAAACACTATACAACAAGAGCTTCGCAAAGCGGCGCATATACACCCGAAGGGGCTTGTCAGTGAAATGAATTGAAATGACGGAAGGGCCAATAATGAAGAGTAGTTAATGTCCATGATATGTGAAAAATATTAAAGCGCAATAGCTATAAAAAGAAAGGTGGCACAGTTACAAATTTTGTGAATTGCTGTTCTCCACAAGGTGTTCTATCAGTCTTGAAAGGTTCAAGATCATAGCTTTTATATTTTACAAATTATGGACCAGACGAAAATTCAAAGAGAAAACTAACAATTTACAAAGAGCAATAATTAAAAAGGAAGGATGGCAAAGTTATGGTTCTTGTGCAGTGCACTTCTTCATAATGTGTTCCATTAGTCTTTGAAGTTTCAAGATGATAGGTTTTAAAGTTTGGGAGTTATGGCCTGGACAAAAATTCAAACTGAAAATTAAGAAAGGGCAATAACTAAAAAACTAAAGGTGGCAGAATTATGTTTTATGTGCACTGCACTTCTCCATAATGGGTTCTATCAGTGTATGAAGTTGCAAGTTATTAGCTTTTATAGTTTGGAAGTTATGGCCAGGAGAAAAATTCAAACTGAAAATTAACAAAGGGCAATAACTAAAAAAAGAAAGGTCACAGAGTTATGGTTCATGTGCACTGCACTTCTCCATAATGGGTTCTATCAGTGTATGAAGTTGCAAGTTATTAGCTTTTATAGTTTGGAAGTTATGGCCAGGACAAAAATTCAAACTGAAAATTAACAAAGGGCAATAAGTCAAAAAATAAAAGTGGCACAGGTATGGTTCATGTGCGATGCACTTCTCCACAATGTGTTCTATCAGTGTATGAAGTTCCAAGTTAATAGCTTTCATAGTTTAGAAGTAATGGCCTGGACAAAAATTCAAACTGAAAATTAACAAAGGGCTGTAACTCAAAAAATAATGGTGGCAGAGTTATGGTTCATGTGCACTGCACTTCTCCATAATGTGTTCTATCAGTGTATGAAGTTGCAAGTTTTTAGCTTTTATAGTTTGGAAGTTATGGCCTGGACAAAAATTCAATCCAAAAATTAACAAAGGGCAATAACTCAAAAAATAGAAGTGGCAGAGTTATGTTTCATGTGTACTGCACTTCTCCATAATGTGTTCTATCAGTGTATGTAGTTTCAATTTGATACCTTGTATGGTATGGAAGTTATGGCCTGAACAAAAATTCAAAGTGAAAAGTTGGTTATTTCAGAAATCAAGGGCAGATAATTTTGGAACGCAAACAGCGATCAAAATTCTAAGACCCAGGTGCACAACTAGACATTATGGAGATTCATTGTGGCAACTTTCAAAGAATTCCAATGAAAACTGTAGGAGGAGTTGCACACACAAGAAATTGCTAACGGACGGACGGACGGACGGACGGGGGTATAACATAATACGACCCTTCGGGCGTATAAAAACTCTATAAACAAAGACTATTCAGAGTAAAACTTTCAATTTTTGAGTCCAATTTACTATTAAATTTGTAATTGCTTTCAATTTGGAAAAGTCTAAAATTTTATCATATAGTTATAAATTAGTTATTTGAAACAATGTGGATCAACAACATAGACTTTTTCGATAAGGGGAAAAAGGTTTAACCCTTAACCACACAATCCCGACTTTTAACGACCCTAAGGTAGAGGCCTTTTGAAAACATTGTGGGAAAAGGAGAAAATGCTGGTGACCAGCATTTTCTCCTTTTCCTACAATGTTTTCAAAAGACTTCTTTCCCATGGTCGTTAAAAGTCAGGATTGTGTGGTAAAGGGTTAAATTTGGACAAGTCTACATTTTTCTTCTGTGGTAAAGGGTTAAATACATGTATTGCAATATCAGGCCTGCTTCAAAGCTGAACTTTGACAATAAATCAGACAGTGTATAGCTCCATGATGAGACTACATGTTCCATGAATGTATGACATAGAGATCAGGGCTTCCCCTGCAAGTTTCAATTTTTGCGCCATCAAATTCGCCACTTCATAAAAATTGGGGCCAGTAGGAGCCAACAGAGGTAGCCACATAGTGCTTTAGATACTTCAGTTTATTGGACAATGCTAAAGCTTCTAAATACATTGCTCAATAGTGCTGTTCAAGCTTACTTATGTTTCTTTTTCCCCCAATGGTTTTGAGCTGCAGGGACATAGAATTTATATTTTAAAAGTAATACAGCTCCTTAATTCTATGACTGCCAATCTGTTAGAATTCTGTCAGTTTTTAAGAAATTCAGGAAGAATTTGGGATTGTGTGGTGAAGGGTTACATCATTTCTTTTATCCTAAAAAATACTTAGGTTGAATTTTTTAAAAGGTCCTTTTATTCTGGTCTTTTCTCTCAGTATGAGTGTCCTATATAGTTACCTGTTTCTGTACTATCACTAAGACAAAGTGGCCCACAAAGTGTAATCCTTCCCCTCCCCCCTCGCCCACTTCATTCAGCATTTTCACATCATAAAATCATCCGTGTTTTTTCTCATTATAGGACATATTTTAGCACCTACTTTAGAGTTTTATACATATATTTGTGTAAACTTGCTGTTTTAAGTCATCATCAAAGCTAAAGACAGTCTGAAATGCTTTTGATCGGACAACGTCAAACTGACATGTTGTTGTGTCATGGGTTTTCACGCCTTTTCGACGATCCATTTTTTCATATCAGTTAATTTTCAGAAATTGTTTTCTGCATTATTGTGCGTAAAATTTTTGGTTTATGTAGCAACTAACTCCAAAATATGTCATTTTTACGCTAGATAAGCAGATCTATACCATTATCATGTTTTCCATTAACAACATTGATAAATACACACGACAAATTCCCAGCCAGTGAAAGGATGTAGACCAGGTAACCAGGTAAGGCATACTGAAGGCGTGGCTTTAGAAATTATGGGCGGCGACTAAATCTTGTATCTGATAACTGATTGGTTTGATACAGGGTGCTAAAAGGGGCGTGACGAAATATTGATATTTGATTCTTTACCAGTGGTGTGTATGCAAACTTGTATGGTGTGTTATTTAGATAAGACCGTTAATGAATGCCAGCCTGATAAGGTGTGATAAACAGTTACACGGGCTTCCTTTACACTTGATACATACTGTGTATGTCAGAGGATAGTTTATAGACATTTACTTGTCGCCAATACATTCGCCAGTGCTTCATTTTTGGTGCCATTTTTTCCAAATTTTCGCATTTGGCGTCACTGGCGATCGACAGCGGGAGCCCTGGAGATAGAGTGTAAACTTTCGCTAGCTTGAACCTTTACTGTATAAATACATTTCATGTCCCTAGTATGGACTACTTTTTGAGACCATTGTTGGAAAAGGAGCAGTTGTGATTTTTGCCTATATTTTTCCCCCGTTATCCATTTTTGTCTTTCCCTACAGTATTTCTTTCGGTTCCTGAGACATTTAGTTTGCTGTATATAATTATGTTTCTCGACGTAGCTTTTACAATAATGGACTGGCTACAAGTAAGATTAATCTGTTTGACTTCTAAAAAATAAGACTGTACTAAACACCTCCTGCCAATACATGGCCCTGAAATCGTTCACCTGAGTCTATTGACCAAATATATACCATTTTCAATCTAGTTTCCCAGTGACCTAGTTTTTTATCAGACATTACCAATTATCAAACACTTTTGAGATATCAAAAAGACAAACATTCTGACTAAGTTTCATGAGTATTGGACTGAAAATGTGGCCTCTACAGCATACAAAAGGTTTTGCTAAGATTTGACCAAGTGACCTAGTTTTGGACCCGACAATTACCTATTACCAAAATTTTTTGAGACATCACCAAAACAACATTCTGGCCAAGTTCAAAGAGTAGCAGGCAGAAAATGTGGCCTCTTGACTGTGCACAAGATTTTTCTAATATTTGACCCAGTGACCTAGTTTTTGACTCCACATGACCCATTTCCAAACTCATTCAAGGTATCACCAAGACAAATATTATGAGAAAGTTTCAGGAGTACCCGACTGAAAATGTGTCCTCCAGAGCATACACAACATTTGACCTATTGACCTAGCTTTTGACCCAACATGATCCATTTTCAAACTCATCCAAGACATTATCAAGGCAAACATTCTGACCAATTTTCAAGAGTGTTGGACTGAAAATGTGGCATCCAGAGCGTATACAAGGTTTTTCTAAGATTTGATCTGGTAACCTATTTTTTGACCCTACATGACCCATTTTCAAACTAGTCCAAGATATCATCAAGACAAACTTTCTGACCAACTTTCAAGAGTTTTGGGCTGAAATGTGGCCTCTAGAACGTACAAACGTTTTTTTTTTTTTAACATTAGACCTGGTGACCTAGTTTTTGACCTGACATGGCCCATTTTCAAACTTGTTTGAGATATCACCAAGGCAAAGATTCTGACCAAGTTTCAAGAGTGTTGGACTGAAAATTTGGCCTCTAGAGTGTACACAAGGTTTTTCTAATATCTGACCTAGTGACCTAGTTTTTGACCAGACATGACCCATTTTCAGACTCGTCGAAGTTTTAATCAAGGCAAACATTCTGACCATCTTTCATGAGTATCGGACTGAAAATGTGACCTCTAAGAGTGTACACAAGGTTTTTCTAAGATTTGACCTAGAGACCTAGTTTTTGACTCGACATGACCCAATTTCGAGCTCGTCCGAGATTTCATCAAGGCAAACATTCTGACCAAGTTTCATGAGTATCGGACGATAAACATGGCCCCTAGAGCGTACAGATGGTAAAAAGTTGATGACGGACAATGCATGACGGACAAAGCACTATCATAATAGCTCACTCTGAGCACTTCGTGCTCAGGTGAGCTAAATAAAGGTTAATATATGGACTGAGTACATCCAAGGCATGTTCTATACAGTCTAATCTTGATCTACAGTATCTACGAAAGTGTTTCAAGTCTCCCTTATCAGCCAGAGCATCATGAATAAAGCCTTATTAGAATGAAGAAAATCTGTATCTAACCTCTCTTCTGAGCAAGAAGCGACCTTCTCTAACATCTTTTCCCCAGTTCAGTTGTACATATAGAACTCTTTCCTCATCCAGTAGTCTTCTTTCCTCTGAAAAACATAAACATAAAATATTTTAGAATCCTCATTAACAATGTCTTTCTATCACATAACCTCCCATGTTTTCAGTGTAATGTACCACTTACAAATTTTCTTATGTTTGATATCGCTTTTGTATGACCTCATTTTGGATGTCATTTTGTACATATTTCATACAAGTGAATGTGTCTTATGGATAATATCGTGGGTGCATTTCTGAATGTTTTTGCATCATTTGATCTTTATTTGTGAAATATTGTTATGTGAAAAAAAGAATCCGATATTTGCAGACTTTTGAGACATAATTTCATTGAACTTGTCAAGGAAAATGTTATCTCAAAAGCCCACTCATGTAAGATCCTATATGTCTTTTAATTATGTTATCCAGTTCACCGTCTCATCTAATCATTCTTCAATATTCAATAGAGTTTCTTTATCATACACAGAAAAATCTTGAAATGTAAATTGCTCAAATGATGGGATTGTTTTTTTTTTCTTAACTCATCACCAAACAACAATATGGAAAGCATTTGCAGATGACAAAATAAAAGTGTCTGAAAATTTGAGATTTGTTTTGTGAAGGGTAGAAAACATTGTGGGAAAAGGAGAAAATGCTGGTTACCAGCATTTTCTCCTTTTCCCACAATGTTTTCTAAAGGCTTCTTTCTCAGGGGCGTCAAAAGTAGGGTTTGTGTGGTAATAGGTTAAATATGAAAAACATCAGGAAAAGGATAAAATGCTGACAACCTGCACTTGCTCTTTTTCCCACAATGTTTTTTCAAAATAATCCTTCTTTGGGTCATTAAAACACAGGATTGATTGGTAAAGGGATAACATTTAAAAACTAAACCGGAGGATCAGCAAAATTTACCTAGAGGGCCATGAAAGTATAGTTCTTCATTCATTTATTTAATATAAACAAACTCAATCACCAGTGACCACTTATAAATAGTATAGGTTATGGATAGTTTAATTTTATATTATACCTGTAAAACCTTAACCCATTACCACACAATCCCTACTTTTGACACCCCTGAGAAAGAAGCCTTTTGAAAACACTGTGGGAAAAGGAGAAAATGCTGGTAACCAGCATTTTCTCCTTTTCCCACAGTGTTTTCTACCCTTTCTAGAACAAATTTCAATTTTTCAGTCACCTCTCACTTTGAACCAGTCTAAAATTTTGTCGTGTGGTAAAGAGTTAATCTGTTCTTTGCCATTTCTATTAATTTTGCTCTATTATATTGGCAGTTAACTTATATTTTACAGGTTAACCCTTTATCAAACAACAAAATTGTAGACCAGAAATTGAAAGAATTTGTAGACGACAACCTAAGTATAGCTAAAAAATTGAAATTTGTCTTGGGAAGAGTAGAAAACATTGTGGGAAAAGGAGTTCACTGTTACTCTTTACCACAAAATCCCGAATTTTAACAACCCTGAAATAGAAGCCTTTTAAAAACACTGTGGGAAATGGGCAAAATGCTGATAACCATTTTCCTTTTCCCAGAATGTTTCCTTCCCTTCCTTAACTCTTTACCACACGGGAAAATTTTAGACCAGTCCAAATTGAAAGCATTTGCAGACGACAAAAATAAATGTGACTGAAAAATTGAAATTTGGTTTGGGAAGAGTAGTAAACATTGTGGGAAAAGGAGAAAATGCTGGTTACCAGCACTTTCTCCTTTTCCCACAATGTTTTCAAAAGGCTTTTTTCTCAGGGTCGTTAAAAGTCGGGATTGTGTGGTAAAGAGTTAAAACAAATTGCAATTTTTTTAGTCACATTTACTCTGTCGTCTGCAAATTCTCTCAATTAGGGCCAGTGTAAAATTTTGTCATTTGGTAAAGAGTTAAACAAAACCACATACACAAGTACAATTTCTATTTACAAACTTGAGCAATCATTCATAAATTTTTCACCTTGGTTGAAAAGGTAAATGCTGGTATGAAAAATATGTCAAATATTTGTTTTTTTCTCCTCAGTTGAATACCTAAATAGCTTAACACTAACAAAACAACAAAATTACGGACTCGGGATGGGTCAAACATGAAGACTAAAAAAAAGTGTCTCAAAACTTCACAAATGGTGCAGTCTGATCTGTGATCTGCACGGACCACTGGTATAATATTATCTAACATATGACTGAAATGTCTCGTGGTCTTGTAAAGTAAAATGTATTTTCAGCCTTTAACTCTTTACCACACAACAAAATTAAATCTTTATCAAATGACAATATTTCAGACCCGTACACACTGACAGCATTAGCAAATGACAAATGTGACTCAAAAATTGAAACTTGGCTTCAGAAGAGTAACAAGAGGGCCATGATGGCCCTGTATCACTCCACTGGCTTTTTAATCCTTTACCGCACAAATTGAAGTGTTTACGATCCTAAAAAAGTGGGCCTTTGAAAACAATGAACACTGTCAAGCAATACAAACAGGTTAATTCAATGGCATGAAAGGTAAAGTTCTTGGAAAAAAAAAAAACTGAATGATAGAAACCTTACTCTGAATTGAATATTCCACTCATGTGAGCATAACTATTAGCATCAAAATAAATCATTCTCCCTGAAAACAGTATATTTTGTATCAAAAAGCTTAAAATCTAGCACCAATCATGTATGGCGGCCGTTTGATAATCAAGGGAGGTAAATAGTAACAAACTTTATCCGGTATAAAAAGAGTTATTTCCCCTGATTAATGTTTAAATTGAAGTGACTATATTTTGAAGCCCATGTTAAACTTTTGATCCCTTGAATGGAGCCAATTTTGACCCCAGGCCTATAATATGAAGAAACTTGTTAGAGGTCCATTTGATAAAGCTACATGCTAAATTCAGTAGCCCTGGGCCTTGTGGTTTCAGAGAAGAAGATTTTTAAAAATGTTATTTCTTTTTAGTTTTGTTGCCAAGGCAACCAGTTTTTGAAGGAATCAAATTCTTTCGAGAAATTCTGAAGAGGACCAGGGTAGGATCATTTCTGTGAAGTGTCATCAAATTTGGATGGGTAGTTTCAGAGAAGATGTTTGAAACGAAAGTTAATGCACCCACGCACGACGGGCCATGATATAAGTCTGCTGGCCTTCGCTCACCACTGAGCCACCTAGGCAGGCTTGAACACTGGGGATTGTGTGGTAAAGCCGCTGAACGCTAAACAATCCAGACATTTTCTGGGATTCATTTGTGTATAGTTTGCTGTTTTATAAATTTCAAAACTATTTCAGATTTATCATGGCGACAGCTTAGGTATTATGATTTTCAGCCGTTGTCTGTACATGTCACTTCGAAGATTTGACCTGTCTGCTCTGCAGACGCATCACCACCCAGTATTTGGGGAAATGTAGTAATACGCTCTAAATAGTAAATAGTAACTGGTAATGTAAAAAGTGGCTTTCATCAATACGCTTGAGAAGAAATCAGGCCTGTTTTAGCTCCAGATTTCTCTAAACTGCTGACTTTAGCTGAATGAATCACACCAGGTAGCGTTTTATTGAGTAAACTTTTATTTTGGTTTCAAATTCAAAGTAACGGTTGTCATGTAGAAGTTTCTTTACCCAGAGTGTCCGGATTGGATGAGAATTTGTAGAATGCCATCTAGTGGGAGATAATGGTGTTTTAGCAGAACCATGCTATAAGGCTTTGAAATGTCTTGCCAAAAGAGATACTCCTACAAAAAATCTAGCACCCTTAGCTCTTACCATTTTATGGACAGTGTAGATATAAAGATCAAACTGCACAGAAAGTAATGTCTGATCTCTGATCTACACTGTCAACAACTTTATTCTACATTAAGACCATACTGTCTACTGATCTTGCAGCTGAAATGTTAAATTTAAGCTCTCGAGAGAATGCAACTATCCTTCAGTTGTGAAAAAGTTAAAGAGACACCATGAAGATAATGGTTGAATGTCTGAGTGGATGGTAGAGTAACCATACACAATATGGTACATAATAATTTGTACTATCTGAAACCCAAGTTACACTGAAGGAACATGATATCCATAGAAATCTTTTTTTTGTAACAAAAAATTACATTTTCCCCTCTTTTCCCTTACCTTACATAGTATTTTTTTAACAACCTTGCATTTTTCCCTCTTTTCCCTTGACCTTACATAGTACCCCCCTCCACAACCTTGCATTTTTCACTCTTTTCCCTTACCTTACACAGTATCTTTTTAACAACCTTGCATTTTTCCCTCTTTTCCTTTACCTTACAAAGTATTTTTTTAACAACCTTGCAAGATGCATTTATTAACCAAACTGCAAAATTTTAGACTTGTCCAATTGACACAATTTTGCAGGCGACATAATAAATGTGACTGGAAAATTAAATTTGTTTTACAAAGAGTAGAAAATATTGTGGGAAAAAGAGAAAACGCTGGTTACTAGCATTTTCTCCTTTTCCTACAATGTTTTCAAAAGGCTTCTTTTTCAAGATTGTTATAAGTCAGGATTGTGTGATAATGAGTTAACCCATTACCAGACGACAATATTTTAGACTGGTCCAAATTGAAAGCATTTGCAGACGACAAAATGAAAGTGACTGAAAATTTGAAATTTGTTTAGTGAAGGGTAAAAAACATTGTGGGAAAAGGAGAAAATGCTGGTTACCAGCATTTTCTCCTTTTCCCATAATGTTTTCTAAGGGCTTCTTTCTCCAGGGCATCAAAAGTAGGGATTGTGTGGTAATGAGTTAATAAGTCAGCTTTGAAAACATCAGGAAAAGAAGAAAATGGTAATCAGCATCTTCTACCTCTTCAAGGCAAGTTTAACCTTCCTAAGTATCATTTATCTTTTTTGTCTGTACATTTTCGATTCCGATTAAAATGCAAAAATTTTGTCATGCAGGTATGGAGTTAAGCAAGAGGAAATGATCTACTGTAAACTGGGACAAACTGTAGACTTGCTGACTATTCAACAATTATTTTCAGCTGTCATCTACCTGTATTTTATTTCATTGCAAACTGATCCTTTACTAGCAGGCCCGTAGGAAGCAATTTTGGATTGGGGGGGGGGGGGGGGGGGGGGAGGAGGTGGGGGATCAGATAACAAAAGTAGAAGAAAAATTTCCATGGCTGACGCCACCGTTAGAACTATTTTAAATCGTTTGGAATTTTCTATTATTTCATCCTCTTTATATACGATGATTGTCTAGCAATATTCAGCAAAATACTGACAGAGTCATTTTATTGGTAACCAAATTATTGGGAAGGGGGGGAGGGTGGGCTGCCCCCCCCTCCCCCGGCCCCTCCTCCCACCCTGCCCCCCCCCCTCCCCCCACCCTGGCCCCCCCCCCCCCCTCCCCGGCCCCTCCTGTTCCTACTGCCCTGACTAGAAAGTTTTTCAAAATTTTTTATGCCAATATGGACAGAAGGCAAAAGAAGTGTAAACAAGACAAAGAGTGGATACTTCCAGGACAAAGTGACAAAATGCAAACTTTAAGAGGTTTATACAGTCATGTGATTTGCTTCAAAGTTTTCCACCGTTTAACTCTTTACCACACAATCCCGACTTTTCACGTCCCTGAGAAAGAAGCCTTTTGAAAACACTGTGGGAAAAGGAGTAAATGCTGGTAACCAGCATTTTCTCCTTTTCCCACAGTATTTTCTACCCTTCCCACACCAAATTTCAATTTATAAGTCACTTTTTTTTTGGTCATCTGCAAATGCTTTCAATTTGGACCAGTCTAAAACTTTCTCATGTAGTAAAGAGTTAAAAGACAAAATTATCCAAAATTAAAAATATTACGAAGTATTTTAAACACTGCTAAAATAACAGGGTTTGTTTTAGAAAGATTGGAAAACATTATGAGCAAAGAAGAAAATCTTGGTCAGACCGTCTACAGCAATTTTTCCTTTGCCCCACTTTCAGTACTTTTTCCCCTTTTTCCAAAAGCTTTCTACATCAGGGCCACAAAAATATAGGACTCTTTATATAATGGCAAAGTGTAAAGGATATAAACCATTGTCTAGTGAAATGAATGTCTTGCTTAGGATTAGTTGTTATTGCTTGACGTGTGCCTTCAAGTTGAAAAAATACTTACTGAAAGCAGTTTTTTAGCCAATAATACAAGGAACAATGTCTACTTTCCAATACCCAAAACAAACAAATTTTGCAAAATATTTACTTTTGACATTATCTATTTGATACAGGTCCCATAATTCATTCATAAGGATTCTTCTTGACAGCGTGGTTGACTATTCACTAAACAATCCCATGCTTTCATGACTTTGAAAAGTATCGTTTTTGAAAACATTTTGGCAGAAGCAAAATAATTATGATGACTACTAGCAGTTTCTCCTTATCCCTTTCGCAAACAAGCCCTAGTTTTTACGTGTCTGCAGTAAAAGTCTTTTGAAAACACTGTGGGAAAAGGAGAAATTGCTCGTAACGAGCAATTTCTCCTTTTCCCACAGTGTTTTCTACCCTTTTTGAGAACTTTGTGCCATTTTCTCCAAATCTTAAATTGTCATCTGCAAACTCTCTTGGTTTGGAAGAGTCCAAACTTTATTGTTTGGGAAAGGGTTAAACCATCTGTTTTCTGTTCTTTCAACAGCACATTTTTGTTTATGAATCACATTAACTTTGTCATCTCATCTGCAAAAGCCTTCAGTTGGAACAAGTCTAAAATATTCTCGTCTGGTGACCAGGTACTGGGAAGTTTTTCATCGGCAAAGTTTATAAGGCTTCCCATTGGGAAAAGTCCAAAATTTGATAAATCTCTTCAATAGAAAACTCATCGAAATCTTGTGGTTATTGAAAAGATTGGAAAGCAATCGATGCTATTTGTTTCCCAAAACGTTTTTGGGGTAGCTGGTGGGTGGGGAGAACGATGGCCCTCATCTTTTAACACTTTACCACACAATCCCAACTTTTAATGACACAGAGAAAAAAGCCTGTAGAAAACATTGTGGGAAAAGGAGAAAATGCAGGTCACATGGAAAATTGGTAACCAGCATTTTCTCCTTTTCCCACAATATTTTCTGCCCTGTCAAAGTCAGAAATCGTTATATTAACCCTTTCCCAAACAAGCCCTGATTTACATGTCTGCAGTACAAGTCTTTTGAAAACACTGTTGGAAAAGGAGAAATTGCTCATAACGAGCAATTTCTCCTTTCCCATAGTGCTTTCTACCTTTTAGGAGAACTTTCTACCACTCTCATCAAATTTAAAATTGTTGTCTGCAAACTCAGTTTGGAAGAGTCTAAAAATTTGTCATTTGGGAGAGGGCTAAGAAGATTTGATTTGTTGTCTGCAGATGTTTGTACTTTAGTCCAGTCTAGAAATTTGTTGTTTGATAATGGGTTAAGAATATAGATCCTTTATTTTACCTATCTTCCACGTAGTTGAGCCATGTTATAATACATGTACAAGTATACAGTTGGTTATCTCTTAGTCCTTTTACAAAATAACAAAATTTTGTCCAACTTCAGAACATTTGCAGGCAACAAATAAAATGAAGCTGAAAAGGGAAGAGTAAGTCAAATGATGCAATTAGTCAAGTCACTGGTAACATGGTGGGAAAAGAATGAAAAATATATTCTATATTTTTGTCGCCTTTTATAAGCCTGCAGTCAAGAAAATATACACACAACCTTTTGGTAAAGGGTTTCACATTCCAATCATTCATTTCCGCTGACCTTAATTTGGTAATTATGCAGTGAAGTTCTGTTTGTGATAATTAGTATTACTCCTCAAGTCCGTGGACAATCAGAACCCATTCTCCTTAGGTTATAGGTGTCATTATTATAGAAGGCATTCTCTGATGAGTATTTAGTATTTTTTGTCTTTTAAGTACATGTATCACCTTTCACAAGACCATAAAACTTTGTACTTTTCAGACAGAAGAACTCTTTTACAGGGTCATAAAGCTATAACTTTATTTTCATGCAACCATTTTTCCCTCCTGCATTCCCAAAAACAATTGACTGTTGCTACACACAGGTATCTGGTAACCAGGGTTTTCTCCTTCTCCCATAATGCTGTCTGCCCTATCAAAACAGAGTTCAACATTTAAGCAAGACAGTTTGACTTCTTTGACCTCTGCCATTGCTTTAACCCTTTACTCCATAGATACTCATTTGTATGCATTGCTTATAGGAGCCTTTGGAAAACATAGTGGCAAAAGGTGAAAATGCTCTTGACGACCAATTTCACCTTTTGCCACAATGTTTTCTATGCTATCAAAAGGTGTCATATACACATAAGAAACAGCTTCATCCTTGCTGTTAATTAGAGTCAATTAGAGATACCATAGAAATTGCCCTATGGGGTAAAAGTTAAAATCCAAAACTTTGTTGTGCCGTAAAGATTTAAGCCCCCTTTTGCAAGATAAAATGTATGAAATGATTTAGGATTTTAGGCAACTTACCCCCATTGATATGGACTTCAAACAAGTTGTATCTATTTGGGGACAGCATTCTCATGTCTGGTCGAAACTTCTCAACCAGTACATCAACCACCTCCTTGGTTGTGGCCGAGCTTGCCACTCGGATACATTTTGTGACAACATTATGATCCTCATCTTGGAAATAGAACCTCACAACACCATGGAACTCTAAATTCTGAAATGTTTAAGTGAACAAAATTATGATTTTTGTCATTTGGGTAACATTACTATTAAACAGCTTCTCATTTAACCCATTACCACTCAATCCCTACTTTTGATGCCCCTAAGAAAGAAGCCTTTAGAAAACATTGTGGGAAAAGGAGAAAATGCTGGTTACCAGCATTTTCTTCTTTTCCCACAGTGTTTTCTACCATTCACAAAACAAATTTCAAATTTTCAGTCACTTTGATTTTGTCGTCTGCAAATGCTTTCAATTTGGACCAGTCTAAGATACAGTCGTTTGGTAATGGGATAATTTACCCACTTTTTCATTTATCACTGATGTAAGTTTTCCGAGTATGTCTGAACTACCTCATTGGTAACCAGCATTTTCTCCTTTTCCAACAATGTTTTCAACCTTTCCCAAAACAGATCTTGAATTTCTGAGTCACATTTATTGTTTACTTGAAATGCTTTCAATCTGGACAAGTCTAAAATTTATTGTGTGGTAAAGAGTTAACAAACCTCTTGTACAAAATCTATGTCTTCTCCAGCTGTTGATGCAATCTGATTGCCCCTCCTTTTCTTGGAAAATTTTACAATTCCAAAACATTCTAACAGATTCATATTACCAGGTTTCAACCTTCCTATGATACATCTTACATAAACTTTAAGTAACAAATATTGATGTTACAAGTAAGCCACTGATCGTCAAGATTGCAAAAATGTTTCTTGTAACAATGCATAAATACCAATCAAATATAGATCCCTCTGACACACAAATGACCATGATAAAATAATATTCTAAGTATCCATATTTATATGAGAAATTCTTACAGTTGTCCACTACAAATTATAAGTTAACTCCCATCAAAAATGTTGAAACCGACTTTGACGGCACTGTTGTACCAAAGCTGAATACTGAAAACTGTTAGTTTCATCATTTGCGAACAGCAATGTCATATTCAGGTTAGAAGTACATGTAGCTAGTGATAATAACAACTGAACAACATTCAATATACTTTGAGTTACATCACTGCAACAAAGCACCTATCCATGCTTTCCAGGAGTTTCTTTATAACAGTAATTGCAAGAATTTAATATTCTTCCCAAGGCAATCCACTGGCTGCTTTCAAATCAAAGATCATCAGTGAGAGGGACAGGATCCCTTCACAAAGACTTTAAGACTCATCAACTCTCCTAACCCTTTACCAAACGACTACATTTTAGACATGTCCAAATTGAAAGCATTTGGAGATGACAAACTACATGTAAACATGACTAAACATTAAAATTTGTTTTGCAATGGGTAGAAAACATTGTAGGAGAAGGAGAAAATGCTGGTAACCTGCATTTTCTCCTTTTCCTTCAATGTTTTCGAAAGGCTCTTTTCTTAGGGTCATTAAAAGTTGGGAGTATGTGGTAAAGGGTTAATTCAGGAAACTGGCTGAACTGGGGATAAAACTAGTACTTAAACCTCTGGCTTCAAGTCCGGAATGCTACCACATGCTCAGTGATGCCATGAAAATTATAGAAAAAAAAAATATTCTGACAATTTGGCACAATCTTTGCTACACCTCAATAACATTAAGGACTGTGATTTGCCCAGCTAATTAGTTTCTCCTACACAATGTGAAAAAGAACATTTTCTGCACATACACACACACAAAAAGAAAACATTTGTGATATTGCGATATCAAAGCTGTAACAATTCCTGGACTATCCAACTTATACAGAATCAACACAATTTCGAATCAGACTGTGAATTCTATGATGAAGTCTGGTCTTCATTCTATTATCTGCAAGATTAACTAAAGTTGTGTAAATCTCAGCTATGGCACCAAAATTACCAAGAACTACAGAATGTAATGCTTTTAACATACAATTGTGTGTAAGTGTGAAAGCATTACCTTTCAACAGGTTTTCTTGCATACAGCTGATGCAATGAAGTACTTAACCCTTTACCCCATAAAGCATTTCTAAGGCATCTCAAATTGACCCTAAATAACAGCAAGGATAAAGCCGTTTCTTATGTGTATATGACACCTTTTGATAGCATAGAAAACATTGTGGCAAAAGGTGAAATTGCTCGTCACGAGCAAATTCACCTTTTGCTACAATGTTTTCAAAAGGCTCTTACAAGCAATGTGTAGAAATGATTATCTATGGAGTAAAGGGTTAACCCTTTACCACAAAATCTTGTGTTTAACTCTTTACCACACAATCCCGACTTTTAATGACCCTGACAAGCAGCCTTTTGAAAATATTGTGGAAAGAGGAGAAAATGCTGGTATTCAGCATTTTCCCCTTTTCCCACAATGTTTTCTACCATTCCAAAACCAAATTTCAATTTTTCAGTCACATTTATTTTGTTGTCTGCAAATGCTTTCAGTTTAGACTGGTCTAGAATTTTTTAATGTGGTAAATTCCTTTTCACACAATGTTTTCTAAAGGCTTCTTTCTCAGGGTCGTTAAAAGTAGGAATTGTGGAGTAATGGGATAATAAACCCTAACAAAGAAGGCTTATAAAAACAATGTGTAAAAAAGATTATGAATGATGGCAACCAGAATTTTCTCCTTTCCCACCATGTTTTACCTTTCACTGACAAAGCCCATCATTTAAACCTTTACCAGACGACAAAATTTTTAGCTTTGTCCAAATTGAAAGTATTTGCAGACAACAATTTCTGTGTGGCACAAATGGTGCAACTTTTCTTTGATAGAGTAATACCCCCCTTCCACTGGGCCACCATCTACGGCACTCTGGCGCTCATACAAAGCGCCATAGATTGCTTCCGATGATTATGAGGACACTCCCACTCAGATAACAACTAGATGACCCTTCGCAGGAGATCAAGTAACGACCATTGAGATAGCGATTGAACTGTACATAGTCACTATCATAGCTTCGATAAGAGTTGCGACCTTGTACAACCCGTGTTGGCACTGTGTAAGAGACGCGAGGCTTTGTTCCTCCTTTCGCTCCTTCCTCTGGGTGGCATACATGTACTGTAGTTGTCTAAAGAATTTATTGTACCTACACCAGGTGTTCTCCAAATGTGAAATGATGATAACTTTGTAGGTTTAAGGTCCCTCTGTGCTCGACACATACACTGTACATACACTGTACATAATTATATGGTACAGAAAAAGGATCGGATACAAGAAAATCACGGTACAAGCCCTGAGCTCTTCTTCGAATGTACCTCCTTGGTTCCCTAACAGGCTAACATGCCCAGTGTAAAGCACCGACACACCTGAGGCTACCTCTGGGTTCCAGACCAGTTCACCTCTAGTTGAGTGGGAATCACAAGGTGTCTCAGAAAGGTCCTGGTTGGGCCGGGTATCGAACCTTGGGCCTTAGGATTGAAAGTCCAGCATTTTAACACTGCACTACCGGTCTGAGAGAAAGACACTCTTTTATATAGTCCTCCAAAAGCATGATTGGAGCGCCATTATATTGTCATTTGATCGTAAAGGAGTGCTATCCTATAGCTGCTTGATCATAACAGAGCGCTATAACATGGCCACTTGATCGTATTGGAGCACAATCATATCACAATGGAGCGCTACTGCATCTCTAATGGTCGCTATCAAATCACACAGGAGCGCAATGACCGGCATACTTGAGGAACATCTGCACTCTAGAGCAATCCCTTTGCACCCCATTTACCATGTTTACATTCAAGTTGCGTTTCGATAGCGATCTGAGAGATTAGTAGCAATGTGACGGCTTTCTGAACAGAGCACCACACTGACCACAGACCTTTGTGCAAGAAAGTAGACTGATGGCAATCTTGGCGATCTGTTAAAGATCTAGCTGTTAGCATTCCTGGAGCTCTTGGCTCTCTTCATGGTGATCTATAACACTCCATGAGAGCGCCGTGGAACGTGGCCTATTGGAATGGGAGTATAAGAAACATTATGTGAAAAGAACAAAATACTGGTTACCAGCATTTTCTTCTTCTCTTACAATATTTTCAAAAGGCTTCTTTTCCAGGAGCATCAAAAGTCGGCATTGCGTGGTAAAAACTCGTTACTGAACAACAAAATTTTGGATATGTCCTATTTCAAAGATGTTGCAGATAACAAATTCAATGTGACTAAATTGAGTAAACCTGATTCTTAAACGTTAAAGGGTGGAAAACAATGTGGGAAAATGAGAAAATGCTTCTACCAGCATTTTCTCCTTTTCTTACAATGTTTTCAAAAGCTTTCAGGGTTGTCAAGTCATGATTGTGGTGTAATGGGTAAAGCAACAGTTTATGAACTGTCTAAGCATGCTTTTAATTGAAGAAATTGTAAATTTTCCCATCTGGTGAAGAAATTTCTCATATCAGCCTATATCTATAATGATTCAATACAATGTATATTATTCTCCTACTTTGCTACATGATGGTTTCAGGCCTTTCACTCTTTACCAAACACCAAAATTTTAGACTGCTCAAAATTGAACAAATTTTCATACGACAAAATGACTTTAGGATTACATGTATATATGATGCTAACCTGGGCCTGTATTCACCAACCATTCTTGAGTCTATTCTTAGTCTTAATCTCCAAGATTTTCTGTATTTGTAAGTAAGACACCTCCTGATTGGCTAAACCGAATGGTTTACTAGCCAATCAGAAGGTGTGTTACATTCATATATAGAAAATTCTGGAGAATAAGACAAGTCAAAGACTGTTCTTAGAACGGTTGGTGAATACAAGCTCTGAAGAAACAGATACTGTATTGTATAGATAGTTAGGTAGGTATACAGTGTATTCTGGTGGCAAAATTATGGTCATCTACTACCTGTCATGTTATTGAAGCACCCACACCCTCCAGGCAGTGTGCTATGACAGATAGATATGAAACATTTGGCCCTTTACTACACAACCCCCCAGTTTTAACACTTCTAACAAAATAGGCTTTCATAAATATGGTCAGCAGAGAATAAAATGCTGATAACCGGCATTTTCTCCTTTTCTCACATTTATTTCTTCCCTTTGAATGTCAAATTTCACTTTTTCTGCACTTTTTCTCAAGGGCGTCAAAAGAAGGGATTGAATTTGGACAAGGTTAACATTACACCTGGTAAAGGGTTAAAAACAAACCAGTAGCTCTAGCAAATACACCATAATATTTTCATAAGCCATTTCCCCCTTTTCTACAGCTATTGAATCTTTACACTGTAAGACAAATAATCCCGAGTTTAAATTCCTTGGTATGTTTCTTAATGATATGAGTTTTAACTCTATACCAAACAAGCCCATAGAAAACATTGCGGGAAAAGGAGAAAATGCTGGTAACCAGCATTTTCTCCTTTTCCCACAATGTTTTCTTCCTTTCCTAAGAAAAATTTCAATTTTTGAGTCACATTAATTTTGTCGCCTGCAAATACTTCCAATTGTGACTAGTCTAAAATTATGTTCTTTCTGAAGGTCGTTTAAAGTCCGGATTGTGTAGTAAAGAGTTAAAATTTATTTCAGCACACTTTAAATTCATTGTGGAACAAACCATTTACTATTTGCCTAAATGGGAAAAATCACGGCTTATTATTGCTCATTGAGACTTTCCCTACCATTTTCTTAAAATCGGCCTGAAAACACTCTGCTGTGACGGCTGAACTACAATAGACGGTCTGTGCTCATTGTACAAAAAGTAATAGTCCTGAAACTGTATTTTTTTTTCAGAAAAAGTAAGGTCACAAATCAGTAAATCGGTAAATGCCACCTGCCAGCATGGTAACTGCCAGTTTTCACTCAAATTCGGCCGGTGGCAGGCATAATCGGCAGGTGGCATTTCAGACGCCCCTAGAACACTGATGAAATTTTAAAAAAAAAAAGTTTACACCCTGTCTGCCACTAGCTGATTTTTTCCAACTGTGCCTGCCATCAGGACGCCAGCCAGGTGCGCTTCAAAGTTGCGCAATGGCTATCAAGTGTCAGGCGGGCTGCAGCGTCATTTTTACTCAGTAGTGGATTTCAAGGGTCTTCAAACTTCCGCCAGCAATTGGTAAGAACTGCCATTATCAAGCATCCTGCCTGCTGTTGTTGTGCTACCGACACACCAACATATCATTTTAAAATGTGTGCTGGCTGCAGGGCAGAGACTGAAAGGCAACTGGGAGGTGGCTGTCAGTGTTGGTAGAGGGCAGGACGGCGATCTGCCTAGTGCAGACTCACAGGCTCCTGAGTATAAATCAAAGGCCATCAATCACTCAAATAAGCTGTCATGGCGATTCTAATGCGTATCGCCATATTGAGATGGAGGCTTAGAAGAATTTAAAGAAGTCACAGCAGCTGCTAATGATAGTCTCAATAATGAAACGCTCCAGTGATCTTTGTCATATTTGGACATTTACTGTGCACCGTACCGTCTCAAGTCCATCGTAAATTTTCCAGTAGCAAATATCAGTGCTATACTGACTTCTTATTTCGTCGGTTTTATCTATTGCAGCGAAATGCAATTAACTTTTAGTATCAAACATGGCCAAATACAAATCGTTAAACCATTCATTACATAAAAAGCTTGCAGGAGTCTTTTACAACATGTTTTTCTCAGAAAAATCACACACGAAATTTATCGTGCGTAGCGGCCATTTTGTATGCTTTCAGAAACGTTAACAACTCGAGTAATTGATGAAATGCACGTTTTTTTCTCACGATCCGTGTTTAAATTGAAAATATTTGTATTTCAAACAAAGGAATATTGAATACACAAGCCACAGGTATGTTTAAATCATAGTTTTGTGCTCTATTTGGGAAATTATTAGAGTTCAAACTTGTACACAAAATCTGTGCTGAGCTTTCAACTGATTTTGTCTTGATTGTCTCTGTACCCAGAGGCGACCAGTGAAAAAGTAACATCGCCTCTGGGGACAGTTATCTGTACTACTGCTAATGACTTCCCTGCTGCTTGAAGTAGAACAGCATACCATACAGCAGCGAAGAAAACATGCTGGTTGCAACCATGGTTGCAGCGAACGGTGCTACTGAGCCTGTACAACTCCCTCATAAATGAGGTACAGATGAAAGACCATGGACTTTATATCTTTCCTATAGATGGATTCCTAAATCTTCCTTCACAGTACTGGAGAGAGTGTATAAGTTAACCCTTTACTCCATAGATACTCATTTTGATGCATCAACAACAGACAGCTTCTGAAAACATTGTGTGAAAAGGAAAAATTGCTCGTAACGAGCAATTTCTCCTTTTCCTACAATGTTTTCCACTCAATCAGATAACTGTTTCCCCATTTGTCCATGTTTTTGACATCATAATTATGTTTATTTGCTGCTGAATCGAAAGAGCCTAAAATTGACATATGAGGTAAAGGCTTAATATGAGCTGAACCCTGGTAGTTCAGTCAAAATAATAAGCCTACAAAATTGCCACAGAAGTTATAGGATTTCTTTGGAAGACAAAACTGTAAAATACTAAATAACTGCTAATAAACCTTTAATGAATGCAGGAAGTTATTAGATCACAATCCGAAAGGGAGATAACTTTATATCAACAGGTAAACAAAACTAGACACTTCCAAACGGATCTTGGAGATTTCGGAATAATATGAAAACGGGCCAAAATTACATACTGGTGCATGACAACACACTGGAATATCGGCATCCGTTGTGAACAAACTATTGTTATAGAAGTTGCACCTGACCCTAATTTGACGTCAGCCATTTTGAAAATATTGTTGACGATTTGTCACCTGAACTTACCTGTATGTTGACAACAACATAATTACAAATATCTGTGGAAAAAAAATTCAAGAAGTACAACTGAAAATGATATTATAAAAAACAAATAGCACAGATCACAACATTTACCTCGTTTGGAGCACTAAGTTCAAATAAATCGTAATGGTCCTGATTCCACTGTGAAATCAAGTTCGCAAGCTTTTGGCGATCTTGCGCTTTACTTGAGTTAGTCATTTTCAAATCATTAAATCCACAAGATGAATATAAATCAAAGCGACAGTCACATTTACTCCAAAATTAATTTCGTAATGCACTATAGTGATAACTCCGTCTAGAAACACTTTAACCTACATTTGGATTGAGAGGTAAACGTAAGTTTACATCGTTTCAATGGCCTCCCATTTTTTTGGAATGTACCACGCATGCGCAGTGCACTATTAATATGTAAATTAACATAGGCGTATCTCTGCATCTTTAAAGGGACACCCTCTACTTGAACTGACTGTCCCATATTTATTTAGCTAAGTTATAAGGAAGTCTCTGTTTTTTCTTTAGGCCTGCTCACTGATGTCTTTTCTTTACATTTATTATCAGATCTACCAAATGAAAATATTGAAGACTTACAATTCAACAGGTCCAAAACTTTATCATTTGGTTAACCCTTTCCTAGACAATCTCTAGTTTTCACAACCCTGAGATAGAAGCATTTTGAAAACATTGTGGGAAAAGGAGAAAATATTGGTAAACATCCACAATGTTTACTACCCTTCTAGAAACAAATTTCAGTTTTTGAGTTACGTTTATTTTGTCGTCTGCAAGTGCTTTGAATTTGGACCAGTCCACAATTTTGCCCTTTGGTAATGGGTTAACCCATTACCACACAATCCCTGCTTTTGATGCCACTGAGAAAGAAGCCTTCAGAAAACATTGTGGGAAAAGGAGAAGGAGAAAATGCTGGCAACCAGCATTTTCACCTTTTCCCACAATGTTTTCTACCCTTCACAGAACAAATTTCAAATGTTCAGTCACTTTTATGTTGTCGTCTGCAAATGCTTTCGATTTGGACAAGTCTAAGATTTTGTCATTTGGTAATGAGTTAAAAGGTTAATATGTAGATGTACCTATATGTAGATTTAACAGATCTACAGGTACATTTATATTGTGTGCAAAGATAGCTTTGAAACTAAAATACAGACAAGAATACTTCATGAAACAAATGAAATTAGATCTGCCTAGTTCTGGTTATTTTTTGTCTAAAAATTCATATTCCTTTTGTAATGGTATTTAAATCTTGCAAAACAAGGGATGAATACTCTTTGAACACGAAACAATAAAAGTTGCCCAGATCAGTAAGAATGGTTCTGAAGTTACAAATTTTAAAGGTATCATCTGCAAATCTTTTAAGAAGTATTTCTTTGTTTTTCATTTTAACTTATATAAACTGTCATCTTCCCCATGACAGTTAAATGCCCTGCTTCCCCCTCCCCCACTCCCCCCTCCCCCCCACCAAAAAAAAAATAGAGCTGTCACTGAATGTGACATAATACCCTGGCCAGCGTATTGACAGAAATAGGCAATTACTAGTATTTTGTGCACAGACAGACACACAGACTGACACATCCACACACACACACAGACAGACAGACACACACACACACACACACACACACACACACAGAGACAGACAGGCTGATTCCAGTATACACCCATAAAACATTCGCCTAGCGGGGGTATAATAAGGATTGGGACAGATACAATTGTCAGTCTGTATTACATGTATACATAACTCATTACCAAACAATAAAATTTGAGGTTTGTCCAAATTGAAAGCATTTGCAGACAACAAAATAAAAGTGACTGAAAATTTGAAATTTGTTTTGTAAAGGGAGGAAAACACTGTGGGAAAAGGAGAAAATGCTGGTTACCAGCATTTTCTCCTTTTCCCACATTTTCTTAACCCATTACCAAACGACCATATTTTAGACTGGTCCAAATTGAAAGCATTTGCAGACGACAAAATAAAAGTGACTGAAAATTTGAACTTTGTTTTGTGAAGGGTAGAAAACATTGTGGGAAAAGGAGAAAATGCTGGTTACCAGCATTTTCTCCTTTTCCCACAATGTTTTCTAAAGGCTTCTTTCTCAGGGGCGTCAAAAGTAGGGATTGTGTGGTAATGGGTTAAGGCTTCTTTCTCAGGGTCGTCAAAAGTTGTGACTGTGTGGAAATGAATTAAAGCCTCTGCACTGCTTAATAAATGAAATGAAAGTTCATGATCAAATCTAATGTGATGAAGATACTTGTTATGGAATTTCAGAGCGGTGTTTGTCAGGGTATCAGGACATTTGCCCCCTGGACATCTGCCCCCGGACTTTTGCCCCCTTAGGACATCTGCCCCCGGAACATCTGCCCCCTAGGCATTTGCCCCCATAGGACATCTGTCCCCTGGACATCTGCCACCTGGACATTTGCCCCCATAGGACATATGCCCCCTTAGGACATTTGCCCCCCGGACATCCCTCCCCCCTGGACATCTGCCCTGGACATTCGCCCCCTTTTGAGATTTCCCTTGAAGGAGCTTGACGTCTAAGTTGAAGTTGTAAACAAACTGAAGGGGCAGATGTCCAGGAGGCAGATGTCCTAAGGGGGCACATGTCTGGGGGGCAGATGTCCTAGGTTGGCAGGTGTCCGGGGGGCAAACATCCAGGTGGCAGGTGTCCTAAGGGGCAAAAGTCTGGGGGCACAAGTCCGGGGAGCAGAAGTTCAGGGGGGGGGGGGGGGGCAAATGTCCTAGACCCATTTGTCAGAATAGACTTTGCAAAGAAGTAGATCTAGGCAATATAAATCTAAGATCAATTTCCCCCTACATTACTCAACCATGCTTTAAGTTTTTTTCTTTTCATATGTTTCTGTTTCATGTTAGAGATACTAACTGGCAGTAAAAAAATCTACAGGTCTGTATGGAAAAGGGTAAAATTCAGTGCATTCTCAGTCTTGACCTACCGGGTAGTTATTAGAAAAATAACTCCTTAATTATTTTCTTACAATTTAGAGTACAGGCTTGTCTCCCTTTGTTTTATTTTTTCTTTGTTTCTGCAAATGAAGAGCACGCATTTGCTTTGTTTTACAAACAAAGCTAATCATTTACCAAACTACTCTGTTTTTGTGATCCTGTGGAGGAGCCATTGTGGAAGAAGGAAAAGATTCTGATGAAAATAACCAATGGTTTCTTCTTTTCCCACAATCCTTTCTGCCTTATCAGAGACATGATCTCATGTTGATTTATTTGTCCACAGATATTTGGGATTTGGAAGTTTTACAACTTGTGGAGAAAGTGGTGTTGAGCAACAGGGTCAGCCCTTCATGCCAAAGATTCTGGGTTCGAATTCCATGATGAGCTGTACATCAATCTTTGGAAACACACACGTCACATCACATCACATGTACTGTTTAACTCTTTACCACACAGTACTGACCTTTAACAACCCTTTCTAAAACATTGTGAAAAAAGGAGACAATATTGGTAATCAGTATTTTCTCCATTTCTTATTATCGATGTTTCTATTCTTCCCAAAACAAAATGTAATTTTTCAATTTCATTCATATGGTTGTCTGCTTAAGCTTTATATACTACGACGAAAAAGAAATGCAGGGTACCCTTTCATGGTAGTTTAGAGGTATATAACTCGATTGAGAATTCTAAATTATGATTTTATTTTCACAACTGATCAGTTTTGAATATTTCGACAAAATTTCGTTTCAGTGTTGCCAAAAGGAAATGAAAAAATGGCTTCTTACTGACAGTACCCAGAAGTGACTGACTGCATATGGAGACTTTACCAGACGACAAAATTTTAGACTGGTTCAAATTGAAAGCATTTGCAGATGACAAAATAAAGGTGACTGAAAATTTGAAATTTGTTCTGGGAAGGGTAGAAAACACTGTGGGAAAAGGAGAAAATGCTGGCTACCATACCAGCAGTTCCTCCTTTTTCTACAGTGTTTTCAAAACGCTTCTTTCTCAGGGGCGTCAAAAGTAGGAATTGTGTGGTAATGGGTCATTAAAGCTTGTTCAATATATCATATGGTACATGTACCATGTTTCTTTTTTGTTCTAGTGTACTAGTATTTGGACAAGTCTAAAACTTTGTCATGTGGTAAAGAGTCAAGTTTCCAGGTAGCAATCAAGGGCAGTTAAAGGCCCGGAAAGACCAAAATATCAAAGCAGGTGTCATAATACATTTAAAATGAAATCATACCATTTGAAAGTATGGAATATATTGTGCAGATGGCAGTCTGCTGTCGTGTGGTCGGGCCATGTATTAGAGGCTGGCAGAAAAAACAAATGTTAAAATGGGGCAAAAAGTAAACTATAGATACAGCTATCTACCTGGCAGGTTTTGCCTCGTTTTGAAATTGATTTCTCTGTCAGTGACTAACACTTGGACTGACCAAACAATGACAAATTGTCATCTTCACAATAATTTCCATACTTTTAACTCATTACCACACGACAATATTTTAGACTTGTCCAAATTGAAAGCATTTGCAGACGACAAAACAAAAGTGACTGAAAAATTGGAATTTGTTCTGGGAAGGGTAGAAAACACTGTGGGAAAAGGAGAAAATGCTGGTTACCAGCATTTTCTCCTTTTCCTACAGTGTTTTCAAAAGTCTTCTTTCTCAGGGGCGTCAAAGGTAGGGATTGTGTGGTAATGGGTTAAATGGTATGATATTGAAGGAGAAAATGCTCCTTTTCCCACAATGTTTTCAAAAGCCTTCTTCTACAGGTTGGTTATTAGTCCGGATAGTCTTGTATAGGGATCACAAACAACAAGATTGTATACTTGTCCAAATTGAAAACTTTTGCAGACAGTAAAAGAAATGTTAACTCAAAAATTATAATTTGCTTCCAGCAGGGTAGAAAACATTGTGGAAAAAGGAGAAATTGCTGGTTCTCACAATATTTTCAAAAGGCTTCTTTCTCAGGCTTGTAAAAACCAGGGATTGTTTGGTAAAGCCTTAAGCCCCCTCTGCCAATAAAGCATGGCTCATGCGTTTGTTTTGTTGCGAAAAAGTTGTAAGTTAACAGATTAACACATTTCATATTTCAAACAAGAGGGCCTTGATGGCCCTGAAATTGCTCACCTGATGCTTTTGACCAAACTGATAGTCTTTTGGATGAGATGTTAAACCTACGTCTCATGTGATGGTGCTATACACCGTGCTTGTTAAAGAAACAGGCACAACTTAAGACAGGTTTTGTCCTGTACCTGCACTATCCCCCGTAACAATACTAACAGCCTTAGTTTAGTTTAAACATATTTATTTCATATCGATTGAGAAACAAGTTCTAACAACTTATACCAACCACTTTCTATTCTGCTTCCTGGGAATTACACCACTTCTTGGGCCGAATGTGTGGGCCAATGAAAAATCCCAAAGTTGACACCCGCTCCCCGGTATCGAACGCCGAACCTTATGGTTATGAGGTCGATGCTTTACCTCACAGCCACGGACACCACTAAGACCCTTCAGGGAGTATCACCCATATGGGCAACCAGTGGTGACGATAAATCAATGCCAATTCAATCAATCAATCAATTGGTTGTCTGGTAGGGAGTTAACAAACATTTTCATCATTGGTGATATTCATATACATGTATTCATAATTTCCTGTACAAAATGCTGTTTGTATGGCTGCAGGTCTATAAATTCAATACACAAGCAATTTATACTTTTACTAAATTTATTTTCAATGCATAACAAAGGCACTAAATATATATTTCACAGAGCTTACAGTAACAATATAGAAAAAAAAAAAGACATTTATCACATTTTGTAACAATAACATTTTTAGATGAGAAAAAAAAAAAGAAGAGAAAACATGAAACAAAATGACTCAACCATGCTTCTTGTATTGCTATTCAGATTCTACAAACTGTCTAGAAAACTCTTTACCAAACATTGAAAGTCAAATCAAAAGAATTTGCAAAGAATAAATACAATTTGCAAAGAATAAATTCAATTTGGCTGAAATGATGGAAATGCTCATTAACTCTTTACTGAACAACAAAATTTTGGACTGGTCCAATTGAAAGCATTTGCAGACAACAAAATAAATGTGAGCGAAAATTTGAAATGTGTTTTGTGAAGGGTAGAAAACATTGTGGGAAAAGAAGAAAATGCTGGTTACCATTTTCCAACAATGTTTTCAAAGGCTTTCTTTCTCAGAGACATTAATGATTAATAGTCGGGATTGAGCGGTAAAGGAAAAAAATAGTGGTCACTTGTTTAAGTCTTCATCAAACTTTTATGGTAAAAAAAAAATGGACTTGTCTAAAATGAAAGTATTTGGAGATGGTAAATAAAATAAATGTGACTCCAAAATTCAAACCTGGCTTTAGAAGTAGAAAACATTGTGGGCAAAGGAGAAAATGCTGATTACCAGCATTTTCTCCTTTTCCCACAATGTCTTAGGAAGGCTTCTTCCTCTGGGTCGTAAAAAACAGGGATTATTTGGTAAAGGGTTAAACCACTTTCTGACCTGTGGTGGACCATACATGTACATGTACTAAACTTCCTCAGACTTATTAAAAAAAAAGAACATTCTATTGTTTTGATTGGTCTGGAGCAAAATTATATTCTTTCACCAATAAAGAGTAACAAGTTTGACCTGATGATCTAATTCTGACCTCATGTGACCCATTTCATAAGCATCTTAGATATAAGAAACAAACATGCTGACAAAATCTTATCTAAAGTGAGGAAAAAAAAAATTTTATATGGAAATTCAGTTTCTGCCCACATTTTTGAACTCTTTACTGCACAATCCGGAGTTTCAATGACCCCAAGAAAGAAAAGTTTTTGAAACATTTGATTTGTAAATGCTTTGATTTTGGACCAGTCTAGAATTTTGGTGTTTGGAAAAGAGTAACATATACTCAGACAATGTAAAATTATGTAAAGACAAAAATCCTGGTATAATTTCAATAAGATCGGGGCAAAGTTTGGCCTGCAAAGAAGCAAATAATTGTTATGACCTCTTGACAGAGTTTTTAGTCTGGTATGAGTCAAATCTATAACTCGCCTTGCATACTACAGAGACAAGTTTTCTTTACAGAATGATATTTTACATGAATGGAGCTAAAAATTTGGCCTCTAGAATGTTACCAAACTTGTCCTTTAATCCTTACCACACAATGACAACTTTAAACACCTCTGTGAAAGAAGCCTTTTGAAAACATTGTGGGAAAAGGAGAAAATGCTACCAGCATTTTCTCTTTTTCCCACAATGTTTTCTACCCATCACAAAACAAACTTTAAAATTTCAGTAACTTTTAATTTTGTCGTCTACAAATGCTTTTGAATGCTGGCAACCAGCATTTTCTCCTTTTCCCACATTGTTTTCTTCCCTTCCTAAAACAAAATTTCAATTCTTTAGTCACATTTATTTTGTCGTCTGCAAATGCTTTCAATTTGGACCGATCTGAAATTTTGTCGTTTGGTTAAGGGTTAAAATTACCATGGTTTACTGATATTTAGGAAAACCAGACCAAACTAATCCAAAAGACTATAGAGACAACTACAAAGAGTACATTATCTATGACTAAGTGTCATTAAGACTTGGGCAAAAACGTTGCCTATCTTAGGGATAGAAAGGTAAATGATAATCACGAAAGATACTGACAAAATAGGAAAGAAGGCATACATTTGGGTATCACAATACTAAATATATTTTTTTTGCTCAGATGAGGTTTAAATATGTTAAATCAAAAACTAGAAACAGCTAACTACGAGAAAAAAAAGGATTTCTCATTTTGGCTGAATGATGTCTAAATTGATCATGAAAAAGCAATGAAAAAATGAATGATTTAGGTAACATGAACTGTGGACGCATTTTGTCCTATGTGTGTGCAGACTTGAAAACGAATAAAAATCCACACAATCCTGACTTTTGACGCCTTGGAGAAAGAAGCCATAGAAAAAAAAAATTCTACCATATCATAGTCAGAAATCATCATATTACCAAGATGTTCGTTCGTTCGTTCATTCGTTGTCTGAAAATACTATGAACTTGGTAAAGCCCAAAATTTGCTGTCTGGTAGAGTTAATTGCTTATTGGAAATAATGATGATGATGATGATGATGATGATTATGATGATGAATCAAGCATTTAAAGGAAATTCAAAATTACGTTGTATTACTAAACTTAAAAATCCTCAAATTGTTCTTTCATTAATAGTGTGAGGATTTCTGATTTGCTTTACTGTGGTAAAAACAATAATAATTTCAAAAATATTTAAAGGAAATTCAAAATCAGGTTGTATTACTGAACTTAAAAATCCTCAAACTGTTCTTTCATTTATAGTGTGAGGATTTCCGATTTGCTTTACAGTTGTAAAAGTAATAATATTAATTTAAAAAATTTATTTAAACCTTGCAAAACTTGCTGATTTGGCGTCTTATAAACAAATCACTCAACAGTAACATTACTCCAGTTTACCACCTGAAGACTATATTTTTTTTACCAACAATAAGTTAACTCTTTTCCAAATGACAACTTTTGGACTGGACCAAATCGAAATCATTTGCAGACAACAAAACAATGGTACATCAGATGATTATTTCTGTCCTCGGTAGGATAGATAACATTGTGGGAAGAAGAGAAAATGGTTTACCATCATTTTCTGCTTTTCCCACTATGTTAATCAGTGTTTTCTTTTTCCTCTAATATGTTTTCCTACCTATCAAACATAAATATCACTGCTAAAACTGTATTTGTCGTCTGCAAATGCTTTCAATATGGACAAGCTGAAAATTTTGTCATTTGGTACAAAGTTGCCAAACAATACCTGACCCAGAGGAGGAAACCTTCTGAAAACTTTTGGGAAAACCAGCTGGTAAACAGCAATTCCTCCTTTTCCCACAATGTTTTCTAAAGATAAGTTTCAATTTTCAGAGTCACAATTATTTAGTCATCTGGGAATGCTTCCAATTGGGACAAGTCCAAAATTAAAGTTAAAAAAAATTATACCAAAGAAAAAGATGATTACACTTACAAACATAGAGAACAGTTTAGAAAATAAAAAAAAAAAGAATTCATAAGGGAAAAAGAATAAAAGGGAAAAAGAATAAAATAAAGTAAAAAGTAATAAAATGGATTTCTGAAATTTCTTAGATTGGAATACTGATTTACTAATATACATTCTAAAGAACTCCCAAAGTTTTACAATGTTCAGAAAAACAATCTGCAGCTTGTAACAGAATAACAGCTAAATATATAATAATTTACTTTTCACAATTTCTATACATGTTGGGATATTTTGAACCATCAAATAAGAGCTGTTGACACACTCTTTACCAAATGACAAAATTGTACACATTTCCAAATTGAAAGCATTTTGCAGACGACAAAATAAACACTAAAATTTGTTTTGGGAAGGGTAGAGAACATGGCATAGGGCTAATTGGGCAGAAAACATGTAGTAGGATTACAGGAACAGGAGAGAATACTGTTCTGAAATGTTTTGAAAAGGTAGGAAACATAGTGGGTAATGGGGAAAAACCTGGATACAAGCATTCTCATAGTGTTTTCAAAAATATCCTCCTTCAGGGTTGATGAAATCAAGGGTTGTTTCGAGATGGGATGGCAGTTACAAGTAAAAATAGAAAAGTCTTATCTAACAGATTAAGAATTGGTAAAATTTTGTACCACAACAAATTTGGCTGCAAAAAAAAAGTTTAAAAATTTGGACAGAGAGGAAATGATTGTTTTAACAATCATGAAAACATTGTAACATTTTTAACCCTTTACCACACAATGAGGACTTTTATTGTCCCTGGGGTAGAAGCCTTTTAAAAACATTGTGGGAAAAGGAGAAAATGCTGGTAACCAGCATTTTCTCTTTTTTCTCATAATGTTTTCTACCCTTCCATAATCAAATTTCAATTCTTCCGTCACGTTTATTTTGTTGTCTGCAAATGCTTTCAATTTGGACCAGTCCATAAATTTGTCCTTTGGTAAAGAGTTCAATCTTGTCCAAATTGAAAGCATTTGCAGATGACAATTTCAATGTGGCTAATATAGTGCAATTTTCCCTTGATAGGGTAGAAAACACTGTAGGAAAAGGACACAATGCTGGTTACCAGCATTTTCTTCTTTTCTCACAATGTTTTCAAAAGGGTTCTAGCCAAAGGTCGTTAAAAGTCGGCACTGTATGGTAAAGGGTTAAGCAAATTTGTTCTCAGATTACACCTATGGTAGAGGTATCAAAATTGAAAGAGGAAACTGCTGGTAGTAGATAATTGCATTAACTCTTACCAGATCACAAAGTTTTAGATTTGTCCAAAATCAAACCTTTGGCAGCCGATAACTAATAGTTATACACGAAATTTGTCTTTCAAAAGGTAAAAAACAGCATCTGCAGAGGAGAAAATGCTAGTTATCAGCATTTCCCACTTTTCCAACAATACAATCCCGTCCCAACCCCAAGAGAGAAAGCTTTTCAAAACATTGAAGGAAAAGGAGAAAATGCTGGTTACCAGCATTTTCTCCTTTTCCCTGAACATTTTCTACCCTATCAAAGACAGATGTAGTCAATTTAGCAACATTTAATTTGTTGTCTGCAAACTTTTGAAATTATTGTTGGATAAAGGATTATTCATTAACCCTTTACCACACAATCCCGACTTTTAACACCCTTGTGAAAGAAGTCTTTAGAAAACATTGTGGGAAAAGGAGAAAATGCTGGTTACCAGCATTTTCTCCTTTTCCCACAATGTTTTCTTCCCTTCCTAAAACAAATTTCAAGTCTTTAGTCACATTTTTTTGTCGTCTGCAAATGCTTTCAATTTGGACCGATCTGAAATTTAGTCGTTTGGTAAAGAGTTAACCATTCCTGAGACCATTGGTCTAATTCTCCAAGATTTTTTTAGTTTGTATATAACACAACTTGTGATTGGCTAAAGCATAATTTAATGGTTTAGCTAATCAGACATCATGTTACTTTCAAATCTAGAAAATTCTGGAGAATGAGATTAAAAATGTTATTAAGAATGGTTGGTAAATAGGGATGATAGAAACCAACATTTTCTTTTTTTCCCAATAAAAGTTACCCTTTGAAAGACAAGTCTTGAGCCACAGTCGATTTAACAACAAGAGGACCATGATGGTCCTATATCGCTCACCTGAGTATATTTGTAACTTATATGGTTTATCAAGGGCAGGCTATTAATTCTTTTCCAATAAGGCATACCCTGGGGTTTGTCACAAAAATATGTTTACAGATTTTCTTCTTTGTCTTTGGCCAGTGGAGCTAAAAGCTGCTGCTTATCATCAATTTTTCTCTTCACAGTGTCTCGTTCCCTTTTTGACTTGTAGTTTAGCCATTACCAGACGACAAAATTTTAGACCGATCCAAATTGAAACAAATTGCAGACGACATTTTAAAATGTATCTAAAATGAAAAATAAGTGATCTATATGGTAGAAAAGATTGTGAGAAAGGAGAAATTGCTTGTTACAAAACAATTTCTCCTTTTTAGATGGAATTGATTTTAAAAGATTTCCTTCTATGATTCTATGTGAAATAGTGTGCACCAGGGCACAGAGCCAAAATACGACCCCAAGGGGATAATTTTAATTATTTTTATAAAGGGTCACTAGATGATGCTACATGCAAAATATGAATGCTCTGGCCTTTATGGTTTGTCACAAGTAGATTTTTAAAAGATTTCCATCTTTGTTTCTATGTAAAATAAGGTGCAGCCGGGCAGAGCCCAATTATCACTGCAGAGGGATAATTCTAGCAATTTTGGTAGAAGATTATCAGATTTTGCTACATAGCAAATATGAATGCTCTAGCCATTAAGGTTAGTCAGAAAAAGATCTATTAAAGGTTTCCTTCTTTGTTTCTATGTAAAATAGGGTGTGCCCGGGCAAAGCCCAAATATGACCCAAGGGGAATAATTTTAATAATTTTGGTAAGGGGTCACCCAATAATGCTTCAAACAAAATATGAATGCCCTCCGCCTTATGGTTTGTCACAAGAAGATTTTTAAAGATTGTAAAATAGGATGCGCCCGGGCAGAGTCCAAATATGACCGCAGAAGGATAATTTCAACAATTTTGGTAGAAGATCATCAGTTAATGCTACACAGTAAATAGGAATGTTCTAGCCATTATGATTTGTCACCAGAAGAAGTTTTAAAGATTTCCTTCTAAATTTCTATGTAAAATAGAGTGCGCCCGGGCAAAGCCCAAATTTGACACCATGGGAATGATTTTAACAATTTTGGTAAGGGGTCACCCAATGATGTTTCAAACAAAATATGAATGCTCCCAACCTTATGTTTTGTCACAAGTAGATTTTTAAAGATTTTAAAATAGGGTGCGCCCGGGCAGAGCCCAAATATGACAGCAGAAGAATAATTTTAACAATTTTGGTAGAGGATCATCAGATAATGCTACATACCAAATATGAATGATCTAGCCATTATGGTTTGTCAGAAGAAGATTTTTTAAAGCTTTCCTTCTTTGTTTCTATGTAAAATAGGGTGCGCCCGGGCAAAGCCCAAATATGACCCCAGGGGAATAATTTTAACAATTTTGGTAAAGGGTCACCCAATGATGCTTCATACAAAATATGAATGCTCCCGGCCTTATGGTTTGTCACAAGAAGATTTTTAAAGATTTTTTCCATTTTCAGCCATTTTGTTGCCATGGCAACCAGAGTTTTTGTTGGAATTAAATTCTTTTAACAATTTTTGTAGAGCTTCACCCAAGGAACATTCCTGCCAAGTTTTATCAAGATTGGCCTTCTGGTTTTGGAGGAGAAGATTTTTAAAGAAATTGTTAACGGACGGACGGACAGATGGACGGACGGACAGACGGACGGAAGGACGGACGGACGGACGCCGGATGATGACCGGTCACAATAGCTCCCCCTGAGCACGTTGTGCTCAGGTGAGCTAAAAATGGATCAGTCTAAAATTTTGTCATCTGGTAAAAACTAAATGGTAATTAACCCTTTACCATACGACAAATTTCTGGACTGGTTCAAATTGAGAGAATTTGCAGAGGACAAAATAAATGTGACTGAAAAGTTAAAATTTGCTACGGGAAGGGTAGAAAACATTGTGGAAAAAGGAGAAAATGCTGGTTACCAGCATTTTCTCCTTTTCCCACAGTGTTTTCAAAAGGTTTCTTTCTCAGGGGTGTCAAAAGTAGGGATTGTGTGGTAATGGGTTAACAGAAATGGACCACCTGACAATTGATATTGAATAAAAGTAAAAGGAAACTAGAGCTGTCATTGAATGTGGCTTTATACCCCTGCCAGCGCTTGGACAGAAAAAAGTATCAAGTTCAAGAAGAGATAAGAGTTGATTTGTGTCTTGCAAATCTTCAATATATGATCAATATATGTGCAAAGTTTCAATACAATTGAAGGAAAACTGTAGGACAAGTTTGCAACAAAAAATTACAAATATTTTGTTGACAGACAGACACACGGACGGACACAAGGACAGACAGGCTGATTCCAGTTTAGCCCCGAAAACATACATTTTGCGGGGGTATAATAATATTTTCGTCACAAAAAAATCTGTAGTTGTGTCGTTACAAATGTTTTTGGCTGAAATCTAAAAACAATAGCTGAAATTACAACAGCACTTTCACAAGACTTGCATGTATAAAACAATCAACATAAAAACACTAAAAAGACTTCATTACTATGTACACACTGTATAAAAATATACATTTGACAAAAAAGAAAAAAATATGCAACAACAGGAATTATATACAAAATGTGCATCAATGTTTTTTTTAAACAGGATAATAAAAGTCTCCAGAGAAACAGTTAAAATTAAATGAAAGAAAATGCAGATAAACTTAAAAGCATTTACCAAAAGTAAGAACAACATACATCTTGTTTAAAGTTTACAATCTTATAATTAACTCATAACCAAACAACACTATTTTTGGCTTGTCTAAATCAAAAGCATTTGCAGACATCAAAATAAAAGTAAATAAAATTTAAAATTTATTTTGTGTAGGGTAGGAAGCATAATGGCAAATCGAGGAAAATGCTGGTTACCAGCGTTTCCTCCTTTTCCCACAATGTTTTCGAAAGGCTTCTTTCTCAGGGTCATCAAAAGTAGGGATTGTGTGGTAATGGTTTAACTTTTTTACCAACAATTCAAGTTTGATAGACCCCCCAGGAGGAAGTCTTTTGAAAACATTGTGGGAAAAAGGGAAAAAAGTGCTGGTTACCAGCATTTCCTCCTTTCCACAAAATATTTTTTACTTTTCCAGACACAATTCTATCACATGAGCAACATTTGATCTGTCTCCAGCAAGTGCCTTCAAACTGGACCAGTCTAAAAATGTGCCTTTTGGTAAAAGTTGACAAAATTTTGACATGACCTAGCTTTTGGAAGGGAAAAAAGAAACATTGTTAACATATATTTTCTCTATACAGCTATTTTCACTTTGTAGAAAAAAAAGTTAGTTGTGTTAGGAGTAATTATTTGTTTTAGGGTATTTTAACCCTTTACCAAACAATCCCTGGTTTTTAAAACCACAAACAAAAAGCCTTCCGAAAACATAGTGGGAAAAGGAGAAAATGCTGGTAACCAGCATTTTCTCCTTTACCCACAATATTTTCTACTCTTCTAAAGTACAGTTTCAATTTCAGAGCCACATTTATTCTGTCGTTTGCAAATGCTTTTAATTTGGACAAGTCTAAAATTTTGTTGTTTGGTAAAGAGTTAAACATAAAAGTACAGGAACCAGCTTATGTGGCTTTGTCAGACAGTGTCGATTAAGATCAGACTGAACAGTGTGCAGTTTGCTATTAGATTTACACTGCCCACCACCATACTGCATTTTCAACCGTATTACTGCAATAAATGGTCTGTTTTGCCTTTTGAACCCTTTCAGCGGCTTAGGTGAAAACACTGACTTTTGAAAATGGCATAGATCAAGATCAGACTGCAGAGAGCATGCAGTCTGATCTTTAATATATATCCCTTTTGTTTGTGTAGTCAAGCCTTTACAATAAAAATCTTTGTAAGTTTCGATGGATTGTATTTAAAACGATCGAAAGAGGTTGAATTCATTCATTTGGTGCTGAAAAGAGTTAGGAAAGTCAAACTCATTACATTCAGTGTTCTGTAAGTTAACCCTTTCCCAAACAATTCCTGGTTTTTACGGGTCTGGAATAGTAGCCTTTTGAAAACATTGTAGGAAAAGGAGATAATGCTGGTAACCAGCATTTTCTCCTTTTCCCCACAATGTTTTCTACCCTATCATAGACAGAAATAATCTTTTCAGCAGGAGTTCATTGTCGTCTGCAAATGCTTTCAATTTGGTCTAGTCCAAAAATTTGTTGTTTGGGAAAGGGTTAACTTGTCTGCTATCTATACAATACATGTATAAGTAATAAAGTAATTCAAATATAATAATGGATTTATCAGTTATAAGTAGCTATACAGAACTAGTTAAGACTTTCCAAAACAACAAATATTTGACCATTCTACGTTAAACCCTTTACAGAATGAAAAAAATTTCAGACTGGTCAAAATTGAAAGCACTTGCAGACGACAAATTAAACATAACTCAAAAATTGAAATTTGTTTCCAGCAGGGTAGAAAACATTGTGGGAAAAGGAGAAAATGCTGGTTAACAAAATTTTCCTTTTCCCACAATGTTTTCAAAAGGCTTCTATCTCAGGGTCGTAAAAACCAGGGATTGTTTGGTAAAGGGTTAAAGACATCAGCAAGGAACAAGCTGAATTTTGCTAAAATGACCATACTCGTCTCAAAAAGGGTAAATAAGCATCCTGAGAAAAAGAAGAAAAGACTGGCTACCCGCATTTTCTCCTTTTTACACACTGTTTCTGAAAGCCTTCATCCTTGAGGTCCTCAAAGCATGGGACTGCTTGGCAAAGGATTAAAATTCACACAGTTCAGAAAACATGAAAACAATAATGAATACAAAACAAATTGTGATGATAATGTGATGATGAAAACATATCACAGATCTGTGTAATAAAACATTTACAAGTACATGTACATTCACTTGTAGCAGTTTTTTTCTCCTTGACCAGATAACACCATTTTCGACTTTTCCATTTCGACCCTTTCCCAAACTTCTAACTTTAGACTCTCCCAAATTGAGAGCATCTGCAGATGACAAATCTACAACTAGTACAATGAACTGCAATTCTTTGACAAGAGTTGAAAATTAGAAAACGTTGGCCAACAGCACTTTCTTCTATAACCCTTTAACAAACAATTCCTGGTCTTTACGATCAGCATTTTCACCTTTTCCAAAAATGTGTTTTTCTCCTTCAGACATAAATTTCATCATCTGAGCCACATTTAATTAAGTTGCCTGCAAATACTTTCAATTTGGACCAGTCCAAAATTTCTTGTTTAGTAAGGATATAAGACAGAAAATATAATAAATCAAATGTATAAGGGTAAAACAACTATGACACCATCATAAGATAGATACATATAAACTGGAATATGTTAAACAGACAACAAGCAAACAAAATAATTGTATTTTTGTATAAAAATGGATTTACTTTGACCTAAATTTCTTTTCTGTCCATGTCCCCTTCCCCCATAAGTAGCCCTGAAAGAACATTATCACTGAGAGGCTGAATTACACAAATCTAGATAAACTCAATCCATCATAAGATTCACCTTTTATAACACTGTAACGCTGTTCTGAGTCAAATAGTTTACCAAACAACAAAATTTTAGAATTGTCCAAATCGATTGCATGTACAGACGACAAGCGAAATGTGACTAAGAAAACTGAAAATTGCCTTTCAAAAGGTAGACAACAATGAGGGGGAGGGGGAAAATCTTGTCTTATTCCTGTTTTCAAAAGCCATTTTCTGCAAGGTTGTTAGGACTTGTGATTCTATGGTAAAGGGAGGATGAATACATTAGTACACAATGCCAACTTTCAACAAACCTGGGAAAGAAGCCTTTTGAAAACCAGCATTTTCTCCTTTTCCCACAATGTTTCCTACCCTTGTAAAGAAAAATTGTACCACTTGAGCCACCTTGGAATTGTGATCTGCAAATGTTTTCCATTTTAACAAGGCCAAAATTTTGTTGTTTGGTAAAGGGTTCAATGAATCTGAAGAATGAAAGCTTTGGAACTTATGGTGAGAAAAGGAGAAAATGCTCATAATTTTATCCAAAAAGTGCTCCTCTACCAAAAGTACCTTCCATATTCACTTGAAACTAGTATTTCCCCTTCTGTGAAATATTTCTACTTTGTGTCACTGGTTGAATAGAATTAATTCTTTACAAAATAAAAAAAAAATCTGACTTATAAAAATCCATAGCAATTAAAGATGAAAATTAAATCTGGCTTATATGTTGAGCTTTCTCCGTAAATGTAGAAAACAGTTTGGGAAAAGGATCGTAAGCTGTTTACCTCCATTTTCTCTTTTTCCAAAATTGTTTCCAAAAGCTTTCTCTGAATAAATGGCTAGATACAAGAAATTTCTCTGCTAGTTTCTCCTTTCCCCCCCACAAAGATTTTCAACCTGTCAAAGGCAGAAATAGTCACTGAAGCTACATTTTAATTTTTCCTTAGCAAAAGATTTCATTTGTTTGAGTCCAAAATTTTCTTGTTTGGTATAGAGGTAGCTTTTGACCACATGACCAATTTTCAACATGTCTAAATTAAAAGCACCTGCAGACAACAAATTCAATGTGATTCAAAAGATTAACTTGTCTTTGAAAGACAGATCCATTGTGTGAAAAGGAGAAAAGGATGCTAGTGACTGGTATTTCCTCCCTTCCCACTATGTTTTCAAAGACTTCTCCTACTGGGTGGTTTAAACTTGAGAATGGTACAGAGTTAAAACAAAACATCCTCTCAAAAAGGGAAAACTGTAAGTTTCAATGCACACTAGTCTAGTCAACCAATAAAACAATGATTTAAGTTTGGAGAAACAACTTGCAGAGTTGCATCAAACTATCTTTTTACCAAATGACAAAATTTTAAACTGGTCCAAAATGGAAGCACTTGCAGGTAACAAAATAAACGTAGCTCAAAAATTGAAATTTGTTTCCACCAGGGTACAAAATATTGTGGGAAAAGGAGAAAATGCTGGTTACCAGCATTTCCTCCTTTTCCAACAATGTTTTCAAATGGCTTCTATCTCAGGATTGTCAAAAGTAGGGACTATGTGGTAAAAGGCTATACACAGATATACTGAGTATAAAGAGCAGATACACGCACATGATTGAGAAAAGCAGAAACAAGCAATTGAGCAAAAACCAAGTCAGCAGAAAGACAAGCAAGTAAACCTGACTTCAAACATAACTGGCAGAGAAAAAAATATAGCAGCAAAACAGAGACTTCCATACCTCTTTACCAAACGACAAATTCATAGACTGGTCCAAATTAAAAGCATTTGCAGATGACAAATGTGACTGAAGAATCGAAATTTGATTTGGAAGAGGGTAGAAAACATTGTGGGAAAAGGAGAAAATGCTGGCTTCTACCTCAGGGTCGTCAAAAGTCATCATTGTGTGGTAAAATGATACAGTGTGAGCGCTCTACCAACTGCACAATCAACCCATGGCTGTTCAAACTACCAACTTCACCCTTTACCAAACAACATAATTTTAGACTTGTCCAAATTGAAATCATTTGCAGACGACAAAATAAATGCGACTCAAGAATTAGAATTTGACTTTAGAAGAGAGGAAAACATTGTGGGAAAAGAACAAAATGCTGGTTACCAGCATTTTCTGTTTTCCAACAATGTCTTCAGAAGGTTTCTTCCTCTGGGTTAAAAAAAACAGGGATTGTTTGGTAAAGTGTTAACTAATTTCCAAATGGCAATATTTCAGGCTTGTCCAAATTTAAAGCATTTGCAGACGACAAAATAAACTTATCTCAAAAATTGAAATTTGATTTGGAAAGGGTAGAAAACATTGAAGGGAAAGGAGAAAATGCTGGTTACCAACATTTTCTCCTTTTCCCACAATGTTTTCTGAAGGCTTCTTTCTCAGGGTCATCAAAAGTAGGGATTGTGTGGTACTGGGTTAAAACTATTCAATCCTTTACCAAATGACAACAAGAGGGCCATTGGCCCTGGAACGCTCACCTTAGACTATAGTTTATGAGTGAAATTCAATTCTTTGAGCAACTTTGGTAAAGCTTTACCCAAGGAACATCCCTGCCAAGTTGCATCAAGATTGGCCCAGTGGGTTAGGAGAAGATGTTTAAAGAAATTGTTGATGGGAGACAGACGCCGGACATAGGGCAATCAAATATCATAAAGCTCTACACCTTCCAGTTTCAAAGAAGAATTTTACATTTTCCTTTTTTGTCCTATGTTTGAACTTGTGGTCCCCGGGGCTGGGTCAGTTTTAACCAAAGCAGCATCCTTGGAACAAACATAGTAGAGGTCCACTTAAAGATGCTACATACTAAGTATCAAGGCTCTACACCTTCCCGTTTAAGAGAAAAAGAAATTTAAAATTTTCCTTCTTTGATCCTATGTTCCAACCCGTGACCTCCAGGGCAGGGCCGGTCTAAATGCCAGGGACATCATATGACAAACTTGGTAGAGGTCCACTAGAAGATTCTGCATACCAAATATCAAAGCTCTGCACCTTCAAGTTTCAGAGAAGATTTCTAAAGTTTTCCTTCTTTGTTGCTATGTTCGTACCTGTGACCTCCCGAGGCAGGGCCAGTTTTGACCCCAAGGGCACAATATGAACAAACTTGGTAGAAATCCACTAGGAATTGCTACATGCCAAATAGCATAGCTCTATGCCTTCTAGTTATAGAGAAGAAGAATCTTAAAATTTTCTTTCATTGTTCCTATGTTCGAATATGTGACCCCTGGGGCAGGGCCAGTTCTGACTCCACGGGCATGATTTGAACAAACTTGGAAGAGGTCCACTAGGAGATGCCACATACCAAATATCAAAGCTCTATGCCATCTAGTTTCAGAGAAGAAGAAATTTAAAGTTTTCCTTCTTCGTTCCTATGCTCAAACTAGTGACCCCCGGGGTGGGGCCAGATTTGACCCCAGGGACATTATTTGAATAAACTTGGTAGAAGTCCACTAGGACATACAACAGACCAAATATCACAGCTCTATGCTTTCTAGTTTCTGAGGAAAAGAATTTCAAAGTTTTCCTACTTTGTTCCTATGCTCAAATTTGGCCCCGGGATGGGGCCAATTTTGACCCCAGGGACATAATTTGAACACACTTGGTAGAGGTCCACTAAAAGATGCCACATATTAAATATCAAAGCTCAACGCCTTCAAGTTTCAGAGTAGAAGATTTTTAAAGTTTTCCTTCTTTGTTCCTATGCTCAAACTTGTGACCCCCGGGTTGGGGCCAGTTTTGACATCAGGGGCATAATTTGAACAAACTTGGTAGAGGTCCACTAGGACATGTCACATACTAAATATCAAAGCTCTACGCCTTCAAGTTTCAGAGGAGAAGATTTTTAAAGTTTTCCTTCTTTGTTCCTATGCTCAAACTTGTGACCCCTGGGGTGGGGCCATTTTTGACCCCAGGGACATAATTTGAGCAAAATTGGTAGAGGTCCACTAGGAGATGCTACATACCAAATATCAAAGCTCTACCCCTTCAGGTTTCAGAGGAGAAGATTTTTAAAGTTTTCCTTCTTTGTTCCTATGCTCAAAGGCGCTAACACGTGTTATCCCCTGGGGCGGGGCCAGTTTTGACCCTGGGGCATAATTTGAACAAACTTGGTAGAGGTCCATTGGGAGATGCTACATACCAAATATCAAAGCTCTACTCCTTCTAGTTTCAGAGGAGAAGATTTTCAAAGATTTCGTTTTTTTTTTCATTTTGTTGCCATGGCAACCAGAGTTAAGGGTGGAATTAAATTCTTTGAACAATTTTGGTAGAGTTTCACCCAAGGAACATTCCTGCCAAGTTTCATGAAGATTGGCCCAGTGGTTTAGGAGGAGAAGATGTTTAAAGAAATTGTTGATGGACGATGTACGAAGGTCGACGGACGCCGGACATTTGGTGATCACAATAGCTCACCTTTAGCACTTTGTGCTAAGGTGAGCTAAAAATTGGAAGCATTTGCAGTTGAGAAATAAAATGTAGCAATTAATATTAAGTTGACATCTAGATCATTTTACATGCTTTAGAAAGCAGCCTGAATCAAGGTCAGACAACTCAGGAACATGTAGTCTAATCTTGTTAACCCATTACCACACAATCCCTACTTTTGACGACCCTGAGGAAGAAGCTTTTAGAAAACATTGAGGGAAAAAGAGAAAATGCTAGTGACCAGCATTTTCTCCTTTTCCCACAATGTTTTCTACCCTCCACAAACCAAATTTCAAATTTTCAGTCACTTTTGTCGTCTGCAACTGCTTTCAATTTGGACAAGCCAAAAATTTTGTCATTTGTTAATGGGTTAAAATCCCAATGTTTGGTAAAGGATTAATCAAACATTAGAACCAATTTTTGTATGTATGGTGTGTAAGGCTGTTTTCAATATTATTTCTGTTATATCATAGCACAGCCAGTGCACTTATTCATGCTTTTTTTGGAATTCCTCCCCCCCCCCTCCCCCCAAAAAATGCCTAAGCCACTGGCTGCTTTCCCACATAACTATTGTCAAAATGATTCACAGAAGCAACAAATAGTTGAACTACGATTCTAGTACCAAAATGGCTGATATTTTGAAATTTTTTTCCTGAAAAACAACTGAGAAAATTACTGGTTACCAGCATTTCTACTTTTCCCACAATTTTTTCTACCTTTTTCATAGCAGATTTTAACTTTTCAGTCACACTTATTTTGTCCTCTGCAAATGCTCTCAATTTGGACCAGTCCAAAATTTTGTCGTTTGGTAAAGAGTTAAAAAATTTGTTCAAGGTAAGTTGCTCTTTGTTATCTTCATTGAAGCCTAATATTTTCTAGATTTGAAGTCAAAACAACTTTCTAAACTGAACCTTTGTTCAAAAACATGGAAATTGGATGAAAAAGAAAAAAAGTGTAATACAAAAAAAAATCAAGACAGTACATGACAGTCTATCCATGATGCCATTTTAAAAACCTATCAACATTTTTTTTTTTTTTCAAAGAAATATCACCGGTAAAAACCATATCAAAATACAAATTTACAAAACATAATTCAAATATAAACGACTATCAACAATCAAAGAAGTTACATGTACATGTATAACAAATCTCATTTACAATCCACTGATTTTTTAACATAAATGTACAATGTCCAACAAAACAAACCAAGATTTATATAATAAAAACAAAACTAGATACCAATAACTTTGAGTCGGGCACCGTGAGAAAGGGGTTTAACTCATTACCAAACAACATAATTTCAGGTTTGTCCAAATCAAAAGCATTTGCAGACAGCAGAATGAAAGTGAATGAAAATTTGAAATTTGTCTTGTGAAGGGTAGAAAATATTGTGGGAAAAGGAGAAAATGCTGGTTACCAGCATTTTCTCCTTTTCCCACAATGTTTTCCAAAGGCTTCATTCTCAGGGTCATCAAAAGAAGGGATCGTGTGGTAATGGGTTAATTCATATTTGTAATGCATTATTTCAAGCAAGTTCTTGCATAAAACGAAGCCATTATGTCTCTACCTCCACTGATCATAAGGGTAAGAGAATGACTAGCCCTAAACTCTTTACCACACAAGAAAATTTTAGACTGGTCCAAATTCAAAGCATTTGCAGACAACAAAATAAAGGTGACTGAAAAATCGAAATTTGTTCTGGGAAGGGTAGAAAACACTGTGGGAAAAGGAGAAAATGCTGGTCACCAGCATTTTCTCCTTTTCCCCTCAGTGTTTTCAAAAGGCTTCTTTCTCAGGGGTGTCAAAAGTAGGGATTGTGTGGTAATGGGTTAACTCTTTATCAAACGACAAACTTGTAGACCAGTCAAATTTGAAAGCATTTGCAGATGACAAAATAAATATGGCTAAAAAATTGAAAATTGTTTTGAGGAGGGCAGAAAGCATTGTAGGAAAAGAAGAAAATGCTGGTTACTAGCAGTTTTTTCTTTCCTACAATGTTTTCGAAAGGCTTCTTTTTAATGGTGGTTAAAAGTCGTAATTGTGTAGTAAAGAGTTAACATGCAGAAATTGTAATAGGTTTAAACCCGAGTTGGCCTGTGCCGACTGCACAGGCCGACATGTAATGACACCTTTAGCAGTTTGCATTCACCATTTACCACACAATCCTAAGTTTTAATGCCCTTGGGGAAGGAGAATGTTCAAATCAGTGCGAGAAAAAGAGAAAATATTGGTAAGTAGCATTTTCCGCCGTCCGACATTATTTTCCACCCACATGATTTCTATCATTTGTACCACATTTACTTTATCCCCTGAACATGCGGTGGATTTGGACCAAAAATTTGTATAGTAGGGACTTAATTCTTTACCAAATAATCCCTGTTTTTTACGGCCAAGAGGAAGAGGCCTTCTGAAAACATTGCAGGAAACGGAGTGCTGGTAACCAGCAATTTCTCCTTTTCGGACCATGTTTTTTTTTTCTCTTCCAAACTAAAGGTTTAATTTTTGAGTCACATTCATTTTTACATCAGCAAGTGCAATGAATTTGGTTCAGCCAAATATTTTGTCATTTGGTACGGAGTTAAACCACCTTTCTGAAAAAACTTGTTTTCTTTCTCATTTCTCATTAGGGTCCAAATTCTGATGTTTACAAACCTAAGTTTCCCAAATTAAGCAGATGAAAAAGGGATTTCTTGTAGTCTGTGTTTAACACCATTTTAAACATTACCTCAGTCATATCACATCACCCAGTGAACCTACTCATGCGTTCCATGTGGATTTCTTTTTACCCATCAAAATAAACAGTGTCAAAGCAATGGTTGGCTGAGAAAGGAATTTCTTGTAGTCGATGTTAAACACCATTTTAAACATTACCTCAGTCATATCACATCAGCCAGTAAACCTACTCATGCATTCCCTGTGGATTTCTTTTTACCTGCCCAAATAAACAGTGTCAAAGCAATGGTCGGCTGAGAAAGGAATTCATCCTACCGATATGACTAAAATCAAGGCCAATAGGCTCAACTTGGGAAGTGAAGCAAATGTTTGCTACACAATTTTTTACAGTGTCTACTTCTATACTTGTGGTATGATGGGCAACACTTTCATGATGCTGAATCAAACAGAGTAGAAACATCTTTGTGAAGGAGTTTTGAGCAATTTCTGCAATGTTTCAGATCCTCTGAGAACCTGTTTCAAGTACCATGATTCAAATCCTCTCTAAGAGGGAAATAAGTTATGATTGTTTGATAAGATCAAGTGGCCCCTCTTCCCTGCTAGCAGTCCCCTGAACCCCAAACTTCTGCCTCTTCTGAAGAGGCATGTAGCCCCAGTTATCTCCATATCTGGGCCTTAAATCAGGAATGGGTTGTGAGACAGAATGTGAGAGCTGCATGTAGTTTGGCTGCTGCATGTACCGCTGTGTTGAAGAGTTGGATATCAATGCAGGAGGTGAATGTGAGTGAGAAGTGCACACTGGGGGTGTGAATGACTGAGCATTGTTTTGTTCATGTTGATCAATAATCAGACGCTTTTTCATTGGAATGGATCTCTCTTCCTTGAAGCTATCAGACCTTGCAAAATCATTCATCCCTGGCTTATCCTGCTTAGTTCCATCATGAGAATCTTGCTTTAAAGTGACAGAGTTCATCTGATCCAAGTCACGATCTCCACTTGAGGTAAAGATCCTTGTATGTAAAGGTAGAAACTTTTGATCAATCCCGGACTGTGTCTCAACTTCTTTCTTGTGTATCAATAACTGAGAACTGGGTGGTACAGCAGTCAATAATACTGTTTCTTGATTTGGAATCATTATTTTCATAGGTGCAATATCAGATGTGCAACAAAATATTCCACCACTACACTCATACTCCAAAGGTTTCAAAGTTAAAGATGTTTTTTCCTCCATCAGACTGGTCTGTCGTTGCATGTTCTTCGTCATTTTCTCTGCAGTATCATGATTTAAGCTGTCCACATTGTAGGTGTTATTCTGCGTTTTTCTTTCCATCTCTGTAGCATTGACAGGCTGACAGGTTACCATGATACCTATAAAATCATAACAAAGGTACAAGGTGTTTTGTAATGATTGATTCACTTATGCCAAGGTTATATTATTTACAAATGTAACACAATACCCATAAATGAGTGTAGCCTATTACCTTTTAAATTAAATAATGATCAAAAATATCCATATAAAACAAAGTTAATCAACATAAACTGGAACTGTTGCAGGCTGACAAATACAGTCTCTATTGCCAAGTAATTAAGGAAAACTATTCAAAGGTACATGACTCCTTAACTCATTACCAAACGACACTATTTTAGGCTTGTCCAAATTGAAAGCATTTGCAGACGACAAAATAAAAGTGACTTTAAATTTGAAATTTGTTTTGTGAAGGGTAGAAAACATTGTGGGAAAAGGAGAAAATGCTGGTTACCAGCATTTTCTCCTTTTCCCACAATGTTTTCTGAAGGCTTCTTTCTCAGGGGGGGTAAAAAGTAGGGATTGTGTGGTAATGAGTTAAACAGTCATCCAGTAATTCACAAGTTTCAAAAGATTGTCAGATGTTTCTACTGGCAAAGATTGTTTGGTTCATTAAAGGATTGAACTCTATTAAAAGTGAAGAATATCGAGTACACCTTTCAGGGAAAGTAACCATTTGATGACCTAGTCTTGTTTTCTAAACAAAGTCCATATTAGTCACATTTCTTTGAAATTTGCTAGTATTGTACAGGTTGTACGGAAACCCTTTCAAATTTAGCTGCATTTCTAACCGTGTAGTTTTGAGCAATTGCACTTCATTTTTTACACTGTTCAATTCACCATGCTGCTCGTGCTGTCTTTATGGGTTCAGAGATCTTATACATGTGTATATACGATCCCTGACGGGTTCAACCTCATTTGCAAGAACACATTTTTGTGTGTTTTTGTCTTTCGATCTTTTTGCGTCATGAATTCATAAATTATATTTGCATAAAAGCAAAATCACTGCCAGTAGAGTGATTTAAGGCCCTCAAGGGCCTTAGTTTTCATTACAGGCACTTTATCTGACCTAAACAATATCCTACAATCCTGGTGAAACTTGTTCATTTCCTTACCTAATGTACAGAAGAGTGCTCGAAGAGAGATAACTGTAGCAGACTGGCAATATACATGTATGTTGATTATTTGTGCAAGTAATTGAATTGAATCAAAATGGTGCAACTTTCTAAAGAGCTTCAAATTTTAATGATGACAAAAAAGTACATGTCTCTGTCATATCCCACCACAGAATTCAAAAGTATACAAAAACGTAAAAATTTTTACGTATAAATTTGGTTCTTTTGAATATTTAAATGTCAATGTGCGTTAGTACAGTCTTTTGGATACTTCTTATTTGTTGGTTGGTTTCAATGCACACCTGGGTGAACAAATGGATTTGGTCCATAATACTGGCATAGCTATGAAGACTTACACTGCAGCGAGATGCATCTTTTGCACACATGTGCTTATAGTGATGAAACTTGAAATGCATGGTCAAAAGATTTTATCACTTTGTAAGGAAAACTAGTTAAACACTGCAAATAGATGTTGTGAAAAGGGTCATTATACATGCCATGCTTTGTTAAGAAATAGCCCTATTAATTGTACAGTTGATTTCTTCAAAAAGTTGAATGGTATTTGATTTTTTTTGTATTGGAGTTTAACACCACTTTAACCCTTTACTCCACAGATACTCATTTCTACGCATTGTTTGTAGGAGCCTTTGAAAAACATTGTGGCAAAAGGTGAAATTGCTCGTGACGAGCAATTTCACCTTTTGCCACAATGTTTTCTACACTATCAAAAGGTGTCATATACACATATGAAACGGCTTCGTCCTTGCTGTTATTTAGGGTCAACTAGAGATGCCATAGAAATGCCTTATGGGGTAAAGGGTTAACAGTTTTGGTCACATTACTGTGGTTGGTTCACCTAGACATGTGTTTACTGGCTCTCTCACACCAGTAGTGATGCAATCTTTTTTCCAAGCCATTGACTTTCTTTTCTCACATGCATCAGAGGTGCGAGGTTGTATGCTAACTACTGACCTGTCTTGTCGAGTGGTTGGTATTTACCCCATTACCAAACAACAATATTTCAGACTGGCCCAAATTGAAAGCATTTGCAGACAACAAAATAAAAGTGACTAAAAATTTGAAATTTGTTTGGTGAAAGGAGGAAAACATTGTGGGAAAAGGAGAAAATGCTGGTTACCAGCATTTTCTCCTTTTCCCACAATGTTTTCTAGAGGCTTCTTTCTCAGGGGTGTCAAAAGTAGGGATTGTGTGGTAATGGGTTAAAGTAAAAGGTTGGCAAAGAAAGCATTTTCTGTAAAGTCTACTATATAAAGTTTAAAAACAGAGTTTATATCCAAATGACATTCTGAAAGCCTATTTCTCCATCCTTTACCATGCAAATCTGAGATTTAATGACACTGAACAAAGAGACACCTTTTGAAAACAATTGGAAAAACGGGACAATCCTTGCAAAGGGAATTTTATCCTTTTCCCATAATGCTTTCTGCATTTCTAAAAAGCAAATCTTACCATTTGAGCCTTATTTAATGTCATCTGAACTTGGTTTGGTTTTGGACAAGTCTAAGATATTTTGGGTCCTGAGGTAAAGAGTTAACTTACAATACAATGCCGTGTTTATTACACCAAAACAGATTACTGAAGACTTTAAATATATTGCCATAACAACAGCTACATCATTCTTAGTTTGGTGATACCATCTTAGCCATATTTTTTCTTTCCATCACATCAAATCATAAATTTATATTTAGCTCCTTAACAAATGATGAAAATTGAGGCTTGTTCAAATCAGAGGCATTTGCAGACGACATTTCAACCCTTAACTCTTTACCAAACGACAAAATTTTGGACTAGTCCAAATTGAAAGCATTTGCAGACGACAACATAAAAGTGACTGTAAATTTGAAATTTGTTTTGTGAAGAGTAGAAAACATTGTGAGAAAAGGAGAAAATGCTGGTTATCAGCATTTTCTCCATTTCCCACAATGTTTTCTAAAGGCTTCTTTCTCAGGGGCGTCAAAAGTAGGGATTGTTTGGTAATGGGTTAAGTATATTTCATTGTTGTAGTTTACTTTGCAGCCAGTGTAGATCAGGATCAGAAAGCACATTTTGTGCAGTCTGATCTCTGATCTTCACTGTCTGCTTCGATAAACTTCTGCAAATATAAAGCATCCAAAAAAATGTAATTATCTTGGTCTAATTCTACAAAGAAATTGGCTGGGTTTAGTTGGTGCTGTATGGATTAACCCATTAGCACATGGCAAAATTTTAGACCTATCCATATTGAAAGCATTTGCAGACAATAATTTCATAGTGGCTCAAATGAGGCATTTTTTATTCATAGGGTAGAAAACTTTGTGGGAAAAGGAGAAAATAGTGGTTACCACTATTTTCTCCTTTTCCCACAATGTTTTCAAAAGGCCTCTTCCTTGGGGTCGTTAAAGGCGTCATTGTGTGGTAAAGGATTAAACATGGCTGACAGCATAGCCATTCTCTTTCACAGGCCTGAAGATGTATGAAATGGACAAAATAATGGTTACCAGTATTTTTTTTCCTTTCCCACAATGTTTCAGATGTCTTCGTCAACTTCATCGTTAAAATTTGGGACTGAACATACATGTTAACCTGCATTTTCTCCCTTCCCCATATTGTTTTGTACCCTTTCAAAGACAATGGCCACTTTTTGAGCCACTCTCATCTTAAGATTGCAACAGTTTTATAATATACAAGTCAACAGTTTTGTTAGCTTGTAAAGCAAATTGATTAGCACTTTACCAAACCATCCCTGATTTTCACGACCCAGGGAAGGAAGGCATTTGATAACATTGTGAAAGAAGGAGAAAAAGAAGATGCTGGTAATCAGCATTTTCTCCTTTTCCCGCAATGTTTTCTATCCTATCAAGAAACTTAAGCTCATTTTTATCTGTTTTAAATTTATTGTGTGCAGATATTTTGAATTTATAAGAGTCTAAAATTTGGCGTTTGGGAGAGGGTAATGCTACTTCTTTCCATGACCAAATATCAAGCTATAATCAGGATGATAAAAATAATTCTACTCAGGACACGACACAGAGGATATCTGCTTTTTTTTTGGTGAGAGATGGAAATTTATTTCATAGAGTGAACATCATCAGTAACATTTTCACGAGTGGCACAGCCACAAGTGAAAACATTACCAATGATATTCACTCGATGAAATTAATCTAGATCACCAGAAAAATCAAATAAGTCTATTCATTTCATGCTTTTAATCCTTTCTTGGATGAATTTTATCAAAATCCAGCACATTTCTTTTCAGCTATTCCCTGTGGCATACCCCCTTAACCCATTACCACACAATCCCTACTTTTGACACCCCTGAGAAAGAAAACTTATGAAAACACTGTTGGAAAAGGAGAAAATGCTGGTAACCAGCATTTTCTCCTTTTCCTACAGTGTTTTCTACCCTTCCCAGAATCCCAGAACATCTTTCAATTTTTCAGTCACCTTTATTTTGTCGTCTGCCAATGCTTTCAATTTGAACCAGTCTAAAATTTTGTCATTTAGTAATGGGTTAAATCTGCATAGCCATCCATTACAATATTAGGTCATGCGAGAAAAATGTAAGGTGAATGACGTCATATTTCTGTCTGGTTGTGAGTCATGCACATTTTACCTAGGTAACTAGAATATAAAAATCTGTATTTTTACTGGTCGTAACCATGGAATATAAAAAAAAAGTTTCACCGCTACCTCTTGATATCCTACTGGAAAGCATGAAATAAACTCTTCCTTTTCCCTTACCTCTTGGACCATGTTTGACTTCAAAAGTTTTCATCCAGTTGATAAAAGATTTAATATCCCTGACCTCCAAACTGTGGACAATATCTAAGCACTTCTCTTTGGCATGTAGAATGTTAGCTGTGGACAACAACATAGAAATGTGAGCCCTGCTCAAAAGGGGGCTTTATCCTTTACCAAACAATCCCTTGTTTTTACAACCCTGAGATAGAAGCCTTTTGAAAACATTGTGGGAAAAGAAGAAAGGGCTGTTAACCACCATTTTCATCTTTTCCCACAATGCTTCCTGCCCTGCTGCAAATAAATTTCAATTTTTGAGTTTCCTTTATTTTGTCATCTACAAGTGCTTTCAATTTGGATCAGTCTAAAATTTTGATCCACTCTGTCCACAAAAGTTTCTGGTGTCATCTAGGGTATGCAAAGACTAAAAGCAGGCAGTTTTGTTAAAATGATTCTACAAAACATTTCAAATTTTTAGTTAGTGAAATATTGATCTACAGGAAATATATAATTCGTTGAAAACACTTTCTGCTTATGTGACCATCTTTGTTCGCGAGTCTATTTTGCCATTCTGTCATAATCATGATTTTCTGCTCTGTACACTTCCAGAGGGTTAAGAAAGTGCAAAAAAGTAGTTCCTGACTTCCGGCAAAAGGTTTATATAGTTACATTCCAGTGAATATATTAACTGTAGGAATATCAAAATGTAACCAATCAATCACAGTATCTTGCCACCCCAATATAACAAGAGAGCCATTGGCCTTAAAGCACTCACCTGAGTTAAGTCATTTATAGCTGACAAAGCTGAAGAGATCCTGGTTTAACTCTTTCCCAAACGACAAAATTATAGACTGGTCCAAATTCAAAGCACTTCCAGACGACAAAATAAACGTAACTCAAAAACTGAAATTTATTTCCATCAGGGTAGAAAACATTGTGGGAAAAGGAGAAAATGCTGGTTACCAGCATTTTCTCCTTTTCCCACAATGTTTTTCTCAGGGTCGTACAAACCAGGGATTGTTTGGGAAAGAATTAACCCATTATTACACAGTCCTGTCTTTTAACGATCCTGAGTAAGAAGCTTTTTGAAAACATTGTAGGAAAAGGAGAAAATACTGGTAACCAGCATTTTCTCCTTTTCCCCCTAATGTTTTTTTATCCTTTACAAAACAAATTCTAAAACTTCGGTTACTTTTATTTTGTCGCTTGCAAATGTTTTCGACTTGAGCAAACCTAAAATTTTGAGATTTGGTAATTAGTTAAATGATGTAAAACACATGAGTGTAAGCGCCCTTTCTTTTCTAATCCAACACAGCAAAATTTGCAACTTTTCCAAGATACCATCAAGACAAACATTCTGACCAAGTTTCAAAAGCATCAGACTGAAAGTGTGGCCTCCAAAGTGCACACTAGCTATTTCTAAGGTTTAGCGCAATGAACTTCTTTTAGACTCAACATGACCCTATTTCATACTTGTTCGAGATATCATCAAGATAAAGGTGTGACCTAGTTTCATGAGCATCAAGCTAAAAATATGACCTCTAGAGTGCACACAAGTTTTTTTCCGAAATTTGGCCCAATGACTTTCTTTTTGACTCAACAAGAGCCAATTTTGAACTTGTCTCTGAGTTATCATCATGGCAAACATTTTGACCAGCTATCATATGTATCAGATTGAAAATGTGGCCTCTAGAGTGCACACATGGTTTTTCCAAGATCTGGCATAAAGACCTACCTTTTGACCCAACATGACCCAATTTTGAACTTGTCCTAGGTATCATTAAGAAAAATCTTCTGGCCAATTTTGGAGACAGCACAGTCACAACAGTTCACCTGAAGCACTTTATGTTCAGGTGAGCTAATAAAATGGAATATACTATCTTCTAACCCTAGTGTTCTTTTTAAAACTGGGGTGTCCTTTATCAAGCACTGCTGAGCCAAAACCTACTATCAGTGAATTCCAGACATAAATATGATAGATGTGGAAATATATGACAGAAGTACTGTAAACTATTTCAGCACCATAGTGACCTATTTACCTGTACCAGTGTCTGATGATTTTGTTTCCTCTCTGTATGGATAATCTCGAGACGACAATCTATGATCTCCACTACGTTCAAAGTGACCTTGACCATTCTGCCCAGTATCACTGAAAGATATGCAATATTTTGTAAACAATATTTCATTACCTCCCTAGATTTTTTTTAACACTTCACCAAACGACAAATTTTTAGACTGGTCCAAAATTAAAGCAATTGCAGACGACAATAAAAACTAAACTCAAAAATTGAAATTTGTTTCCAGCATGGTAGAAAACATTGTGGAACAAATTTTTAGACTGGTCCAAATTGAAAGCAATTGCAGACGACAATAAAAACTAAACTCAAAAATTGAAATTTGTTTCCAGCATGGTAGAAAACATTGTGGAACAAATTTTTAGACTGGTCCAAATTGAAAGCAATTGCAGACGACAATAAAAAATAAACTCAAAAATTGAAATTTGTTTCCAGCATGGTAGAAAACATTGTGGCATAAGGAGAAAATGCTTGTAACCAGCATTTTCTCCTTTTCCCACAATGTCTTCAAAGGCTTCTTTCTTAGGGTCCTTAAAAGTCAGGGTTGTGTGGTAAAGGGTTAAAACCCTTGCCAAAAAATCACTATCATGTTTCAGAACATCCTTGAAGAACAAAAGGCTTTTAAAAACATCTATGAGAAAGGGAGAAAATGTAGGTAACCAGCATTTTCTCCTTTTTCAGCAATGCTTTAAAAAACCTTTATCATTCGGGTCATCATAACTTAGGATTGTGCTGTAAAGGATTAACCCATTACCAAACGACAAAATTTAAGACTGGTCCAAATTGAAAGCATTTGCAGACGACAAAATAAAAATGACTGAAAAATTGAAATTTGTTCTGGGAAGGGTAGAAAACACTGTGGGAATAGGAGAAAATGCTGGTTACCAGCATTTTCTCCTTTTCCCAGTGTTTTCAAAAGGCTTCTTTCTCAGGGGCGTCAAAAGTCGGGATTGTGTGGTAATGGGTTAAGGTCCCAATTGCAAATTTCTAATTTTCTGCAGGAATCATAACAAAGTCAGTAGCACACTATTAACTCTTTACCTGTTGGCAAAATTTTGGAACAGTCCAAATTGTAAGCATTTGCAGACAACAAAATAAATGTAACTCAAATAGTGAAATTTGCCTTTGGTAGGGTAGAAAGCACTGTGAGCAACACAGGAAATGTTGGATTTCAACTTTTTCTTCTTCTCAAAAGTTGTTTTCAAAAGCCATCATCACTCGACTTCAATAAGTACGGACCCTGTGACGAGCCTTTGAATGACATAAGTCCCTACCTGTAAGCAGGACTGTATCTATTTGTAATGTTACTCTCTGTCTTTCCATACATCTGGTACCCTGTATCTGTATGATTGTCACCTCTGTCCAAGGATTTACTTGTCTGGGGCATTTGTATGTGAGGGGAACCAGAATCAGGCCAGCTGTTTCCACTGCAATAAATGTTCCCATAAATAAAAAATTTGGCTCTATGTAGGTAACAGACATTCTTTTATTGCCACCTGCATTATGTCTTTTGCATCTTGCAACAAATATTTGGAACAGTGTGAAAAAAAATAGAACATTCACGGATAAGAGGGCCATGATGGCATTTAAATGAATATCAAACACTAAAAGTCTTGACTGGCATTGACAGAGACATAAATCATAAAAAGTCTGCATGGCGAAAAACTTCAAAAAGAAAAAGTCTTGTATCCCCCTTCAGCAAAACAAGAGGGCCAAGATGGCCCTGGGTCGCTCACCTGAATTTTTGAGATGACCATAGTCTATTCTTTTTTTTTGAGGTATTGAAACATTGGAACCAAATTTATAATTTTGCCAAGCAATTTTCAAAAGGTCACCTGTAAAAGTCATTTTGAAATCTGACCATCAGTTTCAAAAAGAAGAATTTTTAAGAATTCTTCATTTCTGTATAAGAGCAAGTAGCCCCCATCCACGAGAGCCATGTTTCTTGATGAATCAAAATTTACGAACAAGTTTTGAAAAGGGTCACCCAAGGAACATCTCTCTGAAATTGTTTCAAAATCTGACCAGGGGTTTCAGAGAAAGAGAATTTTAAAGAATTTCATCATGTCCGTATAGTGCAAGTAGCCCCCATTCACAAGAGCCATGTTTCTTGACGGATCAAAATTATATGTACAGCTTTTGGAAAGGGTCACCCAAGGAACATCTCTGTCAGATTATTTTAAAATCTGACCACGGGTTTCAGAGAAGAAGAATTTTCAAGAATTTCTTCATTTCCATATAGTGCAAGTAGCCCCCATTCACTAGAGCCATGTTTCGTGGCCAATCAAAATTTTGTGAACAATTTTAGAAAAGGGTCACCCAAGGAACATCTCTGTGAAATTATTTCAAAATCTGTCCAGCCATTTCAGAGAAGAAAAATTTTCAAGAATTTCTTCATTTCGGTATAGTGCAAGTAGCCCCCATTCACCAGAGCCATGTTTCTTGACCAATCAAAATTTCGCGAACAATTTTTGAAAAGGGTAACCCAAGGAACAAGTCTGTGAAATTATTTCAAAATCTAACCAGCTGTTTCAGAGAAGAAGAATTTTTAAGAATTTCTTCATTTCTGTATAGTGCAAGAAGCTCCCATTCACCAGAGCCATGTTTCTTGACGGATCTAAATTTCGCGAACAATTTTTTAAAAGGGTCACCCAAGGAACAACTCTGTCAAATTATTTCAAAATCTGACCAGCGGTTTCAGAGAAGAAGAATTTTTAAGAATTCCTTCATTTTTGTATAGTGCAAGAAGCCCCCATTCACCAGAGCCACATTTTTTGACAGATCAAAATTTCACTAACAATTTCTGAAAAGGGTCACCCAAGGAACATATCTGTGAAATCATTTCAAAATCCGACCAGCGGTTTCAGAGGAGAAGATTTTTAAAGAATTCCTTCATTTCTGTATAGTGCAAGAAGCCCCCATTCACCAGAGCCACATTTTTTGACAAATCAAAAATTCACGAACAATTTTTGAAAAGGGTCACCCAAGGAACATATCTGTGAAATTATTTCAAAATCCGACCAGCGGTTTCAGAGGAGAAGATTTTTAAAGAATTTGCTAAAAAATTCCATTTCGTTGCCATGGCAACCAGAGTTTTTGATGAAATCAAATTCTGTGAAAAATTTTTAAAGAGGACCTCCCAAGGAACATTCCTGCCAAGTTTAGTCCAAATCCGCCCAGCGGTTTAGGAGGAGTTGATGTTTAAAGAATTGCTGACGACGCACGACGGACACCGGGTAATCCTAAAAGCTCCCCTTCAGCACGTTGTGCTCAGGCGAACTAAAAACCCAACAACATATTCTATTCAAATGCAAAGATTGTATCTGTGAATATGTGCAGGTCTAACCAAGTATTATTAATGTACTCTTAACTAAAGTACTTTGAAGAGAAGATTTCAAAATCTAAGAAGCAGAAAACATTTTTTCAACAGCATGAATAGTAAAGTTCTGGAACAAAATATTGAATGATAAAAACTTTACTACATATTGATTATTCCAATCATCTGAACATCAAAATAAATCACTCTTTCTGAAAACTGAACATTTTCTATCCAAAACACTCGCACATCTTATACCAATCATGCAATAAGGCTATATTTTTTACCAAACCTGCTAGAAGTCGACTAGACAAGGCTACATGCCCATCTTGGCAGATCTACGCCTGATGGTTTGGAACCCGACAATTCCTTTAAATTTCAACTATATGCCAACTTTAGTAGCACTACACTTTTATCGAAGAACAAGATTGAAGAAAAATGGTCAAGTTTGGTTAGTAAGTCTGTTTTGGTTTGATCCAGTCTGGTCATTGAGGCTGATCTTGTTCCTACTTGTCAGTTCTGAAAAGCAAGTCCACTCAAGTTGCTCAATTCAGTCAAGTTCACCTGGTGACCTTGTCCATTGTGCATTGGCATTTTACAAAAACTTCCTATATGTTGTTCTTAATGAACTCATTACCAAAGGAAAAAATTTTACACTGTTCCAAATTGAAAGCATTTGCAGATGGCACTTTCAATATATCATTTATCTGAAATGATTATAATATGTCTGTGAAAGTGGAGAAAACATTGTAAGAAAAGGAGAAAATGCTGGCAACCAGCATTTCCTCCTTTTCCCACAAGGTTTTTCAAAGGCTATTTCCTCAGGATCGTTAAAACTCAGGATTATGGGGTAACAAGTTAAACAAGAGCGGCAAATTGTCGCAAGATACGCCCGTCTTGCCCCAAGTTGTAAAGCTGGGGCATGCACCGGACAAAATTCAAGTATGAAAAACAACAAAGGGCAATAACTCAAAAATTAAGCAAGCAAGAGTTGTGATTCCTGCGCACTGCACTCCCCCTCAATGAGATCTATCCACCCATGAAATTTCATAACCCTAGCTAGTATAGTTTTGGAGATATGCTCCGGACAAAAATCAAGTATGAAAAACAACAAAGGGCAATAACTCAAAAATTAAGCAAGCAAGAGTTATGATTCCTGTGCACTGCACTCCCCCTCGGTGAGATCTATCCAGCCATGAAATTTCATACCCCTAGCTAGTATAGTTCTGGAGATATTCAGCGGACAAAACTGAAGTATAAAAAATGGCAAAGGGCAATAACTCAAAAATTAAGCAAGCAAGAGTTATATTTCTTGTGCACTGCACTCTCCCTCGATGAGATCTATCCACCCATAAAATTTCATAACCGTAGCTATTATAGTTTTGGAGATATGCTCCGGACAAAATTCAAGTATGAAAAACAACAAAGGGCGATAACTCAAAAATTAAGCGAGCAAGAGTTATGATTCCTGTGCACTGCACTCTCCCTCGATGAGATCTATCCACCCATGAAATTTCATAACCCTAGGTAGTATAATTTTGGAGATATGCTCCGGACAAAATTCAAGTATGAAAAACAACAAAGGGCAATAACTCAAAAGTTAAGCGAGCAAGAGTTATGATTCCTGTGCACTGCACTCCCCCTCGATGAGATCTATCCACCCATGAAATTTCATAACCCTAGGTAGTATAGTTTTGGAGATATGCTCCGGACAAAATTCAAGTATGAAAAACAACAAAGGGCAATAACTCAAAAATGAAGCAAGCAAGAGTTATGATTCCTGTGCACTGCACTCCCCCTCGATGAGATCTATCCACCCATGAAATTTCATAACCCTAGGTAGTATAATTTTGGAGATATGCTCCGGACAAAATTCAAGTATGAAAAACAACAAAGGGCAATAACTCAAAAGTTAAGCGAGCAAGAGTTATGATTCTTGTGCACTGCACTCCCCCTCGATGAGATCTATCCACCAATGAAATTTCATAACCCTAGGTAGTATACTTTTGGAGATATGCTCCGGACAAAATTCAAGTTTGAAAAACAACAAAGGGCAATAACTCAAAAGTTAAGTGAGCAAGAGTTATGATTCCTGTGCACTGCACTCCCCCTCGATGAGATCTATCCACCCATGAAATTTCATAACCCTAGCTTGTATAGTTTTGGAGATATGCTCCGGACAAAGAACTGGACACCGCCCGCCGGCCCGCCTGCCCGGATGACTGCCCGCCCGGACGCCCGCCCGCCCGGCACGGGTGATCCCATAATACGTCCCGTCTTCGACGGGCGTATAAAAAGCAAATATAGAACATATCAATTTGATATGACTTTGCATTTGAATACTTTCTGGAATTTCTTGTTTCCATGCTTTCTCCCTTACTAGTTGGCCAGGCTTCTAGCAAGACCAGGAGGACTTGCAGCACCGGGAACAAAAACATGAGGATAAAAAAGGTTAGGATAACCTCTATGTGCATTGTCTAACATAAAAGCAAACATCTCATACCTTGTTGATGATGTGTTGTTCAGTCTGTGACTTTGTAAGAAGATCATGTTCAAATTGGAATAGTAGAGATTTTGTAGTTCATGTTAAGATTTTCATATTTAACTCATTACAACAAAATCCCTACCTTTGCTGACCCTGACAAAGAAGCCCTTTGAAAACATTGTGGGAAAAGGACAAAATGCTGGTAACCAGCATTTTCTCCTTTTCCCACAATATTTTCTACCCTTCACAAAACAAACTTCAAATTTTCAGTCACTTTTATTTTGTCATCTGTAAATGCTTTAAATTTGGACAAGCCTAAAATATTGTCGTTCAGTAGTGATTTACCAAAGTTACAATGTTTAATTGAGAGAATTATTTTCTGTGGGGCAGTATGTTGTTTTTGTTCACATTTGAATCCAAGTCACTCTGAATAGCAATAAAAGTGATCTTCTGACTTGATTAAATATTTTTTACACCCTTTTTCATAATTATTTCAGTCATCGTACCTGTAATAGACTAGAACTCTGAAGCATCTTGCCCAAGGACACTGGAAGAAAACAGAAACTGGCTTTCTAGCACTTTGTCCGTATCCCAACACATTTTCAAAACATCTCTTCATTAAACCGTTTAAACATGTGTAGTAAATAGAAATTATTTCATCAGGTTGTGGTTAATATGGGGAAATATTTGCTGAAAAAAAGGGAAAATTATGCGAAAATACGGCACGAGTTATATTCGCAGACCTTTCCCTTTTTCAGCAAATATTTCCCCATATTAACCACAAGCTGATGAAATAAATTATATATTATATTTCATCTGATTATTTTGTCAATGAATGCCACTTTTAAAACTAGTGACCTAAGTCTATAAACCAGATTTTTGGTAGGAGGAAATTATTCACTGTGACGGGAAATCATTCCCCCCAGCTTAAATTACTTCATTTCTTTACCTATAAAATTTCTAAAATTAGACACATGAACTACAATATAGGGTTAAACTTAGCCCTAATATAGATGCAGACTCAAACTGACCGTAATATAGGACTAGCAGAGTTACATCTTAAAGCATCATCCTCTGAGTTCATCATATACACTGGCAGTCTGGGCTCGGAGAGACGGGGTCGAAAAAGAGCACTTCCGCTAAGAGCACTAGCAATGGAGAGAGATCCCTCTGAATGACGTTTGCGTACCAGGTGAATGTCTGTGTGATTGCTGTGTTTCATTTGTAGAATGCGACGAAACTGTTGACTCCCAAACAGGGCTGATCGACATATAGATTCAATGACAGGAATGTATGATGACTTGATGGCGTTTATAGGGTAACTGTCAGGTAATCCTGAAAAAGTAAGGAAATACATTTTGGTAATTTCAAGAAGTCTTCAGTATAAAGAAATATGCCATCACGGTCTTTCCTAGTATTCTTTGTACAGCAGCCACCCATTGCAAAACCCTCAAAACAGTTTCTACCCTTCAAAAGAGGATTTGTAACTCATTTGTTTGGTAAAGAGTTTAAATCTTTGATACGAAATCTTTGACATTTAAAACTATCACTTAAAACCTGAAAAGCTGATCACAAAAGCATCAATAAAATCAACAGATTTTTGTTTCCTTCTAACGTACTGCATTAAATTACCACATATGAAAAATATTGCAGCAAAAGCATTTTTTTTTTTTATTCTAGAGCAGTTTCCTTTTGGGACACAATCTTTTAATACTGTAGTGATTTGTGGCAAAACAGAAAAAAATAACAACTAAATTAACTCCTTATAACATACATTTTTAGATGTGTCCAAATTGAAAGTATTTGCAAACATCAAACTGAAATTGAGCAACGCGCACATGTTGGTATTTTCTTCAAAAAGATTGGAAACATTGTGGAACAAGGAGAAAACAATGGTAATAAGCATTTTCCCCCACAAGTTTTCTAAACTTCCTTCTTCAGGGCCATCAAATCACAGATTGTATGAAATAGGGTCATTTAAATGGAATTTGTATTTGATAAGGTAGAAAATATTGTGGGTAAAGGAGAAAATGCTGGTTACTCGCATTTTTTTGTTTTCCTACAATGCTTTCAAAAGGCGTATTTTCTCAGGATCGTTAATACTTGGGGTGCAAGGTAAAGAGTTAGTAGAATAAATATTAACCCTTTACCAAACGACAAAATTTCGGACTGGTCCAAATTGAAAGCATTTGCAGATGACAAAACAAACATAACTCAAAAACTGAATACTGTTTCCTGGAGGATACAAAAACATTGCGGGAAAAGGAGAAAATGCTGGTTACCAGCATTTTCTCCTTTTCCCACAATGTTTTCAAAAGGCTTATATCTCAGGGTCGTAAAAACCAGGGATTGTTTGGTAAAGGATTAAAGTCTTTGAGAATACAAATAAGGGTACAATTATTGTAGCCTATGTTATCATTTTTCTAATTGATTGTTCTAACCAGATATTTCATTGGATGAAACAACATTTCCTTGATACTAGGCAAAGGTTTCAATTTGCAATCAAAGACTCAAATTAGAAGACTGCTTTAGTTATATGCTTCTTATCTTGTAATGTATCATTATGCCAACAAAGACATAAGCTTATCTGTCCTTTCATAATGTTCTACCAGTAAGTTATTTGTGTGTGATTAGAATATTTACATACACATATATTTACATGTATTTTATTCAGCCATTTTGAAACCGGCAGTTGTGTATGTGTATGTACCAAGCAAAAGAATGCTGGACTTGTCCAAATTCAAAGCAACTGCAGACAACAAAATATGAAGTATGACCAAAAATGATGATATTTTCTGAGTGCATTAGGGTAGAGGAATTAAACTTTACTAATCGTATTATTACATGCAATTGTCCAAATTTAAAGCATTTGCAGACGACAAAATAAAAGTGACTGAAAATTTGAAATTTGTTTTGTGAAGGGTAGAAAACATTGTGGGAAAAGGAGAAAATGCTGGTTACCAGCATTTTCTCCTTTTCCCACAATGTTTTCTAAAGACTTCTTTCTCAGGGACGTCAAAAGTAGGGATTGTGTAGTAATGGGTTAAGAATTGGTCATGTCAGAATTAAAATTATCTTCTTTCTATCATGGTTTATCATGCAATAAACCACAATTATGTGGCACAATAAATAAACTATCCCGGCTATCGCCCTCATGGATTATTTATTGTGCCTCATAACTCACAATGGTGGTTTATTGTATGATAAACTACGATAGAAAGAAGATTATTTCTTAAATCATTATAGTAGCTGAAAACATTTTACCTGCAGATTGAGTAATTCTGTTCATGAGTTTGTTCAAGGTGCTATTTCCAATGGAAATATTGTCGTACCACACAAAGTCCGTGGGGAGGATGTTCCTCTTTGGTCTCTGCCAAAAAGCATCTGACATAGGATGAAGGTGGATTACATACGTTGTGTAAGACAGCACTGGGCATTTTGGGTCACCTGCAGAGAAATAAGTGTCTACAATTAGTAATGCTTTGTTTGTTACCTATTAACCCATTACCACAAAATCCCTACTTTTGACGACCCTGTGAAAGAAGCCAATTGAAAACATTGCCAGAAAAAGGAGAAAATGCTGGTAACCAGTATTTTCTCTTTTACCCACTATGTGTTCTACCCTTCACAAAACAAATTTCAAATTTTCAGTCACTTTTACTTTGTCGTCTGCAAATGCTTTCGATTCTGTCAAGCCAAAAATTTGTCATTTGGTAATTAGTTAAAAACAATATTCAACAATATCCCAATGACTCATGCAATGTAACCTGAGCTTTGTTTGAATTTACCAGATTTTGCACAGTATTCTTCTCAAGCCACTGGCTGCTTTCCATCTTTATCATTGTCAAAACAATGATCAGTGCTGAAGATGGCCATCATCAGTCCTCAGAAAGAAACGGGCAAACCTGGGCATATAACGCTTTACCAAACAACGGAATTTCAGACAGGTCCAAACTGAAAGCACTTGCAGACACAAAATAAGCGTTAACTCAAAACTCAAAATTTTTTTCCAGCAGGGCAGAAAACAGTGTGGGAAAAGGAGAAAATGCTGGTTACCAGCATTTTCTCCTTTTCCCACACTGTTTTCAATAGGCTTCTTTGTCAGGGTCATTAAAAGTCGGGACTGTGTGGTAAAGGGTTAAATCGGGAACTCCAACAGTGCCTGTATTCCGCAACAACTCTTAAGAGCTTCCTCAATCTTATTCTCTAAATTTTCCAAATCCTAAATTAACACAACTTCTGATTGGCTAAATCATTTGGTTTACCCAATTACAAGTTACAATGCTTTCCAATTTACAAAATATTGGAGATTCTTACTAAGAATGTTCTTGAAAATAGTTTGTGAAAACAGATCCTACGCCCGTATTCACCAACCATTCTTAAGAATGTTCTGTGTGTTAATCTCCAGAATTTTCTACATATGTAAGTAACACAACTTCTGATTGGCTAAACCATTTGGTTTACTTTAGCCAATCAGAAGATGGGTTAACTGCAAATTTAGAAAACCATGGAGAATAATTATGGCATTCATGCACGCAGGCGTGCATATAATTTGCTTTTTCTTGGTTACGCCCCTGTAAAAAGCGACAGTTTACTGTCTTAAATCTTTACCAGACAACATTTTGACCCATCCAAATTGAAAGCATCTGCAGATCATAAATTTAATGAAAATCAAAATCTGAAATTTATCTTGGGAAGATTAGAAAACATTGTGAGAAAAGGAGGAAATGCTGGTAACCAGCATTTTCTCTTTTTTCCAAAATGTTTTCAAAAGGCCTCTCTTTCTTTGAGTTGCAAAAACCAGGAATTGTTTGAGAAATGGTTATCCCTTTCCCAAACGACAAACTTTTGGACTAGACCAAATTGAAAGTATTTGCAGACGACAATTCATCTCTTGCTGAAAAGATGATTTCTGTCTATGATAGGGTAGAAAACATTGTTGGAAAAGGAGAAAATGCTGGTTACCAGCATTTTCTCCTTTTCCCACAATGTTTTCAAAAGGCTACTATTCTAGACCAGTAAAAACCAGGGATTGTTTGGGAAAGGGTTAAGAAATAAGCATCAGTATTACGGTAAATCAAAGAAAAAGTGTACAACAGTGCACAGTATAAGTAAGCATTCTTCAGTTTTTTCACAATATTATCAGGAACTGGACGTGATAATTACATGAAGATACCATAGAAACAATATAGAGTCATTAGGTTACATGTCGGGATTTGACAGTTAACATGAGTAGGTAATATTGATTTCATAAAACAACCTCCCAGAATTTGACTCTAACTGCTAAATGTATTCGATCATTACTAAGCTAAATAAATGTAGTGGGTATTCTGTCCTGGAAAGAAAACAGATAGGTGTACATGTATTGCAATCTCAGGGAATTGTAAAAGACATCCATGATCCTGTCCATGAAGATTTAAATAAAACTACACATTCTGTAGAGTCTGATTTTGGTCTAATGGCTGATTTGACTATAATCAGAGCTCCAATAAATTAACTATTACAGTGCTAAATCAATGAAGTAGACATTCTTAGTCATAACAGAAAACAAGCTGCAAATTTAGGTATTCTATACAATCTATAAACATTCTAGATTTAGGATAAAACTACACATTCTGTGAAGTCTGATCTCTACCGAAGCTGTCCCCAAAAGCAAACTTAGTCCTTTACCAAACAATTACAAATATTATAGCCCTATGGAAGGCTTTTAAAAGCAGTGTGGAAAAGGGACAAAATACTATTAATTATCATTTTGTCCCTTTTCATGTCTAATTCTATTCCATTTCAAAGATGGGGTCTGACATGGGTTGGCTGATGAGATAAAATTTTATTACTCAAGTCCAGGGAAGATGTTATTAAGTGAGCTTTTAGAGTTTTTCTTGACAATTTTAATAAGACTTTACCTTAACCCATTAGCACACAATCCCAACTTTTAACGACCCTGAGAAAGAAAGCATTTGAAAACATTGTGGGAAATGAATAAAAAGCTGGTAACCAGCATTTTCTCCTTTTCGAATAACGTTTTCTACCTATAAAATTTCAATTTTTGAGTCAAGTTTAGTTTGTCGTCTGCAAATGTTTTAAATTTGGACCAGTCTGAAATTTTGTAGTTTGGTAAAGAGTTAAACATCAACGAATGTCAGATTCTTTTTATATAACACATAACAATATTTAACAAATTAAATCAGAGAAGACAATGCGCGGATCCAGATATTTTTCTCAGGGGAAGTCCCACCGAAAACGCACTTGTCTTATTATAATTATGATACTTTGATTTCCGGATTTTAGTGGATGTTAGCCTGTTACAAGAAAAGTCAATGTTTCCAATTATAACCATGAGGAGGTCTCCACATTTAGAACATTTTTTCAAATTTATTTTTTTAAATTTATTTATGTATTTTCTAACTATTTATGTTAAACCTTTATTTCTTTCTTACATTTGTTGAAAAAAAATGTTGCTGCTGGTATACCTAATGCTGGCCAAAGATCGACCAACCTACCAGTAACCTGATAGCCACTCGTATCTAAATCATACAAGATACATAATTTGAACATTCACCTTTTATGTTTCACCGCAAACATTTGGCAGATTGTTTTTTTATCAATGCTTTTTGCATGGTAACGTAATTTTGTAACGCTGTATTTTTGATACGGTTTTAATTAAGACATGAGAAAACCTGCTCAGATCTTTGATTTGTGCTTTTGAATTATTACTGATACAGATATATTTATTTTGTAAAAGCCCTGTGATCATTTTACAAGTGTATAGTATTGCTGCATATCTGCTATTATATTTACATGTACACAACCTTGCACTCTAATTTTTCATAATTGTTGCCTTAAAGGTAGGTATTTAGAATTTTCAAATCACACCAAATTAAAAAAAATATGTATATCATTGAAATTTATATGAAAAAAACAATACAAATCATAAATGAGTAAGAATCATAAAATTAAAAAAAAATATTTTTTTGATGGTATTCCCTTAAAAGGCTACGTAGCCTCTTAAGCTGTTTTTAGATTTCGCGCCAAAAATCTATAAGCATTGTGGGAATGACAAATGACTGGCACGTGACTGATAACGCTTAAACTCCATTACATAACAAACATGTGATAATTGTTTTCCATAATGTCTTCTTCCGACGGATGTTTGAAACTTTGTCTGTGTTTTCCTGTATTTAAATGAGAGAATTGATAATCTAAAAATAGAACGTGTCTCCCGTTGGTGTCATAGTGGTCCGTAATAAATCTCTAATTTCTCGTGTTATCGGATGGTTTTCGACTACTGGGGTTTTATGAAAGGCTATGGGAGTATAAGGATGATTTTTTTGCTTTTTTTGTAAAATTTTCGTCCCAAAATCTGAAGGGCCACCTTTAAGGACTATTAAGGATTAAAGTAAATTTTATTTTAATTCCAGACAACACTATCCACACTTTTAATCATGCTGTATTTTACATAAATACTGTGCAATATCAAACCGGTCCCATTCACAAATCTGATAACCACATTTTTGCCAAAATTCCAGGGGAGTCCGGACCCCCGGTCCCCCCGTCTGGATCCCCCCATGGAAGATATGCAAAACAATCAACATGCAGTTCTACCTATAAAACCCATTCAATTCTATGAAATACCTGTATTGTACAAAATGATGTCAAATATGACATCAAACAATTGCGATATCAAACAAATATAAGATAAGAAAATTTGTTATGGGTATATTACACTGAAAATATTAGTTACGTGATAAAAGTCTTATCATTCAAAATTTTTATCTGGAATTGTTCCCCAAACAGACTTCAGCATAAATTTTGACATCAGTCTGGCACACTGTTAACTCTTATCCTGCAGAATTCAACCCTTTACCACACAATCCCCAGAAATAACAACCCTGAAAAGTAGGCCTTCTGAAAACATTGTTGGAAAAGGAGAAAATGCTGGTAACCAGCATTTTCTCCTTTTCTAAAAATGTTTTTCCTGACGATCTGATACAGCCCTGTCATTTTTGCCATTTAAATTTTGTTGTCAAAAGTGTTTTGAAATTGGACCAGTCTATGATATTGATGTTTGGTAAAGAGTAAAATTGTTTACTGTTATAGAAATGACTCAGGCTGTATATAAATAGAGGTTGTATGTATAGGATATTGACTGAGTACGAGGTCTTCCTGTATAAGAATGACCTGGGCACGAGCTTCAGGAAACACCAAGAGTGCCAAGCACTCGAGGTGTTTTGTGAAGCTCGTGCCCTGGTTGTTCTTATACGGAAAGACCGATGTACGAGGTCGATATCCGACTTACATACCAGCCAGCATCAGTACTGAGCAGACAACTTAACAATCATGTCTGAAAGTATGGACCTATTCGGTGAAAGAAGAAACATACAACATGTTTTGTTGTTTTAAAACTTTTGGGTATTTCTTTTTTATTCATTTATCAGCTTTATTTTCTCATTTGAGTCATGGCTTGATGTTGACACCTCGTAAGCATCGACCTATGGATCTTTCTATTTGGTAAAGTTCGTTGATGTATGAGTGAGTTCATTGCTTAGTGTAGGTTCAAATTGATAGAAGTATTCATGAATTTTAGCTTTAGCCGATAACACTATTTCAATTCTACCGTCTGTTCGTTTGCATCTATTCATCCAGTTCTTCAGGGACATAGGCCAGTCATCACTGACTGATTGATTGATTGAATGGTGTTTAACACCACTTTTAACATTTCATATCATGGCAATACTTCCACTGAGGCTCAAGCCCTAAACACTGGGATCGAGGTTAGGACAGCTGGTCTCAAAGCGATTCTGATCATTCGACCATGAGAGTGATCGAATTCCTCAATTTGCATTTCGTTTGATTTCTTAGCGACCTGTGCCAGGTCTCCTATCTTACTTTTGCTTTCTCACAATGAGAAGAAAAGACAAGGGCCTTTTCCTTCCAGAGACTAAACTGTGCTAATACGGACAAATCAACAGTTGGTCTCATAGGAAATAGGGTGCATTAGAACCAAAATAAAACAACATTGTAGACACGTTTTAGGACAGCAAATTTTGTAAGCACGAGGGGATAGATTTTTAAAGATTGCTTTGAAAGAAATTTATTAAAGAATTGCTGAGTTTGTCACTGATAAAAATCAGATTAAAATCTGTCTTACCAGAAAGAAGCAAATTTTGCAAGATTCTTCATGTTATAAAACAAATTTCTAAAAATCAATATTAATATTGTGCTAGTGCCAATGTCCTGCATGACCCAAGATCCATCAATTGCACGTGGACAGGTCTTTCTTGCACAGGAGCAGGTCTTTCCAGCATGTGGGCAGGTTTTCTATCTACAGAACAACCTGTGCACGTGCATGGATAGACCTGCGCTTGTGCATTCTATTAACGGGTCGTTCTGAACAATAGTAGACCTGGTCCAAACAAAGGAGCCGGTATGTAATGCATCTGTAAAGAGTATAAAAGTCAGTCTGTGCAGTCCCTGCACGCTGACCTGGGTCAAAACTTTTTGCTATTGGTCCAAATTCTGCATGTCAAAGGACCAGACTACCATGTGATTGAGTCGGTTGCTAGCCAGACATGATTTTATAGATTCATTGTTTTATGGTAACATACAAGATATAATGGATCACTGTGATGCATTAAATCCAGGCCTTTTGCCAGAATGCAGCTTAACCCTTTACCAAACAATCCTTGGGTTTTATGACACAAAGGAGGAGGCCTTCTAAAAACATTGTGGCAAAAGGAGAAAATGCTGGTGACCAGCATTTTCTCCTTTTCCCACAATGTTTTCTACTCTTCTAAAGTCAAGTTTCAATTTTTGAGTCATGTTTATTTTGTCGTCTGCAAATGTTTGCAATTGACCTTTCTGCCGATTTTGATTGACAGGTCTACCAATGTCTTATCGGCCAATGAAAACGCAGCATTGGGCGTCATGTAAACAAAAATGTCTTGATACAATTTCTGGTTAGCTTGTCAGGCTTGACAACCAATATCGCATGTTTCTAAGGGGGTAGGCGTGCCAAAGTCATGTTTACAGAACGGTCAATTTGGATCAATCTACAGCGTTGCTGTGTGTGTGGTAAAGGGTTAAATAGATTTTGTTCAGTTTGTTTGCATTAGATTTGTTTGACACACCTGAAGCTACTGACAGAACAGTAGAGAGTGATCAGACTGTATGTACGTGCAGGCTTTTGATGCACACTTACAACAAATTGTATCTATAATAACTGTTGCAAACAGCATAATAGGACTTCAGATATGCAAATTGATTGCTTTTTTGTCAGAAAAGCTGACTATTTACAGGCAACAAAATCTTATTATGTTCATAATGGTCCTGCCTGGTTCTATGGTAAAGGTGATAGTTGCAAAATCAGTCGACAATGGATTCAATCCCCACTACAGGCTCTGAGCTTTTTATGGGAGTGTCCTTTGGCAAGACACTTCAGGGCCCCAGCCTTAGTATTGGTGACATCAAGGATACACATAAATATGTGTGCTGCCATCATGAATTTGTTTGAAATAATATTGAAAATCACAAACCATAAAAGCAAAAAAAAATTGACCCGGTAGGCTGTTACTAACCTTTGACATAATAATTATTTTGATCAGCTTTTTTTAATTTTTGTGGCCTCAAACCCATTTGAAATAATATTATTTACGTACATGTATACACAAGGTCGTGCGTCATATCAGATGTACACAAGGTAATTTTGTTGATGCCTGGACGACGCACAACCGGTGACATAATTGTGTCTGACAGAAAAATCCCAAAAGCACTTTGTGTTAAGTTGAGGCAAAAGATGATGGTAACCAGCATTCTCTCCTTTTTCCATCAATGTCTTCTAACTCAAAGACAAATCCCTTTTTTATCCATATTCAAATCGCTATCTGTGAGTACTTTGATTTGGTCAACGCTGTAAAGACAGTTTTGGCATGTATCTCTTAAGCCTTTCCCATACAATCCCTGGTTTTTATACAGGTCTAAAATAGTAGCCTTTTGAAAACATTGTGGGAAAAGGAGAAAATGCTGGTAACCAGCATTTTCTCCTTTTCCCACAATGTTTTCTACCCTATCAAAGACAGAAATCATCTTTTCAACTAGAGTTGAATTGTCGTCTGCAAATGCTTTCAATTTGGTCTAGTCCAAAAGTTCGTCGTTTGGGAAAGGGTTACAAGTCAATAATGTTGACCAATAATCAGACTGCACATTGTGTGCAGTTTGATCAAAGTCTTCAATGACTGCAAAAACAGTGTTGCACTTATCCTAAGCAGGAAAAAGGAAAATTAATGGGTGAGGCACAATTATGTCAAGTGCATGACACAATATAATAGTAATACATCACCAACAGGATCTGAACAGATCTAAAAACCCTTTACAAAATGAATCAGTGTTAGTCTGTTAGACATGTCCAAAATGAAGGCATTAGTGGATGACTTAATCCTGAAGGTACCTTATTTGAGAACAGAAATTCAAATGTGACTGAATTGATGGTTAAAATGAGGGTTTTATTTTTAATTTTTATTCTTTTTTGTTTGGTTGTTGTCTCTCGGTGACAGGTTACGTAATAGAACAGAACTGAACAGTTTGTACTTGACATTCATTCTTTAACATTGGTAGACAAGCTGAGCTTCAAAAAAAATGGGAGACCAATTTTAATTTTGAAAGTGGAAATAAAAGCTACTTGCCAAAATTTGCGAGTGGAAAAGAAAAAAAGAAATATGGACCCTGGAACTGTAAATGTAACCAGTCAACTTCCTCAAGAAAGGACACAAGATTTTCTAAGATCTGACTCAGTAGCCTGGTTTTTAAGCCAAAGTGACAAATTTCAAATCTCTTTAAGATACAATGTATCATCAAGATATACATTCTGACCAGGTGTAATGAGTATAAACTTGAAAATGTGGTCCCTATAGCATACACAAGGTAAAATTGACAACACATAACGCTAATGGACACAGCACGTTTACCAAAGCTCACCTAAAAAGTATTTGTGCTCATGTGAGTTGAAAATGCAAAAAATCCTCGCAAGTAATTACCGATGGACAAAATCATATTGCAGGTAACGTTACAGACAACATTATCAAATAATAGCTGTCTGAATCCATCTTTGGCAGGGTGAAAAAACATTGCAGGAAACTACCAGTCATTACGAGTGTTTTCTTGTTTTCCCATTTTTTTTTTCAAAATATCATATTTCTCCTAATAAAAGCTCCTGGAGCTATGCAAAACATAGGCAAGGAGCCTTTATTTTGTACCCATTTCCCCAATTTGTAGTAAAGTAAAATGTGTGTCCAATTTTGTATTTTCTATGTGTTTTAGTGGTTGTAAAGCAGAAATATTAAAGGTGGGTATTTAGAATTTTCACATCACACCAAATTAAAAAATATATATGTCAATGAAATTTATATGATAAAACATTACAAATCATCAGTAATTAAGAATCATAAAATTACAAAAAAAATTTTTTTTGGTGGTATTCCCTTAAAAGGCTACGTAGCCCCTTAAGCTATTTTTAGATTTCCCGCCAAAATCAAACAAGAGGGCCAAGATGGCCCTGGATCGCTCACCTGAATTTTTGAGATGACCATAGTCTATTTTTTTTTTCTTTTTTAGCGTTGAAACATTGGAACCAAATTTATAATTTTGCCAAGCAGTTTTCAAAAGGTCACCTGTAAAATCATTTCGAAATCTGACCATCAGTTTCAAAAAGAAGAATTTTTAAGAATTCTTCATTTCTGTATAAGAGCAAGTAACCCCCATCCACGAGAGCCATGTTTCTTGATGGATCAAAATTTACGAACAAGTTTTGAAAAGGGTCACCCAAGGAACATCTCTCTGAAATTATTTCAAAATCTGACCAGGGGTTTCAGAGAAAGAAAATTTTAAAGAATTTCATCATGTCCGTATAGTGCAAGTAGCCCCCATTCACAAGAGCCATGTTTCTTGACGGATCAAAATTATATGTACAGCTTTTGGAAAGGGTCACCAAAGGAACATCTCTGTCAGATTATTTTAAAATCTGACCACGGGTTTCAGAGAAGAAGAATTTTCAAGAATTTCTTCATTTCCATCTAGTGCAAGTAGCCCCCATTCACTAGAGCCATGTTTCTTGGCCAATCAAAATTTCGCGAACAATTTTAGGAAAGGGTCACCCAAGGAATATCTCTGTGAAATTATTTCAAAATCTGGCCAGCGGTTTCAGAGAAGAAGAATTTTTAAGAATTTCTTCATTTCTGTATAGTGCAAGAAGCCCCCATTCACCAGAGCCATGTTTCTTGACGGATCAAAATTTCACAAACAATTTTTAAAAAGGGTCACCCAAGGAACATCTGTGTGAAATTATTTTAAAATCTGGCCAGCGGTTTCAGAGAAGAAGAATTTTTAAGAATTTCTTCATTTCTGTATAGTTCAAGTAGCCCCCATTCACCAGAGCCATGTTTCTCGACCAATCAAAATTTCGCGAACAGTTTTTGAAAAGGGTCACCCAATGAACATCTCTGTGAAATTATTTCAAAATCTGACCAGCGGTTTCAGAGAAGAAGATTTTTTAAGAATTCCTTCATTGCTGTACAGTGCAAGAAGCCCCCATTCACCAGAGCCACATTTTTTGACCAATCAAAATTTCACGAACAATTTTTGAAAAGGGTCAACCAAGGAACATATCTGTGAAATTATTTCAAAATCCGACCAGCGGTTTCAGAGGAGAAGATTTTTAAAGAATTCCTTCATTTCTGTATAGTGCAAGAAGCCCCCATTCACCAGAGCCACATTTTTTGACGAATCAAAATTTCACGAACAATTTTTGAAAAGGGTCACCCAAGGAACATATCTGTGAAATTATTTTAAAATCCAACCAGCGGTTTCAGAGGAGAAGATTTTTAAAGAATTTGCTAAAAAATTCCATTTGGTTGCCATGGCAACCAGAGTTTTTGATGGAATCAAATTCTGTGAACAATTTTTAAAGAGGACCTCCCAAGGAACATTCCTGCCAAGTTTGGTCCAAATCCGCCCAGCGGTTTAGGAGGAGTTGATGTTTAAAGAATTGTTGACGACGCACGACGGACGACGGACACCGGGTGATCCTAAAAGCTCCCCTTGAGCACGTTGTGCTCAGGTGAGCTAAAAAGCATTGTAAGAATGTTAAGTGACTCGGACGTGATTAATGACTATTAAATTCTATAGCATAACAAACATGTAGTTATTTTCCATAATCTCCAGAACTTCGGACACTATGTTTGAAGCTTCGTCTGTATATTTCTGGTATGTAAATAAGCGAGTTGCCCATGTAAAATTAGACCGTGTTTCCCTTCAGTGTCGACCTGGGTTGTAGTAAATCTCTAATTTATCTAGTTGTCGGATGGTTTTCGATAACTGGGGTTTAATGAATGAAAATCATACGGCTTTGGGAGTATAACGATGATTTTTTTGTAAAATTTCGTCCCAATATCTGAAGGGCCACCTTTAACCCTTTACCAAACAATCCCTGGTTTTTACGACCCTGAGACAGAAGTCTTTTAAAAACATTGTGGGAAAAGGAGAAAATGCTGGTAGCCAGCATCTTCTCCTTTTCCCACAATGTTTTCTTCAGTGCTGGAAACTGATTTCACTTTTTCAGTTATGTTTATGTGTTGTCTGCAAGTGCCTTCATTTTGGACCAGACAAAAATTTCGTTGTTTGGGAAAGGGTTCATCAAATTAGAGGAAATACTCATTAGGTGAAGAACTCATTACTAGGATAAATAAGGTACCACAGTTACCCGATTTTGCATAGTCTTTTTTAACAAAAAAAAAGTCACTTTTAGTGACGCGACTCTTATTTCTATAGCAATAGGTCAAAGACTGTAGTACGTCATAATTCCATAAGTACCATAAAAAGATGGTTTGCGTAATAGTGAACTATTGCACTGACAGTTGTTAATTACAGACTAATCCTACCATTGGCCTTTCCAAAGAGTTGAACAGTGTTTAGTGCTCTGGAAGACATGTATTTATGCTAATGTAACTCTTTACCAAGCAACAAAATTTAAGACTGCTCGATTTTGAAAGCACTTGCAATGGACATATCAAATAAAAGTTCAGTTGGCCAAATTTGGCTTTGATAGGATAGAAAATATTGTGGGAAAAGGAGAAAATGCTGTTACCAGCATTTTCTCCTTTTCCCACAGTGCTTTCAAAACGCCTTTTCTATCAGGGTGGTAAACAAACTCAGGGTTATATGCTGCAGAGTTAAATCAATCTATAGAGTTGGATTTGCCTGGCTTTATCCTACAGCCTTGGAAGTTGGAACTAATTTTGTTTTGAATACGAATAACTAATACCAGATACCCAAATATAAGAACTCTCCATGTTGACAGCGACAATTTGTGGACAGCAAATCACAGTAATTATGTTGACCAAATGATGGAACATTTTTTATAATATGGAAGAAAACGTCGTGGAGAAAGCATAAATGCTGAACATTTTGTCCTTTTACCAAAGGATTTATAACAAGAGGGCCAAGAAGGCCCTTAATCGCTCACCTTCTTGTATAGCGGATAAAAGAATGAAACCAACAATGCGTTGTGTCTTCATTGCTGAACATTTTGCGTCTTCAGTTTTCTCTAATTGTTTTTACATGTATACAAAAAACGAAATGACATTGCCGACGCTGTACGATTTCTGACTTAACATGTGCAGTGATTCACGACACACCTTAATCTTTAAGTGGACTATAACCATTTTTTCTGGTAGTATTGAAATCATTATTTTGCAAAGCAATTTGAAAACATCACCAGTGTTATGTACATACCCAGTTATTCCTAGCTTTGTTCATGTGTCTATTTTTGAATGGTTTTCCCCTGTTGCTATTTTTAGAACTGGATTCTCTCTTGTGGAATATTGTGCTGGAAGTTTCCAGGCCTTTATACAATCTGATTACTAAGAATTATGCAACTGATAAATTTTAACATGAATTTTCTGGAAGTTTCCCTGTTATTATAAAAGGAAAAGCTTTTTACATCTCAGTGTTCACTTGTTAATACATGATTGCCAGACTACAGTGGGGATTATTTTGTGTTTGTGTCATAATTAGTGCTTGGATTACATTCAGTTTGGACTCGGATCAGACTAGACTAAAGTGAGGATTACTTCGTGTGCTTGGATTATATTCAGTTTGGATCAGGATCAGATCGGAATTAAGACTGGAATAGTTTGTCTTCTGAATTTAACGTCTAAGGTATTGTTTTGTACTATTGTAATATTGTCACTGTTTATTTGATATTTTTGTCAATAAATTCTGTTAATTGTTATCGTTTGTTGCTGGTTTCTTCTTTCTAGTTACGCCTGACTCGTAACAGAAATTGGGGGCTCGTCCGGGATTGGAAAATAAGACTAACGCATTCGTTTACTAATCAGTAATTATAATACAATTTTGTACTTGAATCCAGCAACAAACAAACATGTCTTTTGACTTAGATAAATTTACGGCTGAACCATCTGTGGAGTTACTGAATTTGGGTAAAAAGACTGATTTGCTTAATCTTGCTAAGCACTATAAATTGTCTGAAATAAAATCTTCAATGCGTAAACATGAAATTAAGAACATTTTGGTACAATATTTTGTTGATGAGGAGATTTTTAATGAAAATGCTCTTTCCCTGATAGTTGACGTTCAGTCAGTTTCAAGTTCGAAAGAACTTGAATTAAAACTTCAGATCAGACAGTTAGAAATAGAAAGAGAAAGGGAAAGACAGAGAGAAGAAAGAGTAGAGAGAGAGAAGGAAAGAGAAAGAGAAAGGGAGAGAGAAGAAAGAGAAAGGGAAGAGAGGGAGAAGGAGAGAGAATTTCAATTAAGAATGAGGGAAATAGAAATGCAAGAAAGAGCAAATCAGCCCAAGCAAAAGATTGAATACAATTTCGATGTTACAAAACATATTAGGCTTGTTCCTCCATTTCAAGAAAAAGAAGTTGATAAATACTTCCTACACTTTGAAAAAGTTGCAGAAAACTTAAATTGGCCAAGAGAGCACTGGACTTTGCTTCTGCAAAGTGTTTTGATAGGCAAAGCTCGTGAAATTTATACACAACTAGGTGTTGAACAATGTCATCATTATGAGACTGTTAAAGAACTTATTCTCAAAGGTTATGAGCTGGTCCCAGAAGCATATAGACAAAAATTTAGAAATTGTAAAAAAGATTCTAACCAGACTCATGTTGAATTTGCTAGAAACAAAGAACAGTTATTTGATAGATGGTGCTGTTCTAAGAAAATAGACCAAAATTTTGATAAACTCAGACAACTTATGTTAGTTGAAGAATTCAAACGTTGTATTCAATTTGATGTTAAGACATTCTTAGACGAAAAACAAGTTGAAACTTTAGAAGAAGCAGCTCGTCTGGCTGATAATTACTATCTTACACATAAAGTTTCTTTTATTGCTAAAGCAAAACCTACTTCCTCACATCCCCAAAATAAATTTACGTCTGGTAATTCATCTGGCGTGCCCAGTCAATCCAATACACCCAAACCCAATTCTACTAGTGAAACCAAAAGTCAATATCCCTTATCTCGACCCACTTGTAACTATTGTAAGAAACCTGGTCACCTTGTTTCTGAATGTTTGAAATTAAAAAGGAAGTTAGAAAGTGATGAAGCCAAACCAACAGGGCTCACCACTCTTAGACCAAGGCCACAGTCTTCTATTAAAACCAATACAATTGACATAGTCACAAAACCCAAGTCTGATTCTACTATGGAGATTTTTGAACCATTTATGTTGAATGGTTTTGTATCACTTTCAGGTGATAATTGCCCACCTACCCCTATTAAAATTTTAAGAGACACAGGAGCTTCTCAATCTCTTATTTTAGCAGATATACTGCCTTTTTCTGAGAAGACTTCTTCCGGTACTAGTGTCCTTATTCAGGGTGTAGAGTGTGGAACTGTTAATATCCCTCTCCATCATGTTAATTTGTCATCAGATTTGGTTACTGGGCCTGTGGTTATTGGTATTAAACCTTCCTTACCATTTAAAGGCGTCCATTTACTGCTAGGCAATGACTTAGCTGGAGATAAGGTTGTGGTTAATCCACTTGTAACTGACACACCAAATATAGGTCAAACAGATGACCCTATCGAGCAGGAAATTCCTGACTTGTATCCTTCTTGTGCAGTTACCCGAGCTATGGCTAAAAAGGCCATTTTGAAAAACTCAAACTCTGACATTGACTTGACGGATACCTTTATCAGTCAATATTTTAATAATGAGATTAAAAAGTCTCTTGATCCCAGTTTGTCTGATAATCAGACAGACTTGTCAATGTCTCATCATTCTCCACCAAGGTCTATTGACCAAGGTCACGACACGCTGTCAAAGTCACAGCTTATCCAGGAACAGCAAACTGATCCTGAGATTTCAAAATTAATTTTTAGGGCTTTACCTGAAGATGAAATTTCACAGGTCCCAATGTGTTACTATATAAAGAATGGGATTGTTATGAGAAAATGGCGACCATTTGATGTCCCAGCTGATGATGAATTGGCTGTTTACCACCAAATTGTGGTTCCAAAGTCATATCGTCATGAAATACTAAGTATAGCCCATGAAAGTCCTATGTCAGGTCATCTAGGTATAAACAAGACCTATCACAAAATTATTACTCATTTTTATTGGCCTGGTCTCAAATCAGATGTCTCTAAATATTGTAAAACTTGCCATACATGTCAAATGGTAGGTAAACCCAACCAAACCATTCCAAAAGCTCAATTACAACCTATTCCTGCTTTTGATGAACCTTTCAGTAGGATACTTATAGATTGTGTTGGTCCTTTACCTCGAACCAAGTCAGGAAATGAGTATCTCTTAACAATTATGTGTACTTCTACACGTTTTCCTGAAGCTATTCCTTTAAGAAACATCAAAACAAAGTCAATAGTCAAAGCTCTTATAAAATTTTTCACATTTGTTGGTCTTCCAAAATCAGTTCAGTCTGATCAAGGGTCAAATTTTATGTCTGGTATATTCCAACAGGTTATGCATGAATTAGGGATCAAGCAATACAGGTCATCCGCCTATCACCCTGAAAGTCAAGGTGCTTTAGAAAGATTTCACCAGACATTAAAAAATATGATAAGATCATATTGCTTTGACACTGAAAAAGATTGGGATGAGGGCATCCATTTGTTACTATTTGCAGCCAGAGAATCTGTACAAGAATCTCTTGGTTTCAGTCCTTTTGAATTAGTTTTTGGCCATTCTGTTCGTGGACCTTTAAAACTTTTGAAGGAGAAATTTCTTTCAAATGACGAAACACCTTTAAATTTACTACAGTATGTTTCTGACTTCAGAAATAGACTGTCTAGGGCATGTGAGGTTGCTAGATCTAATCTTAAAATGTCTCAGGGCAAAATGAAAGCAAAATATGACAACCATGTTATAGATAGAAAATTTAAACCAGGTGACAAAGTCCTTGCTCTTTTGCCAATACCTGGCAGACCTTTACAGGCAAGATATTTTGGACCCTACACTATTGACAAGAAAACAAGTGATTTAAACTATATAATTAATACTCCAGGAAGGCGTAAAAACAAACAAATGTGTCATATAAATATGTTAAAGAAATACTTTGACAGAGATAGCTCTATTTCAAAACCAATTACAGTTGTAAACACTGTCCCACAAGAATCAAATGTATCTGATCTTGAAGTAAATTCGGACTTTATTGATAAATCTGATCCTGGTCCATCTAAACTTGAGAATTCTGATATTTTGAGAAACCTCGACAACAAACTTTCTCACTTGGAACCATCACAGCAGGAAGAGCTGAAACAGTTGATACATGAATATGAACATTTATTTCCTGATATCCCCACAAGAACAGATAAAATCTATCATGATGTCATTGTGGAAGATTCTAAACCAATAAAGCAACATCCATATAGGATGAATCCTTTGAAACAGAAATACCTCCAAGATGAAGTAAAATACTTACTGGAAAATGACTTTATTGAACCTAGCCAGAGTAATTACAGTTCACCATGTATATTAGTACCTAAATCAAATGGAACTTATAGAATGTGTACTGACTATCGTAAAGTGAACTCTGTGACAAAAACAGACTCTTTTCCAATACCAAGAATTGATGACTGTATTGACAAAGTTGGAAATTCTAAATATGTCACCAAATTTGACCTGCTAAAAGGATTCTGGCAAGTTCCACTGACTGATAAAGCAAAAGAAGTATCAGCCTTTGCTACTCCAAACGGTCTGTACCAATACAAAGTTATGCCGTTTGGGATGAAAAATTCTCCTGCAACGTTTCAGCGACTTATAAACAACGTTATATGTGGATTAGATGGTTGTGATGCATATATTGACGACATCATCATCTACTCAGACAGTTGGAGTGACCACCTTCAAAGAATCAGGAAGTTCTTCGACAGACTCAGTAAAGCGAAACTGACTGTGAATCTTGCAAAAACTGAATTTTGTCATGCTACTGTAACATTTCTAGGACATCTTGTGGGACAGGGTCAAGTTAAACCTTTAGAAGCTAAAGTCTGTGCTATCTCTGAGTTTCCTGTGCCTAAATGTAAAAGACAGCTGATGCGATTTCTTGGTATGGCTGGCTACTATAGGAAATTCTGTAAAAATTTCTCAGGTATTGCTGAACCTTTAACAAATTTACTTAAGAAAAGCACAAAGTTCAAATGGAATGACAAATGTCAAGATGCATTTGATCGTCTAAAAGCCATACTAAAGAGCGCACCAGTTCTCTTGGCACCTGATTTTGACAAATGTTTCAAATTAGCTGTTGATGCAAGTGATGTTGGTATTGGTGCTGTTCTTTTACAAGAAGATAATAATGGTATTGATCACCCAGTTTGTTACTTTTCTAAGAAATTTAACAAACATCAGAAAAATTACTCTACCATAGAAAAAGAGTGTCTTGCTTTAATTCTGGCAATCCAGCAGTTTGAAGTTTATTTAAACTCTTCAACTTCACCAATTGTTGTATTCAGTGATCATAACCCTTTAAGTTTTCTACACAAACTTAAGAATAAGAATCAAAGATTACTGAGGTGGAGTTTATTGCTTCAAGAGTTTAATCTTGACATAAGACACATAAAAGGGAAAGATAACATTATACCAGATGCTCTTTCAAGAGTTTGAAATTTCAATAGTCGTTTCTCCGTAAATCAAGTTTAAACTGTTTTTTCTTTTAAATTGTAATTTCATTACCTTGATTATTTTCATTAGTCTGAAATAATTAATATTTGAGTTTGTCATTTCCTATGTATACTTCAGATAAAGTATCATATACATGTATATAAATAATATTGCAAAAAAGAAAGATTTATTTCATAAACCTTCCTTTTTCTTTTCAAGGGGGGAAGTGTTATGTACATACCCAGTTATTCCTAGCTTTGTTCATGTGTCTATTTTTGAATGGTTTTCCCCTGTTGCTATTTTTAGAACTGGATTCTCTCTTGTGGAATATTGTGCTGGAAGTTTCCAGGCCTTTATACAATCTGATTACTAAGAATTATGCAACTGATAAATTTTAACATGAATTTTCTGGAAGTTTCCCTGTTATTATAAAAGGAAAAGCTTTTTACATCTCAGTGTTCACTAGTTAATACATGATTGCCAGACTACAGTGGGGATTATTTTGTGTTTGTGTCATAATTAGTGCTTGGATTACATTCAGTTTGTATTCGGATCAGACTAGACTAAAGTGAGGATTACTTCGTGTGCTTGGATTACATTCAGTTTGGATCAGGATCAGATCGGAATTAAGACTGGAATAGTTTGTCTTCTGAATTTAACGTCTAAGGTATTGTTTTGTACTATTGTAATATTGTCACTGTTTATTTGATATTTTTGTTAATAAATTCTGTTAATTGTTATCGTTTGTTGCTGGTTTCTTCTTTCTAGTTACGCCTGACTCGTAACACCAGTAAAAATCATTGGTGATCCTAAAAGCTCCTCTTGAGCACATTGTGCTCAGGTGAGCTAAAAACCTTCTCCTAAATTTGTACTAGGTTAACCTTTTATCACACAATCCTGAAATTTAACTCTCCCAAACAAGCCCTGGTTTTTACGTGTCTGCAGAACAAGTCCTTAGAAAACACTGGGGGAAAAGGAGAAATTGCTCTTAACCTATCAGAAAACTTTCTGCCACTCTCATCAAATTCAAAATTGTCATCTGCAAACACTTTGAGTTTGCAACAGTTAAAAATTTGTCATTTGGGAAAGAGTTAAGGACAATGAATATAATGCAGTTGAAATAACAGAGTGAAAAGGAGAAAATGCTGATCAGCATTTTCTCCATTTTCCAGTATATTTTCTAACCTTTCAAAGATAAATCTCATCCAATGAGCCACATTTTTCATCATCAGCAGTGCTTTCAATTTTGACTAGTCTGAAATATGTCGTATGATAAAGACTTAAATCTGTACCACACAATCCCTACTTTTGACGACCCTGAGAAAGAAGTCTTTAGAAAACATTGGTAACCAGCATTTTCTCCTTTTCCCACAATGTTTTCTATTTTTCAATCATTTTTATTTTGTCGTCGTCTGCAAATGCTCTCAATTTGGTCAAGCCTAAAATATTGTCGTTTGGTAATGAATTAAATCTGTACCAATCATAATATCTTCTATATACTGCATTGACAGCACCTGCAGCATGAAAAATGTGGCTAAAATTATGAGATTTGTCTGTAAAAGGGTTGAAAAATATTTTGAGAAAGGAGAAAATGCTAATTACTTTGAATGCTGAAGACATAAGGGAGCTAGGAGGAAGCAAACACTAGATGAGGTTTGTCCCCCGGCTGGTAAGAAAAGTTTTGAACTCCTCCAGTGCTCATTCTAGAACTGTTTATAATGGCTGGCAAATTAGGTTACTCGCTTCCGCCAATTGCTCAACCCTTTACTACACAACTCTAACTTAAACCCTTTACCACACAATGCTGACTTTTGACGCTCCTCCAGTGCTCATTCTAGAGCACGCAATTGAGCTCCCTAAGTCCAAGATAGCACAATTCAAAACCAGCCTTGGGCCCGTCAGTGGCACACTCAAGCGTAGAAGTGAAAATTTTCCTTGAAACAGGGTCCTGTAGTATGGACAAATATAAGACTTGATTGTTTCGAGGATAAAGGTTTCATATATGGGTTGCAACACCCAAAAAGGGGCATTCGGACATCTGCGTAAAGTGTCGTCTCGGATCAGCCTGCGCAGTCCACGCAGGCTAATCCGAGACCACCCTTTCGTTTTTGATTAAATTTTCTGTTTTGCACATGTCTACTGAAGGACAAAATCTAATGTAGTCGAAAAGTGCTGTCTCGGATTGGCCTGCGCGGACTGCACAGGCTGATCCGAGACGACATTTTACGCAGATGTCCAAATGCACCTTTTCGCATGTTGCAGGTCATATAATATAATTATGCAGATGATTTCTGTTGATGCAAAGTTTATAATGGCTGGCAAAAGAGGTTACCACAACTCTTAACTTAAACCCTTTACCACACAATGCTGACTTTTGACGCTCCTGGAAAAGAAGCATTTTAAAAACACATGTGGGAAAAGGAGAAAATGCTGGTAACCAGCATTTTCTCCTTTTCCAACAATGTTTTCTATTCTATCAAAGAAAAATTATAACATTTGTGGCACACAGAAATCGTTGTCTGCAAATGCTTTCAATTTGGACCAGGCTAAAATTTTGTCATCTGGTAAAGGGTTAAATGCCCCTGATAAAGGAGCTTTTTGAAAAGAATATGGAAAAAGAAGGAAATGCTGATAACTAGCATTTTAGCCTGTGCCCACATAATTATTTACCTAATAAAAGACCAATCCCTTCCCTAGAACAATATTTAATTCGATTACTGCATAATTATGCCTTCAATTTTGAGCAGTCCAAAATTATTTTGTCTGGTGAAGAGTCTGTGATGTTTTGCCATGCATGAGTGATGTGTCAGTATGGTGGGTAATTCTAGGCAACTCGGTCAAAGGTAGCTCCTGTGCTTACGTCATTGCAAGGTTGCAGCAATGTAGTAAGCGCAGACTCAGCTTTGCCTGGAATCTGTTGTTGTAGTGCAGGGGTGTACAGTTTTGGAATTTTCCTGCTTGCCCACAAACAAGTTGGACTGAATTTCCTACTTGTCCGAATTCAAAGTTTACTTGTCCTTCCCCCCCACCCCCCCCACCCCCACAGCAACTGCATGTAGCGAGAGGCCTCACACCACGTCAATACATTTAGTTTGTACCTTGAAGGTGTTTATTTCAACACAGGTTATGCAAAACTTGAAAGAAATAGAGGGTTTGAGGATTGTCATTGATGTAAATATGACATTTCCTTATCTGGTTTGGCTAAAAAATTCACCTGCCCGCAGACAAGTGCTCTGGAAAATTTCACTTGTCCGCAAGCAAAAAGTCCCGAGTCGGGCATAGGAATTCCACACCCGTGTAGTGGAAGCACTGTAGGAGACCAGTGCCTCAAGATACCGTAAGTCGGAACCCTTAAGTCCTAACCTTGCGCACATGTTCTAGGTTGGCATTACCGATCGCCAAAATCGCCATTGGCGATTAAATCTTATTGCTGGCGACTAAAAACAAGGAAAGTGCCAATATTGGCGATTGTAAAAAATGTGATCAGAGAAAATGGCCGACTGTCAAATTCTTATCAGGTTTGTATATTGAACACTTTCCAAACTGTGAAATCGGCCTACGCCAACTTGATTATCATATATACCAGCTATCCTAAGCTCTTAAACCCTTGTATCTCCCTTAACTATCCGATAGACCAAGACCGGATAAGAGTCGCGTTCTGCCAGTTACCGAGTGCACTTGTTCTATAAATAGAATACATTCATGAACAATCGCAATTTTTTGGACAGTGTGGGGCTGAATGAATTATGTACATGAAAGTGAAGTTTTACTTTCGTTTATCGAGTAAATTTGACAGCATCAATGGCGATTTTTCTCAAATACTTAACCTTTTAAGGTTTGTGTGGCCTTATAAGATTCTTTTCTAATGAAGTCCCTTTTGTAATAATGAATGCTGGGTCTATGTTTCGCAAATGAGTTATAGATGTAACCTATTACCTGATAATTTTCGGAGATAGGCATCTTCAAGAAAGGCAAAGTGTGAAAGGGTATTTCTTAGATCATTAGCAAGACAAAACAGTTATTTTGCATTGCATTTCATCAAAATCATAAATAAATCATAAGTATAAATATCTCTAGCAATGCATGAATTAATGACTGGTATGAAGAAATTGAAAGAGCTGTTGAGTTGCCTTTTCAAAGGTAGAAAACATTGTTGGAAAAAGAAAAAAATGCTGGTTTCCACCATTTTACCTTTTTCCTAGAATTGATAATAGCCTTCTTCCTCAAGATTGTTCAAACTGAGGATATACGATCCCTGGTGTGGTGAAAGGTTAAGCCTGATTAAAATATGCATTTTATTTTCTTTTATGGAACTTTTTGATCATTCACCAGCCTATAAGCACAGGAATTTGTAGTTGACTTTCAATACTTAGCTCTCTCATGTATGTAATGAGACCATCAAAAATATCTAAAAAGAACAACGATTTAAATATTGTATCGGTGATGCAAAGCTGTAGATCTAGATTTATATTTACCATACAGGACTCATTGCCATGAAATACTCAGAAATTGACACTAAGTAAAACTTTAAAAGTGATAAGGTTCAGAGACTGATCCCGGGTTTTGACGGACAAAACTTTTGGCTACTAAAAATTTTTGGCTGGCGCCAACCTAGCATGTTGGACTTTCTGGAAGACTCTGGAGAAGCGCAAGGATCACCCTAATCTTCCCAATAGGGGTAGCGGTAATAAAAGGCAAAAGAAACTCAAGAAAATCATGGTTTATAGGTGAACTTGCCTCCACCATATATGTCTAAAATGATGCTGAAAACTCCCTTGACTCTTTACCAAATAATCCTGGGTTTCAACAACCCCATGAAAGAAGACTTTGTAAAACAATGTGAGAAAAGGAGAAAATGCTGGTAACCAGCATTTTCTCGTTTTTCCCACAATGTTTTCAACTCTATCATTATAAAGAAATTTGGCTAGATCTAGAACTATCTTTAATTTGTTGTCTACAAATACTATCAATTTAGACCAGTCTAAAATATTGTTGTTTGGGACTGATAATATTAAAAAACATTCAAGTGGAATAGTCTTTCTCGTAACTCTGTCCCTGTTATAAAACAATAGAATTACCTATTGTTCATCGTAAATATTAACTCTACCAAAATACAAAATTGTAGACTTGTCCAAATTGACAGCCCTTTCAGATGACAAAATAAATATGACTCAAAAATTGAAATTTCTTTTGGGAAGGGTAGAACACATTGTGGGAAAAGGAGAAAATGCTGGTTACTAGCATTTTCTCCTTTTCCCACAACGTGTTTTCAAAAGGCTCCTTTCTCAGGACGTTAAAAGTTGGGTTTGTGTGGTAAAAAGCTAAGTGGAAGACACGAGTGAGGTGATTTGGATGATGAGATTTGTTTTTGAAATGCTTTAACTCATTACCAAACGACAAAATTTTAGGCTTTTCCAAATTGAAAGCATTTGCAGACGACAAAATAAAAGTGACTGAAGATTAAAAATTTGTTTTGTGAAGGATAGAAAACATTGTGGGAAAAGGAGAAAATGCTGGTTACCAGCATTTTCTCCTTTTCCCACAATGTTTTCTAAAGGCTTCTTTCTCAGGGGCGTCAAAAGTAGGGATTGTGTGGTAATGGGTTAAACAAAAGATGGAAAAGGGGAAAAAGCTTGTCACCAGCACTTTTTTCTTTCTATCAGTACTTTCAAGTTCTTCCTCATGGCTGGAAGTGCAAGAGATAAATTCTGAAAGATAAATGACTAGTCAGAACAGGAAACAATGTCACATAGACCTACATATAATTACGGATATGGAAACATTCAATCTTTGTAATCATTACCCACCTTTACGCTCATACATCCTTTCACCTATTTGGGACCCTGGTGAACCGTCAAAGGTCATGCCACCTGCAACCTCTTGGAAACTGAACTTGGAGTCATACTTCAACCATACATATCTTATCCCATTTTGATCTGTTGACAATTCAAAGTCAGATTTGGTCATCAATCTCAGAAAATCCTTTCCTCTGTTGCAAATATACATACAAACATCAAAGAAAACTTTATTCTGTAGAGTTTCAGGTTTGTCTAAGTTCATGGCATCTGACAAATAGATCTGTCTCAGTTCGTTTGTGTCAAAAGTGAAAGTACGCTGTCGAGTATGTTTCTTCATTGTGGGTCCTTTCATAGTCACATCCTTGTTTGGTGGGTTGTCGTCAAACAACGAGTTGCTGTCGCTGAATTCGGTAACTGAACTTATATCAATGTTTGCAACTTTCAAAAAATACGTCTGCAATTCAGAACGCACTCTGTTCAAATTTTCCGAACCTGTCAGTTCCTCTTCGCCGCTGTCTTTGATTGCCAGGTAAAACTCTTTCAGGAATCCATCTAGCTCAGGGGAACTGAGCGAAACAACGTACCGAAATCCTTTATCTTTTGACCTTGCAAAATCTCTAAGAGCTATGACAGCTTTGCTAACACTTTCTTCGGGGTTAACCCAACATTGTTCCGTGTCCGAATCATCCGGATTCTGCGACGACATGGTTCCAATCGCCCGTTTTGTTTCACGCACCTGAGCTCTCTGACGGTGACATGTTGTTGCATTAGGCGTGACGTCATCCTGATTGGAATACAAGAAATACTAAATAGGGGGCCCAAGATACCGGTATACAAAACGAAATATCAATGTTGGACTTAATTTTCCTCTAAAATGGACAAGTCAGGATAAGTGATAATACAAAATTTTTATTAATCTATTTCCAATCATTTATATCGAAATATGCGTATTTAACTGACCACCATAAGCTTGAAGATCCCGTGTGAAATAATGGACGAATCTTTATATACAAAGCTATGTTGTGTCATGTGGTAGGAGAGTAGCATGACGTCATATTGAACTTTGCCGGTTTATATCTTCTGCGTAACACGGCTGCAGAACGCTGTATGTGTACACAATTTCGATAAGCGCGTGGCTATTTGCTAAAATAAGAAATTACTTTAGTATTTATAAAATAAATGGGTCACCATTTTATCTGCAACAATCGCAATAACGATTTAACGTGCCTAGTTTAGAATGTGTGTAGATCTACATGTCATCGTGTAGTCTACATAAACTTCGTCTCTGAATTTCCGGGTCATGAGATTACGGCCTAGATCTTTTTCGTCCAGTGAAAGTAGGAAGTAGGATGCCAGACCCCAATATTTATTTGAGGGGAAAACAATCGGAATTAGGAGGGGTAACAGGAACAGTTCTCTCTCTCGTAGCCTTTCTTACCCCAAGTTCTGGTGTCTAGACCCCACACATTTTTTTTTCTTCCGCTCCGAAAAGCTCTTTTTCATGATGATACACATTTCTCTATCTTAACCCATTACCACACAATCCCCACTTTTGACAACCCGGAGAGAGAAGCATTTTTGAAAACATTGTGGGAAAAGGAGAAAATGCTGGTAACCAGCATTTTCTCCTTTTCCCATAATGTTTTCTACCCTTCACAAATCTAATATCAAATTTTCAGTCACTTTTATTTTGTCATCTGCAAATGCTTTCGAATTGGACAAACCTGAAATTTTGTTTTGGTAATGAGTAAGCCCCCTTTTCACAGAGTATGGTTCAAATATATATTTCGATAAAACCCATTCTGTTTAACAACGGAGTGAATCATGAGATCTATAATTATAGATCTACTGTCCCATTCTTTGACAGGCAGACAATTTTCCAAAAGCAAAGACTTTCTGCCCAGGGGTCGGGCGGGGTATCTTTTTGCAGATGCATTTTTTCTTACATAGGATGGCTTATATCTACGTGCACATGATATTTTGTCCTTCTGCAGTGTCAGATATATATCAAATTTTGACAATTTCCAATTCAGAAGCTACACATGCTTGGGGTAGGGGGGGAAGAGAGAAGGAAGGAAAAGAGGCGGGATTGATGCAGGGGAAGTAACCTAAAGCAAGATCTTATTTGTATGTAGAAGGGTCATCTCCCTTTATAATGTAAAGTTGTAAAGTATACATGATGATACATTGGGTTCTAAAAATGTGTGAGTAAAAGTGATATTCTTCCGGCAAATAGAACTTAGAACTCATGATATTTGGCTGCTAAACACTGGTTGGCAACTTTCATTTCTTAATACTCTGTACAAATTTGGCCAGGCTTATTTTTTCACACATTTCCTTAACCCATTACCACACAATCCCTACTTTTGACGACCCTGAGAAAGAGGCCTTTCGAAAACACTGTAGGAAAAGGAGAAAATGCTGGTAACCAGCATTTTCTACTTTTCCCACAATGTTTTCTACCCTCCACAAAACAAATTTCACATTGTCGATCATTTTCATTTTGTCGATTGCAAATGCTTTCGATTTAGACACGCCCAAGATCTTGAAGGTGGCCCTTCAGATTTTGGGACGAAAATGCAAAAAAATCATCCTCTTACTCCCATAGCCTTTTAATTTGCGTTCATAAAACCCCAGTAGTTGAAAACCAACCGATAACATTTGAGATTTATTGCCGTCCAGCTTGACACCAACGGGAGACACGTTTTATTTTTAGATTATCAATTCTCTCATTTAAATGCACGAAAACACATCTACAAAAGTTCAAACATCTGTCCGAAGAAGACATTATGGAAAATATTTATTACATGTTTGTTATGTAATGGAATTTCAGCGTTATTAGTCTCGTGCCAGTCACTTGACATTCCCACAATGCTTTATTGATTTTTGGCCCGAAATCTAAAAACAGCTTAAGAGGCTACGTAGCCTTTTAAGGGAATACTATCAAAAATATTTTTTTTGTAATTTTATGATTCTTAATTATTGATGATTTGTATTGTTTTTTCATATAAATTTAAATGATATATATATTTTTTGATTTGGTGTGATGTGAAAATTCTAAATACCCACCTTTAAATTTGGACAAACCTAAAATATGTCGTTTGGTAATGACTTAAAGTAGATGATCAAGATCTATACAGTTCAGTATTATTTCCGTGTGATACATAATTATGGTCATGTGGTATGGAAACCAATTAGTGACACAACTAAATGGTCGGCCCTCGTACAAATATACAAGTGTGCCATTACCATTGTTTCTAGTTTCCTATTTTTTGATGGAGGTATTTAAATGATTCTAGTGATACAATCCCCAGTTGTTTACAATTTTGACCCAACTTAATTTCCTCCAGACCAAGATTCATTTCAGATAACAAAACTGAAACTTCTTTTCATACTTTGAGGCCATAGATATAACTGCTAATTTTGTTGATTGAAGCCGATTTTTCTAAATTTGGCAATAACAAGTAGATGGGCAACTTTACCTCTTTCCCAAACAAGCCCTGGTTTTTACGTATCTGCTGTACAAGTCTTTATAAAACACTGTGAGAAAAAGAGAAATTGCTCTTAACGAGCAATTTCTCCTTTTCCAACAGTGTTTTCTAGCCTATCGATAATTTTCAATGAAATGTAATCTGCATCCACGTTTTTACTCTAAGTATGTAGTTGTTTTCCTGTCAATAACAGATGATCATGTTAGAATTGAAATAATATTCTTTCCATCTTGGTTTATCGTACAATAAACCATGTTGTGAGTTATGAGCCACAATAAATAAATCTGTCAGGCTATCACCCTTGTGGATTATTTATTGTGCCCCATAACTCACAACTGTGCTCTATTGAACAATAAACCACGATAGAATGAAGATTATTGCTTAACTCTTCCCCAAAGGATAACATTTTAGACAGGTCAAAATTGAAAGCAATTGCAGACGACAATATAAACCTTACTCAAAAACAGAAATTTATTTTTTTGTAACCAGCCTTTTCTCCTTTTTCCAAAATGTTTAATACTCCAGTGGAAACAAATTTCTTTTTTTTAACTTATGTTTAATTTGTCGTCTGCAAGTGCTTTCAATTTGGACCAGTCTAAAATTTTGTTGTTTGGTAAAGAGTTAACCCATTACCACACAATCCCTACTTTTGACGCCCCTGAGAAAGAAGCCTTAACACGCTTTGCAAGGGTAAAACTTTTCAGTATAATAAGTTCGTCTCGGGGCGACATGATTAACCACAGCCGTGAACAAGTTTCCAAGTCCCCTGCCACCTGACTGTACAACTAATAATGTACACTGGCAAAACCGACACAAAAGGGGAACCTCTATGCGTGACTACACTATCAACACATCCAAATGGCGGTGTCGATCAAGATTAACATCAAGATTAAGTTGCACGTTTCAGCACATTTTACGAAGGTTTCAGTTACCACAGTTCCCAGTGGCGTCAGTTTTCATTGAAATGGGGCACTCATCAGAAATTTTAATTCGTCAGCATACTCAATTTTTTAAACCAAAAAAAAAATCTCTTAACAAACGTTGGAACGGTAAAACTTTGCAGTAAAATAAACTCATTGTATGGTCAGGTGGAAAGGGAATTGGAAACAATTCACCACAAAACTGAACAAGTTTCCAATTCCCCAGCCTAATATTGTCACATGGGGGAGAAATAACACATTACCAAACAACAAAATTTTAGGTCTGTCCAAATCGAAAGCATTTGGAGACAACAAAATAAAAGTAAATGAAAATTTAAAATTCGTTTTGTGAAAGGTAGAACATTGTGGGAAAAGGGAAAATGCTGGTAACCACAACGTTTTCTAATGGCTTCTTTCTTGGGGTCATCAAAAGTAGGGATTGTGTGGTAATGCATTAATCAGACGTCTGAAATTTTGAGCCTGGTGCCTCAATACGTATAACAGAAAGCTTTAATATTATGATGGTATTCAGCAAGAAGTGTGGCCTCTGCAGTACCCTTCATGTATTTCTTTAATATGACCTAGTGACCTAAATCGTGACCCCCAGGTGACCCAGTTTTGAACTCATCTTGGACTTCATCAAGTGAAACATTATAACTGATTTATTAAATCAATTGAACAATAAATGTGGCCTCTAAAGTTTGTTGGTTGTATTGGGGTTTAACGCCACTTTAACAGCTAAGGTCATATCTTGGCAGATGGTGACGCAAATGTGTTTCCTGGCTTTCTCACGCCGGTACTTACACTACTTTCTTTCCAAAGCCACCGACTACTTTTCTCACATGCTTCAGCAGAGGTGAGAGGCGAAAAGACAAGGAAAGAAAGTTCACCTTAACCGGGTATCGACCTCACAACCACCAGGTCATGAGTCTGACTCGCTCACCACTGAGCCACCCGGGCAAGCAAATATGGCCTCTAAAGCACCCACTGGGTATCTCTTTAATTTGATCTAGCGACTTAGATTATAATCTCAGTTTATGCAAATTTTATGAGATTTTATGAAGACAAACATTCTACCCTGACCAATTTTCAAGTCAATTGAGCAAGAAATCTGGCCTTTAGAGTGCCCATAGGATATTTCTTGAATTTAATATGGTGACCTAGTTTATGATAAGACGTTACCAAAATCCAAACTCATCTAAGATTTCATAAATACAAACATTCTGACCAAATTTCATGTTTATTATCCCAGGTGACTCAATTTCAGACTCTTGAGAGATTTTATCAAGGAAAAACATTCTGACCAATTTTCAATTCAATTGAGCAAAAGCTGTAGCCTCAAGAATGCCAGCAAGGTATTTATTATTTTGACCGTGACATAGTTTATGATCCCATGTGACCCAAATCCACACTCACCTGTGAGTTTATAAAGAAAAACATTCTGACCAAATTTCAGGAGACATTTGAGCAATAAATGTGGCCTCTATAGAGCCCACGAGGTATTTCTTAAATTTGACCTAGTGTCTTAGTTTATGACCCAAGAAAACCCAATTTTGAACTCAATGAACATGTAGTTCTCAGGTGGGTTAACAAACTTCAAACAGGTTTGGTACATACCAATAATAAACAAGAGGGCCATGATGGCCCTGAAATCGCTCACCTGAGTCTATTGACCAAACATGAACAATTTCAATCTAGTTTCCCAGTGACCTAGTTTTTCATCAGACATTACCCATTATCAAACACTTTTGAGATATCAATAAGACAAACATTCTGACCAGGTTTCATTAGTATTGGACTGAAAATGTGGCCTCTTCAGCTTACAAAAGGTTTTTCTAAGATCTGACCAAGTGACCTAGTTTTGGACCCGACAATTACCCATTATCAAACTCTTTTGAGACATCACCAGAACAAACATTCTGACCAAGTTTGAAGAGTATCAGGCAGAAAATGTGGCCTCTAGAGTGTACACAGGATTTTCCTAATATTTGACCCAGTGACCTAGTTTTTGACTCCACATGACCCACTTTCAAGCTTGTTCAAGGTATTACCAAGACAAATACATGTATTATTGTTGACAAGTTTCAGGAGTATCAGACTGAAAATGTGTCCACCAGAGCACATACAAGGTTTTTATAACATTTGACCTAGTGACCTAGTTTTTGACCCAACATGACCCATCTTCAAACTCATCCAAGATATTATCAAGGCAAACATTCTGACCAATTTTCAAGAGTTTTGGACTGAAAATGTGTCTTCCAGAGCATATGGAAGGTTTTTCTAAAATTTGACCTTGTAACATAGTTTTTTGAGTGTACACAAGGTTTTTCTAAGATTTGACCAAGTGACCTAGTTTTTGACCCGACATGACCCATTTTCAAACTCGTTTGAGATATCATCGAGGCAAACATTCTGACCAATTTTCATGAGTATCAGACTGAAAATATGGCCTCTAGAGTGTACACAAGGTTTTTCTAAGATTTGACCTAATGAATGAATAAATGAATAGTGTTTTATGGCCCGTCGACAACTTAGGTCATATTGGGCGCACTTACTTAGTAAACAATAATGCGAGGTGAAAATAACATACATGTGCAACAACATAAGACAAACATGATAAATGAGGAATGGATGAAACACAAAATGATGCCCCTTTTGTCGCCTTTTACGACATGCATGCTGTCACTTTTGTTCCGCCAGATGAAATGGCAGATGTGACGATCGCGGGACTGCAGTGGTTTATTCTTATACCCCCGATTAAACCACACGGGGTCCCACAGGCCAACTGATTCCCATTCCAAACCCTATTTACATCAAGAAAAAAAATATAGGATTTGGAATAAGAACTACCCAGCCTGCTGCAATCCTACGAATTACGAGGAAAGCAGCCGTTTGTCTCTAATTTTAGTCGCCTTCTACGACATGCCATAGAGAAAGGCCGAGGTCCTATTCTATAAAGTAAAAAAACCCCGGGACCCCACGGGGAAGATTTGACCTAGTGACCTAGTTTTTAACCCAACGTGTGTACAACTTAGGGGCCATATTTTCCGTCTTATATACTTGAAATTTGATTAGAATATTTGGCTTGATATTATCTACGATGGGGTAAAAAAATGGGTAAGTTTGGGTAAAAAAATAGGACATTGCATAAAATTTAAAAATAAAAAAACTTGTGTATGCTTTAGAGGCCACATTTTCAATCCAAAACTCATGAATCTTGGTGAGAATATTTGGCTTGATATCTTGGACAAGTTTGAAAACAGTTCATATTTGGTAAAAAACTAGGTCTCTAGGTCAAATCTTGGAACAACATCGTGTTTGCTCTAGAGGCCACATTTTCAGTCTAGTACTCTTGGGAATTGGTCAAAATGTTTGCTTTGGTGATATCTGAATGTTTGCCTTGAAGATATTTCAAACGTGTTTGAAAATGGATCATTTGGGTCAAAAATTAGGTCACTGGGTTAAATTTCAAAAAAAAAATTTATAGGCTCTAGAGGCCACATTTTCAATCCAATATTCATAAAACTTGGTCAGAATACTGGGCTAGATGAAATCTTCCATGAGATTGGGAGTGGGTTATACTGGGTAAAAAACTTGGTCACTAGGTCAATTTTTTGAAAAAAATATTGTATATAACTATATATTCTTTTTTCTGTCCAATTCTTGTCGAAATTAGTCAGATTATTTTAACCAATGATTATTAAGATAAGATTGGAAATGGGTCACATAAAAGGAGGTCAGTGAGACGGATTCTTAAAAAAGCCTGCGTTCAAGCTACAGGCCAAATTTTGAGTTTAAAACTTATAAAAGCTTGTTAAACTGTTTGTCATAACACCTCAGGAGGGATTGGAAATGCAGTATCTTTGGCTGAAAGCCTCAACAACTCCAGGGCCATTATGGCCCTCTTGTTTTTTTTGTTTGTTTGTTTTTTGTCTGGGGACATTGCCATGAATTTGTCTACGGACTTTTGCCATCAATTTGATGGAGAATATTTTAAAAATGGCGCATAACCTTAACACTAATGTTATTGATGCTTCACATGCTCCAAGATGTGCATAGTTTTTGTGGTATTTGTCTTGTTTCCCTTTCTTTTGTGAATAAAATTGTCACAAAGATTTGGGGCAATCCTCATATAACAGTATGGTCAGGCTTGCATGCAATAAGACATTCAGTCCCGGTGTTAAAACTTGATGTTTTTAGAACCTCAAAATAATTTATATGTGGGTGTAGTAACTGTATTAGGTAATCAAAGACAAAAACTGTCCTTTGCACAAGGATGTTCTTCACAATGCCTCTTTTCAAAGGAAAGTTTTGTTCATCATTATCTTTGAAAATTCTGAATATCTTGCATCAATAACTAAAAGTTAAAACATATACATGTACAACTTTAATTCTATCATAATTTGAAATTCCAGATTATAGGCAAGACAAGTTTAATCAGTATCATTTACAACGTTGGCTTTAGTGAAGAGATTTAAATATCCTCACTTATTTGAGCTTCTGCTTTTCCTCTTGTGTAACCTAGAACCTGTTCCTTTATCACAGCTTTGTTCAGTCATAACTTTGACTCTCCATAAAAGCGACTAAAATCTTTAATACATTTGTATCACTGGCAAGAAATTGGCAAAGCTTATGGTCACACATATGAACAAACACTCTTAAAAAATATATTTGTATCACTTGCAAGAAATTTGCAAAGCTTACAGTCACACACATAAACAATCTTCTTAACTGTTTACCAAAAGACAAAATTGTAGACTTGTCAAAACTGATAGCATTTTCAGTCAACAAAATAAACCCGACTCAAAAATTGAACTTACTTTAGAAGAATAGAACACATTGTGGTAAAAGGAGAAAATGCCGATTACCAGAAGGCTTCTTTCTAAAGGGTGTAAAAACCAGAGATTGTTTGGTAAAGGATTAACCCTTTAAAAACATGAAACTGTTTCAGACTAGACTAAATTCAACCAAACTCACTGACACTAAGTGACTTATATCTTTGAAACATTATAATACATTGTGGAAAGGGCAAAATGCTGGTTACTTGCAGAAAGTTTTTAAAAACCTTCTTTTTCTGGGTTGCCCCACTATACAGCTCAGTGATTAGTGTATCTGACTGGTGGCCTGGTGGTTGCCGGTTCAATAGCCAGCTGAGCTAAACTTAATTTTGGGTGATATTTTTTGCCTCTCTCTTCTGATGCGAGAAAAGTAACCAGTGGTTTGGAGAGGGAGTTGCAATAACTGGTGTGAGAAAGTCACGAAACACATGTGTAGGGTAATTACTGTGATATGACCTAGGCTATTGCGTAAAACTCCTATATTTTTAGGGTCATTAAAACGCATAATTTTTTGGTAAAGAATATAGTTTACAAAAAAATATTTCAACTATGTACAAGAAAGACAAGCACTGGTAGGAAAGTATAGATTTTCAACAAGATGGAAAATATTATTGGAAAAGGAATAATACAAATTGCATGTTAAAAGTAAACGTTCTATTCTATCAGACCAAGTGTTTCTCAGGTTTCCATCAGAAAACGATGTTTGGTCATTATGGTCACGTGATTGGAATTGGTCAAGTCTTGGAGAATTTACAAGATCCGATTATTAAAATCTTAAGGAGGAAATTTCAATTATAGAATGTATTATTTTACGTCATATATTGTGCGAAAGTCCAACTGATATAACAGTCTCTTCGGGATTTTCAAAGTATTCGTTATTTTCTACAGAGTTCTTTATTTGGACAGTTGAACAAAGACAGACAGCCAAAATGGCTGATAAGAATGAAAGTTCTTTCATGCAATGAGTGCTGAAAAGAACTGAAATGGCTTGGATTAAGGCTTGGAAAGCCAGTGAAACTTAGGGAAATCCAGAAAAGAGGAAATGGGATAATTTTGGGCAAAATCTCCTAGCCTCAACATCAGGACCTGCTATCACTGTGGGAAATCCACAGGGAACGGTAGTGACTCAAGCCGCCCAGGAAACACAAAATCAAGCTCATTCTGTGAAAGGGGAATTACCTGGAAATAGTGAATTGTGGGAAAAAATCTCTAAAATGGAGGCTAATAAACAAAACTTTGAGAAACAACAAAATGATATGATGTCAATGTTGTTTTTATATGTCACGAAAATGCATCGACAGTTTAAGAAGAGGGAAAACAAGAGGGCCATGATGGCCCTGTATCGCTCCACTGGCTTTTTAACCCTTTACCACACAAATTGAAGTGTTCATGACCATGAAAAAGAGGGCCTTCAAAAACAATAAACACTGTCAGGCAATACAAGTAGATTAATTCATTGGCATGAAAGGTAAAATCTTTGGAAAAATAAGCTGAATGATAGAAACCTTACTCTGAATTTATTATTCACCTCATGTGAGCATAACTATTAGCATCAAAATGAATCACACTCCTTGAAAACAGAATATTTTCTATCAAAAAACTTATTGTCTAGCACCAATCATGTATCAAAGCAGTTTGATAATCAAGGGAGGTAAATAGTACCAAACTTTATCTTTCAAAAAAAGAGTTATTTCCCTTGATTAATGTTTAAATTGAAGTGACTATATTTTGAAGCCCATGTTAAACTTGTGATCCCTGAATGGAGGCAATTTTGACCCCAGACCTACACTATGAAACTAGAATGTGTGTTTATAAACAAGAAGATTTTTTAATCTTGCCCAATAAAAAGCCCTGTAAAACAAGTTTGCTCAATAAAAGGCCCTCTAAAATATGTGACCCATGAGACAGGTTTATCAAGTTTTCACTATAAAAGCCAATGTAAAACTTGTGACCCCTGGGGTGGGGTCAAACTTGACCCCCAAAATTAAAATTTGGGCCCTCTTGGTAGAGGCTCATAAGATAAAGCTACACGCAAAATTTGGTAGCCCTAGGCCTTATGGCTATGTACGAGTAGATTATTAAAGTTTCCCTATATAAGCCCATGTAAAACTTGTGAGCCCCGGCTCTGGGCCAAATTTGACCCCAGGGCTATAATTTGGACACCCTTGGTAGAGGCCCACTAGATAAAGCTACACGACAAATTTGGTAGCATTATGCCCAATGGCTAGGTCAAAGTAGAATTTTAAAGTTCTCCCTATATAAGCCTATGTAAAACTTGATACCCCCGGGACGGGGCCAATTTTGACCCCAGGGCTATAATTTGGACACTCTTGGTAGAGGTCCACTAGATAAAGCCACATGCCAAATTTGGTAGCCCTAGGCCCTATGGCTAGGTAGAAGAGGAATTTCAAAGTTCTCCCTATATAAGCCCATGTAAAACTTGTGACCCCCCGGGGCTGGGACAAATTGAAATGGGGACCTAAAATCGACAAAATTTTATCTAAATTGGTTGACAGGGCGATCGATCAAAGTATGCACGATGATCAGTAATAGGAACTCGAGGAATGATATCTGGTGCCTGAAAATTGTCCAAGGTTGTAAATAGGGAATTATGGACTACATTGAAAGATAAAAGGAAAAGTGACATAGCTTTACAATCAATACAAAAGTTTTTGAAGCATTCTATGGTGCCAATCCTTCCGGCTTTGGATGTCATGAAAAAGGGTCATCAATCAAAGTTTTCACAATTATTCAAAGAATCTTCAAAATTCTGGCTAATGGTATCTACCATTGCAACAAAGCTACTCAAGCCTGTTTATGCAACTTTAAGAAAGTTTGAAGATTTCAATACACCATACATTGATGATAGTTTGTTGAAGGGTTCAACATTTATTACCCACAGTCTGGAATTGACTAATTATTTCAGACCTCATAGTTGTAGAGCAGATTCAACTTCCAAAGCCAGAAATGCAGGGTTACTAATTGGAGATATCCTTCAGGTGTAGGATGGAGCACAGCAGAGACTTTCAAACAAGTGGGCCAAGATGGCCCTGGATTGCTCACCTGAATTTTTGAGATGACTATGAGCCATTCTTTTTTTTCTTCAAGGTATTGAAACAATGGAAACAAAATCATTATTTTGCCAACCAATTTTCAAAAGGTCACCTGTAAAGTCCTTTCAAAATCTGACCAGCAGTTTCAGAAAAGAATTTTTAGGAGTTTCTTAATTTCCTTACAGTGCAAGTAGCCCCCTTTCACCAGAGCCATGTTTCTTGACCTATCAAAATTTCACGAACAGGTTTTGAAAAGGGTCATTCAAGGAACATTTCTGTGAAATTTTAAAATCTAACCAGCCGTTTCAGAGAAGAAGAATTTTTAAGAATTTCTTCATGTCTGTATAGTGCAAGTAGCCCCCATTCACCAGAGCCATGTTTCTTGACGGATCAAAATTTCACAAACAAGTTTTGAAAAGGGTCACCCAAGGAGCATCTCTGTGGAATCATTTCAAAATCTGACCACGGGTTTCAGAGAAGAAGAATTTTAAAGAATTTCTTCATTTCCATATAGTGCAAGTAGCCCCCATTCACAAGAGCCATGTTTCTTGATGAATCAAAATTTCACAAAGGGTCACCTAAGGAATATCTCTGTGAAATTATTTCAAAATCTGACCAGTGGTTTCAGAGAAGAAGAATTTTTAAGAATTCCTTCATTTCTGTACAGTGCAAGAAGCCCCTATTCACCAGAGCCATGTTTCTTGACGGATCGAAATTTCGCCAACAGCTTTTGAAAAGGGTGACCCAAGGAACATCTCTGTGAAATTATTTTAAAATCTGGCTTGCAGTTTCAGAGAAAAAGAATTTCTTAGAAAATTCCACTTGGTTGCCATGGCAATCAGAGTTTTTGACGGAATCAAATTCGGAGAACACTTTTTAAAGAAAACCTCCCAAGGAACATTCCAGCCAAGTTTGGTCCAAATTGGCCTGGCGGTTTAGGAGAAGTTGATGTTTAAAGAAATATTGATGACGGACATTGCACGATGGACGATGGGTGATCCTAAAAGCTCCCCTTGAGCATGTTGTGCTCAGATGAGCTAGAAATACTACAGTCAAATCATTGGAGAGAGGCAGTATGGTAAAACTACATGTATATTACAACTCCCTAACACAGACTAGGTGCATACTTTCTATCGAAACTGCATGTACCTTGAAGCTATGGGCATGTTACACTTTTTATATCATATATTTTTTTTATATTGGTAGTACACTATTTCCCATGTTATTAGCAATACACTTGGTCTAATAGAATGAAGAAATTAATTGAGATTTATTGAAGATTGATTGGAATTCTATCAGACCAGTGTTTTCTTCAAGTTTACACGCCCACCTCTGAATTGAAGAATTCAATTCTGAATATACCCACCCAGGTACTGGGAAACACAGTCATTATTTCTCTAAAAAATGACCATGACTGTCATCATTCTCTTGTGTAAACTCTAAGAAAACACTGGTCTGATAGAATTTCAATCAATCTTCAATAAATCTTGATTAATTTCTTCATTATGCAATATTTTGAGAGCAGTCATAAAACAGGGAATGAAAGTGAAAAGTTGTACATTACAGTGATGTTGACAACTTCTACCAACTTACGGACTATAGAAGCACTTCAGTAGTTATATGTTTGCACCTCATGTATACCAGTACATAAATTTACAAGTGTTAAAGGTTCGATAAAGGCCAGAAACACAATGCAGTTGATAAAATGTGTTTTCTACCTTTCCCAGAACAAATTTCTATTTTTCAGTCACCTTTATTTTGTCGTCTGCAAATGCTTTCAATTTGGACCAGTCCAAAATTTTCTCATGTGGTAATGGGTTAAAACAAAATTCCAGACTTTTCCAAGTTGACAGCATTTGCAAACAACAAACTCAATGTACTGTAGTTTAAATGATAGATTTATCTTTAAAGACTTGCAACAAAAAATTGCCTCTTTCTCATAATGTTTTTCATACAGCTGTAAATCTGTATTTTCCATTTCATAAATCTTTGATCATTTGTGTAATATTCCATGGCCGGTCTACTAAAATTGTTCAGTGTAAGTGGTTAAATATCCAGCAATACACTGGAAGGAATGGAATCTTCCTTGAAAACCCCTTGAAATAATTTATCTTGGCAGAGTCCACTATACTCTTTGGAGTAAATTACCCTTAAGCTTCGTATCTCTATCAAGCAATCCATATATTTTGAGAACTTTTTAATGCCTGCCATCTGCCCGTACTTGTACTTAAGCAGTTTAACAAGTAAGTTGGTTACAAACTCTTGACTGTTATTCACAGCTCTGACATTTTGAATGTTGCAGTTATCACAGCTAAGGGTCACAATACTTGTCAATAACACCATTTCTTCCTTAGAAATATTCATTCTCTGTAAACGGTTGTACAGGTTGCAAACACCCACAATAAAGGCCCGAGAGAAGAATTTATCAGCACTTTCATCGATGTGATATGGCATCCCATTAATTTCTAAAAACACTTGAAGATCAGCATTGTAACCTTGATGCATAACTAGGATGAAAAAATCAAAATGTGTTGATCTTAAAAGACACTCTTGGTCAGAATAGGGCAACTGACCAAATCCAGGAATCTTCTTGGTATATTTGCAATATTGTCCAACTACTCTGTCCCAGTGATCAACACAATCTTTAAGATAATCAAACTGCTCATCTAAATTCATACAATGACTTTTTAGAAGATTTTGGTTGTCCTCTTTAGGCACATCATTGAGCGTTCCAAACATGTTCACTTTCAGCATGTATTTTTCATGGTGTTCCTGTAAACATTTTTCTCTGGCTTCCTTTGTATCAAGTGCTTCACCCCAAGGTTTAATCTCATCTAAAGAAGGTATTAAGTTTTCAATGATTTTATTTTCCTCATCACTCAAAACGACACATACAGTATCAGGTTGTAAAAGAGATTCATTGGGTGAAAATAAATGATGTTCTGAGCCTGAAACATCATAAGCTTCATTTTGTGGATCATCTTTACCTTCCAATTTTCTTACTTTTCTAATTGTTTCAGTTCTACGTGAGTAACTATACCGACCCATTTTTGATTTGTCTTTTGACATTCCAAGTTGAAGACATTTAGTTAGTCTACATTCAGAACAGTTGCTTTTTCTACCACTAGCAATCACACAGTTGTTGTCTTTAGAGCACCTATATCTTTGATTCCTCAGAAGATACCTGCGGAAAAAGTTCTTACATGCTTCACAAGTATTGCATCCATAATGCAGTCCAGATGCTTTACCACTGCAAATGTCGCAAGGGGGAAACTTTAACACTCTAGTTGGAGGTTTGATGAGAGGTGCTTTCCAATTCGTTACACTGTTTGCCAATGATATCACTCCTTTTTCTTGTGAACTACTGTCAACAGCTATTCCTAAATCAGGACAAGAATCATCTCCCACATTTTTTACATTGGCCATGTTCATAATACCTTTAACATTTTCTAGAGGACATTCACATGTTTTTGAAATCATAGAAAGTCCATCATAATGTTGTTTTCCTGCCGGAGTTTTTGATCTGCTCTCTGGGGTATCAGCAAACTCTATTTCCTTGTTTATTGATATTGGATGTACCTGCATACTACCAAATGGTTGAGTATTTTCATTTGTTTTGTCTGTTAGTGGAATTTCTGCTGCTGTACAAAAATATTTAGTATTTGCTTTTTCTTTCGCATCTGAACTAGCTTTCTGTTGTGAGTTGAGGATGGCCCCACAATTAATACTGTCAGCGATGTTTTCATTGAGTCCCTTCCCACCTAAACCTGCAGCTACATCATCTACATGGTCTGATTCTTGTTCATAGTTTCTAAAGTTTTGTAAACTAACTTTTCCAGTTTTTCTGGTGTTTTTTGTTATCAAGAAAGTATGATCATGTTTTTCAACAGCATACATAAAACCAGGGTCTATTTTTTCCTCGGATGATTTTGCAGTAGATGATAATGCTCTGGTGTCACCTGAACTTGGATGGGAATCAACACCCATTTTGTTTAGGATCCTCTTTTGTCACTGAAAATAAAAAAAAGTACTGATCATAATGGTTGTTTATTTGCTTGAAAGGTGTTTAACCCATTACTACACAATCCCTACTTTTGATGACCCTGAGAAAGAATCCTTTAGAAAACATTGTGGGAAAAGGAGAAAATGCTGGTAACCAGCATTTTCTGCTTTTCCCACAATGTTTTCCTCCTGTCACAAAACAAATTTCAAATCAATATGTTTGAGGAGAAATGAGACTTGCTTTAGCTCCAGATTTCTCTTAACTGCTGATCACAGCTGAGTGAATTGCACGAGGTAGTGTTTTATTGAGAAAACATTTATTTTAGTTTGAAATTCAATGTAACTGTTGCCGCGTAGGAAAGTGGTTCGGCTCTGTACCAAGGATGCCCAAATAAGATAGATGAGTATTTATAGAATGCCATCTAGCGGGAGATAATGCCAGTTATGTATCACTGCAGTATGGCAATCAAGGGAGGTAAATAGTAACAAACTTTGCCTTTTATAAAAAGAGTCATTTCCCTTGATATAAGCCCATGTTAAACTTGTGATCCCTGGAGTGGAGCCAATTTTGATCCCAAGCCTATAATATGAAGAAACTTGTTAGAGGTCCATAAGATAAAGTGCAATGCAAAATTCATTAGCCCTGGGCCTTGTGGTTTCAGAGAAGAAGATTTTTAATTTTGTTTTTCAGTTTTGTTGCCATGGCAACCAGAGTTTTTGTGGGAATCAAATTCTTTCAAGAATTCTGAAGAGGACCATGGCAGGATCATTTCTGTGAACTTTCATCAAATATGGATGAGTAGTTTCAGAGAAGAACATGTTTGAAATAAAAGTTAACACACACACACATGCACGGACAGATGCAAAGACGGACAAGCGAAGGACAACGGGCCATGACATAAGCCTATTGGCCTTTGGCCAGTGGAGCTAAAAATTGGAATTTGACAAGAAGCACCCTTTTTCTAAGAAACGGCAAGAAGTTGGAAAATATATCGGCGCAATATCCTATGGAGTTCACTTATGAAGTTTCATCCAATTTATTCCAGAGGTTTTTGAAAAATGACAAACGGACAGACAGACCGACAGATGAAGCAGCGACTATAATGCTCACCCTTCGGGAAGCATAAAAAGGGGAAATCAGGGGCGTAACCAAGATTGTGCCTCAGCCTGTTCCTACAATTGGCTAATATCTATTTCTAATCTTGGCTGTTTTAGAAAACAGCCAAACTGAAAAAAAAAAAAGCGAAAAGAGGCAACCTACGACCTATTCTCAATTTTTCTTACATTACGCACATGCGTGGTTTATGTAATAGAAGTTACACCTGTGGAATTGAAATAGCACAGCATATTTTTCTTTGATGACAACAAAATAAGTGTGATTCGAAAATTGAAAACTGTAGGGTAGAAAACACTGTGGGAAAAGGAGGAAATGCTGATGACTAGTTTAGGGTAAAGTATTATTTTCAATCCTTTACCAAACAATCGCAACATTCAAAGACCCCCAAGGAAGAAGGCTTTTATTCCTACCAAACCAGACTTGTCCAATTTGAAACCATAGTAACAATAAATGTGGCTCAAATGATGAAATCAGTCTTAACTCTTTACCAAACCAAAATATTTAAGGCTTGTCCAATTTGAAAGTACTTGCAGACAACAAAATATAAAAGACTGAAAATTTGAAATTTGTTGTGTGAAGGGTAGAAAACATTATGGGAAAAGAAGAAAATGCTGGTTACCAGCATTTTCTCCTTTTCCCACAATGTTTTCTGATGGCTTCTTTCTCAGGGTCGTCAAAAGTAGGGATTGTGTGGTAATGGGTTAACTCTTTACCAAACAACAAAATTTTAGACTTGTCCAAACTGAAAGCACTTGCAGACGACAAAACAAATATATCTCAAAAATTGAAATTTGTTTCTAGTAGGATAGAAAATATTGCGGGAAAAGGAGAAAATGCTGGTTACCAGCATTTTCTCCTTTTCCCACAATGTTTTCAAATGGCTTCTATCTCAGGGATTGTTTGGTAAAGGGTTAAGTAGGGTAGGAAAAATGGAAGGAAAAGAGAGATACTGATTACCAGCAATTTCTCCATTTCCTACAATGTTTTCAAAAGCTTTTTCTTCAAGGATGTTAAAAGATGGGGTTGTGTGGTACAGAGTGTACACAAAAAACATTGTGTGAAAAGAAGGAACAACTAGTGACCAGCATTTACCTCTTCACTCCAAAGGTTTTGTACCTATTCAATGCAAATTGCCATCAAAGGAGAGAAGAAAGTGTTTTGAAAATAATGGGGAAAATGAGAAAATACTAGTTAATAGCATTTTCTCCTTTGCCCACAATGTTTTCTTCTCTTCCATGAAACAAATTTCAAATTTTAACTCATATTTATTTTGTCGTCTGCAAACGGTCTCAATTTGCACCAATCTAAAATTTTCTCGTTTGGTAAAGAGTTACGAGTTTAGGGTTGCTGTTCAGAATTGACCCTTTACCAAACAATCTCTGGTTTTTACGTCCCTGAGATAAAAGCCTTTAGAAAACATTGTGAGAAAAGGAGAAAATGCCGGTAACCAGCATTTTCTCCTTTTCCCATAATGTTTTCTACCCTGCTGGAAACAAATTTCAGTTATTGAGTTTTGTTTATTTTGTCGTTTGCAAGTGCTTTCAGTTTGGACCAGTCTAAAATTTTGTCTTTGATAAAGATTTAAGACTACACATTATATCTATCTGACAAAGCAATCGCTACAGGACAGAAGCTGTGCTTTTATCAGTGGTAGAGAGAAGGTTTGTTATGGCCAACAAATTTGAACGCTCAAACTGTTAACATTTTTTAACCCATTACCACACAATCCCTAATTTTGACGACCCTCAGAAAGAAGCCTTTGGAAAACATTGTAGGAAATGGAGAAAATGCCGGTAACTAACATTTTCTCCTTTTTCCACGATATTTTCTGCTCTTCACAAAATATATTTCAAATTTTCAGTCACTTTCATTTTGTCGTCTTCAAATATTTTCTATTTGGACAAGCCTAAAATATTGACGTTTGGTAATGAGTTAACCCATTACCACACAATCCCTACTTTTGACGCCCCTGAGAAAGAAGCCTTTAGAAAACATTGTGGGAAATGGAGAAAATGCTGGTAACCAACATTTTCTCCTTTTTCACAATATTTTCTGCTCTTCACAAAATATATTTCAAATTTTCAGTCATTTTTATTTTGTCGTCTTCAAATATTTTCTATTTGGACAAGCCTAAAATATTGACGTTTGGTAATGAGTTAACCCATTACCACACAATCCCTACTTCTGACGCCCCTGAGAAAGAAGCCTTTAGAAAACATTGTGGGAAAAGGAGAAAATGCTGGTAACCAGCATTTTCTCCTTTTCCCACAATGTTTTCTACCCTTCTCAAAACAAATTTCAAATTTTCTGTCACTTTCATTATGTCGTCTGCAAATGCTTTCGATTTGGACAAACCTAAAATATTGTCGTTTGGTAATGAGTTAAGCAAAGCACTGAAAGGCTATAACAGTTTGATTAACCCATTACCAAACGACAATATTTTAGACTGTTTAAAATTGAAAGCATTTGCAGACGACAAAATCAAAGTGACTAAAAATTTGAAATTTGTTTTGTGAAGGGTAGAAAACATTGTGGGAAAAGGAGAAAATGCTGGTTACCAGAATTTTCTCCTTTTCCCACAATGTTTTCTAAAGGCTTCTTTCTAAGGGGCGTCAAAAGCAGGGATTGTGTGGTAATGGATTGATAGACTCATCTTTTACACCTCTTTTATCAAGAACTTTTCTCCTTGATATGCCTTGCAAAAAGACTTCTCACAAAGATCAATTCCCATTTTATTAGCTGTCATTGGAAATTTTGTCGCAAAGAGCCTTTTGAAGAGATGCGGGTAAAATCATATTAATTCCAGATGTCTTTCAAGAGGATCACTTTAAAGGTTTGTGGAGACCAGTAACAAATATAGCATTAGAGCAAACCTTCAGACTGAAGGAAGTATCTTTAGATAAATGATTGATATTTAACATCACACAAACTGTGCTGGTAAATACCAATTAAATCAATAGAAATTTACCTTTCTTCCCAATGTAAATAAACACATGGTAATTTATAAACAACCTGCATGGCGACTTCCATTAAAGAGACATGTGCACTTAATAGAATTTGAACTTTGTACAGACTGGTTCTCTTACCCTAAGTACCATATTCGTACAACTACTAGGTGCCTTTGTCAACGGTAGAATTCCCAAATGAACTGTCCTGTGGCGTGTCAAAGATACTGAGATTTCTATTTAGATATTAACTAACATCAGTTTTTTTGTAATGATTAATCATTCATCCAATGTTCAATGCCCATTTTATTAGCTGTCATTGGGAATTTTGTCACATAGAGGCATTTGAAAACATGCCTGTAAAATCATATTAATTCAAGATGTGTTAAAAGGGGGCTGATGTGAAGGTTTGCAGAGACAAATAACAAAAATAGCATCGGAGCAAACTTTCAGATTGTACTGGGATCTTGTATATACGATCCATGGACTGAAGGTATAAACTGAAACCCTAAACAAAGATATTTTTGGATTGAAGGTAGAAACTGAAACCCTTAACAAAGGTATTTTTTTGAAAGGCCCAGGAAATTACTAGTATTTTGTACACAGCCGGATATACGGCCTTATGGTCGGAAACAGGGAACAGATAGGCTGATTCCAATATACCCCGCCCCCCCCCCCCCAAAAAAAAAAAATCGTTTTACTGAAGGTGCGAATCGACCCAGCCCCGAAACGACTAAGGCCGAAACGACTACGGTGGTGTTTGGGTCGGAACGACTTACACGTATCATGAAAACACCAGAAAAAAAAAGATAGTGTAGATCTACATATATCCTATTCATTTTAATTAAGAAAGTGAGATTATATCATAACTTAAACTACTTACGGCGTCAACTAAGCTTTCGTTAGACAGTCAGACGGCTACAAAAATGAAGGTACAGAACTCAATGTAATGAGAGTTAACTACCCTGTTTGAAGGGAATGAACATATAAATAACAAGAAATATACAGCAAAATTGCCGATTAGAATTGAAGGCAAACGATCTAGTAGAGGAAAGAAACACTTTAAAAGATCAAAATTGGACTGAAATAAAGAAAGCAAGAGAAATCAGAGCTCCGAAATATCATTGTGGATCAGTCTCGGGTCTGGAAACTATGAGTCATAGATTTTATGGTCAAAGGGAAGGAACTCGTACAATCTGTTTATCCATTAGTTATGGAGAGTATTCTCCCTTATTGATATCCCGTAGCCACGCCCCACACCTCGGAATAGTCTTTTTTACCACTACTACAAGCAGTCACACCAAAACTCTAAGAACCGATGCAGGGTTAATTTATTTCCAAACCGTCTGTCGAAAAACACGGACCCAATCTTGGCTATTTCAAGGGAGTTTCCTTTTGGAAAAATGTTCTGATTGGACCGTGTACATAGATCAGGGATCGTATATACGATCCCTGTGTAGATTCAAGGCAGGATGCTTTTGCATTAAATTTACTTTTAAATCAATTTATTGTCTAATAAGGGATAAAGTATTCAACTTAATAGAGAATGACCTCCCTTCTTATAACCCCACTTCCAATCAAATTAAAAAGGGGATCTACACTGGAATCAACATCATTAATATCGAGGAAAAACAGCTTTCATCTTCAATAATTAACTTGGAAAATTCAGGTATGCTATCACATTCTGTCTCTTGTTCCTTGCGGTCAATAAGCAAAGAAAAAATTGGAATTTGATGATTCAGCCCATATTAATGATATTTTCTAATAACATCGAAAACCTTACTGGACAAAAACATATCGTTGGTTTATGAATTTAAATTGTAATTTAAGCTAATAAAAAATTATAGTATACATTCAATACTAGATAAATTTCATTAAAATAATTATATTTAGATGAGCTACGTGAGCATCTTACTTTGATAACCGAATTCTTATGTGCAAGTTTGAATTTTGGCGGTTGCCTTATCGTGTGTAACGAAATACAAGGGAGATTACAACCTGCTTACAAAATAGTAACCACGTCTGCGATATATGGCCTGTCTGCAATCGGGGTTTCTTTCTTTTGACAAACGCTACTGTCGTAATATTTTCAGAAGTAGCAGCATTCTGCATTCCAGCCTTAAACTTTACCAGAATAAATGACAGCTCGGCGAACATTTTTCTTTTCGATACAGATCGTCATCACAAACTGCAAAGGTGTTTATTCGTCTTCGGTTTTATACTGTCCCCAAATATAAAGGACGTAACTCAGCCATGTAGAAAGTTATCTCAGTAAAAGTGAATTTTCTCCCTTTGACCATAAAAGTAGTATAATATAAGCCAGTTGCCGGTTCGTGCCACTCAAAATTCGCCTTTTAATTTAAATGTGCAAACTGAGTGGAAAGAAGTAAAACTGTTTATGGAATATACGAAAAATTATAAAAGCTTCACAATTGTTTAGATAAATGAATGGATGAACGGGATGATTTACCCTACCCTAAGCTGCATTAGTTTTAGGAGGAATCTTGTTCGTTTTATTTCTAATGACATTTTCCTGGCAAAATGGAACTGGTGGATTGGTAAAGGTTTCATCAAAGTTGAAAAGACTTAAAAAAAACAGGAATAAATAAATAAAAATAATGATGAGAAGATCTGTTAAATTCTCTATAAGTTCTAAAGAGAAAAAAAAATCGAATTTTTATGAAAGATAGAGATTTGGCCCAATTGTTTATAACTTCTTTTTTGCCATAGATTTAAAGTAAATCAAATGATATAGTGACAAACTAATTAATTTAAGCTTTGAAAGGGTACCTTGAAAAATTAAATTTGATATGACACAGGAAACCGGTTATACTATTTAGTGGTGACAACCATTCAGTTATGGACAAATCCACAGACCTCTTGCGTAAATGAAAGTTTATGGAAAGAAACTGACAAATGAATGATGTATCTAATGTCCTATCTTTAACTCCTTATCAAATGACAAAATTTTAGATAGGTCCAAAGTGAAAGTATTTGCAGACAACAAAATAAAGGTGGCCAGAGAATTTAATTTTTTTTAAAGGAAAGGAATAAACATTGTGGGAAAAGGAGAAAATGCTAGTTACCAGCATTTTCTCCTTTTCCCACAATCTTTTCAAAAGGCTTCTTTCACAGAGTTGTTAAAGTCAGGATTGTGCGGTAAAGTGTCAAGGTCTCAGACTTCATAAAAAACAATTTTTTGAGACTAAAGATTTGTGCAAGTTTTATGAGTAATTAGCAATTCAGTTCAGTAACATCTTAACTATACGTACATATTGGAAAAGTATTCAGGTAATTACAAAGTTTTAATACTTGCATAAAATTATAAAAAAGAAATAATGTTCTTTTGGTATAAGTGGTTCCTTTCCAGCATTTCTGTCTGAAAATATAAAAATTGAAACGAAAATACTTTATGTGAGCTTGAGCAAAAAAATATATATTGAATATCATAACTATATGGTACAGTCAAAATTAATGCATAGATCAAATAAAATTCTTGATGATTCTTTTTCCTGCAAAGTTTCAGAAATCGTTTTTAGTGATGTCCAAAATTTCATGGTGACGGACAGATGGCAGATGGACAACACTATTACTACATCCCTCTGCCTACAGCAGGGTCAAAATGATTTTAGCATGGGGACCAGATTTGTAAGGAAAGTCATTGAATTTCATCGTGGATTGATCATTTCTAAGACCTATTTTTATATTATTTTCAATTGAAATTTAATTATTTCTATACTTTTTGACAGCTAAAATCATACACTTTTACATGTATTTAGAAACATTGTCTGTGATTTATTTTTCTGCCTTGGATCCACTGAGTCTTATGTAGAAGTGTCTTTGGGCCCTAGCTTAGTACTGGTAAAATCTAGGAAATACATTAATGTATGAGCTGTCGCTGTGATATGACTGAAATAATGTTGAAAGTGGCATTAATCACCATTCAGTCAATCAATCAACCAGCATATTTTGATTGTGAAGATAGTGGATTTGAAATCCTTGTTCAATCATCATCCATCCCACTTGTTTTCCATTGGAGTGTCCTTCACTGGTTCTTCCAGCCTAGATTGACTTCTGAATCTCTGGATAACCTTTTACCAAATAATTGGGACTGTTAGCCGGAAGTCTTTTTAAAAAATATTGGAGGACGAGCCAAAAATGCTGGTAAATAATATTTTTCCCTTTCTAACAATTTTTCTTTACCAATAAACAAGCTTTTGGACTAGACCAAATTCAAAGCATCTGCAGGCAACAAATTAAATCTTGGTAATATGATGATTTCTGTATTTGGTACTGTAGAAAATACTGGTAACCAACATTTTCTCCTTTTCCTAACATGTTTTCCTAAGGCCTCTTCCTCAGGGTTGTTAAGTCGGGATTGTGTGGTAGAGAGTTAACCTATATCTAGAGACAAATTCCATCTTTTGAGTAATTTTTATGTTGCCATCTGTAGATGTGTACCCCATAGTCTCATTTTAGTCAAATACTCATAAATGTTGGTCAGAATGTTTGTCATAACATATCTTGAATGACTTTGAAAAATGGGTCACATCAGGTAAAAAACTTGGTCACCACCTGGGCCCATTTTCACCAACCATTCTTAGGAACGTTCTTTGTTTCTCAAGAATTTTCTACATTTGTAAGTAAAACAACTTCTGATTGGCTAAACCATTCGGTTTAGCCAATCAGAAGTTCTGTTACTTGCAAATATAGAAAACCTTGGAGAATAAGACCAAAAAATATTCTCAAAAATGGGTGGTGAATACGGGCCTAGGTCAGACTTTTAAAATAGCTTCTATAGCTCTAGAGTCATCATTTTCTGTCCAACATTTATGAAAATTAGTCAGAATGTATGTCAACGTGACCAGTATGATGACATTGAAAATGGATCACATTGGATAAAATCTAAGTTGCCATCTCATGTCTTGGAAAAACCTTGCGTATACTCTTGAGGCTACATTTTCTGTCCAATACTTATGAAACTAGAAGGCCCTGAAGGGCCTGAATATGCTCTACTGGCAGAGATTTTGCTTTAAAATCAAGCATACATTAGGAATTCATTATGCAAAAGGACAAAAAATTGACATTTTCAACTCAAAATGGCTACTTTTCCATTACTGTTTGTTGATTTTTTTCAAACTCAACAGGGTTAAAAAGCTATTGATGGGATAAATAAGCTGAAAAATTCACAAAAATCTGATCACAAATAAATACTTTACCATGTAAACAAGCAATGAAATTGTTCAACTTGAAATGACTACTTTTCCCATACTGTTTGTTGGATGTTTTTCAAAATCAATAGGGTTTAACCTATTGATTATATAAACAAGCTATGCAAATTTCATGAAAATCTGACCTCAAATGCAGACTTTATCGCATAAACAAGAAATGAAAGTTTTCAACTTCAAATGGCTACTTTTCCCATACTGTTTTATGGGTTTTTTTCAAAATTCATAGGGTTGGAGCTATTGATAAGATAAAGAGACTCTGCAAGTTTCATGGAAATCTGACCACAAATACAGACTTTATCCCATAAATAAGAAATAGAAATTTTAAACTTGAAATGGCTACTTTTCCCATACTTTTTGTCAGATGTTTTTCAAAATCAATGGGGTTAAAGCTATTGATGAGATAAACAAACTGTGTAAGTTTCATGAAAATCTGACCAAAAATGAAGACTTTATCATGTAAACAAGAAATGAAGGTTTTAAACTTGAAATGGCTGCTTTTCCCATATTGTTTTGTCGGATTTTTTTCAAAATCAATAGGGTTGAAGCTATTGATAAGACAAACAATCTCTGCAAGTTTCATGGAAATCTGACCACAAATACAAACTTTATTGCATAAACAAGAAATGGAAATTTTAAACCTGAAATGGCTACTTTTCCCATACTGTTTGTCAGATTTTTTTCAAAATCAATAGGGTTAAAGCTATTGATGAGATAAACAAACTGTGTAAGTTTCTCGAAAATCTGACCAAAAATGAAGACTTTATCTCGTAAACAAGAAATGAAGGTTTTAAACTTGAAATGGCTACTTTTCCCATACTATTTATTGGATTTTTTTCAAAATCAATAGGGTTGAAGCTATTGATAAGATAAACAAACTCTGCAAGTTTCATGGAAATCTGACCACAAATACAGACTTTATCGCGTAAACAAGAAATGGAAATTTCAAATCTGAAATGGCTACTTTTCCAAAACTGTTGGTTGGATTTTTTTCAAAATTAATAGGGTTAAAGCTATTGATGAGATAAACAAACTGTGTAAGTTTCATGAAAATCTGACCAAAAATGAAGACTTTATCGCGTAAACAAGAAAAAGACTAACGGACGGACGGACAGACAGACGGACGACGGAAACCACGCCATGACATAAGCTCTGCTGGCTGAAAGCCAGTAGAGCTAAAAAGGTCAAAATCACAGAATCTGCCGTAATATCTCAAAATAGATTGAAAAAGGGTTACATTTGGTCTCAAGACTCAGGTGAGCTACAACAGGGCCATCATGGCCCTCTTGTCTAGAGTTATGGTATCAGCAAAGCATTTTTACTCTTTCCCAAACAAGCCCTGGTTTTTACGTGTCAGCATTACAAGTCTTTAGAAAACAATGTGGGAAAAGGAGAAATTCGTAATAGTGTTTTCTAGCCTATTGGAAAACTTTTTGCCGTTCTTATCAAATTCAAAATTGTCATCTGCAAACACTTGGAGTTTGGGACAGTCTAAAATTTGTCATTTGGAGAAGGTTTAGCCTAGTTTGATGAGCATCAAAGCGAAAAGGTGGTCTCTAGAGATTTATCAAAACAACATATTTTTAGATCCGATATACTAAAACTTGAAAATGCATCAGCAATAGCATAAAAACATTCTGGCAAACTTTTATGAGGATGGGGCTGAAATTGCGGCTTCCAGAGCATACACAAGGTTTTATTTTAAAGATTTGACCTGATGATCTACTTTTTTAAACCAAGGTGACCATTTTACAACATAATATGGAATGGGGCTGAGAGGTAGTTAAACAAGTGAAACAAGAGCTTAGCAAACGGCACATACATGTATACCACTAAAGGGACTTTTCAGTGAAATGGGTTAAAATCTAGACGGCCTACAGAGATCTAAATTGTAAAAGTCACACACACAACTATAAATCATAAAGATTCATTGTGATAAGTTTTAAGTTATTCCAATGAAAACTGTAGGAGATGAGCACACAAGAAACTGCTAACAGATGGACAGGATGATCTGGGCCATAACAAAAATACAACCCTTCACGCATAAAAAATGACACAAAACAAAAGCTTCATTTTTTTCTCCTTTTATATATAAACAACACATTCTCAAAGTTTATTATGCTCAATAACTTTGGCTCAATGAAACAATAATATTTAGTACATACAGAAACAATGTCACCCCACAAATGATAAACCCTATTCCAAACAATCTCATGTTTAATGATTTTGGAGAAGATTAAAAAATATTGTGGGAAAGGTGAAAATGGTGGTAAGAAACATTTTCTCTATTTCTCACATTATTACCCATCTTTTCAAGACAATTTGCATCATTTGAGCAATATTTAACTTTATGTCTGCAGATGTGCTCAATTTGGACAAGTCCAAAGTTTGAAACAAGAATAAAAGAATGATACAATAACAAGATAGCAAGATAATTAAACATACATACTAATAATTTTAAGTCATTAATTTATTCTATAAAATCTCTTCTTGAATATCATTAATATATATTCTATTAAAATGTTCTGTTATTAAAACAATAATTTAAATCCATAACATCTGGACTATAATTAATTAGGTATGGTACAAGTAAATAAGATAACGATGCAAAAGTTAATAATTTTCATCTTTAATCTTTACCACAAAATCCCGACTTATAACAGCTCTGACCAAATAGGCTGTTGAAAACATTGTGGGGAAAGGAGAAAATGCTGGTAACCAGCATTTTCTCCTTTTAACACGATGTTTTCCACACAAGTTAAAAGAAATTTCAATCTCTGAGGCACATGTTTTGCTGTCTGCAAAGCTTTTTGATTAATACAATTTTAAATTCTTGTTGTTTGATAAACAGTTAAGAAAACAATTCTCTTCTTCTTACACCATGAGTTAAAAGGCCTTTGGAAAGATTGTCTAAAAAGAAGAACAGCTGGTATTGAACATTTTCTTTTCTACCCCCACTGTTTTTGATGACAATTAGACAGAATATATCCCATCACTTACAGTAACAATAAAGGCCAAAATGTAAATAAAGCGCTTCTTTAAATGCATTTGAATTTATATAATACCATTTAGAAGTATGGAAATTATTGTGACAATGACAATCTGTCATTGGTTGTATGGTCAGTTCAACTGGTAGTTGTTGACAAAGAATTTATTTCAAAACTATGTTAGAATTTGCAAGGAAGCTTTGTCTTTTGTTTAGTTCTTGCCTGTTTTTAGAAGTCTTTTTTTTGCGACTAACATGATTATTACCCAACCACACACAATAAAAGATTATATTATATTTCATGTGTCTAGTATTAGAAATGTTATGGGTAAAGAAATGACATACATGTATTTTAAGCTGGGGGAAAATTATTTCCCAGTCGCAGTGAATATTTTCCTCCAGCTGAAAATCTGAAACAACTTTTTTTGTTCTACTTTGCTAAAAATTAACTTAACCCATTACCAAACGACAATATTTTAGACTGGTCCATATTGAAAGCATTTGCAGACGACAAAATAAAAGTGGCTGAAAATTTTAAATCTGTTTTGTGAAGGGTAGAAAACATTGTGGGAAAAGGAGAAAATGCTGGTTACCAGCATTTTATCCTTTTCCCACAATGTTTTCTAAAGGCTTCTTTTTCGGTGGCGTCAAAAGTAGGGATTGTGTGGTAATGGGTTAATCGGTTAATTGACTTGAGATCACTAGTTTTAAAATTGGCATTTGTTGACAAAATAATCAGAGGAAATATAATATATAATTTATTTCATCAGCCTGCAGCACTCGTTGTTTTTGCAAACCTTTCTCTTTTTCAACAAATATTTCCCCATATTAACCACAAGCTGGTGAAATAAACTCTATTTATTATATTTTTATCAGCGAATTACCGGAATTTCTAAGAGCATTATTTTTTCAATTTTTTACAGTGAATAACATTACTAGTGATGATATCATATCATCACTAGTTGCAGATGACAAAATAAAAGCGACTGAAAATTTGAAATGTGTTTTGTGAAGGGTAGAAAACATTGTGGGAAAAGGAGAAAATGCTGGTTGCCTGCAGCTACTTTCACTTTCCATAAAACCTATACAGTACTATACCACAGTCTCAAATGACCCTAAGGATAAAGGCTTTTGAAAACACTGTGGAAAAAGGACAAAATCAGACCACTTTTTCCATAATTTTATTTGTCAATGACAAATTTCTTTGGGTCACATTCATTTTCTTGTCTGCTAATGCTTTTGATTTAATGAAGGATTCAGCCATCAGTAAAGGATCAAAAATTCTGTTAGAATGAGTCAAAGTAAATTACCCTCATTTTTCAGGCAGTGTTGTATCTTCTAAAGTATGCTGGACATTCAAAACATCCTCGCAAAACATACCAGTACATAAACAAGACTGGTATACTTTAATGTCAATATCGTGTCACAAAAAGTCCAAAACAACGACACGGAATCATTGTTACAAATTTCCAAATTATTGTAAATGCACTTTCGGATGAATTTTTATTGTGTATATAATTTGCAAAAGTTTCTTTTTCATATGGTATAGCCAATCAGAATTTGTGTTACTTTTAAAGTTGGAAAATCATTTAGAATAAGACTAAAATGTTCTTAACCCATCACCACACAATCCCTTCTTTTGATGCCCCTGAGAAAGAAGCCTTTAGAAAACATTGTGGGAAAAGGAGAAAATGCTGGTAACCAGCATTTTCTCCTTTTCCCACAATGTTTTCTATCCTTCACAAAACAAATTTCAAATTTTCAGTCACTTTTATTTTGTCGTCTGCAAATGCTTTCAATTTTGACAAGCCAAAAATATTGTCGTTTGGTAATGAGTTAAGAATGGTTTGTAAATACCGACCTGATCTGGTGACCTCCTTTTTCACACTATGTTACCTGTCCCAGTTACAATTGTAACAACCAACCAGATAAAGGCTTATGAGTGCTGGACAAAAAGTGACCTGTACAGTGCACACTATCTTTCCATATAACATGTACCATCTTCGCAAGGCAAGGCCGACGATTCACTATGTTACTCTACCCTTGGCGGATCAAGCTTGATTTTTACATTCACCCGATATGCTCTTTCATTGGATGCAGCAAGCTCTAGCTGCAACAAATTAAATCGCTCGTAGCATTTCATCTTTGATAAAAATAGAACAAGGTCTCTACCTTTCGAATAAAAGGTAAAACATGGAAACCCACGTTGATGTCTGCTTATCACTTCATGTGTATTTGTAAGCGGTTTGAAAAATGATATTTCATTTGCTTTTAGAAACATGATGTAAAGGGGAGTAATAACCAACATCCAATAGAGGGCGCATAGCAGGAATCTCGAAATTGGGCTCAATCAGCCAAGGTAAGATCCACGTAGTGATCGTAAACTTGGCTTGCGAAGATGAACACGTACTTGACCAACCTAATTAAATTCTGACCCAGAGAACTGCTGGACTCTGTTGCCTTTACAGTGCTCATAGCTTAACCCTTTACCCCATAAGGCAATTTTATGGTATCTCTAATTCACCCCAAATTGACAGGAGGGATACAGCCATTTCTTATGTGTAAATGACACCTTTTGATAGCATAGAAAACATTGTGACAAAAGGTGAAATTGCTCATCATGCAATTTCACCTTTTGCCACAATGTTTTCCAAAGGCTCCTTCAAGCACTGTGTAGAAATGAGTATCTATGGAGTGAAGGGTTAAAAGCTGACAATTTACATTATACCTGTGATGATTACAAATGCTCGCCCGGCTCAGGTTGCTAAGGTAAACCAAAGAGTTGTAATGTGTTAAATAAATAATCTTTATGGCACTTTTCCTTGGAAGGATAAAAATAATTTTTTCCACTTTCCAAAATATTTCTGAATGCTTTCATACGACAGGCTATGAGATGAACAATAAATAAAATGGATAAGGCTTTGTGTATAACATAATTGTGATCTCTGTAGATTGTCTAAATTACTGTAAATGCATTTAAACAATTTTATAGATTTACTGTTTTTAAAAAAAACTCTATAGTAAGGCTTGAATAGACAAATGTCTTTGAGCAAACTTCAATTTCAACATTAATATGTGCTTTAAATCAACAACAAACAATTGCAACATGAATATACACATCATAGATAAGAAAAGGAATAAAGAGAATTAGTCAAATTTACTGCTTTCAATTTGGACAAGCCTGAAATTTTGTCGTTTGGTTAAGAGTTAAATCTTGACTTCTTTATGAAACATGTAATACGGCTGTGTGTTATAGTTTTTTGGGTTCCGATTCTGATGAGTTTTCAGTCACAAGCACATGAAGCCAGAGAAACCAACCTCAGCTTCTGGGGGAATTAGTACTGTTGTGCCGTTCAGGGAAAAATGTCGTTACTGTTGCTAAGAGGTATATGCATGGGAAGTGTTTTGATTTTCATATTTGATAAAAACCAAGAAATGCAGCAAAGTTTTTTACAATCAATATTATTGCAGAAATAGGTGGACTTCACCCTTTGTAAACTGTTTCACACTTCTTTCGGTGTAATTTCACAGAACTATCTAGTTAGTATGTACACATTTGAAACCAAACTACAACATAAATATGTACCCATGAACTGTATAGAGGCTGAAGGTGATGATACAGGATACTTTTTTGCATGTCATTAATTTTGTTAAATAGATTCTCACATTATCATTTTTATCAAACTAGTTTACTAAATGTACAGTATTAGACGCTCACCATGGCTTGGGTCATACAATTGTAATAAACCTGTTTGATATAAATGATAATACATAAAAACTCAAGTAAGATCTTCTATATCTTAAAAACATATGTTCAGAAGAGGAAGAAAAATAACTTGTAGTAAGACATTACACATACCCCTTGAAGATTTTTTTGTTTTTTTTCCATGGGCAATTTTCATGAATACTGAGCAAAAAAGTTACTCATAGAAATAAATTTCACTACTTGGCACAATAATAAGCAATGTCTCATTTTGAAACAGTTTCTTTTTTTTTTGCACATACATGCTTTAATATATTAAATCTAAAGGAATAAATTTCTAGTTTTCATGACCCCAAAGGGTGTAGGCCATTGAAAAAATGTGGGAAAAGGAGAGTAACCAACATTTCCTCCTTTTCTCGCAAAGTTTTCTCCCATGCTTGTACTATGATAAATATAGGATCTGACATAAATTGGTGTTATTTAGTGAGTCAAACGGAAAATGTTATTAAGCTAGCCTTTGATAAGCTTAATAACATTTTTTCTTGACAAGTTTGATAAAATTTCATCTCAAATACCGACGAAGGCCAGATTCTTTAAAGGTGGGTATTTAGAATTTTCACATCACACCAAATTAAAAAATACATGTATATACAGTATGTCAATGAAATTTATATGAAAAAACAGTACAAATCATCAGTAATTCAGAATCATAAAATTACAAAAAAAAAATTATTTTCTGGTGGTATTCCCCTAAAAGGCTACATACCCTCTTAAGCTATTTTTAGATTTTCTGCCAAAATCAAAAAAACCATTGTGGGAATGTTAGGTGATTTGCACATGACTAATAACTATTAAATTCCATAGCATAACAAACATAATTATTTTCCATAATGTCTATAACTTTGGACAGTATGTTTGAAGCTTCGTCTGTATATTTCCCGTACGTAAAAGAGCAAGTTGCTCATGTAAAAATAAACCATGTTTCCCTTCAGTGTCGACCTGGGCTGTAGTAAATCTCTAATTTATCTAGCTGTTGGATGGTTTTCGACTACTGGGCTTTAATGAATAAAAATTATAGGGCTTTGGGAGTATAAGGATGATTTTTTTTTTTATATTTTTTGAAAAAATTTCATCCCAATATCTGAAGGGCCACCTTTAAATGATTTCACCACATAACAATATTTCATAAATTATAGAGAAGAAGATGCAAAATCAGCTAGACGGATGTTCATGCTTATATCCATAAAAGCCATTCACTTCTATAAAATATATACAAAATGAGGTCAAAAATGACTTCAAACAAAATGATTGATTATACATGTATAAGATTAGAAAATTAGTGATTGGTATATTGCATTGAAAATATGGCAGAATACCTGACTAAACAAGATTCCTTGGGAAGAGTATGATTTGCTGGTAACTATAATATTTTAGCATATTAATATTTTGTCCTTTACCCACAATGACACATGTATAACTATGCCACAAGTCTATGCTAAAATTACAATAAAATACAATCATGTTCACTGTTCTAACTATTTACCAAACAACAATATTCTAGACTCCTCCAAATTAAAAGTGCTTGCAGACGAAAAATAAAGGTGGCTCAAATGACAAAAATTGTTCATAATAAGGAAGAAAATAAGAAGGAAAAAATTGTTGAAAAAAGGAGAAAATACTGGTGACCAGCACTTTCTCCTTTTCCCTAAATGTTTTCAAAATGATTTCATCATCAGGGTTGTTGTTTTAAAGTCAGGATTGTGTAGTATAAAGTTAAGTCTATTTGTCTCCTTTGATTAGCTGTCTTGTTAACTCTTAACCACACAATCCCAAGTTTTAATGACCCTGAGGTAAGAGCTTTTAGAAAATATTCTGATATAGGGAGATAATGCTGGTTACCAGCATTTTCTGGTTTTCCAGCAATTTTTTCTACCATACCAAAGATAATTTTCATTATATGAGCAAATTTAAATAGTTGTCTACAACCCTTTCAATGTGGACAACTTTAAATGTTCTTGTTTGGTAAAGAGTTAAACAACCATAGCTCAGACTGTATCACGTCTGGTGGAGACCTGCAAGATAAAGCCCCATACCAATTAATCTAGGTCTAGAATCATGCGTGGTTATAAACAAGGTAATTTTCAGTCTCCTCAATGGAGGCCCTGTACAACATTAGACCCTTGAGACAGGACTAAACTAAGTAGCCCAAGGTCTTGCAGTTAGTAACAGGAAGATTTCCAAAGTTTTTACTTTAATTATGAGCCCACATAAAGCTTGTGACCCCAGGATTATAATTTGGGCCTTCCTGGAAGAGGTCTACTAGATAAAGCTACATGCAAAATTTGGTAGCCCTAGGCTTTATGGCTGGGGATGAGAAGATTTTTAAAGTTTTCCATATATCAGCCCCAGTAAAAATTTTTACCCCTTGCTTAGGGCCAAATATGAGGCCCCAGGGCTATAACTTCAACATATTTGGAATAGGTGGACTACATAAAGCTTAATACCAAATTTGGTAGCTCTAGGCTTTGTGGTTTAAGAAAAAGAGATTTTTAAAGATTACTTATTTTTCAGTTTTGTTGCCATGAAAACCAGAGTTTTTGAAGGAATGATATTCTTTTCACCATGGTAGGACCATTTCTGTGAAGTTTCATCAAAATAATATGGGTAGTTTTAGAGAAGATATCAAAAATAAAAGTTAATGCATGCAAGGACAGACAGATGGATGGATGGATGAACACAAGCCTAATGGGCTTGAGCCAGTGGAGCTAAAAAAAAAAAAGCTTAATATTCTTTTATCCATGATAAAGCTCTAATAACCCTGAGGAAAAAAGTTTTAAAAGTTTTCCCCACATATTTTCATACTCTTTCTAGTGTCAATACATGTACTTCCATTTCACTGACATTAAATTTTGATTGGCCTTCGCAAACACTTTCAGTATGGCTAATTCTAAAGTTTTATAGTTTGTTCAAAAGTCAGGCAAGGTAAGCATACCTGAGGCAGGTCAAGATACCCTGTGTTTGGGACAGTTTCCCCCTTCATATTGTTAAAATGTTGTTTTTTTGAAAACATCCCACAAAATTCAATTTAAAAGCAAAATATGAAGACAAGAAGGCCAAGATGGCCCTCAATCGCTCACCTGAATTTCTGAGAGAACCATAGCCATTTTTTTCAAAATCTAATCAGCCATTTTAGGCATGAAGAATTTTCAAGAATTTCTTTATGTATGAATAGTGTAAATAGCCCACAGCCATCAGAGCCATGTTTCTTGATGGTTCAAAATTTCACGAGCAATTTTTGTTCAGAGAAAAAGAAATTTAAAGACCAATTAGTGCAAGTAGCCCCCATTCACTAGGGTCGTGTTTCTAGACAAATCAGAATTTTGCCAACAATTTTTGAAAAGGGTTACAAAAGGAACATTTCTTTGAGATTATTTCAAAATCTGATCAGCCGTTTCAGAGAAGAAGAATTTTAAAGAATTTCTTCATAGCCATATAGTGCAAAAAACCCCCATTCACCAGAGCCATGTTTCTTGATGGATCACAATTTCACAAATAACTTTTGAAAAGGGTCATCCAAGGAACACTTCTGTGAAATTATTTCGAAATCTGCCCAGCGGTTTCTGAGAAGAATTTTTAAGAATTTCTTCATTTCCCTATAGTGCAAGTAGCCCCCATTCACCAGAGCTGTGTTTCTTGATGGATCAAAATTTCGCAAACAATTTTTGGAAAGGGTCATCAAAGGAACATTTCTGTGAAATTATTTCAAATTCTGACCAACAGTTTCAGAGTAGAACAATTTTTAAGAATTTCTATATTTCCATATAGTGCAAGTAGCCCCCTTTCACCAGAGCTGTGTATCTTGACGACTCTAAATTTCGCGAACACTTTTTGAAAAGGGTCACCCAAAGAACATCTCTGTGAAATTATTTAAAAATCTGACCAGCGGATTCAGAGAAGAATTTTTAAGAATTCCTTCATTTCTGTATAGTGCAAGTAGCCCCCATTCAACAGAGCCACATTTTTTGACGGATCAAAATTTCACGAACAATTTTTGGAAAGGGTCACCCCAGAAACATATCTGTGAAATTATTTCAAAATCCAATCAGTGGTTTCAGAGGAGATAATTTCTAAAGAATTTGCTAAAAAATTCCATATGGTTGCCATGGCAACCACAGTTTCTGATGGAATCAAATTTTGTGAACAATTTTTAAAGAGGACCTCCCAAGGAACATTCCAGCCAAGTTTGGTCCAAATTGGCTCAGCGGTTTAGGAGGAATTGATGTTTAAAGAATTGTTGACGATGCACGACGCTCTGACACACTGATGCAAGACGGATGACGGACACCAAGTGATCCTAAAAGCTCCCCTTGAGCACGTTGTGCTCAGGTGAGCTAAAAAAAATGGGCACCATATCAAAGCATGAACATTCTCTTGTTGCCAAAAGCTTCATTATACATTTGATACAAAGGTGCAAAAGCACATCTTTAAGAAGGGAGGTAACTTTTGAATGCATTTGAAAATTTTATGTGTACTTATCTTTCTTGAATATCTTTTTTCTGTCCTACAGTTTAACTCGTTCCTCACATCTTAATTAACCCTTTATCACACAATCCCAGGTTTTGACAACCCTGTGAGAGAAGCCTTTTGAAAATATTGTAGGGATTGGATAACATGCTGGTAACCAGCATTTTTTCCTTTTCCTACAATGTTTTATTCCCATCCTTAAACATATATCAATTTTTGCAGTCGCATTTATTTTGTCGTCTGCAAATTCTCTCAATATGGACCAGTTTAAGTTTTTGTCATTTGGTAAAAAGTTAACCCTGAGTATTGACAACCTTGAAAAGAGAGGTCTTTTAAAACAAGAGGACCATGATGGTCCTATATCGCTCACCTGAGTATATTTGTAACTTATATGGTTTATCAAGGGCAGGCTATTAATTCTTTTCAAACAAGGCATACCCTGGGGTTTGTCACAAAAGTATGTTTACAGATTTTCTTCTTTGTCTTTGGCCAGTGGAGCTAAAAGCTGCTGCTTATCATCAATTTTTCTCTTCACAGTGTCTTGTTCCCTTTTTGACTTGTAGTTTAGCCATTACCAGACGACAAAATTTTAGACCATTCCAAATTGAAACAAATTGCAGACGACATTTTAAAATGTATCTAAAATGAAAAATAAGTGATCTATATGGTAGAAAAGATTGTGAGAAAGGAGAAATTGCTTGTTACAAACAATTTCTCCTTTTTAGATGGAATTGATTTTAAAAATTTCCTTCTATGATTCCATGTGAAATAGTGAGCACCAGGGCACAGAGCCAAAATATGACCCCAAGTGGATAATTTTAATTATTTTTATAAAGGGTCACTAGATGATGCTACATGCAAAATATGAATGCTCTAGCCTTTATGGTTTGTCACCAGTAGATTTTTAAAAGATTTCCTTCTTTGTTTCTATGTAAAATAGGGTGCGCCCGGGCAGAGCCCAAATATGACCGCAGAGGGATAATTCTAGCAATTTTGGTAGAAGATTATCAGATTTTGCTACATAGCAAATATGAATGCTCTAGCCATTACCGTTTGTCAGAAAAAGATTTATTAAAGGTTTCCTTCTTTGTTTCTATGTAAAATAGGGTGTGCCCAGGCAAAGCCCAAATATGACACAAGGGGAATAATTCTAATAATTTTGGTAAGGGGTCACCCGATAATGCTTCAAACAAAATATGAACGCCCTCTGCCTTATGGTTTGTCACAAGAAGATTTTTAAAGATTGTAAAAAAGGGTGCGCCCGGGCAGAGCCCAAATATGACCGCAGAAGGATAATTTCAACAATTTTGGTAGAAGATCATCAGTTAATGCTACACACTAAATAGGAATGTTCTAGCCATTATGATTTGTCACCAGAAGAAGTTTTAAAGATTTCCTTCTAAATTTCTATGTAAAATAGAGTGCGCCCGGGCAAAGCCCAAATATGACCCCATGGGAATGATTTTAACAATTTTGGTAAGGGGTCACCCAATGATGTTCATACAAAATATGAATGCTCCCAACCTTATGTTTTGTCACAAGAAGATTTTTAAAGATTTTAAAATAGGGTGCGCCAGGGCAGAGCCCAAATATTACAGCAGAGGAATAATTTTAACAATTTTGGTAGAGGATCATCAGATAATGCTACATACTAAATATGAATGCTCTAGCCATTACGGTTTGTCAGAAAAAGATTTTTTAAAGCTTTCCCTCTTTGTTTCTATGTAAAATAGGGTGCGCCCGGGCAAAGCCCAAATATGACCCCAGGGGAATAATTTTAACAATTTTGGTAAAGGGTCACCGAATGATGCTTCATACAAAATATGAATGCTCCCGGCCTTATGGTTTGTCACAAGAAGATTTTTAAAGATTTTATCCATTTTCAGCCATTTTGTTGCCATAGCAACCAGAGTTTTTGTTGGAATTAAATTCTTTTAACAATTTTTGTAGAGCTTCACCCAAGAAACATTCCTGCCAAGTTTTATCAAGACTGGCCTTCTGGTTTTTTTGGAGAAGATTTTTAAAGAAATTGTTAACGGACGGACAGATGGACGGACGGACGGACGGACGCCGGACGATGACCGGTCACAATAGCTCCCCCTGAGCACGTTGTGCTCAGGTGAGCTAAAAATAACGGTGCAAAAGAAGATGCTGGCAAACTGCAATTTCTCCTTTTCCAACAATGTTTTCTCCCCTTGTAATAACAAATTACATATTTTCAGCTCTATTAAATTTTTCGTCTGTATTTTGACATGTGTAAAATTTTGCTGTATGGTTAAGACTTTTAAAAAGAGATAACCTGACAAAGATCACTCTAAACCTTTTACTCCATAGATACTCATTTAAACGCATTGCTTGTAGGAGCCTTTGGAAAACATTGTGGTAAAAGGTGAAATTGCTCGTGATGAGTAATTTCACCTTTTGCAAAAATGTTTTCTACACTATCAACAAGAGCGGCAAATTGTCGCAAGATACGCCCGTCTTACCCCAAATTGTAAAGCTGGGCCATGCACCGGACAAAATTCAAGAATGAAAAACAACAAAAGGCAATAACACAAAAATTAAGCGAGCAAGAGTTATGATTCCTGTGCACTGCGCTCCCCCTTGATGAGATCTATCCACCCATGAAATTTCATAACCCTAGCTAGTATAATTTTGGAGATATCCTCCGGACAAAATTCAAGTATGAAAAACGACAAAGGGCAATAACTCAAAAATTAAGTGAGCAAGAGTTATGATTCCTGTGCACTGTGCTTCCTCTTCATGAGATATATCCACCCATGAAATTTCATAACCCTAGCTAGTATAGTTTTGGAGATATGCTCCGGAGAAAATTCAAGTATGAAAAATAACAAAGGGCAATAACTCAAAAATTAAGCACGCAAGAGTTATGGTTCCTGTACACTGCACTCCCCCTCGATGAGTTCTATCCACCCATGAAATTTCATAACCCTAGGTAGTATAATTTTGGAGAAATGCTCCGGACAAAATTCAAGTATGAAAAACAACAAAGGGCAATAACTCAAAAATTCAGCACGCAAGAGTTATGGTTCCTGTGCACTGCACTCCCCCTTAATGAGATCTATCCACCCATGAAATTTCATAACCCTAGGTAGTATAGTTTTGGAGGTATGCTCCGGACAAAATTCAAGTATGAAAAACAACAAAGGGCAATAACTCAAAAATTAAGCATGCAAGAGTTATGGTTCCTGTGCACTGCACTCCCCCTTAATGAGATCTATCCACCCATGAAATTTCATAACCCTAGGTAGTATAGTTTTGGAGGTATGCTCCGGACAAAATTCAAGTATGAAAAACAACAAAGGGCAATAACTCAAAAATTAAGTGAGCAAGAGTTATGGTTCCTGCGCACTGCACTCCCCCTCGATGAGATCTATCCACCCATGAAATTTCGTAACCCTAGCTAGAATAGTTTTGGAGATATGCTCCGGACAAAGAACTGGACGCCGCCCGCCCGCCCGCCTGGACGCCACGGGTGATCCCATAATACGTCCCGTCTTCGACGGGCGTATAAAAAGTGTCATATACACATGAGAAACAGCTTCATCCTTCCTCTTATTTAGGGTCAATTAGAGATACCATAGAAATACCTTATGGGGTAAAGGGTAAAGAATTTGCCATGGTACATAAATTGTCATGTGTATCAAAGTGACAGTAACTCAATGTAGAAATATTTCACAATCTACAAAAACGTACACATACAGATAAAGCTAGATATATCAAAATTACTTAGAATTTACTTTCAAATTAAGCTGCCCAAAGGAATTTGAAAGCCTTCGACAGGTTTGCAAAAATTTTATCACTCATACAGAGTAGATCATGCTAAGACTGTCAAAAATGTTATTTCTGATCTTGGGTTTACTTGTGCATACTTCTTTTTGTAGACCAAACCCCCCCCCCCCCAATCCCCTTCACTTTTTGAGAAGCAAATGCACTTAATCAGAATTTAACTTTTTACTTTTCTACAATCCTTTTTTGTACAGACCCCCAAGAGGAGGGTCTTTGAAAACATGGAATACAAGTAACTCGCATATCATTTGTTCCTTTTCCCGCAATGTTTTCTAAAGGCTTCCTTCCCAGGGTCATTAAAACTTGGCATTATACGGGAAAGGGTAAACGCAGATTTAAACTTAAATTGGCTAAACTTAAATTTCTACTTATCAATGCTTACAGTTCAAACTTTACAATTTGTCACCACTCTACTTCTACAACAGCTTTTTCCTTTTCCCACGATGTTTTCTGCCCTTGGAAGAATAACTGAGTGACATTAATTGCTGCCTGCAAATATTTCCAAAGTCTATTAAAAAAATAAGTCTAAAATTTGTCACTTCGTAAAGACTTGACAACCTGTGACTGAAACACAACATTAACATTATCAAAAGACAATATTTTAGGCTTGTCCGAATCTAAAGCATTTGCAGACGACCAAATAAAAGTGGCTAAAAATTTTAAATTTGTTTTGTGAAGGGTAGAAAACATTGTGAGAAAAGGAGAAAATGCTGGTTACCGGCGTGTTCTCCTTTTCCCACAATGTTTTCTAAAGGCTTCTTTCTCAGTGTTGTCAAAAGTAGGAATTGTGTGGTAATGGGTTAACAAGTAACAGTTACAGACATATTGTACTTTCTAGGGTAAGAAAAATCAATTTCTCGACATTCTAATAATTATGGCGTCAACATGCTACCATGGAAACCATTTGAGGTAAAACAAGCCATCATAGTGCATGATGGTAATGTTCACAACAATTAAACCTTTACCACACAATTCCATCATACAACTACCTCAATAATGAAGACTTTTGTAAACAACATAGGAAAAGAGGAAAATGCTAGTAACCAGCATTTTATTCTTTTCCAGGGATGTTTTCTACTCTATAAAGGACGATTCTTTAATTTGTGCCACATTTAACTCTTTAACAGACAAGGTAATTTTGGTCTGCTGAAATTGAAAGAATTTGCAGATGACAAATTTAGCGTGGCTAGAAAGAATGTATTCTTATCTGTAAGGGAAGAAAACACTATGGAAAATCCAGAAAATGTTTATTACAAGCATTTTCTCCATTTTCCTCAGTGTTTTCAAACACCTTCAACATCAGAGCCATAAAAAACAGGGCTTATCTGCAATAGGGTTAATTTGTCATCTGGAAATGTATTTGGTTTGAACAAGTTCAAAATGTTGTTGTGTGGTAAAAAAGTTCATCTAATCCTACACAAATATAACATTTAGCTTCCCCAAAGCAAATGCCTGTAGTGTTTCTGTTCTATTTAACCCTTTACCAAACAATCCCTGGTTTTTACGACCCTGAGATAGAAGCCTTTTGAAAACAGTGTGAGAAAAGGAGAAAATGCTGGTTACCAGCATTTTCTTCTTTTCCCACAATGTTTTCTACCCTGCTGGAAACAAATTTCAAATTTTGAGGTATGTTTATTATGTCGTCTGCAAGTGCTTTCAATTTGGACCAGTCTAAAATTTTGTCGTTTGGTAAAGAATTAAACCTTTTTATCACATAACCTCCCTTGTTTTCAGTGTAATATACCCATTATGAATTTTCTAATCTCACACACGTTTAATATCACATTTGTGTGACATCATTTTTGACGTCATTTTGTACGCATTTCATACAAGTGAATGGAAAATACCTTGGGTGCATTTCTGAATGTTCTTGCAACATCTGATCTATATTTTGTGAAATATCGTTATGTGATTTAAAGAATCTGACATTTGTGGGCTTTTGACATAAGATTTTTTAAAACTTGTCAAGAAAAATGTTATTAAACTTGCCAAAGGCTCACTTTATAACATTTCCCTTAACTCGTTTAATAAAATCTTACCTCAAAAGCCCACTCATGTCAGATCCTATATGTCCTGCTAAATAACTAAAATTAAATTTTCAATTCAACATAAATAACTCAAATATAACTATTTCAAAATCATGTATTGGGAATAATATCTCAATAACAAACAGTGTAGATCAAAGATTAGACTGCACATTCTGTGCAGTCTGATCTTAATCTACACTGTCTGCAATAGGTCAGCGAGTCAAGCATAGCAGCCAAAGGCTTAATTTTTTACCACACAAGAAAATTTTAGACTGGTCCAAACTGAAAGCATTTGCAGACGACAAAATAAAGGTGACTGAAAAATTAAAATTTGTTCTGGGAAGGATAGAAAACACTGGGAAAAGGAGAAAATGCTGGTTACCAGCATTTTCTCCTTTTCCTACAGTGTTTTCAAAAGGCTTCTGTCTTGGGGGCATCAAAAGTAGGGATTGTGTGGTAAAAGCTCCTGTTTTTCCCTTCATTCACGTTTTATGATTTTGCGGTTTGCAATACTGTAATTTTTTGATTTGACGAGAAAAAAACTTATCATACAGTAATGGGCTAATCTTTGTGATGCATGGGAAGCTTTCAGTGTTTTGGAGAAAGTGTTGACAAAGATCAGGCTCTACAGAGCAAGTTTGATCGCATTTGAACTTTATAACCCTATATGTGCCATGCTCTGCCAAAAGGGACCTTAACTCATCACCAAACAGCATTTGCAGACGACAAAATAAAAGTGATTGAAAATTTGAAATTTGTTTTGTAAAAGATAGAAAACATTGTGGGAAAAGGAGAAAATGATGGTTACCAGCATTTTCTCCTTTTCCCACAATGTTTTCAAAAGGCTTCTATCTCAGGCTCGTAAAAACCACATATTGTTTGGTAATGAGTTAAACCCCCCCTCCCCCTTTTGCCAGAGCATGGCGAGTATTGTCTTTTGCTACAGAGATTGAATCACTTCAAAAACACTTGACTTATACCCCTTGTTCTTAACTCCTTACAAAATGAAAATGTTTTTCTAGTAATATTCAAGCCTTTAAAAATCAAACAAATTTGGCAAAACAAATACAGAACACACAAAACATTGTTGCTAGCGAACAAACTGACCTTTCTGACGATTATGATTGATAGGTGTTCCAACATCATGTAAACAAAAAGGTCTGACACAATTTGTTACAGACATGCAATAATTTGATCATGTCTATTTAATTATCAAAGCAGCCAACACTATTTGAATTGATAAAAAAGTTCGGGGAAAAATAATTGTTTAATTAACCTGGAGCGAAATACCAGCTAGAATAAAACTGAAATAAATGCTCTTTCTCTGTGTATTCGAATCCATTTTCTAGTTAGCTTGTCAGGCTTATAAGGCATTACAAGGGGGGTGTGCCAAACTCACGTTTACAGAAAAGTCAATTGATAATTACTAGCATTTTAATTCTTTAGTCACACTGTTTTCAAATAGGTCTCCCTCTGTAAGACTAAACAAGAGCTCTCTAGGTGACTATGGTTTTTCTTAACCATTTACCACACAATCAAGCCTTTGAAAACATTGTGGGAAAAGGAGAAAATGCTGGTAATAGGCATTTTCTCCTTTTCCCTCCATATTTTCTACCCTTGACAGATCAGATTTCAATTTCTGATTCAAATTTATCTTTTCGTCTGCAAATGCTTCGAATTTGGGTTTGTCCAAAATTTTGTCGTTTGGTAAAGAGCTAAAGAAATGGCCCTTTACTAAACAATGCTGTGTTTAGACGATTCTAAAAAGGAAGCCATCACATAACATTGCAGGAAAAGGAGAAAATGCTGGTAACCAGCATTTCTTTTTTTTCCCACATTTTTTTCTGCCCAATCAAAGACAAATTTCAAAATTTGACCCATATCTACCTAATTCATGGTCTACATTTTATTTTTCAATCAGAAGGCGCCTAACACTATGCTGTCTGGTAAAAAGTAAATCTGAAACAGTTAACTCTTTAACAAACGACAAAATTTTAGACAGGTCCAAATTGAAAGCACTTGCAGCTGACAAAGTAAATGAGAGTAAAAAATTGAAATTGGATTTAGAAAGGGTAGAAAACATTGTGGGAAAAGGAAAAAATGCTGGTTATCAGCATTTTCTCCTTTTCCTACAATGTTTTCAAAAGCTATCCTTCTCAAAGTCGTTGAAAGTCCTGATTGTGTGGCAATGAGTTAAACAAAAATATGCAATGATGGTCACAGGATTTCACAATTAAGAGATCAAGACACATATCGGTGAGCCATGCTCTGTGAAAAGGGGGCTTAATGCCATTTTGGAAAAGTATCGATCTAGGTCAGCACAGACATTCCTTCCAACTGACCTGGGCCAAAACTTTTCGGTATTGGTAACTTCTCTGCATATCAAACAACCAGTCTAGCATATGATTCGGTCACATGTAAGATGGATTTAATGGATCCATTACAACAAGATGTCTTACTTGATAAAATGCATTATGGAGACTGGTGCAATAATCCTTTTCCGCACAGTGACGGCTTTTAACAACCCTGAGGAAGAAGCCTTTTGAAAACATTGTGGGAAATGGAGAAAATGCTGGTAACCAGCATTTTCTTCTTTTCACACAAAGTTGTCTTCCTTATCAAAGCAAAATTGCACCATTTAAGCCACTCTGAAATTGTTGTCTGCAGATGCTTTCAATTTGGAGAGGTCTAAAATTTTGCCGTGTGGTAACAAGTTAAGTTCCCCTTTGCAATAGCATGGCTCTGTTATCAATTTTACATCAAGAATCGGGCAATTCTGGGCACAGAGCTGGAAAATTGGGCGCTGCATCTGTTATCATTTGATTTTGGCTCATTTCCTGGTATTCCTTGAAGTAAAGTTCACCTCCCTGCCTACCAGCTGTCAAACAGTCAACAATTTTGGCAAATTTCTTTTGCCAGCTTTTTCCATTTAGATGATACAGTACTTTGCACAGCAAGTTTGTTAAATCGCTATGAACTTTGTCAACTGCTTCAAAATTAATTAACTCACATCTGTCTGTACATACCAAAGCCATGGCTATCAGGACAGCCATTTCCTCCTTTGCTAGATTAACTTTCTGCCACTTTACAAACAATTCACACTGCAGTTCCACCAAAGTTCGGGAAAATATTTTGTCAGCTGCCTCTTCAATATGGGATGGTACCCCATTCATCTCCAGAAATATTTTGTACTCCTCCATGTAGCCCTGATGCATGAGTATCAGAAAGAACTCACAATGTCCAAATTTCAGCAAATTCTCTTGGTCCTTACCATCTAGCTCTTTGAACCCAGGTATTTTATATGCAAATTCACAGTATCTCTGAACAATATGATTACAGTTGTTTGCTTCTCTTTTAAACAAGTCCCATCTCTGGTCCAGGTCAATATTATGCATTTTCAGTAAAGTGAAGTATTCTTCCTTTGGAATGGCTTTCAGTGGTCCAAACAGTTTCACCTTTGCAAGGTAATTCTGATAATGGTCCTCAATTAGTTTTCTTATGCCTTCTAGGGTCTTACCAGACTCTCCAAAATGTTCAATTGCATCCATAGATTCTGTAAACGTTTCAACAAGCTGTGTATCTGATTCACTTAGAGCGAGTTCATGATTTTCTGTGAGCTTAAGGTTTATGGCCAACCCATTGGGATCATTTGTTTCAGATTTGATGTGAGTGTTTAAGGTACTTTGTGCATTTGAGCTGTCTGAAACTTCATCATACTTTCCTTCCAACTTCTTAACTTCATTGATAGTTTCAGTTCTTTGAGCATGAGTATATCTACCAATCTTTGATTTATCTTTAGACATACCCTCTGCAAGGCACTTCTGAAGTCGGCATCCTGAACAGTTTCCTCTTGTTTTATTTACAATTTTACAGTTACCTCCTTTTTTACAGTGGAAAAGTTCATTTCGCATCAAATATCGACGAAAGAAATTCTTACATGCTTCACAAGTGTAGCAACCATAATGGAGGCCAGATGCTTTTCCACCACAAATGACACATGGGGGATACCTCAGGGATGCTGCTTTGTCTTCCTGCGATATTGAGGAAGAAGAGGATGACACAACTAAATTCCATTCTTCATCTGGCGCGAGAGAATATTCTTTTTCGCCAGAAGCAAACGATGCCTCAATTTTGATCAGCTGCCCCAAATCCATGTTGCTGTCAAGCCCGTCATATTCGTGTAAGAGGAATGTGGCACCTGATATATCATTCCCTTCTACAGGAGTATCAGTAGGCTGTGCCATGCTTGAATATGACCAATTTGGCAAATTAGCCTGGACCAACACATCAACGCAAGCCTGGAATTGAAACCTGGAAAATATTTGAAAGAATTTTTAGTTAACCCTTTACCACACAATCCTGACTTTTAACATCCCGTGAAAGAGGCTTTTTGAAAACATTGTGAGAAAAGGAGAAAATGCTGGTAACCAGCATTTTCTCCTTTTCCCACAATGTTTTTTTCCCTTCCTAAAACAAATTTCAGTTCTTTAGTCATATTTATTTTGTCGTCTGCAAATGTTTTCAATTTGTACCAGTCTGAAATTTTGTTGTTTGGTAGAGAGTTAATCATTATACACAACTATATGGGATTAAAAAGTCCGATTTCTAATGGATTCTACAATTTCATTTGAAATAAACTCTGTACATGACAATTAACTTTTGGCCCTGCCAAAACTGAAAGCATTTGCAGATGACAATTTCAATGTAACTCAAGTTGTGCTTTTTTTTCTTTGATCGGGTAGAAAATGTTGTAGGTAAAGGAGAAAATGCTGGTTACCAGCCTTTTCATACTTTCCCACAAACTTTTCAAAAGGTTTGTCTCCTAGGTTTGTTGAAAGCCGGCACTGTGTGGTAAAGGGTTTAAAGCTTTACCACATGGCAAAAGAATAGACTGGTCCACAGTGAAAGCATTTGTAGATGACAAAATAAATATGACAGAAAAACTGAAATTTGGTTTGGGAAGGGTAGAAAACATTGTAGGAAAATTGGAAAATGCTGGTCACCAGCATTTTCTCCTTTCCCCACTATGTTTTCCAAAGGCTTCTTTCTCAGGATCATCAAAAGTCCAGATTGTGTACAAAAGGGCTAAGAGATAAACCTCAGCTCCCTACCGAACAACCGCTAGTAAATTTACCCTAGCAAGAAAGGCCTTTGATTGTGAGAATAGGAGAAAATGCTAGCTACTTGCATCCTGTTCTTTTCCCACAATGTTTTTATTCTTTCAAGGGCAAATCCTACTTTTTAACCCTTTACCACACAATGATGCCTTTTTACACCCCTGAGGAAGAAGCCTTTTGAAAACATTGTGGGAAAAGGAGAAAATACTGGTAACCAGCATTTTCACCTTTTCCCGCAAAGTTTTCTATACTATCAAAGCAAAATTGCGCCATTTGAGCTTCTTTGAAATTGTCGTCTGCAAATGCTTTCAATATGAATTGATCTAACATTTTGCTGAGTGATAATGGGTTAACTCTTTACCACATAATCCCAACTTTTGACGACTCTGAGAAAGAAGCCTTTTGAAAACATTGTAGGAAAAGGAGAAAATGCTGGTAACCAGCATTTTCTCCTTTTCCCACAAGGTTTACAACCCTTCCCAAATCAAATTTCAATGTTTGATTCACATTTATTTTGTAGTCTGCAAATGCTTTCAATTCGGACGAGTCCAGAATTTTGTTGTTTGTTAAAGAATTTTAACTCTTTACCAAACGACAAATTTATGGACTGATCCAAATTGAAAGCATTTGCAGACAAAAAAATAAATGTGTCTGAAAAATAGAAATTCAATTTGGCAGGGGTAGAAAACATTGTGGGAAAAGGAAAATGCTGGTAACCATTACCAGCATTTTCTCCTTTTCCCTCAATGTTTTCAAAAGGCTTTTTACTCAGGGTCGTTAAAAGTCTGATTGTGTGGTAAAGAGTTAAAACATGTTTGACATGCTCTCTTCAAGTGCTTTCTACTTGGATAAGTCTGAGATTTTGTCATTTGATGAAGAATTAACTCATTACCACACGAGAAAATTTTAGACTGGTCCAAATTGAAAGCATTTGCAGACGACAAAATAAAGGTGACTGAAAAATTGAAATTTGTTCTGGGAAGGGTAGAAAACACTGTGGGAAAAGGAGAAAATGCTGGTTACCAGCATTTTCTCCTTTTCCCACAGTGTTTTCAAAAGGCTTCTTTCTCAGGGGCGTCAAAAGTAGGGATTGAGTGGTAATGGGTTAAAGTGCAAATGAAATGAAGATTTTAAATGGAGAAAACTGACAAGGCTAGCATTTTGTTGTCTGCTAAAGGGTTAGGACGATGGGTACAATTACCATCTTCAACTTTTAGATGGACTACTTCCCCTTTCGCCTCTAAACTAGAACATTAACTTCAACAAGTACACTGACTGCCCTTTTTTACTTGTACAGGGTGTTTCATAATATATATACAAATTCAAAGTGTCAACATTTTCTATTTAGTTTTAATTGAAAGCTGCCAACTATTTGCTGACATAATAAAATTTCATATGATATACAGAACATAGGCATTACTTTAATGATATAACAAGAGATGTTTGTAAAACATGTATGCCCCCCTAATGGCATCCAATGTGATTATAAACTCTTACGTTCAAAGTGTAAAAACGAACAAAGGGTAATTACTCAAAAATTATTAATGATAAATTAACAATTCTTGGGCACTGTACTTCCCATTTATGTGAACTATCAACTTTTAAAGTTTCATGATTTTACCTCACATACTTTTTGAGTTATGCTCCGGAAAAAAAATAAGTACAAAAATCAACAAAGGGCAGTAATTGCAAAAATATAATGGGCAGAGTTATGGTTCTTGTGCAATGCACTTCTCCTGAATAAGATCTATCCCCATATAAAGTTTCAAGATGATACCTGAAAAACCTTTTGAGTTATACTCTGGACAAAAATTAAGTATGAAAATCAACAAAGGGCTAAAGCTCCAAAAATATAATGGGCAGAGTTATGGTTCTTGTGCACTGCACTTCTCCTTAATAAGGTTAATCCACCTATGAGGTTTCAAGGTGATACCTGAAATTATTTTTGAGTTATGCTCCTGACAAAAATTAACTATGAAAATCAACAAAGGGCAATAACTCCAAAAATATGATGGGCAGAGTTATGGTACTTGTGCACTGCACTTCTCCTTAATAAGATCTATCCACCTATGAGGTTTTAAGATAATACCTGAAATACTTTTAGAGTTATACTCCGGACAAAAATTAAGTATGAAAATCAACAAAGGACAATAACTCCATAAATATGATGGGCAGAGTTGTTGTTCTTGTGCACTGCACTTCACCTTAATGAGATCTATCCACCTATGTAGTTTCAAGATGATACCTGAAATACTTTCTGAGTTATGCTCCGGACAAAAATTAAGTCTGAAAATCAACAAAGAGCAATAACTCCAAAAATATGATAGGCAGAGTTATGGTTATTGTGCAATGCACTTCTCCTTAATAAGATCTTTTCACATATAAGGTTTCAAGGTGATACCTGAAATACTTTTAGAGTTATGCTACAGACAAAAATTAAATATGAAAATCAACAAAGGGCAATAACTCCAAAAATATGATGGGCAGAGTTATCGTACTTGTGCTCTGCACTTCTCCTTAATAAGATCTATCCACCTATGAAGTTTCAAGGTGATACCTAAAATACTTTTTGAGTTATGCTCCGGACAAAAATTAAGTATGAAAATCAACAAAGGGCAATAACTCCAAAAATATGATGGGCAGAGTTATGGTTCTTGTACACTGCACTTCTCCTTAATGAGATTTATCCACCTATGTAGTTTCAAGATGATACCTGAAATAGTTTTTGAGTTGTGCTCCAGACAAAAATTAAGTATGAAAATCAACAAAGGGCAATAACTCCAAAAATATGATGGGCAGAGTTGTTGTTCTTGTGCACTGCACTTCTCCTTAATGAGATCTATCCACCTACGTAGTTTCAAGATGATACCTGAAATAGTTTTTGAGTTATGCTCCGTACAAAAATTAAGTATGAAAATCAACAAAGGGCAATAACTCAAAAAATGTGATGGGCAGAGTTATGGTTCTTGTGCACTGCACTTCTCCTTAATGAGATCTATCCACCTATGAAGTTTCAAGATGATACCTGAAATAGTTTTTGAGTTATGCTCCGGACAAACTTGGTCTACGGACCGACGGACAAGTGCAAAGCAATATACCCCCATTTCTTCGAAAGGGGGGCATAATTACATTAAGAATAGTTAATACACTTCAGTTTTTCTAACAAGTCCATTTCACAACATTTGTCATACATGAAGTCACCTGGGAGCAGTAACCATGAACAGTTCATTGTGAAGGTTCTTGCATGTCTGCAGTCCCTTTCCTATGAGGGATGTTCGAAAAGTTTCAGGGCACTTGGCGTCATTCTTTTATTTATCAAGATTTTTCATTGATTTTTCCAGTAGCAATAGCTACAACCATATTCTATGTGCATTTCGTGTATCTTCGTTTATTTGTTTCTACCAACCTATAGAATATGTTTGTAGGGGTCCAGGACATTTGCAGCCCCCCCCCTTCCCCTTCCACTCCCCGGACTTCTGTTGTATCGATAAGTGCTATTTTGTTGAAAATCTTCTGCTGATTGATTGATTTCAGTTTTAACATCAAACTTCCAGTATGATAACTATAGAGTCAGTTACTCATCTGGCACGCCTGCTGTAAACCCCGATAAAAAGTTCTTTTTTTCATTTTAAGAAAAATAAAGCAAAATTCAGGATGTTATTAGTTCTTCAACATCATTTAGAAGAGGTTTATCGTTTCCCAGGAGGCAGTTGTCCTATGGGGGCAAATATCCACTGCCAGATGTCCTACCAGGGCAGATGTCTGGGAGGGATGTCCTATGGGGCAGATGTCCTATGGGGGCAAATGCCTGGGGGGCAGATATCCAGGGGGCAGGTGTCCTACAGGGGCAAAAGTCCAGGAGGCAAATGTCCTGATACCCTCCTGACTTTGGGCTATGCACCATTTTTATAAAGCAACTTGTAAGGAAAGACTTACAGGTTCCGAGTGTGTTGCCATTCCTGGAAGAAATAACTCTTGCCAGAATGCTTTTGACAGTTATTCAGCCTTACTTTCCAAAAAACAAAACAAAACAAAATACATATACTAATACATGTGACTTCAATTTCATTACTCCTTCCTTTCGGCATTGGTATAAAATTCTCTCTCAAAATAATCAGACAGCCCTATTTATTTACAGTATCGGCATTGTCCTCATCATCTGCGAAAGACATGGGGACCACAATACCGTCTGCAGTGAAAGCAACTGTCTCATTGTTTTGTAGCACTTCAATATGAAAGGCCAATTTCTCTGTTGCCCCAAATCCACTTTGTTGCTTGTAAATCTGTACTCTTCTATGATAATCTTTAAATAAAGACCTGTTTTTACTTAAATGCCCAGAATTGATGTTATGTAGTACACCTGTTTTAAAATGGACTTAGTCAGAAAAATCTATGTTAAAATAATGTCTAGACAGATGTGTTATTATATCATGTACATTTTTAATATTTTTTCATTAACCCTTTCCCAAACAAGCCCAGGTTCTGTAGTACAAGTCTTTTGAAAACACTGTGGGAAAAGGAGAAATTGCTCGTTACAAGCAATTTCTCCTTTTCCCACAGTGTTTTCTACCCCCTTGGAGAACTTTCTGCCATTTCTATCAAATTTAAAATTGTCATCTGCAAACTCTTTGAGTTTGGAAGAGTCCAAAATTTGTCGTTTGGGAAAGGGTTAACTCTTTACCAAACGACAAAGTTTTGGACTTGTCCAAATCGAACGCATCTGCTGACAACAAAATAAATGTGACTCAAAAATTGAAATTTGTATTGGGAAGGGTAGAAAACATTGTGGAAAAAGGAGAAAATGCTGGTTACCAGCATTTTCTCTTTTTCCTACAATGTTTTCAAAAGGCTTCTTCTTCAGGGTTGTTAGAAGTCGGGATTGTGTGGTAAAGAGTTAAGGTGTCAGCTTTCCATTTATTTCAAAATCACCCTTGTAGACAATATTGCATTCAGAACAAGCACATATATTATTAAACACCCTGTACCTAAAATTTCGGAATATAATTTCCTTATATCTGTCTGGCTCATATGTAAACCCTTCACCCTTACTAGACAACAAAAGTTTAACCTTGTCCAAATTGAAAGCATTTTGAAGACAGTAATTTCAAAGTGGCTCAAAGAGCAATGTTTGATAGTAAGACTTGAAATTACCGGTATGTGAAAAGGAGGAAATGCTGGTTTCCAGCTTTTTCTCCCTTCCCCACAATATTTTCAAGAGCCTTCGTTTCAGGTCTTCATAGTGCAGTACAGGTTTAACCAGCAAAATAAGTAAAATGAAACTTTCATGCCCATAGTAAAACCCACTAAATGTTTTTAAATGTAAAATTTTCACTACTTCAAGGTTAATATTTTGGAAAAATCATCTCTTTACTGGACTGTACAGATCAAAGGTCAGACATTCCCAGTTCTGTGTAGTCTGGTCATCATCCACACTGTTCACAAAAGGTGAGTGAAGTGGGCGTAGCAGCTGACTGCTTAATTCTTTAGCATAGGTCAGAATTTTATACTTGTCCAAATTAATCCATTACCACACAATCCCTACTTTTGGTGCCCCTGAGAAAGAAGCCTTTTGAAAACACTGTGGGAAAAGGAGAAAATGCTGGTAACCAGCATTTTCTCCTTTTCCCACAGTGTTTTCTACCCTTCCCAGAACAAATTTCAATTTTCCAGTCACCTTTATTTTGTTGTCTGCAAATGCTTTCAATTTGGACCAGTCTAAATTTTTCTCGTGTGGTAAGGAGTTAAAAGCTTTTGCAGACAAAGAAATAAAAGAGATGAAAAATATTTTAGCATTGAGAGGGTAGAAATTACAGTCATAAAAGCAGAAGATGCTGCTGATTAGCATTTCCTCCTTTTCCCACAACATTTTTAAAGGTTCTTTCCCAAACATCTTTACTCTAAGGACTGTGTGGTACAGGATTAGAATTTCAACTAATCAGTATCATTTCTGTAAATTCTATTTTTAGATGACTGATTGGTCAATTGATTGATTGGTTAATTGATTGATTGGTAGACTGATTGATTACCAGCATTTTCTCCTTTTCCCACAATGTCTTCTATAGGTTTCTTTCTCAGGGTCACTAGAAGTTGGGATTGCGTGGTAAAGAGTTATTTTTACCAAACAACAAAATTTCAGACTGGTCCAAATTGAACGCCTTTGCAGACGACAAAATAAACATGATTAAAGAATTGAAATTTGTTTTAGAGAGGGAAGAAAACATTTTTGGAAAAAGAGAAAATACTGGTTACCAGCATTTTCTCCTTTTCCCACAATGCTTTCAAAAGGCTTCTTTCTCAGGGTCGTTAAAAGTCGGGATTGTGTGGTAAAAGAGTTTAAAGGGTAACTGCACACATGAATCCGATTGTTATTATTCATACATGTTCCTATAAATTATGTATATGAATGACTTTTTTTACCAAGGAAAAAAATAGTACTGCTGCAAAATTAAACCCTTTACACAATAACAAAATTGTAGACTGATCCAAGCAATGTAGAGAATAGCTTTTATCAATATGTTTGAGGAGAAATGAGACCTGCTTTAGCTCCAGATTTCTCTAAACTGCTGATCATAGCTGAGTGAATACAAGTTTATTTTAGTTTGAATTTCAAAGTAACTGTTGTCGCGTAGGAAAGTGGTTCTTTTCTGTACCCAGGATGCCCAAATTAGATATATGATTATTTATAGAATGCCATCTAGCGGGAAATAATGGCCAAAGCTATTGATGCACCATAAAACAACATTAATTCATTGATTAACCTTGTTGAACTGAAAGCATTTGCAGACCACAATTTCAATGTGGCTCTAACACTGCAAACTTTCTTTCATAGGATATAATCATTGTGGGAAAGGAGAAAATAACTGGTTAATAGCATTTTCTCTTTTTCCCGACAAAGTTTTCAAAAAGTTTTTTTTTCATATTGATTGACTGATTAATCATGTTTTATGCCACTTTCAGCACTATTTCAGTCATGTGATTTCAGCTAATATCTTAAGTACATGCATTTACTGGGATTCAATAGTACTCTGCTAGGTCTCTGAAGTGTTTTGTCCAAGGACATCACCACAAAAATGTCAAGTGGATCAGATGACAATCTAACATGGGCCTCCAGGTTACAAGTCCCACACTTTACCACTGAGCCACTCAGGACACTGGTTTCTTTCCAAGGATCATTTAACCCTTTACCATACAATATCGACTTTAAATGGCCCCCAAGAAAGAAGCTTTTTGAAAACAATGTGGGGAATGGAGAAAATGCTGGTAACCTGCATTGTCTCTTTTTTCCCATTAAGTTTTCCACCTTTCAAAAACCAAATTTCAGTTTTTTGGTCACATTTATTTTGTAGACTAGTCTGAAATTTTCTTGTGTGGTAAAGGGTTAAAGCTGGTATTGTGGGGTAAGGGTTAAAATAATGCAAGCAACAATCCTGTGTAACAATGACTTCGAGGACTGTGAGGAAAAATGGAAACGCAGGCGACAAGCATCCTCTGCTTTTCCCACAGTGTTATTAACCCATTACCACACAATCACTTCTTTTGATGACCCTGAGAAAGAAGCCTTTAGAAAATATTGTGGGAAAAGGAGAAAATGCTGGTAACCAGCATTTTCTTCTTTTCCCGCAGTGTTTTCTACCCTTCACGAAACAAATTTCAATGTTTAGTCACTTTTATTTCGTTGTCTGCAAATGCTTTCCATTTGGACAAGCCTAAATATCGTCCTTTGGTAATGAGTTAACCCTTTACCACATGGCAAAATTGTAGACTTATCCATATTGAAAGCATTTGCAGACGACAACTTCATAGGGCTCCCATGATAAATATTCCTTTGATAGGGAAGAAAACTTTGTGGGAAAAGGAAAAAATGCTGGTTACCAGTGTTTTCTCCTTTTCCCACAGTGTTTTCAAAAGGCTTCTTTCTCAGGGTCGTCAAAAGTTGTCATTTTGTGGTAAAGGGTTAACCGCTCCAAAGACAAATCCAAACATTAGGTCACAATTTATTATCTGAAATTATTTCTTAAAATGAATTCATAGAAAATTTTGTTGTACACTGAATTCAATTTACATACAGAAAATATAATGTTTAATGTTCTGCACTAGGAATTTCTGTAAATAGCACTATTCAAGTAAAGTTTACAATTAGCTTGCCAAATATAGCCCTAACACGATAAAATTTCATTATCCATTTATATTATTGCTTTTGTTTGGGAATACAGCTTAAAATCACAAACCATGACAGGCTAATGCACTTGAAAATACAACAAGATATTGTGAAACCGCTTTAAATTGTCACAACTTTGTTTCTGTAAATGTATTTCTTTTTCCAATATATGCCTTGTTTTAAATGTTTAACTCTTAAAGGTGGGTATTTAGAATTTTCACATCACACCAAATTAAAAAATATATATGTCACTGAAATTCATATGAAAAAAAACAATACAAATCACCAGTAATTAAGAATCATAAAATTACAAAAAAAAAAAATTCTTTTGGTGGTGTTCCTTTGTAAGGCTACGTAGCCTCTTAAGCTATTTTTAGATTTCCCGCCAAATCAAAAAAGCATTGTGGGAATGTTAAGTTACTTGCACGTGACTAATGACTATTAAATTCCATAACATAACAAACCTGTAATTATTTTTCATTATGTCCAGAACTTCGGATGCTATGTTTGAAGCTTCGTCTGTATATTTCCGGTATGTAAATGAACAAGTTCCTCAAGTAAAAAAAGACCGTGTTTCCCTTCAGTGTTGACCTTGGCTGTAGTAAATATATAATTTATCTAGTTGTTGGATGGTTTTCAACTACTGGGGTTTAATGAATGAAAATTATAAGGCTTTGGGAGTACAAGGATGATTTTTTTGTATTTTTGTAAAGTTTTCGTCCCAAAATCTGAAGGGCCACCTTTAACTAAATGACAAAATTTTGCATCCATTCAAATTCAGAGCTGTTGCAGATGACAAGTGTGGCTCAATTCATAAAACCTGACCTCTCTACAAGGGTGAAAGCATTGTTGGAAAAGGAGAAAAGGCTGGTCAACAACATTTTCTCTTCTTCCGACTAAGTTTTCAAAAGGCCTCTTCTCAAGGGTTGTTAAAACTCAAGATTGCATGGTAAAGAGTTAGTTTTTTTTTCTTTGTATAATAATGTGGGTAGGAAACTTCATATTCAGAGCCAATCGCTCCGACAAGAAAATGATGTCTTGGTCTTCCGTTTCTGACGATGTCGGGTGAAAAACAACCCCAAAACAAGTAGGCATGTCAGTATTCGTAATTATGTGTTCTTATGTCTTTGAAATTATGATGTCGTCTGAATCATTTGTGGCGTGGGTTAACAGTTGCCAAAATAATACATCAACGACCTAAATTCTGTCTGCAGCAAGTTTGGATGCATTTCATCTATGAATACTAATATTATGATGCATATTTTTTCTTGTGTGTTTTGCATAATTAAATAAGGGTTAAGGAATTTCTTACATCACAATAAGTGTTTGTAAGAAAATCTTTAATATTGATTACTTGCCCTTGGCAGTCATAAAAACATATCTTCAATTTGTAACATTGGACACCCGGTAATGAAATTAGTGTCATAGTCAAGTTACCTATGTACCCGTAAGACAAACTTATGAATTATTACCAAACCAATATAAGAAAATTAGCAAAGACAGATTGCAGTGACAGATACATCTTTTGAAACAGTGATCAAGCTGACAAAATTATTGCCTTTTTATGTATTTTTAATGTCACTACAGCTGTAAACTTAGCCCCTGGCCAAGCCGAAGGACTATATAAGTTTGGACTTTTGGAGTCACAAGCATCATTTCTGTGACGAATAAAGGTTCGAACATAACTCTGGTCCTTGGCTTGTTTACAGGTAAATTATTTTATTTACTATTTTCTTATTGGCTATTTTCTTCAATTTAGGACTGAATTTGTAAACTTCTACAATTTAGGATCTGTTTAGTCTTAAATATTGTAAAATTTTAGTTTTCATTGTATCTTTCTAGTTTTCTTCACTTTAGAATGCTATAAGCAACTTTGTAAGCTTATGGTTTATAATATATGTTAAAGAAGTAGGAAAAGAACATAGGAAGAATTGTATTCATCGGTTTTTCCATCACACCTGGTTAAGTAACTAGTTCATGTTTAACTTTTCTTTTAAATACCAAATATGTAGTTTTCCACTTGTTAGTCTTACAACAATAAATTAATGCACTATTTCATTCTGGAAAGTAGGATGATTTGAGTAATACTGTAGCAGCGTTGTACATTTGCCTTGATCTACTCACAGGCCAGCGAGTTCCCCCTCCCCCCCCCCCCAAATTAAAATGTTACAATGCTGATACATGAATTGTTTATTTCTGAGTATTTCCCAGTATGAAATAGAAAATCCCTCATTTTAGTGATGATAACATAATTCAATGATATATGTTCTTAATGTGCTTGTTAAATATTTTTCATTGTATTGTATAAACATGTATGATTAATCATTTCTGTGACGAATAAAAGGTTCGAACATAACTCTGGTCCTTGTCTTGTTTACAGGACTCCAACCTAAAGGTCAGCCCTGCCTGCTTTGAGGTCCTGTAATGTTTCCCAAAATATGAGGATCCCATCTAACTAGATACCCTCAACATAAAACTAAGTTTATGCATATTTTTCTACATGTCAACAACTATAAGCAAATTCTATGATATTGTAATGATTTTTCTTATTTTTTCTATGAATAATATTCAGGTACTAAACCAAAAGACTCGGGCTTAAAACAAATAGGTTACCAGCCTTATTTTTTAACAAAATGCGTTTTAATTTGTGGGTGGGTTGCTAACTAAGAAGTAAAGGAGAACGAGTTATGTGCGGACCTTACTAACTAAGGAGTAAAGGAGAATGAGTTATGTACGGATCCTCATTTTCTGCAAGTCTTTACCAAGTGGCATAATGTTGGATTAGACCAAACTGAAAGCATTTGCATCTCAAAGGATGTTTCAGCTTGATGATATGTCTGCCAGATAGAGCGCTGGTGGTATCTTGGTTTATCCATTCTGCAGACATTTACCATTGTGGCAGGATAAATGGTGTTACATGTGAAAATGGAAACTGCCGCAAACGTCGTTAACACCATTGAAGCAAAAGCTTAAGCATGTATAGGCCACTTTAAATTTACGTTCTTTGGTAAAAAACCTTTAAAATAATCAAGTATTTTAACAGCCTTGAGGAGGACAATTTTTAAAAACACTGTGGGAAAAGGAAACAAGAGGGTCATGATGACTCTGTATCACTCCACTGGGTTTTTAACTCTTTACCAAACAAATTGAAGCATTCATGACCCTGAAAAAGAGGGGTTTTGAAAACAATGAACACTGTCAGGCAATACAAGCAGGTCTATTCATTGGCATAAAAGGTAAAGTTCTTGGAAAAAGAATTGAATGACAGAAAACTTACTTTGAATTTTAAATTCCACTTGTGTGAGTATAAATATTAACATTAAAATGTATCGCTTTCTCTGAAAACAATATTTTATATCAAAAAACTTAAATATCTGGCACCAGTCATATATCACTGCAGTTTGATAATCAAGGGAGGTACATAGTAACAAACCTTTATAGCAAGAGTTACTCCCTTTGATTAATATTTAAATGGTAGTGACTACAATGTGGAAACCTATATTAAACTTGTGATCCCTGGAATGGAGCCAATTATTACCCCAGGCCTATAATATGAAGAAACTTGTTAAAGGTCCATTAGATAAGCTACATGCCAAATTCAGTAGCCCTGGGCCTTGTGGTTTCAGAGAAGAAGACTTTTAAAAATGTTAATTTTTTTTCAGTTTTGAAAGAATCAAATTCTTTCAAGAAATTCTGAAGAGGACCATGGCAGGATTATTTCATCAAATTTGGATGGGTACATTAGAGAAGAATATGTTTGAAATAAAAGTTCAAGCACGCACAGACGGTTGCACGCACGGGCGCACGATGGACACTAGGCCATGACATAAGCCCACTGGCCTATGGCCAGTGGAGCTAAAATTACAAGTACTTACTCCTTTTTTAACAAGATTTTTATCCTTTCAAAGTTAACCTTTTACCACACAATCCTGAATTTTAATGTCCCAGAGAGGGCTTTTCAAAACATCAAACAATAAGGAAAAACTGCTGGTGATCAGCATTTTTTCCCTTCTCCAAAACTATTTCTACCCTTTTGAATACAAAACCAATCATATGAGATTCATTTAAAGGTGGCCTTTCAGGTTTTGGGACGAAAATTTTACAAAAGTGCAAAAAAATCATACTTATACTCCCAAACCCTTTTAATTTTCATTCATAAAACCCCAGCTGTCGACAACACGAGAAATTAGAGATTTACTACGGCCCAGGTTGACACCAACAGGAGACACATTCTATTTCTAGACCATCAATTCGCTCATTTACTTACAGGAATACAGAGAAGAAGCTTCAACCATAGCGTCCGAAGAAGGCATTATGGAAAATAATTATTACATGTTTGTTATGATAGGGAATTTAAGCATTATGAGTCATGTGCCAGTCACTTGACATTCCCACAACGCTTTATTGATTTTTGGCACGAAATCTAAAAATAGTTTAAGAGGCTACATAGCCTTTTCAGGAAATACCATAAATTTTTTTTTTTTTTGTAATTTCATGAATCTTAATTATTGATGATTTGTATTATTATGCCCCCCTTCAAAGGGGGGGTATATTGCTTTGCACTTGTCGGTCCGTCGGTCTGTCGGTCGGTCCATAGACCACATTTTTGTCCAGAGCATAACTCAAAAAGTATTTCAGATATCATCTTGAAACTACATAGGTGGATAGATCTCATTAAGGAGAAGTGCAGTACACAAGAATCATAACTCCGCCCATCATATTTAGGGAGTTATTGCCCTTTGTTGATTTTCAAACTTAATTTTGTCTGGAGCATAACTCAAAAATAATTTCAGGTATCACCTTGAAACCTCATAGGTGGATTAATGTTATTAAGGAGAAGTGCACTGCACAAGACCCATAAGTCTGCCCATTATATTTTTGCAGTTAATGCCCTTTGTTGATTCTTGTACTTAATTTTTTTCCAGAACATAATCATGAAACTTTAAAAGTTGATAGTTCACATAAATGGGAAGTGCAGTGCCCAAGAATTGTTAATTTATCATTAATAATTTTTGAGTAATTACCCTTTGTTCGTTTTTACACTTTGAACTTAGGGTAAGACCTGCGTAATGGAAAACAGCTATATCCACTAAAATATCATCATGCAAAATTAGCTATAATTAAAAATGAGTATTATTGAACTACTTTCACCTTTTCATTTTTTCCTTCTTTGAATTATCATTTATAAATCTAAAACCGCTATATTCTCAATTGAAAACGAGATAATAATTACCTCCCTTTTTAGAAAATAAACAAAAGTATCAAAAAATAGTTTCAAGATAGACATAAATGGAATTTCTGATCCGTTGGAAAAAAGACATAAATGGAATTTCTGGTCCGTTGGAAATATGCAAAAATATCATTTCTTCATAAAATCCTTATTTATGCTTATTAAACAACTAATTAGAATTTTTGCCAAATGTTCACTGGAAGTGCACTAAACAGGTCTTACCTTAGCAGTTTATAATCACATGTTATATTTAGAATTGGATGCCATTGGGGGGCATACATGTTTTACAAACATCTCTTGTTTTTTCATATGAATTTCAGTGATATATATTTTTTTTAATTTGGTGAGATGTAAAAATTCTAAATACCCACCTTTAACCTTTTACTGCATAGATACCCATTTCTACGCATTACTTGAAGGAGCCTTTGGAAAACATTGTGGCAAAAGGTGAAATTGCTCGTGACGAGCAATTTCACCTTTTGTCACATTGTTTTCTATGCTATCAAAAGGTGTCATATACACATAAGAAACTGCTTCATCCTTGCTGTTATTTAGGGTCATTTAGAGATACCATAGAAATGCCTTATGAGGTAAAGGTTTAATATGTGGTCTGCAAATGCTTTGAATTTGGACAAAGCTAAAATTTTGTATTTGCCTCTGAAAGGTTAGAAAACATATAGTTTGAAAAGGAGAAAATGTTGGTGACCAGCATTTTCTCCTTTTCTCACAATGTTTTCAGGAGGCTTCTTTCTCAGGGTCGTTAAAAATCGGGATTGTGTGGTAAAGGGTTAAAGCTAACCTCCTGGCTATGCTGAAGGCCATAGCATTATCAGCTACAAAGATAGTTTTGCTGTGGTTCAGGGCATGTCTCTTACCACCTACTTGTTGAAGAGTCATTCATGAATTTTTCACTCTTCACCAGACGAGAAAATTTTGGACTAGTCCAAATTCAAAGCATCTGCAGACAACAAAATAAAGGCGACTGAAAAATTAAAATTTGGTATGGAAAGGGTAGAAAACACTGTGGGAAAAGGAGAAAATGCTGGTCACCAGCATTTTCTCCTTTCCCCCCAATGTTTTCAAAAGGCTTCTTTCTCAGGATCGTTAAAAGTGAGGATTGTGTGGTATAGAGTTAAAAAATCAAATTTTTATCCCTTTACCACGCAATTCTGCTTTTAAAATTACCCTATCAGAGAAAACTTGAAATCTGACTAGCCTGCATAGCTCAGTTGGTAGAGCGTAGGACTCGTGATCATGAGGGTTTGGGTTCGATCCCTATGGCTGGCCGTCTAAAATTACGAACAGTGTTTTGGATGAGATGTTAAACTGAGGTCCTGTGTGACAGTTCTATACATGAGCATGTTAAAAAAAACAGGTGAAACTAAGGATGGATTTCGTTCCGTATCTGCACTATCCCTCATCACACTGCTAACAGCCTTCAGGGGGTGTCGCCCGTATGGGAAACTGGTGGCAATGATAAATAAACGCAAATTAAATCAATCAAACTTTTGAAAACATTGTGGGAAAAGGAGAAAACAAGACAGTCAACCACAAAGATAGTTATGTAGAGTGCATGTCTCTTACCATCCACAAGCTGAAGACTCGTTCTTAAAATCTATTTCAATATTTAACCCTTTACCACACAATCCTGAGTTTAACTCATTACCAAATGACAAAATGTTACACTTGTTCAAATCGAAACATTTGCAGACGACAAAATCACAGTGATTGAAAATTTGAAATTTATTTTGTGAAGGGTACAAAAACATTGTGGGAAAAGGAGAAAATGCTGGTTACCAGCATTTTCTCCTTTTCCCCACAATGTTTTCTAAAGGCTTCTTTCTCAGTGGGGTCAAAAGTAGGGATTGTGTGGTAATGGGTTAAATGAATCTAAAAGAACAAACCTTTGATAACATTGTGGGAAAAAGGAGAAATGCTGGTAACCAGCATTTTCTCCTTTTTCCCACAATGTTGTCTACCCTTTTAAAGAGAATTCCCCCCATATGAAGTACACTTAATTTGTTGTCCACACAATGCTTTTAATTTTGCCAAGTCTAAAACTTTGTCCTTTGGTAAAGATTGAAAAAGTCAACCCTTGGCCTGATGACAAAACTTTGAACTAATCCCTACTGAGAAAACCTGGAGACGATATCAAAAGTATAGTCTACTGATGAAACTTATTCGCAAAAGAGACTGAGTCCAACAAATTGTCCGAAATAAGTCAAAATGCTGGTTACCAGCAATATCCCAATATCCCCTTTTCCTACACTGTTTTTCCCCTTTTCCTACACTGTTTTCAGCCATCTCATCTTTGACAGGGACAGCAGATGCTGCAAGTGAACTCTTAAAAAAAGTTTTTAACAAAATTAAAAAACTTTTTCAAATTAACTAAATTTTTAGATGACAAATTTAATATTTAAGAATGATAAATTGGCTTTTAAATGGCAGGAAACAATGTGGAAAAGTGAGAAAACACTGGTTCATTCCAGCATTTTCTTCTTTACCTTCCATGTTTTCAAAAACTCCTATTCAGAGACATTAAAACTTGTGACTGTTTCGCAAAGGGTTACAGAAATAGAGACAATATACATGTTGAGGATGGGCCCCGTGTGTGGTTAACTCATTACCAAACGACGAAATTTAAGGTTTGTTCAAATCGAAAGCAGTTTGCAGACAACAAAATAAAAGTGACTGAAAATTTGTAACTTATTTTGTGACAGGTAGAAAACATTGTGGGAAAAGGAGAAAATGCTGGTTACCAGCATTTTCTCCTTTTTCCACAATGTTTCCTCAAGGCTACTTTCTTAGGGTAGTCAAAAGTAGGGATTGTGTGGAAATGGGTTAAGCTTTTGAAATGGCCTAGTACTCTAGAGGAAATATATGAGTAAGTGAGCTGTTTCCATAACACGATTGATATAATGGTGGCAAAGTAAGAAAAAAAGAATATTCAATCAGTCAATTCCTTCCCTACTTTCAGTCTGAAGGTGTCTGCTCCGATGCCATTTTCATGACTAGTCTTCGCATTCACTGAGTGCGAAGACCAATGACAAAAATAGAATCGGAGCAGACACCTTCAGACTGAAGGTATCATCAGAGCAGACACCCTCAGACTGAAGGCATTCCTTCTCAAGATCATACTGCATGATCACAGCAAGCTGAGTTTAAATAAACTATTTAGTAACTGAAAGAACACCAAGTTTTGCTAAGTGCTCTCAGGTTTGAACACATAAATTGTAACAATATACCATAAACTACAATAATTTGCACCAATAAATACCATATACATTGTTTTACACAATTACATGTCGATTTCCTTTTTACAAACTCAAAATAGCCATGACATTCCAAATTTAATGTCCATGACATAGTCTACTGCTATTAATCTCACGTTTCAACAATTTTTTACACATTAAAAGCGACGACAACAATGAAAGACTTACCCCTATTTATCCAAGAGGGTACTGTCAGTCTTGGAAACACTCCTACAAGTCCAGCCAGGTGACCTAAAAACTCCAGTAAAACCGTTGGCAGGGAGACTGTGTGTCATTATGATATTTCTTCATGTGATTATTACGTCATTAGAAACATGATATCAAGGCATCACTTTCACGAAAAGATTTCAAAATGCTGTCGACTCCGGTATATTTCTAAATCTGCGCTTACATTCCGGAAAGTTATCGTGCCGCCTACAACTTGACATAGATCTCGGTACCTAACGCTCGACTTTATAGTGTCATGTTTACTACACCTGGGGAAAATCCCAAATTAGAAGGGAGTTCACCCATTCAATGTTTGTGTATTTCAGTTGCCTAATGCGGTTGTCTCCCATTTCGATTTTCACGCCCTAGATTTACTTGTATAATCTATTATCACATAATCGATACTTTTGACGACCCTGGGAAAGAAGCCTTTAGAAAACATTGTGGGAAAAGGAGAAAATGCTGGTAACCAGCATTTTCTCCTTTTCCCACAATGTTGTCCACCCTTCACTAGACAAATTTCAAATTTTCGGTCACTTTTATTTTGTCGTCTGCAAATGCTTTCAATTTGGAAAAAAACAAAACTAAAATTTTGTCCTTTGATAATGAGTAAACAAAATTTGCACTTGTAGTCATCGTAAGTGAACATGCTTTTCAGAGAGTATAAAATGCAGTCACTTTTGAACTTGTAGTTGTACAGACAATAGGCTCAAAGAGGTGTATATTATACTACTCAAAGTTTGCCATCAATCACTTTTTTAAAGTGTAATATATTAAGGCCTAAGACACACAAACCATTCAAATTAGATTGCATAAGGCAAGCTTGAGCTCATGACAGTATGCAATATGAATTTCACTGACATGACACTATGTTCAATCTTGAGCATACGGGATGGGCTTGAGATCATAGGTGGAACCTTAGTTCACTGATGAGTCAAGGGTTTGGAGAATGCCAAATTAGGGATCATACCCTGTTATACAGAATCCCTGGGCAAATGAATCTTTCCCTAAAGTGTGTATCCCAGAGCATGATTATTATGGCGGGAACTCAATGATGGTGTGGCTCGGAACTGGCACTTGGAGGAAAACAGGCCTAAAAGTCATTCAAATTGGGAGGTGGTGTGGGGAGATACACATGTACATCAATGAAATTTTGGATATTGATGTAAATCCCTTTACAGGAGCTAACGGTCCCGATTTCATCCTAAATGATGCTAATGGCCATGCACACAGGGCTGCATACCTATCAGGATCTTATGCTAGCTGCAAATCTAATTGCATCGGCCACCATTATTTATGGATTAAAAATGCCATTGCAAAGGCATTGGATATGCTGCAGAAGGTCATATCCCCGCCCCCAGCTCCCGTCCCCCCTGCAATTCAACCTGTTCAGACTCTCCTGCAGAAATGGGCTTCCTAATCATAAGGTCTATGGGCTTATCACCAGCCACTGTGCCAATGCCAGGCTGTAATCATTGCTTGTACTATGCACACAGTTAACATAGCTAAACCTTACAAAATTATAATTTTCCTAATTTTCAGAGTTTAGGCTATCACCCTTAACTTTTTATTACCAAACAACAGAATTTTAAACTAATCCAAATTGAAAGCATTCGCAGACAACAAAATGAATGTGAGTAAAGAATTGAAATTTGTTTTAGGAAGGGAAGAAAATATCGTGGGAAAAGGAGAGAATGCTGGTTACCAGCATTTTCTCCTTTTCCCACAATATTTTCAAAAAGCTTCTTTCACAGGAGTGTAAAAAGTCTGGATTGTGTGGTAAAGGCTTACAGTGTTATTACATTCTAGGCCATCTTCACACATCAACAAAATTATCATTATTTTGATGAAAATGAATTTCTAATTTAAACAGAATCTTCATAAAAGAATAAATTTCACCTGATGTCTGAACTTGATAAAGAAAGCATACGTTATTAACTCATTACCAAATGACAAAATTGTAGGTTTGTCCAAATTGAAAGCATTTGCAGACAACAAAGTAAAAGGGACTAAAAATTTGAAATTTGTTCTGTGAAGGGTAGAAAACACTGTGGTAAAAGGAGACAAGAGGACCATGATGGTCCTATATCGCTCACCTGAGTACTAAGCAGTAAAGGTCTACAGTGAAAATTCTTCTTTTCCGAAAAGATCATCGTATCGTATTTGGTAGAAGTCCACTAGAAAATGCTACATAGTGAAATATCGAAACTCTACGATTTCCAGTTTCAGAGAAAAATATTTTTAAAGTTTTCCTTCTTTGTTCCTATGTTTTGAACTTGTGATCCCCGAGGCTGGGCCAGTTTGAACCCCAGGGAAAGGTCAACTAGCAGATGCTTCATACCAAATATCAAAGCTCTACTCCTTGTTTCAGAGAAGAAGATTTTTAAAGTTTTCATCCTTTGTTCCTATGTTTCAAACCTGTGATCTACAAGGCTGGGCCAGTTTGGAACCCAGGGAAATCATATGAACAAACTTGGTAGAAGTCCACTAGGAGATGCTACATACCAAATATCAAAGCTCTGCCCCTTCTAGTTTCATAGAAAAAGAATTTTAAAGTTTTCCTTCTTTGTTCCTACATGTATGTTTCAAACTTGTGACCCCCGGGGCGGGGCCAGTTTTGACCCCAGGGACATCATATGAACAATCTTGGTAGAGGTCCACCAGGAATTGCTTCATACCAAATATCAAAGCTCTGCCCCTTCTAGTTTCATAGAAAAAGAATTTAAAATTTTCCTTCTTTGTTCCTATATTTCAAACTTGTGACCCCGGGGCGGGGCCAGTTTTGACCCCAGGGGCATCATATGAACAATCTTGGTAGAGGTCCACTAGGAGATGCTACATACCAAATATCAAAGCTCTGCCCCTTCTAGTTTCAGAGAAGAAGATTTTTAAAGTTTTCCTTCTTTGTTCCTATGTTTCAAATTTGTGACCCCCGGGGCAGGGCCAGTTTTCACCCCATGGGCATCATATGAACAATCTTGGTAGAGGTCCACTAGGAGATGCTACATACCAAATATCAAAGCTCTACGCCTTCTAGTTTCAGAGAAGATTTTCAAAGATTTTGCTATTGTTTTCCTTTTGGTTGCCATGGCAACAAGAGTTATGGCTGGAATTCAATCTCTTGAACATCATTGGTAGAGCTTCACCCAAGGAACATCCATGCCAAGGTTCATCAAGACTGGCCCTGTGGTTTGGGAGGAGAAGATGTTTAAAGAAATTGTGGACGACAGACAATGGATGAAGGACATTGGGCGATCACAAAAGCTCACTATGATCGCTTCGTACTCAGGTGAGCTAAAAATGCTGGTTACCAGCATTTTCTCCTTTTCCCACGATGTTTTTAAAGGCTTCTTTCTCAGGGTCGTCAAAAGTAGGGATAGTGTGGTAATGGGTTAAAAGACTGCAGCAAATTTTGAGTAGCATACCATTCTTTTCTTTGGTATTGAAAAACATGATAAAGCGCAAACAATATTTATCAGAAAGGGCTGCATTTAAAATGTGGACTTTGTGAAATCGAATTTGATACAAGGATATGTGGTCATAAAATTAAGTGACATCCTTGGTTACTGTTGCTATGGGCTCCCAAACAACCACAATAAATACATATTCAGTGTAGCAGAAAGGCTACTTAAATGTGCTGTCATAAGTTTTCTCTCTTACATCAAATTCAAGGTCATATTCAGGGATCAACAAACAAAACATGGGTTGGCTTTTTTGTTAAGATCCACTGATATGTTAAAAAAAAAATGGGGCTTGAGTGAAACACAATATACTGCTCTAGTTGCTATGCTAGTATATATTACACAGCAAGATTTGCTGTTTTTCACCGAAAAAGGAAGTACAGATATAAAAAAATACAAAGTAAATATTAGCTTTTTAATACAAATCAGAATAAAATATACAATAACAAGAGAAATTTTAATTACATATTAAACATAAAGTTGGTAGTCCATACATGTAAATACCATGCATATCTGATGCTAAACCTTACAGCATGAAACACAACTTTTGCGAATTTTGATGATGGTGTAAATTAAGATCAGACTGCAAAGTCTAATTGCAGCTCAACACTTTTTCACTAAGTAACATTTTCTGGTAAAAAAAAAAAAATCTTGACATTCCAATATTTTGGCTTTTTTTCCTTCATCCAAAATGTCCCCTTCAATAAGTCAGCACTGCAAGAATTTAACTCTTTACTAAATGACAAAATTTTAGGCAGGTCTAAAATGAAAACATCTGCATACAACACATTTAATGCTAAACAAGAGGGCCATGTTGGCCCTGTATTGCTCCACTGGATAAAAAGTAAAAGCCCTACATGCCAAACATTACGATACTTTGCAAATTGCTTTCTAACTTAAACTCATGCATAGGGCTAAATTGGTAGCACTAGGTATTATGGTAAGTAACAAGGATATTACAAACTCGTCCAAATATCATCAAGGCAAACATTCTAACAAAGTTTCATGCCTATCAGATTGAAAGTGTTGCCTCTAAAGCGTACATAAAGTAAAACTTTTCAAATGCAAAAATGCATGCCGCAAGATGGTAGCCAGACGCCGTTTGATCACGGTTGGAAAAAAAATAGGGAATACAATAGGAGAAAATGCTAGTAACGTTTTCCACATTTTCTATCCTTTCCAAAACAAATTTCAATTTTGCAGTCACTTTTACTTTGTCGTCTGCAAATGCTATCAATTTGGACAAACAGAAAATTTTGTCAAGAGGTAGCCCCGCATTACACTAAGTTTTTACCTACCCCAAAAACAGAATTTTTTGTAAAAATTAGGAAAAAAATCCTAGTGAGCAGCAATTTCTTTTTTTCCCATTATGTTTTCTATCCTTTCAAAATAAATTTCCTACACTGGAGCTGCAACTAAGTGGTGATCTGCAAAGGCTTTGAAATTAACCAATTACCAAACGACAAAATTTTAGACTGGTCCAAATTAAAAGCATTTGCAGACGACAAAATCAAAGTGAATGAAAATTTGAAATTTGTTTTCTGAAGGGTAGAAAACATTGTGGTAAAAAGGAGAAAATTCTGGTAACCAGCATTTTCTCCTTTTACCACAATGTTTTCTAAAGGCTTCTTTCCCAGGGGCGTCAAAAGTATGGATTGTGTGGTGATGGGTTAAGAAAGTCCAAAATTTGTAAGAAATGGCTAAATTCCTCTATGACACTGTCTTAAGATTATATATTCATCTGGGCAGTCAAATTCAATCACAACAAGAAAGATAACCTGTTTGAAATATTAGGGAGATACAATGTTGTAAGCTATCGAAATACCATGCATCATTGAACATAAAAAATAATAGAAGAAAAGAAATATTCAAAGCAACTGGAATGACTCAAGAGGAGCAAAACTGTTCATAAAATACAGATACATTGTATTTCACACTAACTTTCACACTTTGTCTTTTTTGCTACAAAGAAAACCCCTACTTTTCATGCACTAATCTCAAGACACTTTCCAATACAACTATATTTCGATTCTGCAATATTGAAAGCATTTGCACACAACAAACTATATATAGTTCAAATGATGCAAATTGTCTATAAAATTGAAAATACTTTCTCAAAGGATAGATACTGTTTTCTGTCATGTTCTCCTTTTTTCACAATTTTTTAAACAGCTGACTTCCATCAAATTTTGTCTTGGGTAAAGGGTTATCAAAACACTCAGTTGTTGGGTACAAGTTAACCCAATACAACACAATCCCTACTTTTGACAACCCTGAGAAAGATGCCTTCAGAAAACATTGCAGGAAAAGAAGAAAATGATGGTAACCAGCATTTTCTCCTTTCCCACAATGTTTTCTGCCCTTCACAAAGCAAACTTCAAATTTTCAATCATGTTCATTATGCAAATGTTTTCCATTTGGACAAGCCTAAATTATTGTCATTTTGTGATGAGTAAACTTGTTACCAAACAAAACAAAAGTGATTGAAAATGTGAAATTTGTATTGTGAAGGGTAGAAAACATTGTGGGAAAAGGAGAAAATGATGGTTACCAGCATTTTCTCCTTTTCCCACAATGTTTGCTAAAGGCTTCTTTCCCAGAATCATCAAAAGTAGAGATTGTGTGGTAATGACTTAAAGGACAGAAAGATATATAGAAAAGTAGGGAAACTTTGAGAATAAAGAAGCAATTACTTGTTAACCAATTACTACACAATCCCGACTTTAAACGACCCAGACAGAGAAGCCTTCTGAAAACATTGTGGGAAAAGGAGAAAATGCTGGTGACCAGCATTTTCTCCTTTCCCATAATGTTTTCTTCCCGTCCCAAAAGAAATCTCAAATTCCCAGTCATTTCTATTTTGTTGTTTGCATATGCTTTCAATTTGGACCAGTCTGAAATTTTGATGTTTGGTAAAGTGTTAAAACGCAATTTCATCATTTCAGCCACCTACAGTTTCTTGGACTGCATATGCTTTAATTCATAACCAGACGACAATATTTTAGACTTGTCCAAATTGAAAGCATTTGCAGACGACAAAATAAAAGTGACCGAAAATTTGAAATTTGTTTTGTGAAGGGTACAAAAAATTGTGGGAAAAGGAGAAAATGCTGGTTACCAGTATTTTCTCCTTTTCCAACAATGCTTTCTAAAGGCGTCTTTCTCAGGGGTGTCAAAACTAGGGATTGTGTGGTAATGTGTTAACTCATTACCGAACAACAAATTTTTAGGTTTGTCCAAATCAAAAGCCTTCCCAGATGACAAAAGAAAAGTGACTGAAAATTTGTAATTTGTTTTGTGAAGGGTAGAAAACATTGTGGGAAAAGGAGAAAATGCTGGTTACCAGCAATTTCTCCTTTTCCCACAAAGTTTTCTGAAGGCTTCTTTCCCAGGGTCATCAAAAGTAGGGATTGTGTGGTAATGGGCAAAAAAATTATCCAAGCTAACCTCTACCATTTGTGCCACTTGTTATTTCGACTTTAACTCTTTACCACACAGCAGAATTTCAGGCCTATCCAAATCAAAAAGCATTTGTAGACGATAATTTCATAGTGGCCCAAATGATGCAATTTTTCTTTGATAGTGTAAAAAACTTTGTGGGAAAAGGAGAAATGCTAGTTACCAGCATTTTCTTCTTTTTCCTACATCGTTTTCAAAAGGCCTCTTCATAAGGATCGTAAAAAGTTGTCATTGCTTTTAAACCTTTACTGCACAATGCAGACTTTGAAGACCCTGGAAGACTAGTCTATTGAAAACATTGTGGGATAAGGAGAAAAATGCTGGTAACCAGCAATTTCTCCTTTTCTCACGATGTTTTCTACCCTTTCAAAGGGAAATTGCCTCATTTGAGCTATAATGAAACTATTTTCTGCAAATGTTTTCAATTTGGACAGGGTTAAAATTTTGCTGTGTGGTAAAGGGTTAATAAACTGACAATTCTCCATTCTTGCTATCTATAGAAAGTTAACAAGACACTTTTTCCAGATGGAAAATTGTTGGGTTCTTGCCCAACCCTTCACATATTTTAATGATCCATAGAAAGGCCCTTTGAAAACATGGTGGAAAAAGTATAAGATGCTGGAAATAAGGATTTCCCATTTTTCCAACATTCTTTTCTATTCTTTGAAGGACAAATCCCTGTTTTTGAGACACATTACATTTGCCATCTGCAAATGCTTGCAATTTGGATGAGTGTAAAATTTTGTTGTTTGGTAAAGTTAAAACTAACATATCCATACAGTATCAACTGCTTGTAGCTTTACATAAAGTTTACAGCAAAAAAAAAAATATTGAATAAAGATAACCTTTAATAAATACAATACTAGCTATAATTACTAAGCACTAATAGATGAAACAATCTGTGAACTAGCAAATTAATCATAATAAAAAAATAATACAGTAATAATGATTGAAAAATAAATCTTAAACCAAAAATAAAAAAATCATGACTGGTAGGCAAGGTATGTGGGTATGGTCCCCTGTTAAACAATAATATATATAAAGCTAAAACAGAATCTCATTTTTTTAAACAAAATTTTTAACTCTTTACCAGGCAACACACATTTAGACTTTTCCTTTCTGAAAGCATTACTAGATTACACATCAAAATTAGGCTCAAATCATGGCATTCATCTTCAAAAAGGTATAAAACACTGTAGGAAAAGGAGAAAATGTGTTTCCCAGCATTTTCTCCTTTTCCCACAATATTCTCAAATGTCTAAAGAAGGTCAAAAGTCTGAATTATTAGGTAAAAAGTTTACTTACATACAAATTCAAAATTATACCATTTACACAACAACAGATAATAGTTTATCATTGTATTTGTGTATCAAAAAAACACAACAGAAATTACAGTTTGTTTTCTAAAATTATTTTGTGTCAGAGAAATATCACTTGAGTAGAAAAAAAGCTATCCTTTAATACATACGAACATACTCCGCATTTTACACTGCTAATCCTTTTATCTTTTAACATACATTTTTATCTTTTAACATACAATCTCAAATTTTAACAACCCCGTGTCCTCCATCAAATTGAAAACATTTTCAGTCAAAAATTCTAATGTAGGTAAGAAAATAATTTCAATCCTTGAAAGGGTAAACTAGAGCTGTCACTGAATGTGACTTAATACCCCCTCCCCCCCCCCCTTTCAGCGCTTTGACAGAAACAGGCAATTACTATTATTAAGTACAAAAAAGACGCATGGATGGACATATGGAAGGACACGTGGACAGACAGGCTGCTTCCAGTATACCCCCAAAAACATTTGTTTTGTGTGGATATAAAAATGCTGTGAGATATGGGAGTAGGGGGAGTGCTTGTTAGGGGGAGTATTTTCTCTTTTTGCCTCAAGGCTGTGAAAACAAAAAATAGTTCAGTCGGGTTCAGCTAAGTTTTGCTCAAAATGCATTTGTTCAGATATCTTTAACCCAAAACATCAACTTGTACACATACTACATTATCCCTTTTTAAACCTACCCAAATTGAAAGCATTTGAAGGCGACAATTTCAAAGTGGCTCAAATGGTGCAATTTTGCTTTGATAGGGTAGAAAACATTGTGGGAAAAGGAGAAAATGCTGGTTACCAGCATTTTCTTCTTTTCCCTCAATGTTTTCAAAAGGCTTTTTTCTCAGGGTCATCAAAAGTCGTCACTGTGTGGTAAAGGGATAATTCACACTTATTATCTTATTAGGTCACATGACTTTCACCATCATACAGCTAGCAAATCTTTATAGAAAAGATAGAAGAAAAAAAAGTCTACATTTATCACAATGTTTTTACCTAAGTTTGTGTCCAAAGCTTTTACACATTACCAAAGGACAATATTTTAGATTTATCAAAATGGAAAGCATTTGCAGACAATATAACAAATGTGACTCAAAAATTGAATTCTACTTGAGAAGGATAGAAAATATTGTGGTGAAAGGAGAAAATGCTTATACCATTACTTTATCCTTTTCCCACAATGTTTTCTAAAGCTTTCTTTCTCCATGTTGTTAAATGTTTGGATTATTACGTATAGGGCTATTTTATGCTAGATTAACCCTTTACCAAACAATCTCTGATTTTTTTTTTGACCCCGAACAAGAGGCCTTCTGAAAACATTGTGGGAAAAGGAGAAAATGCTGGTAACCAGTGTTTTCTCCTTTTCCCGCAATGTATTCAATTCTTCTGAAGTCAACTTTCAACTTTTAAGCCATATTCATTTTGTCGTCTTCAAATGCTTTCAATTTGGACAAGTCTAAAATTCTGTCACTTGCTAAAGAGGTTAACTCATTACAAAATGACAAAATTTTTGGTTTGTCCAAATTGAAAGCACTTGCAGACGACAAAATAAAAGTGACTGAAAACTTGAAATTTGCTTTTGGAAGAGTAGAAAACATTGTGGGAAAAGGAGAAAATGATGGTTACCAGCATTTTCTCCTTTTCTCACAATGTTTTCTAACGGCTTCTTTCTCAGAGATAAAAAGTAGGGTTTGTGTGGAAATGGGTTATCAGGATTTTTTCAGAGCTGACTGCTACAATTCTGTTTCAGAAGACCACCAGTAAAATACAATCATGTTGACAAGCATACAGCATATAACCCATTACCAAACAATCCCTACTACTGACGACCCTGAGAAAGAAACCTTTAGAAAACACTGTGGGAAAAGGAGAAAATGCTGGTAACCAGCATTTTCTACTTTTCCCACAACGTTTTCTACCCTTCACAAAGCAAATTTTAAATTTTTAGTCACATTTATTTTGTCGTCTGCAAATGCTATCAATTTCGACAAGCCTGAAATATTGTCGTTTGGTAATGAGTTAATAAAAACTATGACATGGCCATGGTGTAACATAGACCCTATCAAGCAATTACAGATGTTTACCTGCAGTAATATTAATACATGTACAACTTTTCAAAATACCAACAATCAGTTTTTTAATACTTTTCTTTCACCTATACATTTGTGAGTACAATATAAAATGTTACAGAAAGTTATGAATAACACACAAACAACTCGTATCATTCTATACAGTCATTTCTTTTTAACTCTTTGCCACACAATCCCAACCTTTAATGACCCTGTGAAGGAAGCCTTTAGAAAACATTGTGGGAAAAGGAGAAAATGCTAATAACCAGCATTTTCTCCTTTTCCCTAAATGTTTTCTTCCTTCATAAAACATATTTCAATTTTTTAGTTACATTTATTTTATCCTCTGCAAATGTTCTCAATTTGCGCCAGTCTAAAATTTTGTCATTTGGTATAGAGTTAATCTACTGATACTATTTTTGGTCAGGTTCAACAAACAAGGTTCCAGAAATATCGGGCTAAGAAATTTCATAAAGTTAACATATTGAGAGTAACAAGAAAAATCCAAAACATCAAGCAAAGGAGAGAAGTGGCTTTGTAACCCTGTTTAAAAAAGAACTACAGGTTTTAACAAACCTTTGAAATACAGCTTTTGAAAATTGTACTCTTTACTAAACAACAAAACTTCCGACTGGTTAAAATTGAATGCATTTATAGACAACAAAATAAATGTAACTCAAAAATCGAAACTTGTTTCCAGCACAGTGGAAAACATTGCGAGAAAAGGAGAAAATGCTGGTTACCAGCATTTTCTCCTTTTCCCACAATATTTTCAAAAGGCTTTTATCTCTGGGTTCTACAAACCAGGGATTGTTTGGGAAAGGGTTAAATTAATTAAAGGGAAAAGGAGACAAATAATAGTTACCAGCATTGGCTCCTTTTCCCACAGTATTTTCAAAATCCTTCATCCTCCACCCAAGAGCCCTCAAATCATGAGATTACTCATTAGATGAGCTTCCGCAATAGAGGATTCAATTTCAGTACTTTTGTCTGAAATTTGAATGTACATACACGTAGATACATAATGTATGAATTTAACTCTTTACCACACAATCCCTACGTTTAACGATCCCAAGAAAGACAGCCTTTGAGAACATTGTGGGAAAAGGAGAAAATGCTGGTAACCAGCATTTTCTCCTTTTCCCACAATGTTTTCTAAAATTTCCAAATTAAATCCAGATTTTTTATTCAAATTTATTCTGTCGTTTGCAAATGCTTTCAATTTGGACTTGTCCAAAATTTTGTCGTTTGGTAAAGAGTTAAAGTGTCATCTCGGCTCACAAACAAACTGTATTCTATAGTTCCTACAATATCACTGTAAAACATTAAAGCTAGAACATGACATATCTTAACCCATTATCACACAATCCCTACTTTTGACGCCCCTGACAAAGAAGCCTTTAGAAAACATTGTGGGAAAAGGAGAAAATGCTGGTAACCAGCATTTTCTCCTTTTCCCACAATGTTTTCTACCCTTCTGAAAACAAATTTCAAACTTTCGGTCACTTTTATTTTGTCGTCTGCAAATGCTTTCAATTTGGACCAGTCTAAAATATTGTCGTTTGGTAATGGGTTAACACAAGGGACTTATATCTAATCCAGTACTCCATCAATCCTTATTTTCAGACATTTCCAGGATTCACTCTATACCAGGTGAGAAAAAGTATTTGCACACAAGAATTTAGGTGTTGCTCCAATGATAACATTTGTCTGTGAGAAGGTAGAAAGTATTACGAGGGAAAAAGCCTATTCCCTTTTCCCACTATATTTTCACATCCCTATTTTAGTTTAATTTAGTTTAAACATATTTATTTTACATCGATTGAGAAACAAGTTCTTACAACTTATACTAATCTCTCTCGATTCTGCTTCCTGGAAACTACACCAGTACTCGCACCGATTGTGTGGGCCAATGAAAAATCCCAAAGTTGACACCCGCTCCCGGGTATCGAACTCAGGACCTTTAGGTTATGAGGCCGACGCTCTACCTCACGACCACGGACACCACCATCCCTATTTTCCCTGGTATGCAAAACTTCGGGATTGTTTGGAAAGGATTCATATTATAAGGGAAGCTTGCACCAATCACTTATCTCTAATTATCAGTATTTTCTCCCTCAAGGTGATCAAAACAGCAGATTTTTCAATAAGAAATTCAGTAAGTAGGAAAGGTGTTAACCCTTTCCCAAACAATCCCTGGTTTTTACAGGTCTGGGATAAGAGCCTTTTGAAAACATTATGGGAAAAGGAGAAAATGCTGGTAACCATCACTTTCTCCTTTCCCACAATGTTTTCTACCCTATCATAGACAGAAATCATCTTTTCAGCAAGAGTTGAATTGTTGTCTGCAAATGCTTTCAATTAGGTCTAGTCCAAAAATTTGTCGTTTGGGAAAGGAGTAATTGGATAATCTTATATGTACCATGTCAAGCCATGTTACACTAGAGTCACTTTTCCTACATTGTTTTTATTGTCATTCAAACACGACATCATCCTTCCCTACAAAAGTTTCTAGTGTAATTTCTACATCATTTGGAATGCCTGAAAAAAGGCTTGTTGAGTTGTAGATTGAATCTCCTTATTCCTTTTGTAGTGAGAAACAAGAACAGCACATTTACAATAAAAGACTGGCACTTGACAAATTGCTTACAAAATGGAAAGTTACTCTTCTTTATTGCTAAAAAAAAAAACATGATGCTTTTAATTTTCATGTCGTCATAAAATGTTTTACCCTGCCCCAACTAATCCCTGGTTTTCAGGACCCTGGGAAAGAAGCCTTCTGAAAACATTGCGGGAAAAGGAGAAAATGCTGGTTACCAGCATTTCCTCCTTTTTCCACAATATTTTCTTCCCTTCCCAAAACAACTTTCAATTTTTGAGTCACATTGTCCAAATCGAAAGCATTTGCAGATGACAAAATGAAAGTGACTGAAAATTTGAAATTCGTTTTTTGAAGGGTAGAAAATATTCTGGGAAAAGGAGAAAATACTGGTTACCAGCATTTTCTCCTTTTCCGACAATGTTTATTAAAAACTTCTGTCACAGGATCATCAAAAGTATGGATTGCGTGGTAATGGATTAAGCCTGTAACATTTTTTTACCTGAAATGTGACTAGTTTTATTTCCAGCAGCCTGAAGGTATCAAGTTTAAATATTTGAACCCTGGAAGAGTTAAGACTATGTATCAAAATATCTCTGCTATTTCAAAAGTTACTGTACTTTTTCATACCAAAATGATGGCTATTTAACCCTTTACCACACAATGAAACTTTTTAACGACCTTTAACTCTTTCCTACACAATCCCGACTTTTGACGACACTGGAGTAGAGGCCTTCTGAAAACATTGATGGAAAAGGAGAAAATGCTGGTAACCAGCATTTTCTCCTTTTCCAACAATGTTTTCTACCCTGTCACAGACAAATTTCATCATTTAAGTCACATTCAATTTGTCATCTGCAAAAGCTTTCAATTTTGACGAGTCTTAAATTTTGTCGTTTGGTAAAGAGTTAAAGAGAAGTCAGCATTTTCTCCTTTTCCTACAATGTTTTCTACTCTATTAAAGAAAAATTACATCAGTTGAGCCACTGTGAAATTGTCGTCTGCAAATGCTTTCAATTTGGATAGGTCTAAAATTTTGCCGTGTGGTAAAGGGTTAACAAAACCCTGTATCAAATAATTCGGAGTTGGTAAAATGTTGGTCTGAAACGTTTTGATTGATTGAACAATAAATTTTGTACTATTAACTCTTTACCAAACAACAAAATTTAGACTGGTCCAAATTGAAAGCATTTGTAGACGACAAAATGAAACTTACTAGAAATTTGATATTTGTTTTGGGAAAAGTAGAAAACATTGTTGGAAAAGGAGAAAATGCTGGTTACCAGCATTTTCTCCTTTTCCCACAATGTTTTCAAAAGGCTTCTTTCTCACGATCGTCGAAAGTTGAGATTGTGCGGTAAAGGGTTAATGGATAAACTGATGACAAAAAAAAAATACTGCACAAAAGGTCGACAATTATGCCATAAACTAATGGATAGGACTTAGAGAGTGATGGAGGTAGATGCTATAAGAATTTTTAAATTTAATATTCACACTATCTCTTTCCCAAGCGACAACATTTTAGACTTGCTCACATTGAAAGCACTTGCAGATGACAAAATAAACGTAAATCAAAAAATGAACCCTGTTTCCAGCAGGGTAGAAAACATTGTGGGAAAAGGAGAAAATGCTGGTTACCAGCATTTTCTCCTTTTCCCACAGTGTTTTCAAAAAGACTTGTACTGCAGACACGTAAAAAGCAGGGCTTGTTTCGGAAAGGGTTAAACCAAACATTCTGTGTTACCTAGTAAAGTTTATACATGAACACATGCGAGACCACTGCGTCACAGTGAGGAACTCTGCATTATAAGCAACTTCATCTTTGACCACACTGTTCTTCATACGAAAAGCTGTCTTCAAAGAAAGATACTGAGTTAATAAGCCCAATGTGTAGATTGTTTTGATTGTCTGTGTAAGTAACTTTCAATTCTGTATGCGTGTCTATAGAAATAACGTAAACGTAATACAAGGTTACAAAATGGTACATTTGAACTTTGACTTGTGATGTGTCTTTATAGGGGGTCCTTCATTAAACTCGAATTCCCTGAAAAATAAAAGACCAACAGAAAAGACTGATTAACTAATTTTTTTATGCATATTTTAACTCTTTTCCACACAATCCTTACTTTTAATGACCCTGAGAAAGAAAGTCTTAGAAACAATGTGGAAAACGGAGAAAATGCTGGTAACCAGCATTTTCTCCTTTTCCCACGATGTTTTTTACCCTTTCAAAATCAAATTTCAGTTTTTAATTCACATTTCCTATTTTGTCTGCAAGTGCTTTCAATTTGGACTGGTCCAAAATTTTGTCAGTTGGTAAATAGTAAAAGCATTTCAGTAAGTATATAGGGTATTTAACGGTGAAAGTCTTTGCCAAATTTAAACTAGAGGCGCTTGAGCGCCTGTATCGCTCCACAGGCCTGATTTTTCTGTACCGGTGAAGAGAAGTCTTTTTACAATTACCATTCATTCCTGCATTTTAGGTCACTAAAGAAAAAAGGCTATGAAAATCATTGTGAGAAAAGAAGAAAATAAAAGTTACCTGCATTTTCTTAGTTTGACACAATAATTTCTACCCTTTTTGATACAAGTTTTACTAATTTGAAGATTTATTATGTTGTCTGCAACATCTTTCAATTATGGCCAGTTATAAAAATTTTGTCTTCTAGTTTAGTTAACTCATTACCAAATCACAACATTCTATGGTTGTCCAAATGGAAAGCATTTGTAGATGAAAAAATAAAAGTGACTGAAAATTTGACAGTTGTTTTGTGAAGGGTAGATAACATTGTGGGAAAAGGTTACCAGCATTTTCTCTTTTTCCCACAATGTTTTCTAAACTCTTCTTTGTCAGTGATCAGTTTGATTGGAGAACAAAATGCCTTATCACAACAGTAAAGCCCTTTCCCTCTTTCTACCAGGTCACCAGGAGGTCAACAAACCTTTACCAGAACTAATCAAAGTGCAGAGTTTCCCTTGCTGTATATGAAAAGGATTACAGATTATGTAAAGCAACCATCTTTAACTCTTTACCAAACGACAAAACTTGGGATGTGACCAAACTGAGAGCATTTGCAGACAACAAATTAAACATTGATGAAATGATGATTTCTCTCTTTCATAGAGTAGAAAACACTGAGGTAAAAGGAGAAAATGCTGATTACCAGCATTTTCTCCTTTTCCAAGAGTGTTTTCCAAAGACTTCTTCTTTAGGGTCCTTAAAAGTCAGGATTGTATGGTAAAGACTTACCACCATTGGAACTAACCTTCAATACAACAATGAAATCAAAACAAGTAGTTTGAGAGAAGAAATTTTTCAAAGATTTTACTTTATACCATAAAAGGAAAATGAGTCTCCCATAAAAGCCATGTTTTTTGACGGATCTTTTTTTTTTAAAGGAATTCTGTAGACCTATATCTAAGGAACATTCCTGCAAAAAAATAATGCTATCCAATTAGTGGTTTGGGAGGAGAAGATTTTTAAAGGTTTTTTACTTTGGTTGCCATGGCAACCAGAATTATTCATGGAACACAATTATTTGAAGGAATTTGAAAGAGGACCACCTAAGGAACATTCCTGTGAAATTTGGTAAAAATCCAGTCAATAGTTTCTGAGAAGAAGTTTTTTAAAGAAAAAGTTTACGGACGCACGCACGGACGAACGGACGGACGGACGGACGCACGACGGACACAACGCCATGACAATAGCCCGCTGGCCTTCGGCCAGTGGAGCTAAAAAAGCAGTCTCATAATAAAAATTTAAAGTCTTCTCAGACAATAAGTCAAGTGTATCTGAAAAGAACAAATTTGTCTTTTAACACTTTACCAGACAACAAAACTTTAGCTCTGTCAAAATTGAAAGCAATTGCAGAGGACAATCTCAATGTGGCTCAAACGGTGAAATTTTTCTGTGATAGGGTAGAAAACATTGTGAGAAAATGCTGGTAACCAGCATTTTCTCCTTTTCCCATAATGTTCTCAAAAGGTTTCTTTCACAAATTTTCATTATGTGGTAAAGGGTTAACCCATAAAGTGCTGGAACCAAGTTATATTGTTTTTGCTGACAGTGTATGTCAAAATCAGAATGCACAGAATGTGCAGTCTGATCTTGGATCTACTCTGCCCACTACTTTCTTACATATTCTGGCCAGAACAACAATGAAAATTCAGTACTGTAGATTCTTTTCACAATTGAAGCGGACCATTACATTAATTCAGCACTATAGGTGTTAAAAGACTAGGAAAATTGTTGTAAAAGGAGTAAATTCTTCATGTGAGAAGGAAATGAGCTCAATCTGGTGTGGAAAAAGTAAATACTCCTTTTCCATAATGTTTCATACCCTATCAGAAAACTTAGCTCATTTGAGCCAATTTACAGTTTGTTGTCTGCATTTGGTTTGGAAATGCCTAAAGTTTGTTATTTTTGGAAATCTGTATTTGGTTTGGAAAAGCCTAAAGTTTGTTATTTTTGGAAATGGTTACCCATTCACTGAGACTGATAAATCATTCTTATTACACACAAATGTTTTCAAGGTCCTCATTTTGTTTCAGAATGTAATGGGTTAACTCTTTACTAAAGGGACAATTTTAAGACTTGTTGAAACTTAAAGCACTTGCAGACAACAAAGTATATACAATTCAACAATGTTGTTTTTAACCCTTTACCAAACAAAACATTGTAGACTAGTCCAAGTTGAAAGCACTTGCAGACAACAAAATAGATGTAACTCAAAAATTGAAAGTTGTTTCCCGCTGGATGGAAAACATTGTGGGAAAAGGAGAAAATGCTGGTTACCAGCATTTTCTCCTTTTCCCTCAATGTTTTCAAAAGGCTTCTTTCCCAGGGTCGTCAAAAGTCATGATTGTTTTGTAAAAGGTTACAAGAAAGAAAAGGAGAAAAATGCTGGTCACCAACATTTCTCTATTTCCCTTTTTTTCGAGTGCCTTCTTTGTAAGATAGCCAAACAGTCAAGATCAGGAGATGGAGGGTAAGATTATGAAAAAGAATGAAACATTATGACCAATACCAACCTGACTTTTCTAACTAAGTCATAAAATGCTCTGTCTACATTGAGTCTCATTTTTGCACTAGCTTCTATATGACTAATCTTTAACTGTCTAGCTAACTCCTGACCTTCTTCTTGTGTTACCTGTTTAAACAAACATACAGATGCTGCACTCTCTACCAAATGACAAAATTTCAGACTCTTCCAAATTGAAAACATTTGCAGATCACAAAATAAATGTGATTCAAAAACTGAAATTTGTATTGGCAAGGGTAGAAAACATTGCGGGAAAAGAAGAAATTGCTGGTTACCAGCATTTTCTCCTTTTCCCATAAAGTTTTCAAAAGCATTCTTTCTCAAGGACCTATTATCAGTATACCGGTAAAGTTATGCATGCTGAACATTTTTTCCAACAATAAATGTGGTTCAAATATTGGGATAAGTTTGAAAAAGTCAGAAAATATATCAAAATAGGAGAAAATGATGGTTACAAGCACTTTTCCAACCATGTTTTCAAAGAACCTCTCTCTGGAGACCTTTTAACCCATTACCACACAATCCCTACTTTTGATGCCCCTGAGAAAGAAGCCTTTTGAAAACATTGTGGGAAAAGGAGCATTTTCTCCTTTTCCCACAGTTTTATACCATTCACAAAACAAATTTCATTTTTTCCGTCACTTTTATTTTGAAATTCCTTAGATGTGGACCAGTCTAAGATATTGTCGTTTGGTAATGGGTTAAACACAGGACAGTTTGGTGCAGGGTTAACCCTTTGCCAAACAATCCCTGGTTTTTTTCGGGTCACGAATAGAAGCCTTTAGAAAACATTGTGGGAAAAGGAGAAAATGCTGGTAACCAGCATTTTCTCCTTTTCCCACAAAGTTTTCTACCCTTTCATTTAGAAAAATAATCTTTTTAGCAACTGTTAAGTTGTCATCTGCAGAATGTTTTCAGTTAGATGTGGTCCAAAATTTGCCGTTTGGGAAAGGGTTAATATTGTCAATAATATTATACAAGGTAGTTTTGGTTCTATTCTATAAAACTCTGAGATCAGTAACAGCAGGGAGTTTTGCATGCTTAACCCTTTACCAAACAATCCCTGGTTTTTACGACCGAGTGGGAGAAGCCGCCTGAAAACATTGTGGTAACCAGCATTTTCTCCTTTTCCCACAATTTTTTCTACTCTTCTAAAGTCAGGTTTCAATTTTTGATTCATGTTTATTTTGTTGTTTACAAATGCTTTCAAACTGGGCCAGTGTAAGATTTTCTCGTTTGGTAAAGAGTTAACAGAAGACCATATTTTTCTGTGCTTATCCACAAAGAACTCAATTGCTGACAACATTTCAAATATTACACAAAATTTTAATGATGAGATTTGTTTGTGCACGGATTGAAAACAATGTGGTTACCATCATTTTCTCATTTTCCTACAATGTTTTCAAAAGCTTTCTTTCTCAGAGTTGTTTAACCCTATACCACACAATCCTGACTTTTGACGACTTTGATCAATAAAGAAGCCTCTTGAAAACATTGTGGGAAAAGAAGAAAATGCTGGTAAGGTTACCAGCATTTTCTCCTTTTCCCACAATGTTTTCTCCTCTCTACAATACAAATTTCAAATTTTTTGTCACTGTTATTTTGACATCTGCAAATGCCTTCAATTTGGACAAGTCTAAAATTTTGTCGTGTGCGAAAGAGTTAAATGCAGGATTGTGAGGTAAACAGTAAAGGTTAACTCTTTACCAAACGAAAAAATTCTAGACTTGTCCAAAGTGAAAGCATTTGCAGATGACAAAATAAATATGACTTTGGAAGAGTAGAAAACATTGTGAGAATAGAAGAAAATGCTGGTTACCAGCATTTTCTCCTTTTCCCGCAATGTTTTCAGAAGGCTTCATCCTCTGGGTCGTAAAAACCAGGGATTGTTTGGTAAATTATCAAATGTAGTTTCAATGGTGTTTTCCAAAGAAAGCAGCCATTGGCTAGGAAAGAATGCTGCACAAATCGCTAGTAACTGAAACTTCAGGAATGTCTGCATAGATACGTTGTCTGCCTTGGTATAACTTGAATAGCGTTGAAAACAGCGTTAAGCACTAAGAAACAAAACATTACGCCTATAAAATACTAAATAACATACCATTCTTTGATGATCTAAGTCAGATTTGTTACCGACTATTATCATGGGAAACTCATCTCTATCTTTAACTCGTAAAATCTGTTTGTGGAATTTGTATATCTCATCAAAACTGTGGGGAAATAAAGGAAGATGTCATGTACGTATAAAGATATGCAGAACCAGCAATTACTGATTTCCTGGTAAAACTAGTAAGGGATTGTATATACTCTAAATACTATCCCTATTCTAGTGTAACCCTTTACTCCATAGATACTCATTTCTACGCATTGCTAGTAGGAGCCTTTTGAAAACATTGTGGCAAAAGGTGAAATTGCTTGTGACGAGCAATTTCACCTTTTGTCACAATGTTTTCTATGCTATCAAAAGGTGTCACATACACATAAGAGATGGCTTTATCCTTGCTGTTATTTAGGGTCAATTTGAGATACCATAGAAATGCCTTTTGGGGTAAAGGGTTAATTTCTGATGAAGAACTTTTACAAAATTGTCCTTCTCAAAAAAAAAAGACTGGATCTAAATAGAGTTTACAGTAGCTCATAGAATGGATTTGCTTGACTCTCTTGTACAACTTACAGTGATACCTTGGATCAAGGGGTTTATCAAAAAAAAAACCAAACACAATAACACAATTTTCAATGTAATCAATTTCAAGGGAAATGGTATCAAATGATACAATACAGAGATAAATCCCCCCCCCCCACCACTTTGGTAGTGATGTACTTTAATAATCAAAAACAATGCCCCTAGTTTTATGATTTCCCCTCTTTTTTTTTCAAAGGAGGGGGGCATTTTTGCCCCTATTTTCCATTTCTAAAAGAAACATGATATTATAAAAACAATAAATCACAATAGAAAGAGGATTATTTCAATTCTAACATAACCAACTGTTCATGAAGGGAAAATAAATTCATTCTTGGAGTAAAAACACAGACGTAGATGGAAAGGCAGAACTCTAGAAAGAGAGCCTCAGAGGGAGTGATTTGATTTCGAAATTGGGAATATCAGTTGTTCTCAACTAAACCCTATGGCATTGGTGTGGATATTAATTAAAATCGTCTCATCGATACAATTCAAATGACTACCCACAACAAAAGGTCTGAATGAGAAATGATGGATTTAAAATACTATCACTCCCTCGTATCTGCAGCTCTGTAAAAGGTTCAATAGGTTTCACTTACCTACTTCTATCTGTTACAGAGTATACCAATAAAAACCCCATACCAGACCTCATGTACTGCTCTCTCATAGCACTGAACTCCTCCTGCCCTGCCGTGTCCAGTACTATAACATACAAAAGTATCATTACTATTCCTGCATCAGTGAATTAACGCTATACCACATGAAAAGATTTTAGACCTGCCCGAATTGAAAGCATTAAAATTTTTCTGATGACAGTTTCAATGTGGCTCATATGAATCATTTTTTCTTTGATAGGGTAAAAGACATTGTGGGGAAAAGGAGAAAATGCTGGTAACCAACATTTTCTCCTTTTCCCATAATGTTTTCAAAAGTCTTCATTCTCAGGGGCGTTAACTCATTACCAAACGACAACATTTGAGGCTTAATATCCAGTTCGAAAGCATTTGCAGAAGACAAAATAAAAAGAACTGAAAACATGAATTTTTTTGGTAAGGGGTAAAAAACATTGTGTGAAAAGGAGAAAATGCTGGTTTCCAGTATTTTCTCCTTTTCCCACAATGTTTTCTAAAGGCTTCTTTCTCAGAGTCGTCAAAACTAGGGATTGTGTGGTAATGGGTTAAAAGTCATCAATGAGTGGTAAAGGGTTACCAGACACAAATATTTTGATTCATCCAAATTGAAAATCATTAGCAGCTGACAATTCAAACATGGCGCACATGATAAAATCTGCCGATGAACAATCAGGACCCTTCTTCATCCTTCCATTCTAAACCACATTCTAAGCCTTGTTCAACTATTGATAAACGACAATCTCTGAACTGGACAAAATTCAAATCATCTCCAGACAACAAATTTAATCTTTTTAATACATGTATGATGATTTCTGACTTTGTTACCAACAATATAGAAATACCAATAACAACACTGTTGTTATGTATATATACGTTTTAATATCCTTTGGTCAATGTTTTGGCATTGAAGCCTTCATAAGGACTTATTAAAAAATACTTTTTTTTTCATGACTTTGTTACCAGCATTTTTCTGCTATTCCAACAATGTTTTCTACAGGCTTCTGTCCCAAGGTTGCTAAAAGTTGAGCTTGTATGGTAAAGATTTAAGTCTATATCGCATATTCACATACCATTCTTAAAATATTCTTAGTCTTACATTCAAAAATATTCTAAATTTGAAGTACACAACATCTGATTGGCTGAACAATAATTGAAAAATAAGGACAAATACGAATGGTAACATTATTTCTGAAGGCTATTAACGTTTTACCACAAAATCTGGACTTTTGACGACCCTGAGAAAGAGGCTATCTGAAAACATTGTGTGAAAAGGAGAAAACGCTGGTACCCAAGATTTTCTCCTTTCCCTACAATGTCTTCTTCCCTTCCCAAAACAATTTCCAAATTTGCAGTCACTTTTATCATGTTGTCTGCAAATGCTTTCAATTTGGACCAGTCTAAAATTTTGTTGTATGGCAAAGATTTAAGTGCAGTAAGGGAAGTAAATTGTTAAAAAATATTTTGAGGGTCACATGCCATTCCAATACTAAACCACAAGCCAAAGTTTGGAGTAAATAACCTGTGCTCTGTGAAAAAGGGGGCTTAATGCATCTGTGAAAAGTATCAAAACAGGTAAGCTTTCATGGATGGCGGGCTGACTTGGGCCGAAACTATTCAGTATTTGTCAATTTTCTGCAATACTTCCATGTCGAAGAGCCAGGGTGCCAGTTGGGTTTTGATCCTTTACCAAACAATCCCTGGTTTTTTCGGCCCTGAAATAGACGGCTTTTGAAAACATTGTGGGAAAAGGAGAAAATGCTGGTAACCAGCATTTTCTCCTTTTCCAACAATGCTTTCTACCCTGCTTGAAACAAATTTCAATTGTAGAGTTGCGTTTTCTGTGTCATTTGCAAGTGCTATCAATTTGGACCTGTCTAAAATTTGTCGTTTGGTAAAGATTCAACCCATTACCACACAATCCCTACTTTTGACGGCCCTGAGAAAGAAGCCTTTTGAAAACACTGTGGAAAAAGGAGAAAATGCTGGTAACCAGCAATTTCTCCTTTTCCCACAGTGTTTTCTACCCTTCCCAGAATAAATTTCAATTTTTCAGTCACCTTCATTTTGTCGTCTGCAAATGCTTTCAATTTGGACAAGTCCAAAATTTGTCGTTTGATAAAGAGTTAAGAAAATTGGCCACTATGGTTCAAAACCTATAGCTTAGCTTGCTTGATACCATGCATCTAGGAGATGCGTTGAGGCCCCTTTTGCCAAAGCATGGCTCAATGAGAAAATGTCGACATTTTTGCATGACAGCAGTGCAGGAGACAACAACTGTATGAAAACAGCCAATATTATTAAGGAAGTTAATTAGAAGAAGATTTGAAGAATTTCAATCAATATTTTCCAGTTTAACCCATTACCACACAATCCCTACTTTTGACGGCCCTGTGAAAGAAGCCTTTTGAAAACACTGTGTGGAAAAGGCGAAAATGCTGGTAACCAGTATTTTCTCCTTTTCCCACAGTGTTTTCTACCCTTCCCAGAATAAATTTCAATTCTTCAGTCACCTTTATTTTGTCATCTGCAAGTGCTTTCAATTTGAAACCAGTCTGAAATTTTGTCATGTGGTAAAGAGTTAAACTTCCTTATCAATGTGCGGTATTTGAGACATTTGAGACAGTCAATACAGAAAGCATCTGTAAATGCTGAATTCCATAATTGGTACAAAGGAACAGAAGTTCTCTGATGAGACAAAAAAACATTGTGGAAAAAGAAGAAAATGCTGTTTTTAGAATTTTCTACTTTTCTCACAAAGATTTAAGAGGCTTCACCTTCAGGGTTGTTAAAACATGGGACTGTTTGGTAAAGGCTTAGAGTATAAGTACATGCACTGATCCAGAGGGGGGAACCAGGATATGCTCCAAATGTCCTCCCCTTTGACAGAGACACTCCTGAATGCGCCTTGCAAAATTGTCCAACACACAGACAGTCTGCCCCTGGAATCTCCCTGATCCTTGCTGTTATTGCAGCTTTTAAGTTCATGATTGTCTGCAGTTTTTCTCATCGGCATGGTCTTTCAAATAACCCCACAGGTAGAAATATGGGGTTGGTGGAGGGGAAGGTGTTAAGGTCAGGTGAGTGTGGGGCACACTCGGGGGTCAGGACTGTCTCCGTCAAAGCGGTGGACATTTGGAGCATATCTTTGAATGTCGCTAACATGTAGACGACCCAACCGAAATAAATCAAACTTACAGAACTTAATTTGCTATCGCCTTACATTGATGCGTGTAAAAAATAAACCATTCCTATTTGCAGAACTTGTTGCTACTTTTATGGGTTGCATTCATTTTGGGTCACCCTGTATTCGGGAATCAGACTGGTTTGATGTTGCATAGCATTTATATAAAATACAATCCCGATTAAATAATTATGTGGATACTGATGTCTGGAATTAAAATAGGCATTTAGTTTAATCCTAAATAAATAAATATATAAAGTTCTAAATGCGGAGACCTCCTCGTGGTTAGAACTGGAAACGTTGACTTTTCTTGCAAATGGCTAAGATCCACTGAAATTTGGAAATCAAAGTATCATATAAGACGAGTGTATTTTTGGTGGGACCTCCCCTGAGAAAAATATCTGGATCCTCGTATGAGGTAGGTGCACTAATAAAGGAAGTTAACTAAAAGTAATATATGAAAAGGCTAATATTTGTGGTAAGAAAGCTCATTAACGAGTAGGAAACAACTACATGTATCACACAATGTTAAGAAAAAAAAAAAATCTACGCATTGGAAATATTGAGAGGGAAAGGAGAAAACGATGATAGTATGCATTGATATTTTGCATCTCCCTCCATAAAGTTTTCCAAGATCAAGATCAGACTGCAAAAATTATTTTGTCTGATTTTTGATCTGCACTGTCTGCCTTGCTGAAACATTACAGACTAACGTTATAATAATATTGCTATTATTCTGGAAGTACATGTGTATTTAGTGACTATAAACGGTCTGCCGAGTTTACATTTGGTGCTCTTGTGGCTAAAAGCATAGTGGGAAAAGTAAAAGTTCTTTTCTCATAAATTTGTAATTCGCGGGATTAGTGCAAGACTATTGTGAGTGCATATACATTGTATATGCACTTATGATAGTCTTGAAGAAAGCCCTCAATATACATTTCTAGAGACAAAATATCAAATTTTTGAATCACTTTATTTAGGTCTCTACATAATGCTGTCAATTTGGGCAAGTCTAAAAATTTCGTTTTACTTTTGATAAAGTGTTCAAGCTACCTTCTTTTCAGTATTCACATGTCTTTTTTAAATGTCCACTTCATACTTTTAACTCATTACTCAAACTAGAAAAATTTTAGGTACAACCAAATTGAAAGCATTTGCAGAAGACAAAATAAAAGTGACTGATAATGGTAATTTGATACTTGTTTTGTGAAGGGTAGAAAACATTGTGGGAAAAGGAGAAAATCCTTGTCACCAGCATTTTCTCCTTTTTCCACAATGTTTTCTAAAGGCTTCTTTCTCAGGGTTGTCAAAAATAGGGATCGTGTGGTGATGGGTTAACACTCTGAGGCACAACATATCACCATTTCTATGCTGCATATTTCTCTTTTTAACAACTTTACCAAAATCACAAAATTTTAGACTTGTACAATTTGAAAGCATTTTGCAAATAACAAAATTAATGTAACTCAAAAAATTGAAACTTGACTCTAGAAGAGTAGAAAAGTTTAAAGGAAAAGGAGAAAATGCTGGTTACCAGCATTTTCTCCTTTTCCTACACTGTTTTTGAAAGGCTTCTTTGTCAGGGTCGTTAAAATCGGGATTGTGGTAAAGACTTAAAACAGTGTTGCAAAAGGAGACAATTTTGTAGAAAAAAAATGTCCTTAACCAACGCTTTTTTTTCATGTGTTTGCTTTTGATTACACAATCTGTAGCTTTAACGACCCTTTCAAGACAGGTTTTGAAAACATTTTGGGAAAAACAGAAAATGCTAGTAACCAGCATTTCCTCCTTTTCTCAAAAAACTTTATACTCTCTTGAAAACAAATCACATCAATTGAGCTATATTTGTCATCTGCAAATGTTTTAACTCTTTACCACACCATGCCAACAGGACTTTAAAAGACCCTGACAAAGGAAGCCTTTGAAGACCTTGTAGGAAAAGGAAAAATGCTGGTAACCAGCATTTTCTGCTTTTCCCACATTATCTTCTACCCTTCCCAAATCACATTTCAATTTTTCATTCAACTTTATTTTTTGTCTGCAAATACTTTCAATTTGGAAAAGTCCAATGTTTTGTCATTTGGTAAAGAGCTAGATCTTAACCCTTTACCACACAATCCAGACTTTTAACGACCCTGTTAAAGAAGCTTTTTGAAAACATTGTGGGGAAAGGAGAAAATGCTGGTAAACAGCATTTTCTCCTTTTCCCACTATGTTTTCTACCCTCCCCAATACAAATTTCAGATTTCTAGTCTCTTCTTTTTTGTTGTCTGCAAATGCTTTCAATTTGGACCAGTCTGAAATTTTGTTGTTTGGTAAAGAGTCAACTCTTTACCAAACGACAAATTTTTTTACTTGACCAAGTTCAAAGTATCTAAAGACGACGAATTAAATCTTGTTAATATGATGATTTCTGATTTTGATATGGTAGCAAATATTGTGGGAAAAGGAGAAAATGCTAGTTCCCAGCATTTTCTCCTTTTCCGACAATGTTTTCCATAGGCTTCTTTCTTGGTGTTGTTTAACTTATTACCAAACGAGAAACTTTTAGCCTTGCTCAAATTGAAAGCATTTTGCAGATGACAACATAAAAGTGACTGAAAATTTGAAATGTGTTTTGTGAAGGATAGAAAACATTGTGGGAAAAAGAGAAAAGACCAGTATTTTCTCCTTTTCCCACAATGTTTTCTAAAAGCTTCTTTCTCAGGGTTGTCAAAAGTAGGGATTGTGTGGTAATGGGTTAAAGATGGGATTGTGTGGTAAAGAGTAAACTAATGTTGATTATTTGTACAGAGAAGGACTAATCATCAAAGGATTATTTGCTAGCTGTCTGACCCTTTGCAATAAAGATATCATTTTTTAACAACCTTAATAAAAAAGCCTTTGAAAACAATATGGGGAAAAGGAGAAAATGCAAGTAACCAGCCAATGTCTGCTTTTCCACCAATGTTTTCTATCATTTCAAAGATAAATCACATAAGTTCGAGTCTGCAATTGCATTTCATTTTCATTTTTCAGTGTGTCTGAAATTTTGTGGTTTGGTAAAAAGTACATAAGTATCTTAATTGTCTGTGATCACATGATAACGATCCTTGTACCAGGAATAGAGCGAATGTGAGTAGTACAGCAATTATCCAACTTCAGTACTACAGTTTTAGTCAACAGGAAGTGAAACAAGATCATACTCTTAACCCTTTACTAGAAGATCTAGACAAAATATTTGGACCTGTCTAATTCCAAAGCATTTTCAGATAATTTTAAATCTGACTCCAGTTTTTGTTGAAATAACAGGATGCATCTTGGAGAAAAAACACTGGTTACCAACATTTTCTCCTTTTCCTGAAATGTCTTAGAAAGCTTTCTTTCTCAAGATCGTTTAAAATTCAAAATAGTTTCGTAAAGGGTTCAATAAGTTGTAAGTACATACTCTGTGGTTTTTGTCACCTTTATTTTCCCTTCTTTTTGTATATGCCCTGGTTCAGATATATATCTTTTTCACTTCAATTTCAGGTTTCTCATCGATATACATGTATGCATGATGCAATTTCTTTTCCTTTTAAAACAATGCTTAATAGTAACTTCTTTCAGAATATGTATACCTATAATACTTCACGACCTGTAAACCTTTTACCACACAACAATATTTTAGATTTGTCTGAATTCAAAGTATGTTGATTGAATTTGCATCTGAAAGGTAATAAAACATTATGGGGAAAGAGGAAAATGCTGGTTACCAGCTTTTTCTTCTGTTCTCATAATGTTTTCAAAAGTCTTATATCCAAGGGTAGTTAAAACCTGTGACTGCGTGATAAAAGGTTGAAAAGGAAATGAAACAATTTATCTGTTATTTGTTTGAAACCTAACATTTAGTAAGGTCTCAAAATAAACTGCATTCTCACATGCATAAGAAAGGCTTTCATCTTTTGTAAGCTGTAACACTTTGCCAAAATGACAAAATTTAAGACAGCAAAGCAAGAGACTGATAAACTGAATGTGGCTGAAATATTTGGATTTGTCTGTCAGAGGAAGAAAAATGTTGTGGAAAAATGACAAAAATGCTGATTAAGAGCTTTTTATCTTATTATATCCCATGATATTTCAGAGCTCAAGATAGAGGGAGTGAATTTCAATTCAAAATCGAAAATATTAACTTAGTGGACCTGTAATAGAAAACAGCTATTTCCATTATATCATTATCCTAAAAAATTTGCTAAGATTAAAAATGGGTATTATTGTACTACTTTCACCAAGCCACTTTTTCCTTTATGCCCTTCTTGGAATTATCATTTATAAATCTAAAACCACTATATTCTCATTACTACCTTAATTATTCTCCACTAAACCCTATGTTGTGTGTAGTCATTAGAATTGTCTCAAAACGATTTTAATGAATACCCACAACATGGGGTTTCAAAAAGAAATAATGGATTTAGAATACTATCACTCCCTCTTGCTCTGATATTTTAAAAAATCTTTTACCTAAGGGTCCTTAGAACATGAGATTGTTTACTACACAGAAAACCACTATTTCAGACAAAGATCAGAATCCAAGTCCTCAATAGCTCTGTATTTAGAACAGAAACATTTGATATTAAAGTTAGGAAATCTCTGTTTGATCTCTGACAACAGTACTGGTCATTATTCATGATGTACTGCAACAAGCTGATGCATCTCTTTCCTACGTTTATCAGTTTATGACTGGGGCTATGTAGCACAGAGCTATACTACTAATAACACTATCTGAGAATAAATGCAGATTTTGCTTAACCCATTACCAAACAATCCCTACTTTTGACGCCCCTGAAAAAGAAAGCCTTTTGAAAACACTGTGGGAAAAGGAGAAAATGCTGGTAACCAGCATTTTCTCCTTTTCCCACAGTGTTTTCTACTCTTCCCAGAACAAATTTCAATTTTTCAGTCACCTTTATTTTGTCATCTGCAAATGCTTTCAATTTGGACTGGTCTAAAATTTTCTCAAGTGGTAATGGGTTATGATCAAATTAGTCTTTACTAATACATGTAACACTATCTGAGATCAAGCTGGGATTTTGCTTAAGATCAAATTAGTCTATCACTTTTATTTCTATGGCTTGACAATCATAATCCTATCTCTATCCATATTTTGGAATCCTTTTTTTTTTTTACTGCTTGGCCAATCAAAATTTCTGTTAAATTTCTCTCAAAACCCTTTGCAACACAATCCAGCACATTAATAGCCCTCAAAATGGTCTTTGATAATGGTACAGGAAAAGGCAAAAGTTCTGGTTGGAAGCTTTTTCTCCTTTTCAAAAAATGTTTGCTACCCTTTCAAACACTAATTCCATCATTTGAGCCACATTAAATTTGTAGTCTGCAAAAGTTTTCAGTTTGGATAAGTCTACATATTTTTTTGTGATAGAAAATTAAAATGAAAGATTTCATTTTTGTCATTTTCAATGCAGTGGATTTTTCGTATGTAGATTTTTTTTTAAAAGACAGTGAAAATCCATTTGTTTACATTTCTACTATTAAGGTTATGTTATTTTATATTTTCATGACTTTCTGACCAATATACAACTGTATTCTATCTGGGAAAATGATTAGCCAAGAATAGCTACAAGGCAAATTTGCTAAAAGTGTTTCTGTTAATATAACAACCACAGATACTTACTGTCGAGTCTGGCCACCTCGTCATCTATAACACATTGTTTAGCATAGGAATCTTCAATTGTGGGGTCATAATCTGTGACAAAATATGACTGAAGAAAAAGGAACAAAAAATCATGATAAAATACAGGTTCTGTGGGAGAAATCATACAAAAAGCTAAAGTATGAAGCATTCATATCCCTATGCTAATTGGGGTGTGGAATTCAGTTGTTTCGTACTTTGTCAGTCAAAAGTTGCTAGGTTGCTCGTCATTTTTGTCAGTCAAAAGTTGCTAGGTTGCTCTGTCATTTTTTTAGTTTTCACCTGTTCTAAAATTCATTTTTCTGCCAGCAACTTACATTTGGACTGATCATACAGATTGCTATCTCAACAACAATTTCTGTATGCCTGAAAGGTATTACTTCCATTCAAATGCATTTTCACACATGCATTGTTAATTGTTGACAGTTATTGCGGCTTTAAGGGTAGGTAAAGAGGGATGAGTCTGAAGTGAGCATTAGAAATTTTTAAAAGAAATGAACAAACTGGAAATCATTTGACAAAACAGAAATAGCCTAGTACCTGGACTTGCAAGAATATTAAAAACTTTAACTCATTACCAAATACACAATTTTAGGTTTGTCTGAATCTAAAGCATTTGTAGATAACATAATAAAAGTGACTGAAAATTTGAAATTTGTTTTGTGAAGGATAGAAAACATTGTAGAAACAGGAGAAAATGCTGGTTATCAGCATTTTCTCCTTTTCCCACAATGTTTTCTAAAGGCTTTTTTCTCAGAAGGCGTCAAAAGTAGGGATTGTGTAGTAATAGGTTAATTAAAAAAAGTTATGTATTGACATCAGTTGTATAATTATAAAATGAATAATATCTAATTAAAGTAATGTCAATTCATAATATGAATTAGTGTTTTCAAGCCATATCATTAATCCTTTTTGTCTACTAGAGCTGGGTATCGCCAAGAAAAATGTATCGCGATACTATCGCGATACCAGACAGGCGATACGATACAATATCACGATACTTAATTGGCCCAGATTAACTTAATGACAGTCTTTTAAAAGAGAGACTGTTTTCATGTGATATGCGCAAACAAGATTTTATAAATAGATCTACATGTTCACAGTTATAAGCTCTTCAAAGACTTTAGGAACCTTTTCTCAAACTGTGCAACCATTTTTGGCAAAATCAATCCAAATGTTTGCTAAAACAAGTAGGTATGTGAGATACATGTACCATCGAACTGGTCCAATTCCTGTACAAAATCTATCAGATCGGTAGTGCTGGGCAATCAGGTTGAAATCACAAATGATTATTGTTTTGTAATCTGAAGAGCACACCAACTAGTTATCTGTTGTACAATCGGTGTCTCCATTTAACTGAGAATGCCTTTTGGCTTTAAATACCATGACAGTTTGTCTACATGATATTAAGTTTATAAGGATGCTTGGTTTTGTACTTCAAAAATCAATGGTTTTGCAGTACCATTTAGAGTTTTTGCTTTATTCAATATCATTCATTTTGGTCCTCTATTTTTAATTTTCAAAAGTTTAAAAAAAAAATTAGACATATTTCAAGCATTTGCAGACTCCCCCCACCACGTAGATCTGTATTTTCATTTCCTAAAGCAACAATTTCTTCACTCATGAATAGCATGTTAGCCTCAACTTACTGTTTTATTCACAGATTTGTGTAAATCCACTGTTTAGCTTCACTATTGAAAATGAGAAGATAGTTTTAAGTCCCTCTGATCGGACGATGCCATGCTGATCATTGTAGTGTCATGGGTTTTCACGGTTTTTTGGCGATCTATTTTTTCATGACAAATAATTTTTGGAGAAGTATTACTACATGATTTGACATCAGTTTGTCATTTTGAATAGCAGGAAACTTTAAAATCGGTCTTTTTACACTAGATCAGAGGATTAACACCTTTATTACGTTGTCATAAATAACTCGCCAGCTTCATGATCATGCGCGTGTCTTTTGCATTTATACTGATAGTGTTTAGCCCATATCTCTGCCGGATGCATTAAAACTAGGTTATATGAAGCTCTAGACCATAACTTAATGCGTCAGATTGACAATAAGGCAGATATTTTTCAGCCTCAAAGACATCAATTCAATTTCCCAGCGTCAAAACCCGCACTTAGTCAACATCGGAAGACATTTGCCGATCCGCATCTCATTCATTTGTTATTTAAAAGAACAAAGACTATTCAAACTGTGCTATCTTTCGCTAGCAAATAATCAAATTGCAGCTTATATTCGTCCGCTTAATCGTATGAACTTGTTAATTAATACTTTATTTTATTTTACAGTCCTTGTGACAAAACTGGTAGGAGGCAAACCGATCAAAACGCAGCCGCAACTTTTTGGACACGAAGAAAATATGATAACCTTAGAACGTTCCGAATTAGCATCTATATTTAAAACCTGGAAAACCCTAAGCATGAGCGAGTGACTGTAAACATTTCGCTTCAAATTATTCCCTAAATTACAAAGTTTTATGAATTTCATTGTTTCTAGGGCGAGTTTTTTAACGTTCTTGTATGTATAGCAGAGACAAACTGTGCGTATTTTTTTTTCCTATTTTATACATGAATCATTTACATTCATACGTGATCTCACACACTCTGCACACGACACGACGTAAATGTATCGCCAAGTATCGATACAACGAGTTAGTATCGCGATATACTATCGCCAGCAAAAATATCACGATGCACCGATGCATCGATGATATCGCCCCAGCTCTATTGTCTACTGGTACGCAAAATAGAAATGGAAAGATTTCATCAAAACACAATCCATTCTCTCCAATGTCAAGCATGGATCGATCGTTGAATTACAAATTGCTTCAGTTTGAGGCAATTTCTAGCAGAGGAGACAATGCCTAAACCACGGCTCCTTCTCGTGAAATTTGTACCAGCACATAAATTGCTACAATATTCATATGTGCAACAATTACATTGTTGTATAAGATCTTTGAAAAGCTAGTCAAATCACAGAAATAAAAATATTTCAATCCATAATGGTGATCTTGAAAGTATTCGGATGTTTTCAAAAGCAAAAGAATACATGCAAAACAACTTTGTATTATAAATGCTGTGAACAGGAAGGTACTCCAATGTATAGTGCCGGTTTCCAGAAGTCAGGGATTATCTCAAGCTGAAGTTCACTGTATGAAATACATGTATCATATTGTACAAAGGTGTAATGTTTACAACAGATATTTATTTCATTTATTTCAAATTTTTCTCCTTAATTTTGACTTGTCCGAAAATATCTACAAGTAAAAAAGTCAATTGTCTGACGCCAAAATGTCCCGAGTGAGATGTGGAATTTCCACCCCCGGGCAAAATCGTGTAATGTGTTTACTGTACACAAGGTAACTTGCAAATGAACATGCCAAAAATGAACATCCGAGAATACGAAACAGACGAACTCAGGGTCACTTCTATTTAAGAGCAGTAGGTGTCTATCTTACTATTCTTCGTCTTTTTGTTTGCTTACAACAAAAGAATAGCGAAGACAAAGTAATTAAGAACTGAAATTATTGTTTCTTTATTAGAGAATTTGTTTCCTTTGACATTTAAAAGGAGGCGACATTAGTGACACCTCTGCTATCAAAATTGCGATTCGACTTTATTAAAAAAAAGAAGGCTGTAAATTACTACTTACCTGAATAAACTGGATCGTAAGCGCACTCTTACCAACTCCACCTCCACCTACTACTACCAACTTGTAATTTTGATTGATATTGCTAGTGTCTCGATGACTTCGGGACATTGTCAAATTGTTTACAATTTCGACTTCCCTTGGTGGAAAATAATACGAAACTAAAGCTACCGCTGTATAAGCGCTGTTCGATCGTTTTGTGTGTCGGTCGAGAGTTAAATGAAACTGCCTTTAAGTTTTATCAAAAATAATTTTTTAATTACAGTAGATTTCTTCTCAGACAGTTTAAACGATACTGTTGTGTAAATTGCCCTTTAAAACTAATGTAACGGGAAATAAAAGCGATGAACTGGTATTGGTTGATCTATATGAGTCTAGTGGTCGAAGTCACTTTAGGGGCAGTCTCCACTTTACTGCAATCAACATAGATCAACCAACACTATGTAACGCTTCTTCTCGCGAGGATTCCCTGGACTAGACACCACACAGCCTTATTTTAGTTCTGGTGAAACAAAGGACACAGTCATAGTAACAACTAGCCAATAAAACCCAGAAGTAAAGAAAGTGGGTGTTTGAATGCATTTGAACTTGTATCTTTAAGGCATGAAAATTACTGTGAAGATGACAATCTGTCATTGTAAGGTCAGTCTAAGTGTTAGTTGCTTACAGAGAAGTTATTCTTGAAATAGGTTTAAATCTGCCAGGGAGCCAATGTTTACTTTTTCGCATGACTTTAAAGGTGGTCCTTCAGATTTTGGGACGAAAATTTTACAAAAATGCAAAAAAGTCATCCTTATGCTCCAATAGCCTTTTAATTTGTGTTCATAAAAACCCAGTAGTCGAAAACCATCCGATAATACGAGAAATTGGAGATTTATTACGGACTAGGATGACACTAACGGGAGACACGTTCTATTTTTAGATTATCAATTCTCTCATTTAAATTCAGGAAAACACAGACAAAGTTTCAAACATCCGTCCGAAGAAGACTATGGAAAATAATTATTACATGTTTGTTATGTAACGGAATTTAAGCGTTATTGGTCACGTGCCAGTCATTTGATTTTCCCACAATGCTTTCTTCATTTTTGGCGCGAAATCTAAAAAAGCTTAAGAGGCTACGTGGCCTTTTAAGGGAATACCATCAATTTTTTCTTTTTGCAATTTTATGATTCATAATTATCGATTATTTTTATTGTTTTTTCATATAAATTTCAATAATATATATATATTTTAATCTGTTGTGATGGGAAAATTCTAAATACCCACCTTTAAACTTCTCTCTTTTTTTTGTGCCAGCGATTTACTCATGGCCCGACTGCAAAATAACAGACTGTCATCACCACAATATTTTCATACTTTGATATGGTACGGTTTAAATTTAAATGTATTATGACACGTACATGCCTTGATATTTTGGTCTTTGCTGAACCTTCATGTATTTAATCAATCAATCAATCAATCAATCAATCAATCAATCAATAAAATTTCATAGAGCTCTTCAGCTCACTTATTCAGAAGATTGCTTGGATTTGCACATGTCGGCAGACTGGCTCTCTGAAGTGCTCTACCAAAAGACAGTACCACGCAACAATTAAATGCAGGTAGTTAGGATCGAGCCCGGACAGAAGCCATTAATTAAACACCGGATATACATTTTAGACCTTTTCTTCCATTTCCTCTAATAAACTTTATGACGGACAAGCAGTAGTATTTTTCCATCAAATTTACAAGTGGGACTACTTTTAAATACTACAACCCGGAAGGAGTTCGCAATGCTGTTGCACCTAAAATACCTGTTTCACTACTGAATAAATATCCTTTTTTCAATTGCTACAAAAACAGTTTCTGTACTAGATCAAGAGGCGGTTTGTTCACAATCTGGAATGAAACAGCTGGGTAGTGCTCAGTGTCGATCAGAGATCAGACTACACGTTCTGTGTAGTCTGATCTTGATCAACACTTGTCAGTAAAACCTTCTGGTATAGTTTTTGGTAAGGAAAGACTCGTAAAACTTAAAGTTCTAAATTGGTTGAGTTTTTTCACCCTCAGGTAACTGGCCAAAGAAAAGACCACAAGCAATTAATGTTCTAACGAAATGTGCTGCGCAGCACCAAGGTCCGTATTCACCAACCATTCTTAAGAAAGTTCTTTGTCTTATTCTTCCAAGATTTTTAGACTCTGAAAGTAACAGAACATCTGATTGGCTAAACCAAATGGTTTAGCCAATCAGATGTTCTGTTAATTTCACAGTGACAAAATTCTCTGAAGAATAAGACTAAGAATGCTCTTAAGAACCGTTGGTGAATACGGACCAGCAGGTCACTTTTGCCAGGTGATTTGGGACTTGTCCGGCGAGATGGTAATGAACATCCTGATAACCGCTGAGAATTGGCAAGAGATTGATAAAGACTACATCCCTCGGCTGTATAAGGTATAATGGAGTTTCTAAACCGGTGTCATGGGTGCAGAATCTGATGCCCAGATGTTAAGCACAAGTCGTCGGTGTACTTCCAAAACTTCGTAACTATAGCTTGTTACAAGCTGTAGTTACGAGGGTTAGCACATACACCGACGAAGTGCTCTTCACATCTGGGCATCATATCCTCCACCTCTTGCACTGGTTCTGCGAGATGCAGTAATCTACTACACCAAAAGCAGTTCGAAACATAAAGTTGACAACCATCGGATCTTAAAGTCGCTGACAATATACCGGTACATGTAACGTTATTGGCCTTCACTGCGTACGTGATGAAGCCTTCCGTTCCAACCTACACCTTTTGAACTCGGACAGCCGGTCATTTTTGTGCTAAGAATATATTCTTGTATTTATCTTTGGGGCTGCATGCTCAGATTCCTGGCAGAACGCAGAGACAGTGAGTGATGAATTTATTTAACTTCAAAATTTCCATCGATAAAACCATTCCCTTAGATAATAACGTTACATGTATATGCTGACAGTAAAGGAAATTGGGTATAATGACAACTTTGTCTAGGGATTCTAAAATTTCATTTGGAACGAAAGCCAGTTCGATGTTTCATGATAAAGGTATCTCGGTTGATAATTCTCCAACACGTGCTTCAGTGATAGTTTCTTCATTTAGTAGTCTATCTCCTTCCACGTTTTTGTCTCTCATACAAATTGAATGATCCCTGTCATCTGCGTTCGCCGAAATATCCTCTACGACCGGTGCTATTTCCTTACAGCTGACTGCATGTCTTTCTGCTAAAACCTCCCAGCTCGTCATGTTTGCTAAACACCCTTCAAGCAGAGGTTTTGTCTGGGGTAATACAGTCTTCAGTAATTTGTATAGTGGTTGGCATATGTTTTTTATAAATTCTATCTGTAAAAAGAGACAGAAAAATATAATGAGAAATATTTTCACGACAACAACAACAGCCAAAAAGGCAGAGTTCTTTGATGTATTCATAACCAGAACACGGTAAAGACAATGAAGAAATGTAGATTATTGAGACGATTCAATGGAACCTTATCAAATATGACGTAACTTTTATTTCACCCACACAGCAGGGAATATATCTGACAGACATTTCCATTCTTATTATTCTAGAAATAAGACATAGAAAATTGCAATTTCAAGGCTGCTCCTAATTTCAGAAAGTAACTTCCTGCACTCTTTTTTTTTCTCAGAAAAATTATAGTACACTCAAGGACTTCAAAAGGACAAAAAAAAAAATCAAATTCATGAAATAAACCCTCGTTGGTCCACCGATTGCACTGAAATCTAGCAACAATGCATGTCAATTTAAACATGTTCTAAATTTCAATGGATTTCTTTAAAGTTAGAAAAAATAGTCTATCTCATGGCATTACCCCACTCTCTTGCACTACGGATCGTTCTCATTAACCTCTGTAGTGGGCTCAGAAAGTAGTCCGTCATCACTCGATATTTTCGACACATGATCACTACTCAAAATGGCGACACAAACGCCGGTGAAAGAAAGACCAATATCATTATCTTCCGCTAGATGGCAAATTCTATAAATACTCATCTACATGTATCTAATTTGGACATCGTGGGTACAGAACCGAACCACTTTCCTACTCGACAACCGTTACTTTGAATTTCAAACTAAAATAAAATAAACGTTTACTCAATAAAACGCTACTTAGTGCAATTCACTCAGCTATGATCTGCAGTTTAGAGAAATCTGGAGCTAGAGCAGGTCTCATTTTTCCTCAGACATATTGATAAAAGGTATTTTCTACATTGCTGCTTTATAGAGCGTCATATTACAGTCTGCCTGCTGTCGGGGCTAGTGATGCGTCATATAAGACAGGTCAACTCTTCGAAGAATATTAATATGACATGGGCAGACAACGAGACCAATATCTATTGTTTTGTGTGCTGTTCAAACAGCATACGGCCAATCAGACTTAGTGGTCGGAAATAAGAAAAAGAAGGATTTTCTGAAAAGCTTAAATGTCTTTTAAAAGACGATAACTTGTTTTTTAATCTTACAAACTTAGCTCAATCTGTGTGTTGAAACTATTGTCATCATTCATGGGCTCAGCAATTTTTGTTAAATTGGCCTTGATTCTGATCAGTAAAGAAGATTAAAAAAATAGTTCCATTGAATACAGGTATATTTATTAGATTGAATTTACCTATTATGTATCCAGAATCATATTTCTTTTGTCTACTTTATTATGTTACACATGAAACAGTTTAACTGTGAGAAAAGATGTTCTCGTCGGTTTGACAAGATTCTTGTCATTTAGCCCATCTCAGAGATGTATGGTGAGAGTAACGAACGACAACTCTGCTCGGAGGGTGGCATTACCCGTCTTCCTTGAAGTTACAAATGACATCGAGTAGCTACCATTTGCCGCAATGCATACGGTTAATCGTTTTCTCATTAAAAGCACAGTGTTTAGTATCACTGGCTTCATTCATCTATCATTTTATCAAAGTTAGTTTGGATAAGTTCCTTGGCTGTTAACGACAAGCGTAAATGCTCCTACCCAGCCCATGCAATACATGCCCAATCAGAGACAGGCGGCCCAAGGGTAAGTATAGGTTGGACTGCTTATTGATTTAATCCTTTACCCCATAAGGCATTTTTATGGTATCTATAATTGACCCTAAATAACAGCAAGGATGAAGCCGTTTCTTATATGTATATGACACCTTTTGATAGTGTAGAAAACTGTGGCAAAAGGTGAAATTGCTCGCCATGAGCAATTTCACCTTTTGCCACAATGTTTTCCAAAGGATCCTACAAGTAATGCGTAGAAATGAGTATCTATGGAGTAAAGGGTTAAGGCATAATAAGGTAAAGAAAAAAATTTGAAACATATAACCTGATGCATTGGCATATTCTCAAAGTTGATTGCGCTTGTAGCTTTCAATCCTTTATCGTCGTTTTGAATTTCCTACAAAACAGTATCAACATCATGATGAACGTTTGCATTCTATGGTGGTGAATTTCTGCCACGAGATACGAGATAACCATTTCTATAATTTTACAGAACTATCGTGATTGATAAGTTTCGTGGAAAAAAACTATCTAGATAATAAAAGTTTTCAAGACAAAAATATCGCGAAAATTTAACTGTTATCATAATTTCTTTCGGCGTTCGTGTCAAAAACTGACATTCGAAGTATCTATAATTAGATACGATTTCAGAAAACCTTCGTCTACAACCTTATGATTTCTCCTTTTCCCTGAATGATTTTAAAGTTGTTACTAGTCCTGACATTTCGAATCGTCTTTGAGTTTAACAGACTTTTGTTCAGTTCTAGTCTTGTCAAAATTTACCAGTTAAGCTGCAATTGTAAGTTAATGGAATGTTTACTTACTGCAAGCTTGTGAAGCCAAAAACTATCGTGTTCATCCAAATGGTGAATTTTCTATTTATATGTATCGAGAAATGGATCGAACTAGATAACTCTATTTCATCTCGAATGCCAGCTTTGTGCACGATTGAAAAAAGAAATGAGTTAAGATATTAAGATTGTCATGATATTATTTTTTCACAAAACTTTTTGTTATCTCGATAAAATTTCCAGGTAACTTTAATTCATAGCGATAGTTTTAAAAAAATATCAGGGTAGCTATATCGTATCTGGTGGCAGAAATATTCCACCGTAGCATTCCTATAACATTCTCTAACAAAAGTATAAAAATTTTAAATTAACAGCACCATACTTACTTGTTGCAAATACTGATGCTCTGTAAGAAGACAGAACGTAAACTACTGGCAAAGATTATTATGGGCAACTAAGGTTAACTATATATAAGTTACTGAAGACAGCTTATAATAATGTTTAATCCATTACCACACAATCCCTACCTTTGACGACCCTGGGAAAGAAGCATTTAGAAAACATTGTGGGAAAAGGAGAAAATGCTAGTAACCAGCATTTTCTCCTTTTCCCACCATTTTTTCTACCCTTCACAAAACAAATTTCAAATTTTCAGTTACTTTTATTTTGTCGTCTGCAAATGCTTTCGATTTGGACTAGCCTAAAATATTGTCGTTTGGTAAACGAGTCAATATCACGGTCAACTTTTCTTGTGGACCCTGAGAAATGTCGTTTTCTATAATAATATCCATCCAAATGTCATAAAAACAGCTTCCAAAGATTTCTTTGTCTCCTTTCTTACAACCTTACAAACCCGAGTTTTACCTACTCTGAGGAATAGGATTTTGGAAGCATTGTGAGAAAAGGAGAAAGTACCGGTAACAAGTATTTTCTCCCTTTTTTTGCCATGTTTTGTATCATATCAAAGTCGGAAATCATCATTTGAATTCTGTTTATCTTTTGTCTGCAAATGCTTTCAATTTGGCCGAGTCCAAAATTCGTTTGATATAGACTTGAACCACTGTTTCCCAAAGTTTTTTTTTGAAAACCTAACAAATACTTAAAATGAACGTATAAAAAGAAATCGAAACCAGTAGGAATTCTCCCCCCCCTTTTTTTTTTAGACTTTTCCTGTTACGCTACAGCCATTTTGCAATGAGAATGGTTGCGTAATTGCGTAATTTGAGCAGTTCAATAAGAATGTAATTTAGAATACTTATTAAGTGGCTTGCAACACGCGAAAAGGGCATTCGGGCATTAGCGTAAAGTATCGTCTCGGATCAGCCTGCGCATGTCGCGCAGGCTGATCCGAGACGACACTTCACGACTATATTATGTTTCGTACAACAACATATTTGCGCAAAACAGAAAATGACATAGAAACGGAAGGTGTCGTTTCCATTATCTCCCGCTAGAAGACGTTCTACAAATAAACATCAATCCGTTGTCTGCGCATGTCATATTCTTCGAAAATTTATAGAATGCCATCTAGCGGGAGATAATGAACATCAATCTAACATGGGGATGCTGGGTACATAAGTGGACTGATTTTTCAAAACAACAACATTTCTTTGAATTTTAAAATGAAACAAACGTTTACTTAATGAAACGCCACCTGTTGCGATTCATTCATGCAGCTATGACCGGCCAGCATACATATATAACCTATGCAACGGCCATTTATTAAAACAGCCCCTACATGCTTGGGCAAATGGCTAATAGATATTAGGGGGATAGGTGATGCATCATAGCAAAAAAGTAGAATCTTCGAAGAATATGACATGCGCAGACAACGATGTCGTTTCTGATTAGCCTGCGCGGACTGCTCAGGCTGATCCGAGACGACACTTTACGCTCATGTCCCCTTATCGCTTGTTGCATGCCTGAGCAAGGTATAATTAACAAAGTACTGTACCTCACCGCAATATTCGTCTAGCGCCAATCTAGCGGTAAGCAGTGACGTATCCCAGGGCTTGCAAACCACACAGAGGCCTGCCCCAACCATCATGGCGTGCATAAGAGCTGTACGGTGTACTTTTACGTCCATACAAAAATCATTGCTTTCTACCAGACTGGACAGGGAGTTATATTTAGAGAAATATCCGGTTAGATCTGTGGCAACCATGTTTCGTCTGGAATGAGCACAATTACTAAAGTGGTAAGTCAGAAAAAAAGGTCGGTCATAAATCGCATCTTCGATTGAGAAATTAATGCAGTTTCCGATTGTTGAATTTTGAGAATTAATATAAGATTGTTATTAACCAATTATAGGCTACTTAGCGCTATTTTAAGACCATTCTTCGGGCGATGTAGATGAAGATCAGACTGTACAGAACGTAGAATCAGGGTCCGTATTCACCAACCATTCTCAAGAACATTCTTAGTCTTATTCTCCAAATATGGTCTCCAAACGGTTTAGCCATTCAGAAGGTGTGTTACTTTCAAACTTCTGAAGAGCGTTCTTGGTCTTATTCTGCAGGACTTTCCAAGTTTGAAAATAACACAACTTCTGATTGGTTTAACCAAATGGTTTAGCCAATCAAAAGGTGTGTTACTTTTATATTTGAAATTTGATTTGGCTTTTGAAAGAAATTCGGTTTCGCCAATCAGAAGTTATGTTAATTACAAATTTAGATAATCTTGGGGATTAAGACTAAGAATATTCTCAAGAATGGTTGATGAATACAGACCCTGTTTTTTTAAATTTAATTTTCATGTAAAAACTGTCTTTCTGATTGGCTGAGAAGCGCAAATCAGCAAATCAGTATTCTAGTTTTTGAATTTATCGCTACATCCAGAACAAAACTATGAAAGGTGGATGAATACGTTCAAAGCACATGAATACCATCTTCGCGAGCCAAGGTTACGATCACTACGTGGATCTTACCTTGGCAGATCGGGGGCGATTTCGAGATTCCCGCGATACGCCCCCTATTGGATGCTAGTTATTATCACCCTTTACATCATATTCCTGATAGCCAATGAAATATTGTTTCACAAACTGCTTTCGAATACAATAATTCAACAGGAAGCAATGACCACAACGTGCTTTGACATTCCATGGACAGGTGCTGGAATATAGCCTAAAACCTCCGATAATTGATTTGTCACACTGAAACTTTCTGTAAATATTGTTCGTCTACGTTTTTTTGATAATAAATCGTAACAGATCCTGCACACATCCACGGAGGTATGTATGTTTACCTTCTATTTTTATTCGAAAGATCGCGACGTTGTTCTATTTTTATCAAAGATGAAATGCTACGAGCGATTTGATTTCGTGCAAATAGAGCTAGCTGCAACCATTGAAAATGCATATCACAGGAATGTCGAAATCAAGCTCGATCCGCCAAGGGTAGAATGGCGTAGTGGATCGTCACCCTTGGCTTGCGAAGATGATGAATACGGTCAAACCGATAAAGGATAGGCTACTTATAAAATAACCCATGTTCTGTTTTTTTATTTGAAAAAAAAAAAGTATTTGCACTAACTTGATGAGATTCAAAAGTGTCCGATGTTCATCGGCCGTCAAAAATGAACATATCTCGTTCCCCTCCATGTGTAGAATTATTATCGTTTGTTTATAACTATCATCTATCGAATAGGACGAATACAATGCGGCCAGAGGGGGGTCCATATCGATGAAATGGTGATCACGACAACGTTGATGTTCAATGTCATGGCAAAGGGCACCGATGATTAAACTCATTTTTTCTACTTCAGTAAATGCATCCATTTTGCATCTTTTTATCATTTGCCACAAACAGTGTGTGGTATGAAAGGCGTGGTGCCAGTTGTGGTAGGGCACCGCCTGGTACTTTGGTCGAACAGTCAGAACAAATCTGCAAAGTTTTGCAATATCAACTGTTTGTGCGAAAGTGTCTTGAATGATCCGGATCAGCAGTCTAGGTAAAAGAGGATCGTAGCTATAGCAACAGAAATGGAATTGATCGAAATCTGGTGGAGTCTCCTTTTCTTCCAAAAATGATTGTTTTCTCAGCATTTCTGCTTCGGCGTTTATACTAACAGATGTCGTCTGCAGGGACTCTACAGCAGCCTGTATAAAATAAGGACAAGTTGGCTTCTTTAAAAAAGAAGCCAGGAAAGGTCAGCATCAATGTTTTCAAATAGTTAATTGGCTTTCAATTTCAATATAAATCTATTTTCGTTCATGTAAACAAACGAGTAAATAATCTGCAGCGTAGAAACCTCATATGCTTTACATGACGGTAATTTGACCCTCTTGTTGCGTTTTCAAGCTGCATGTTCATATCCAGCGGTCTTCTTTCTATTTTTTAACGAAATTCTTCTTATTTTTTCTTCTGCTTGGAATATTTGCTTAATATAGAAAACTACAATTATTAGAGAGGTTATTTGCAGCCATGGAAAATTACTAAATTAAATCTTTTCTGAGTTGCGTTTTCAAGCTGCATGTTCTTATCCAGCGGTCTTCTTTCTATTTTTTAACGAAATTCTTCTTATTTTTTCCTCTGCTTGGAATATTTGCTTAATAAAAAAAAAAACTACAATCATTAGAGAGGTTATTTGCAGCCATGGAAAATTACTAAATTAAATCTTTTCTGAAATTAGTCATTTATTAAAATAAACCACGTCGATTTCCTGTTTCAGTTTTTTTTTTATTTCGCTTTATTTAGAAAACCATGACGAAACAGACTGTGTATCGGAAAAATTACGCTAGAAGAAATAGAATTAGACAGCAAATTCTGAGGCAGTCTGCCTTTTAAACTCACCACTGTTGGAGAGGTCTGATGACATCTCCATTTAAACTGAGAGTTCCAAATCACTGATAGCATATTGCTTGCAATATGCGAAAAGGGACATTCGAACATTTGCGTAAAGTGTCGTCGCGGATCAGCCTGCGCACTTTCGATAACATTAAATTTTGTGCTACAAAGATTTGCGCAAAACAAAATTGCATAAACCCATTACCACACAATCCCTTCTTTTGACGCCCCTGAGAAAGCAGCCTGTTGAAAACACTGTGGGAAAAGGAGAAAATGCTGGTAATCAGCATTTTCTCATTTTCCCACAGTGTTTTCTACCCTTCCCAGGAAAAATTTCAATTTTTCAGTCACCTTTATTTTGTCGTCTGCAAATGCTTTCAATTTGGACCAATCTAAAATTTTCTCGTGTCGTAAAGATTTAAAGAGGAGAGTGTCGTGTGGACAACACACGTAGATCCGAGACGACGCTTTACGCAAACATCCGAATGTCCCTTTTCGCGTGTTTCCGGCCAAATAAACGTAATAACTTTACACACGTAAAATCTCGTTTTCTACCGGTATAGTTTTCTTGTGGTTCCATGATACAGAGGCAACGTTATTTATTGTCTTGCATATCGGAAACTATATTTGAATCAAAGGGGAACGAGGAAATTGATTAAATATTCATGAAAATTAGCCTGAGAAAGAAAAGATTTGCAAACATTGTGTCAAAAAACAAATTCAATGAAATTGTGTCCACCGCATTGTATAAAACTTTGTCAGAGCAGCACAAAATATATAGATTATGTATTAAGAGCCTATGTAAAGAGCAACTGAGAATTCTGAACAACCTTAGAACAGGTAATGCAAAATGACAAGGACCATAGGACCCTATATATAAAAACTTTGTACAGTTAAACCTGTATAAGAGACCACCTGTATTATGAGACCACCTGCTGTAAGAGACCACTGTTCTGATACAACAAACCTTCTTACATTAACCTAATATAATCTGTATTTCAAGACCACCTGCCGTAAGAGACCAATTTCAGTACTTCCCTTGAGTGGTCTCTGAATACAGGTGGTACTGTATATTGTTTTAGCAATGTGCTAAAAAGTAATGTAAAAAATAAATATGAACACTTTACAAAACTCACATGCATATTTTTACCTGAAACACATGTATTGGTTTAAAAGTATCCGCATAAAACTGCGGAAGTTGCGCACACAATGTAGGCCTATACACTATATACATGTACAGTACATAGTTTGATGAAAAAAAAAAAAACACTTAAAAACATGAAAAAAGTGATAAGAATTAATCTCAAGAATATGAAAGACTTATGCATATATTAATATCCTAATAATTTCCGAAAGTTATGTGTAGAGTTTCAAAAGGATATGAATAATCCAGACCACGGAAAGCCAAATACAATGTCCCCCATTTTTTTCTTCGAAAGCGCAGGGGACAAAAAAGAGAAAATGTTTGTGACTAGCTTTTTTTTTTCCGTAATGTTTACCACAGTTTCAAAATAATTCCTCCAATTAAGCAACACAGAAGTTGTCATCAGCAAATGCTTTCCAACTGGGCAAGTCCAAAATGCTGTCGTCTGATAAGGAGTTAAAATTTACCTGGAGTTGGAATTTACCTGGAATTTTTCACGACTCTGGACCAGTCTGTTGTAGATACGGTGATGCTGGAATGCACGAGCAAAAAAGACTGCTAAGGTCTTTAACGTTTCTTCGTCGGTCGTGGTGAAACTGTCACTGCCAACGATGAAAATACACATAATAATGTGTCTAGTTGAAACGTCCATGTACTTACTTAATTTACATAGGTTAAATAGAGGATATTTTTTTTCCACTCCAGTGAACACCATCGGTAATATTTTCACGAGAGGGCAGCCACTCGTGAAAATATTACCGATGGTGGTCACTCGATGAAATAAATTTCGATCTTTCACCGAAAAAAAAAACTATTCTATTTACTTCATGCCTTTAACCCTTTCTGGGAGGAGCTTAATCAAAATCCAGTACAGTTCTTTTCCGTTATTCCCCATGGGGTACCCCTCCCGCATAGCAACGCATTACAATATATTACGTCCAGCGCGAGAAATGTAAGGTAAATGAGGTCATATTTCCATCTGGTTGTTAGGCATGCGCAATTTACCTAGGCAACAAGAACATAAAAATCGGTATTTTTACTGGTCGTACCCGTGTAATTTCGAAAAATATTTTCACTGCTATTTCTATCCTACCGGAAAGCATGAAATAAATGAGGAAACCTTGAAAGCTGTAAAATAAAATATGACTAGATTTCTTTTTCTTACTTTTTAAGGCATTGTAGGTCAATATTGGAGTTTCTTCGAATGAGTTACAAGTTATTTACAAGTATACCGGTATCATAGTTTTACATATTCAAAGAGATATTTCTTTACCTGTTTGTAACCTCAATGACAGCCAGAATGCCGGGTCTAAAACCTATTGGCACCAACATTGTGTGTCTGGTATCGTTACAACTCTGTTCCTGATGCTCTTGTACACCTTTAATTTTTACAACCTGTCCGTAGGAATACATGTACATTATCAAAACGAAGATCAGTAGAAGCAAAGCCAATATGGCCACCACCATTTTGGAATCAACCTAATGGTGAATATATGCTATAGTTATGTAATGAATATGTAGTATACTGGGTACTGGTTATGTGTTGCATAGAGACTGACTGAAGTATTCATGCGGAATAATAAAATATAGTAGCTTTCTTGTGGTTTGTAATTGCTTCAAGCTGTGAGGGAAAATCTGGTAGATCTATTTTTCGAGACAGATGACCAAGAGAAATTTCAAAATTTTCATAGGTAGAAAGAAGCAAGTGTACGCCTCAGAATAGTTACTCTCGATTTCATCTCAAATGCACGCGTAGATCCCAGAGCATCTTAATCGAGTATTTCCCTATCCCCTACCACTCCTGCTTTTGGCATATAACTTGAATTTCATCTTTTTTTTTTTGTATGTTCATTACCGAAATTTTCTTCCTTCCTTTTTCTCCTATTTTCATCCTTCTATTTCTTTCTTTTATATTCAGTTACCTTTTTTTTATGTTTCCCTAGTTTGCTATATATGTGTTTTGCTTTTTGCTAGAGTTCTAAATATTATTTTGTTCTTTTCATTGTAGGGGATGGACCGATTCTAAGTTGCTAGATCTTGTGATCCAACCCCATTTCATAAATTGAATAAAATATGTTTAAACTAGTTGTTACTATAACACAGTTATTCCTCTAACGGTTCAGTCGTTTTTCAGACAAAATGGATTTTAAAAACGGTTTATAGTCGGTTTACTTCAAAAACCTCGCAACTACAGCTTGAGACAAGCTGTAGTTTTGAGGTTTTTGAGTAAACCGACGATATAATCATGTGTTGACTTGCTTGGTTGGTATCATGCATCACAGAGCTGCTTTCTGTCCTCTTTTTGCCGAAGCATGGCTTAACCCTTTACTCCATAGATACTCATTTCTACGCATTGCTTGCAGGAGCCTTTGGAAAACATTGTGGCAAAAGGTGAAATTGCTCGTCACGAGCAATTTCACCTTTTGTCACAATGTTTTCTATGCTATCAAAAGGTGTAATATACACATAAGAAACGGCTTCATTCTTGCTGTTATTTAGTGTCCATTAGAGATACCATAGAAATTCCTTGCGGGGTAAAGGGTTTATGTATGTAGTGCTTGTATAGTAGGAACTACATTTACCTCCCCCGTATGGAAGACGTGTCCTATGGTGTCTTGGTTTGTTTCTAGTGGATGATGTTGAAACTCTGTTCTTAAGTGTACTTTTAGGTCGTCGCTGTTCGTCTTCCACGACTCAAAATCAGTAAATACACGGTCACTGAAAATAAATTACTAGATCTATTACTAATATTATCGTTAGCCTAACCATATCTATAGAGACTGGGTCCTGTTTAAAAACTCATGGACTTTCAGTTAACTCTTTACTAGAGGACATTGTGGACCTTTCAAAATTGAAAGGACTTGCAGACAAAAAATGGGGTATACTCAAATTGATGACCTTTTCCTTTTCAAAAAAGAATACAAAAATGTGGTTAAAAAGATATTTAAAAGGTTACCAGCATGTTCTCATTTTCCTGCAATATTTTTAGTCTTCAATTTTCGGGTCGTTAGCACACGGGTTTGTTTTGGAAAGAATTAAGATGTACATGGAGAAATAGATCTATAGTTCACTCAGCTTGATTAAAAGTCGTTTTAACTCTGATTTTGTATCTTTGCCATTCGAAAAGCCCCTGCTTGCTTTATTCAGTTATGGTAGACCTAGTTACTAGGGCACCTATCCATACTTTTATTGAGTTTTTCTGGCTGCTTTTTTGCATAAGCGAAAGACGAGAAAAAGCCATCTGCTGTAGGCTGATATATTTATTATACTGCAAAGAAATTTCTCCTTGTCTTATTGGTTAACATGCCGGGAACATATACATCATATTCCCTGGCAAAAACCACGTAAAGTCAGTTTCCTTTTTGAGTAGCCCGTAAACATCACTACACGTGCAACACAATATCCAAAATAGCGGCGTCGATCGACCACCATTCGGAACACCTCGGCCAATCTTTCGATCTAGCCTCGGATGTATGCCGACGGAATAATATGTTAAAAAACTTGACATGCATCGCCGGAAGCGGTTATTCGACAGATACTCCCCATTACAGAGTTCTCAGGATGTTCCAAATGACGTCAACTAGCAACCATTTCGAATGATAACAAATCCTGTAGAATGACGGTAAGTCTAACTATAGCAGCATAAATGGCTGAATTTAGGACTTGCATTGATTACGCACTTTAAAAATTGGGCTGGATCGAAAGACTGGCCGAGATTTTCTGAATGTTTGCGCGATAATGACGTCATTGTATTTCTTGTTATGAGGGTGTTGTTGTTCCTTCCGGAAGTAGTCTGTCGGCATACATCCGAGGCTTGATTCGTAGAATTGACCGAGGTGTTCCGAATGATCGACCACCAGACTGCATTCGGAACACCTCGGTCAATTCTACGAATCAAGCCTCGGATGTATGCCGACAGACTACTTCCGGAAGGAACAACAACACCCCCATAACAAGAAATACAATGACGTCATTATCGCGCAATCATTAGGAAAATCTCGGCCAATCTTGCGATCAAGCACAATTTTTCAAGTGCGTAATCAATGCAAGTCCTAAATTCAGCCATTTATGCTGCTATAGTTAGACTTACCGTCATTCTACAGGATTTGTTGTCATTCGAAATGGTTACTAGTTGACATCATTTGGAACATCCCGAGAACTATGTAGTGGGGAGTATCTGTCGAATAACCGCTTCCGGCGATGCATGTCAAGTTTTTTAACATATTATTCCGTCGGCATACATCCGAGGCTGGATCGAAAGATTGGCCGAGGTGTTCCGAATGCACCAGACTGCACATGTATGCACCAAACTGCACGATTTAATAGTAACGTCAGTTTCCAGTGACGTCAGTTTTCATTGAATTGGGGCACTCAGAAGGGGATTTCTATTCCGTCAGCATACTCGATTCGTGAACTTATGAAACAGGAAAATTTCGCTTCACGCGCCTTAAAAGGGTAGAACTTTGCGGTATAATAAATTTGTTGTACCCTGCCACCTGAGCTCACAACTAATAAAGTTAAAGACTTCTTACATGGCGTCATCAATGACGTGTAGAGTACAGTGTTCACACGGTATCAATTCCTTCGTCACGGTGACGATGTTTAACAGAAATACGTCACTTTTAACGGTGTTCTGGAAAAGTGGTAGGACTTTCTGTGATACGTTCTCATTGAAAATGCTTTGTTGTGTTCGACACTGCAAATAAAATATTGAAAACGTGTCTGATTCCATTTTAGATTAGAAAATTGACCCTTAACCAAACAATCCATGTTTCAGTGGCATTGTAGAAGAAATCTGGGAGAAACATTGTGTGACTGATAGAAAAGAAGTGCTGGTAACTATCGTTTTCTCATTTTGCCATAATACATAGAACACTTCAGACAGACATCATCTTTACATAGAGCTTGACTGAATTTGTTGTCTGCAGATGCTTTTAATTTGAGAGTCTATAATGTGGTGAAGGGTGAATGCAGACAAAAAATTGAAACTAGCTTAATTTATGACTCTCTTCGACAGAGTAGAAAACATTGGTTACTAGCGTTTTCTCCTTTTCTCACAATGTTTTCAAAATCCATACTAGACGATAAAACTTTGGACTCAGTGGGATAGGAAGCATGTACCGACAACGAAATAGAATATGATTTATTTGTTTGATAAGGTGGAAAACATTTTAGGAAAAGCGCCAAACGCTGGTTAACAGCATTTTCTCCTTTCCACCCCCATTTCCCCCGACAATGTTTTCAAAAGACTTCACTTTCAGAGTGGTTAAAACTCGGATTATGTGGCAAAATATAAACAACAACAACACATACACCCAAGGGTTCAAATTTTCTTCGACCTTTAAGTGCTGCCATCTTTCACTGTATTTTCTCTCCATAGATATGTTCATAAACCACGATTCTTTCAAAAATGAGAGAAAGAGAGACTCGTTACGTAATGAACTTCTCAATCTATATAATGTAATACACTGCTCAAAAGAATTAAAGGATCACACAAATGTTGAAATTCAAATGTTTCACTTTGCATAGACACTATAATATAACACTTTGTCTTTGTGTTCTGAAAACCAAAAGCTTACATTCTTACTGGTCAAAATGGCTCAATAGTTTTATTAGTCTTAACACATTTATTTTTACATCGTTTGAGCAACAAGTTCTGATAACTTTTATCACTAATCTCTCTTTATTCTGCTCTCTGGAAACTAAACCAGTAGTCGCGCCGAATGTGTGGGCCAATGAAAAATCCATAAGTTGACACCCGCTCCCGGAAATCGAACTCAGGACTTTGTATGACCTTTTGGTTACGAGGCCGACGCTCTACCTCAATACCACAGTTTTCTTGATTGTTTCACTTTAACCCTTTACTCCATAAGGCATTTCTATAGCATCTCTTATTGACCCTAAATAACAGCAAGGATGAAGCCGTTTCTTATGTGTAAATGACACTTCTTGATAACATAGAAAACATTGTGACAAAAGGTGAAATTGCTCGTCACGAGCAATTTCACCTTTTGCCACAATGTTTTCCAAAGGCTCCTACAAGCAATGTGTTGAAACGAGTATCTGTGGAGTAAAGGGTTAAATACTGAAAAGCCATGCTAACAGGAAAATCAAGAATTTGTTATCCTTGTTTATTTTTGTTCAACAGCTCAATTTTTTCCCCAATAATTTCTTCATATTCTTGTAAATCTAATGAAAGAAGAGGATGAGATGAAACGCCGACGCCCCCGATTCTTTAAAAAGCCTGTGTGGCATATCAAAAAGTGGGCATTGAGAGGAATAGCTCTAACATCTTCTCTACAAACCAAATTGTTTTGTCTGCTCTGAGATTTTAGAGTGTTAAGACTGAATGAGTAGAAAATTTTTTGCACTGTCTTGTACCTAAAAAATTATCCTGCGATCAAAGTCAAGCACATGTGATCCTTTAATTTTTTTAGCAGTGTATAAGGATGGCTACCTGTGCAACAAAACCAGGAAAATACCATCAGTATCATGCGGACCTCCAGATATCCAAGGTCTTTTTTTTTTTGCTGTAAACGATATGGTTTTTGCTAGAAATGATCGTTCGTTACTTTTTATAGGAGAATGGTTTTAAGTATAGTCTAACAAACCTTAGTCAGTTTTATACTCTGTATGCAAACAGTAATCCAACTCAGAATGCTAGTGATGAAATCGAATTCTCTTTCAGAAAAGCCATCATGTTCCTTTGGTCGTTCCAACTGGATGATAGCAGATACGAATTTTGACGCTGTCAGTATCGGAACAGCAATACTGTGATGTAATTTCAAACCACCAGTTTTTGGATCTACACTTTTTTTAAATCTTGGGTCATGTTTCAAGCGTACAGCACTCACGTTTATTGCTATTTTAGCTATCGCCACAAAGGCTGGAACGGCGGGAATGTGTTCTACAAGTTTGACGTTTTGGTCCAATCCATACAACATAAATCCATCATTACAAATCAGATACATTGAGCACACTTCAGCTCTCACCCATTTTGCTAATTTATATGAAATATCATAAACGTGTTTATAGAGCTGGTCCTCTGTTATTCCTGTTACGAGATGATCACTGTTGATCATACAGTGTCGTTCACGGTTGCTTCCATATTCCATACTCATCCTCCGCTTTCGTCCTATAACTCGTACCAAAAACTCCTCGTCAAAATACTCAATCAGGAATTCTTCCAGTAAAAAAGGATTTAACTTGAGAAATTCTTTGGCTTGTTTAGCAGTCAGCTCTGCCGAATCGATGTCTGGACCTACAGAACCTTTAACACTTGATGATATCCCGCAGTGCGGCATCTTCCTATGCAATAAACGGAAGTATATTTGGTTATTTTGTCATACGTTTTTCAGTAGATTTACTCCATTTTAAGCACTTTCCGTAATTCTGAACGATGCTTTTTAAATATTGAATAACTGAAGCAGTGTGTGTGTGTGCGTGTGTTTAAATGACATTTTGCCGTCACTGCTTGGCAACACTGATGACGTTGTTCAATAACATACGTTGTACTTCGAGCGATATGGTCACATGACGTTGGCATACTTGCAGTCTGACCCGAGACGGCACTTTACGCATAATGTCCGAATGCCCCTTTCCGCGTGTTGCAGGCCATATATCAAAGGACCAATGTACCTCATGATTCAGCTCCATTGTGGCTGTCGAAAAAACTGAATTTTATGGATCCGTGTTTATGGAGCATTCTGCTTGTTATAAGGCATCACGGGATGCATTATCCCACTCACCCCTTGCCTGAGCGCTGTTCATTTCGTGTAAGTTTATGGTGTAACACCAGAACGAAATGTATCCGAGTCGTAGTAGATTTGTGGTGCAACACCAGAACGAAAAGCTTCCGGGTCTTAGTAGATTTGTGGTGTAACACCAGAACGAAACGCATCCGAGTCGTAGTAGCTAGATTTGTGGTGTAACTCCAGAACGAAACGCATCCGGGCCGTAGTAGATTTGTGGTGTAACACCAGAACGAAACGCATCCGGGTCGTAGTAGATTTGTGGTGTAACACCAGAACGAAACGCATCCGGGCCGTAGTAGATTTGTGGTGTAACACCAGAACGAAACGCATCCGAGTCAAAGTAGATTTGTGGTGTAACACCAGAACGAAAAGCTTACGGGCCGTAGTAGATTTATGGTGTAGCACCAGATCGAAACGCTTACGGGTCGTAGTGGATTTGTGGTGTAACACCAGATCGAAACGCTTACGGGTCGTAGTGGATTTGTGGTGTAACACCAGATCGAAACGCTGACGGGTCGTAGTGGATTTGTGGTGTAACTCCAGAACGAAACGCATCCGAGTCGTAGTAGATTTGTGGTATAACACCAGATCGAAACGCTTCCGGGTCGTAGTAGATTTGTGGTGTAACACCAGAACGAAATGCATCCGAGTCGTAGTAGATTTATGGTGTAACACTGTCAGGTTCCTTAATCTAGATATGCTTTTGGCCCGTACTTCACTATCGTGAGCTGTATTTCCATTGACGATTTATTTCATGTTAAGACCTAAATACAGTTCACAAAACACATATAGATACGTATCACATACATATCACAAAGCACATAGATACAGGTCACATAGCACATATATATACACAGGTCACATAGCACATAGATAATGTGTCACCATGCACATAGGTACATGTCACGTAGCACACAAAGCCCACGCACAATGCAAAGAGAACAAACACCAATTTTTCTCAATGTGCTATTTAATATGAAAACCGATGAGGAAGTTCAGGATTGCAAATGTGAAACACTCTTTTATATATGTGTGTTTGAGGGTGTGCCTCATGCCTCACGACTGTGGTTTATTGAACGATAAACCACGATAGAAAGAAGATTATTTCTTAATCAAACATGACAGGTTTTACATATGTGACCCGTGACGCAAAAATGGACCATTTGGGAACAGTGAAAAGTGTCGACTCGGGCAGACTGCGCGAATTGCAAAATCTGACCAGGGTCGACACTTTCCGCTTTTATGATATTTTCTGCATGAAAAATGGTCATTCTACCTCACTATACAATGATTTTTAACTATCAGGTAAAATTGACCTTCACTTTCTGTTTTCATCTAATTGATGAGGGAATTCCTAGATTCTCCCAGATTGCGACGGGTTTGATCGAAATTAAATGGAAATTTGTACTGTTTTCAAATCCTCCGTGGTATGCCCATATGCTTTTCTGTCCAGAGTTTTACAATTGTCCAATTTGACAGCATTTGCACACAACAGTGTATATATTACCATTAATATAATCTGGAAACTACTCCTACAAGTTCACCCTCAGTAACTCTTGAAATACCACACGACAAAATTTTAGACTGGACTAAATTCATTTTAACTCTTGGGCTGCTAAGCGCGACTCACTGACCTTAAGAGGACAGTGTAGATCAAGATCAGAGTGCACGTTCTGTGCAGTCTGATCTTGGATCTACACTGTCCGATAAGAGATAGTTTCTAAAAAAAAAACCCAAGTTTGAAATGGTATTATTTGGGTCTATACTATCACTGGAAAGTTTTATTTAACCCTTTCCCTAACAATCCCTGGTTTTTACGACCCTGAGATAGGACGCCTGTTTTCAACCCTGCTAGAAACAAATTTCAATTTCTGAGATACACTTATTTTGTCGTCTGCAAATACTTTCAATTTGGACCAGTCTTAAATTTCGTTGTTGGTAAAGAGTTTATTTATTCAACAGGAAAGGGGTTAAGCCTTTGAAGAGGACAAACTAAATCATACTATTACGCGGCTTAGAGTCTGGGTCTAGACTATATGGATAATTGCAGACACATCGAAATATCCTAGTTTTTTGAGTGATTTGACATTCGCCAGGATAAGGAGTAAGGATGTAAATGGTAGTAAACATGGAACATCAGGCGAGATAATTTTGCACATTGCCAACCCTCAGTCGCCTGAACCAGACGGATCTATATGCTGCTTGTCCATGCTCACCACTAGACTGCGTGAACATGACCTTGCGAGAGAGAGAGAGAGAGCGAGAGATTGGACGTTAGACCAATATTACAGGCTAGTCTTGCACTTCCCCTCCAATACATTGCCGACTATATACCCGGAGATCCACCTAGGGGCAACAAGTTCACATCTATTGAGTAACTGGGGGAAATTCCATATATGACGCAGGGTTTAACGGTCTATTTTTAGAACTATGTTCGTCATTTTGGCATATTCATTTCGAATAGACGACTTATTCTACGAACATTAATTTTCTAAAAACTAGTCTCCTACACGTGATGTTCTAACTTTAAACCTTAAACTTATATTTAAGTAATTCTGAACTCCGTCGATTTTCACTTTTACGGACTGAATCTAAATATAGAACATCGGAAAAACCGAAAGAAAAATCTTGACCTCGATTTATCGACATATTTTCTTTTGTCGTGATACGTGTCCTAAAGACTAATGGGGTGCTTGTAGGCAAGCAAAAGGATAAATCAAACCTGCGCTGAAGTTCACAATAGGAGAGTACGACAATTTTGTCCTCGAATAAACTGTAACACGACAAATCTTTCAAAACACCAGCGGTTACCTGTATGTATACTGTGTAACGTGACAGCCAACACAAAACTCGTGTACACAGGTATGTTCATTTCATCTTCTACCTCAACATAAACATTCTTACAATTGTAGAAAAATTTTCACCAGGTAACCTTTTGTTCCATTTGTCATTCTCTTTCACTCTTTACCAAACAAAAACAGAAAATTGACTGGACGAAAGCATACGCAGACAACAAATGTAATCTTGTTGATATGATGATTTCTGATTTTGATAGGGTAGAAAATATTGTGGGAAAAGGAGAAAATGCTGGTGACCAGCATTTTCTCCTTTTCCCACAATGTTTTCTACAGGCATCTTTCTCTGGTTCGGGATTAATTGTGTGGTAAAGAGTTAAGCTGTCAGCTGTCTCTTTCTTAGAAATCAATATCAATACTTTTTGGGTTAAAATAATAAAGCACCTAGGCCAGGATAGACAGGCCTGCCTTTAGTACAGATAACTGTCCCCAAAGGCGATGTTACTTTTTGACTGGTCACCTCTGGTGTACAGTAAATTTATGTCCAAATATGAAATTTAAGATCACAAAAGCGTCTCATTATTGAGACTAGGCCTACCTTCAGTCTCAAGGGTTGCTCCGATGTCCGATTTATATGCAGTTGTAACCTTGATCAGTGTGTAGGCTAAGTAATACTCATAATGCAAATTCGATGCACATTTGAAGTTAAAAAAAAGAAAAATAGATCTATTTCTATATCTTTTACATGAATTAGTAGGCCTCAGTGTGTTTGTAGATTCGATCTGTTCAAAAGAGGCCTGTTTTATTTGAACTTGGTCTCTGTATTTCTTTGTTTTATATATGTTTATTCCTATCTAAGTTTTTAACTCTTTAACTCTTTACCACAGGAGAAAATTTTAAACTGGTCCTAGTTGAAAGCATTTGCAGATGACAAAATAAAAGTGACTGAAAATTTGAAATTTGTTTTGTGAAGGGAAGTAAACATTGTGGGAAAAGGCGAAAATGCTGGTTACCAGCATTTTCTCCTTTTCCCACAATGTTTTCTAAAGGTTTCTTTATCAGGGGGCGTCAAAAGTAGGAATTGTGTGGTAATGGGTTAAAAAATAATAATCCCTGGTTTTCATGACTCTTTGAAAGAAACCTTTTAAAAACATTCTCGGAAAAGGAGAAAATGCTGGTAAGCATCATTTTCTCCTTTTCCCACAATTTTTTCTTCCCTCAAAACAAATTTCATTCATTAATCACAAATATTTTGTCTGCTAGTTCTTTCAATTTGGTAAAGTCTACAATTTTATCGTCTGGTGAAGGGTTTACTCTTTAGCACATGAAAACATTTTAGACAGATCCAAATTTAAAGCATTTGCAGACGACAAAATAAATGTGACTGAAGAATTGAAATTTGGTTTAGGAAGGGTAGAAAACATTGTGGGAAAAGGAGAAAATGCTGGTTACCAGCATTTTCTCCTTTTTCCACAATGTTTTCAAAAGGCTTCTTCCTCAGGGTCGTTAAAAGTCCAGACTGTGTGGTAAAGAGTTAAACCCATTACTGTACAGGAAAATTGCAGTCAATCCCACAACTATTACTAATCATACAGAAGACAACACATACTTAAGTACCTGTTTGCAAGAAATTGAAAGAATGGTGTCCATGTTTTAGGTGATCAGAAAGCTTGTGACGAGCAAATGATCCTTGTCCTGCAATATTTTCAAAGGCAGATACCTATGGGACATGCATATCATACTTGTGCAGAAATGGGTCAACATTTTCACCGTTTGGTCCCCATAAGCAATTTAACCAATTGTGGAGAAAGCAGTGTCTATTTCTTGTCTGTGCTGTAAGCTACCTCATTCTATATGTTGACCTAAACATGTTGTTTTATGTCAATTTCAACAGTATTTCAGTCTTATCACTGCAAAAGCCTACTTTTTTGTGTATTTCCTAGGTTTCACCAGGAGTAGGTTGTGGCTCTAAAGGGTATTGCCAAAGGAAATCTCCCCAAAACACCTTTGCCCATAGGTAAGAATCAGACCTGGACCTAGGGACCATAGGCTAAATACTTGTCCATGCAGGACCCTATTTTTCATTTAAAGTGCAGTTGGTAATAAGGGTTCGTGTTTTCATGAATTTTACCAAAAAACCTTGTGTGTTTATAATCTCATAGGCGAAGGTCTTTGAAAACATTGTTTGATACGGAAAATATGCTGGTTACCAGCATTTTCTCCTTTTCCAACAATGTTCTCTATTCTTTCATAAATTACTTGCTTCATTGAACACATTACCAAACAACAGTATTTTAGGCTTGTCCAAATCAAAAGCATTTGCAAATGACAAAATAAAAGTAACTGAAAATTCAAAATTTGTTTTGTGAAGAGTAGAAAATATTGTGGGAAAAGGAGAAAATGCTGGTTACCAGCATTTTTCCTTTTCCCACAATGTTTTCTAAAGGCTTCTTTGTCAGGGTTGTCAAAAGATGGGATTGTGCTGTAATGGGTTAAGGTATACAATCCTTTTATGAACCATCTGGTGCTTTTTGATAAAGTAATTCGTGTTTAGGTAGTAATGTATCAGTCAGTGCAGCAAGAGATATGCGGCAGGAAAACAAACTGGATGGTTGATTGACAGACTGAAATTGCTGTATTATGCTGAATCTAATATTATTCCAGTCATATCTTAGTGACAGCTCACATACATGTATTCATGTATATCCTGGGTTTCACCAGCACTGGGCTAGGGCTTTGAAGTGTCATGTTAGAGGACATCCCCATTGAAATGGAGTGGCTCTAGTGAGCAAGGTTGGGCGGTCGAAACCAGGGGTGGTTTTAACCGGCGGTTTTAACCAGTTAAAACCGCCCCGGTCAATACTCCCAAAGTAGTCAATACTGGTCAATACTGGTCAATTGAATATATGTAGTGGTCATTTGGAAATTTTACTGGTCAGATGCATTTTAAGTTGATAGTGATGCTATTTAGTGGATATTTATTGTAGGTTTTTCTCCTATTTTGGTTCCAAGGTTGGTTGAATACACCGATATGAGAGTTGACTTTAGTGGAAAGATTGTTTTGTCCCTGCCAAGGCTATTTATCAGCTGGCTTTTGCCAGTTTTCCAAAACTCTATATAAGTTCCTAATAAGGTCTTTAGGTTTAATTTTTGACACCTTAAGTAACTGTGTGATGATAAGATATTAACTTGATTGCATATAAGTCAGTATTTCACACTTTAGCAAAAAGACCTGGTGTCAAGTATTCTACCCCATATAGGGATACATGATTGGTCCTTTTTATAATTTAAGCCACACCCATTGGGATAGAAAGGGGCAACTTTTACACCTTTTAATGTGTTTTGACAACAATCTAAAGGTGTAGGTAGACACTTGAATATGCTTCAGACATTAATGTATCCCTAACTATTGTTTAGTTAATCAGTCACAGCCTCTTTATGGGTACCCAATATGCCTATAGATTAGTGACAGGTAAATTTCATAATGGTTTTCACATGAGTGACACTTTTTTCTTCAATTTTACATGAAAGTTTCAAATTAGCTGCTTTTTTATGCTATCTTTGAACTTTTAAATAATCTAAAACCTAAGTGTATTTGTGGTGGTAGTGGGAAAGAGAAAAAGAGAAAAGATGCAGTACTATTAATCTAACTTATAAGGAATGATGATAAATAAAACTTCTAAAGTTCTTTGGTTGAAAAGAACTGACCTGCATGTAAGTTCAAAGAGGAAGGTCAATCCAAACAACCTCTTCAGTTGACCAGCAGTAATGTCTTTTGAATTATGATCAAATAAAAAAGGGGCCTTACTGATAAAAAGTATGATACTGATGATAACATGTAATATATCTTCAGTACAGGATTTAGGAGAGTTTTAAGACTAGCTTAGAAACAGGACAGGTATCTAAGTTAGTGATTCAATCGACCCAATCAACCACTTCAACAGACCACCAATGGACCAGTATTGACCAGTATTGACCAGTATTGACCGGTTTTAACCGGTTAAAACCGCCGGCCCGGTCAATACTCATATTGACAGGCTTTTTGCCAACCTTGCTAGTGAGGCTTGAACCCAGGGCTCCCAGGTTATGAGTCCTACACATACTATACCACTGAGCCATGCAGGACCCCGCAAGAGCAATGGACAGACCGTGCATGTCATAATTACATGTACATGACAACACAGGTATTATATAAATGCTTCTGTTGAACGCTCTAAAATTACCAATTTCTTCTTAGAAGCAGCTACTCTTCTTCCTGCAATGTTTATGAAAGTAGCTACAAGAGCCATAAAAACTAAAAAAAAAAAATGTTATTTATATATAATTCAATATTAGTTGTTTTCATGGACAATGGCGAGTTCTGATTGGCTGAAAAAAATTTTTCATAGCTCCATGAAAAAAATTTTCAGCAGTGCCGGGACTACTTTTGCAAAGTAATGTAAACAAACAGATACGAGATTTCATAATGGTCTTCTTTCTAATCTTTCGAAGTTCAACTTGCTTGCTGAATTTATTTTCTCTAAATATTGATAAAAATATACAACAGCAAATTCAAAGAGAGAGCTGAAAATTCATTGTCACTTTGCTGGGTTCTTACAATCTTACTTTCAACTTAGTTCTAGCATATTGAACTTCTAGTAATAAAGCTTCTGAACCTGCGAATGTTCAATACTATAGTGACGTCACGTATACGTCATTGTTACGTCATGAACCAGCAGTTTTACCGCGCTGTGAATTATGAATGAAATGGACAGTCCATATAAATACGCAATGTTAGATGTTCAATGAAAAAAGTAGTTAGTGATTTTCAAGTGTTTATTTGTTGTCTGTGATATTGAATTATAAGGAATGAAGAGAATTTTTTTGTTTTCATGGAGGTATGAAAAAAAAAACTAATCACACTGTATGAAACCGCGAAGTGGTTTCATACAAAAGTGTGATTAGGTTTTTTTTTTCATACCTCCATGAAAACAAAAAATTTCTCTTCATTCCTTAAATAATTAATGTTTCAATTATTGACTGTCTGTTTGGTGCTAAAAACTATTTTTCAACATTATTTCAATTATTATTGTGGTGGCCAGTGCACCTATCCATTGTTCTTTTTTTAACCCATTACCACTCATTCCCGACTTCTAACGACCCTGAGAAAAAAGCCTTTTGAAAACATTGTGGGAAAAGGGGAAAATGCTGGTAACCAGCATTTTCTCCTTTTCCGACAAGGCTTTCTACCCTTCCCAAATTTCAATTCTTTAGTCACATTTATTTTGTCGTCTGCAAATGCTTTCAATTTGGACAAGCCTAAAATTTTGTTGTTTGGTAATGAGTTAAACAGTGCTTCACACAGTATTCTTCCCAAGGCACTACCTGCTTTCCCACATCAATGTTTTGAAGTTAACCTTTGGAGTTGAAAAACTAATAAAACCTGTATCATAGATGATGAAAGTTCAGTGTAAAACTTCACAACAAACAGTATGAACCTAACCATAAATAGAAATTTATTGGTTTGTGGAGAGACATAGTGAAAAAATTTATCATAATTTAAGATGGAAGCTCTCTACTCTGTACTATACAGCAAAATATAGACATGTCCAAATTAAAAGTATTTGCAGATAACAATGTAGATAGATGTGGCTTAGATGATGGAATTTGTGTCTAATTGGGTAGAAAATATTGTGGAAAAAGGAGCAGTATTTTTGCCTTTTCCCACAATATTTTCAAAAGGTTTTTTCCCCAGGGTTGTCAAAACATGCGATTGAGAAATAAAAGGTTAAAAACACTGTCCAGAATAATTTCTTGTCAGAAGAAATTTCTCTTTTTCTCCCAGTATCTTTCACTGACATCGAAGCAATTTTTTTACGTAAATTTCAGCTCACCTGAGTATGAAGTGCCCTAAGTGAGCTTCTGTGATCAAACTTTGTTTATCTCTTTACCAAACGACAAAATTTTAGACTGGTCCAAATTCTAAGCATTTGCAGACGACACCTTAAATTTATCTGAAATGATTATAATTGTCTGTGAAAGTGTAGAAAACCTTGTGGGAAAAGGAGAAAATGCTGGTTACCAGCATTTTCTCCTTTTCCCACGAGGTTTTCCAAAGGCTATTTCCTCAGGGTCGTTAAAACTCAAGATTATGTGATTACAGTATGTGGTAAAGAGTTAAAGGTGGGTTCCTACGGGCCTGTATTTAGAATTTTCACATCACACCAAATCAAAAAAATATATATCGATGAAATTTATATGAAAAAAACAATACAAATCATCAATAATTAAGAATCATAAAATTACAAAAAAAAAATTTTTTTGATGGTATTCCCTTAACTCTTTACCAAACGACAATATTTTAGGCTTGTTCGAATCAAAAGCATTTGCAGACAACAAAATAAAAGTGACTAAGAATTTGAAATTTGTTTTGTGAAGGATAGAAAACATTGTTGGAAAAGGAAAAAATGCTGGTTACCAGCATTTTCTCCTATTCCAACAATGTTTTCTTAAGGCTTCTTTCTCAGGGTCGTCAAAATTAGGGATTGTGTGATAATGGGTTAAAAGGCTACATAGCCTCTTAACCCTTTACCAAACGACAACTTTTTAGACTAGTCCAAATAGAAAGCACTTGCAGACAACAAAATAAATGTGGCTCAAAAATTAAGATTTGTTTTGGGAAGGATCGAAAACATTGTGGGAAAAGGAGAAAATGCTGGTTACCAGCATTTTCTCCTTTTCCCACAATGTTTTCTAAAGGCTGCTTTCACAGGGGTGTCAAAAGTAGGGATTGTGTGGTAATGGGTTAAACTACTTTTAGATTTCGCGCCAAAAATTGTGGGAATGTTAAGTGATTGGCATGTGACTAATGACACTTAACAAAATATCTTCTTCGGACGCTATGTTTTAAGCTTTCTCTGTGTATTTCCAGTATGTAAATGAGCAGGTTGCTCATGTAAAAATAGAATGTGTTTTCTTGTCGGTGTTGACCTGGGCCGTAGTAAATCTTTAATTTCTCTTGTTGTGGGATATTGGTTTTCGACTACTGAGGTTTTATGAATGAAAATTGTAAGACTTTGGGAGTATAAGGATAATTTTTTTGTATTTTTGGTTCTTCATTCCTGGGAGCATGTGTCAATTTTGTGATCTTGTGATCAGCACTATCCATAAAAACCTTTCTGTGTTATCTATGGTATGGAAATAGTTAAAGGAGGAAATCTTTTAATTAAACCCTTTACCAAAAAATCCCTGGTTTTCACGACCCTGAAGTAGAGGACTTCGGAAAAAATTGTTGGAAAAGGAGAAAATGCTGGTAATCAGCATTTTCTCCTTTTCCAACAATGTTTTCTACTCTGTGACGGTGAAGTTTCTTTTTTTGAATTACGTTTATTTTGTCATCTGCAAATGCTTTCGATTTCGACAAGTCCAACATTTTGTCATGTGGTAAAGAGTTGAGGGTGAAAAATCACACCTGTTCACAGTGTTTAGACTTTTCTTTCAAAAAGAACTTTCTTCTGCTTAAGTCTAAGAATATAAGTTTATTGTCTGGAACAAATCTACAGTTTTGCCATTTGATAAAGAGTAAGCAGGCCCTTGAAGAATGATAATGAGGTAATCAGCAAAAATACCAATGAAAAATCGATTGCCTCATATCATTGGGAATAACCTTGTGTCTTAAAGTCTGTAGAAGGAAGTGAATTGAGGTACAAGACACTGGTTTCTTCTCTACAGAGGTTAGCTCATAATATGTTCAGAATAATTAATTTAACCCTTTATCATATAATCCTGACTCCTAATGAGAAAGAATAATTTTGTAAACTTTCTGGGAAAAGGAGAAAATGCTGGTAACCAGCACTGTCTCCTTCTCCCAAATGTTTATACCATTTCACAAAGACAACTTACACAATTTGAGTCAGATTTAATTTGTCGTCTGCATATGCTTCTGGTTTGCTCCAGTCTAAAATTTTGTGGTACAGTAAATGTTTAAGGTATCTAGGATTGTGGATTACTTTAAGGTCTAGGAAAGAAGATTCATATGTATTGACTTATCAAGGCCGTCGGAAGCGGTCCGGCCGGTCCGGCCATGGCCGGACCAAATTTTCGGCCGAAAATGAAAAATGGCCAGACCAATTTTCGAAAAAAAAAAATGCGCAATATAAACCTCAAAAAATGCGCCAGAATGCACCATAGAGTGTCTTATTTTCTGAAAATTGTTTTGTGAAGGGTAGAAAACATTGTGGGAAAAGGAGAAAATGCTGGTTACCAGCATTTTCTCCTTTTCCCACAATGTTTTCTAAAGGCTTCTTTCTCAGGGGCATCAAGAGTAGGGATTGTGTGGTAATGGTTAAACGCGTAATATTTTTTCGGGGGAGCATGCCCCCGGACCCTCCAAGCATGGCTTGACGACTCCGTCGCTCGCCATAGTGGCCGGACCAGACCAAATTTCCTTCCGACGGGCCTGCTTATGTTGCCATTTAACTCATTAATTTATGGCATAATTTCAGATTTGTTCAAATTGGACGGATTTGCAGACAACGAATTAAATGTGGTTTGATCATTGGGTTTGTCCATTAAACTTTTACTAACAATCCATAGTATTAGCGAACCTGAGAAAGAAGCCTTTAGAAAACATTATGGGAAAAAAAGAAAATGCTAGTGACCAACATTTTCTCCTTTTCCCACAATGTTTTCAACTCTCCCAAAGTCAAGTTTCAATTTTTGAATCATGTTCATTTGGTCATCTGCATATGCTTTCAATTTGGACAAGTTCAGAATTTTGTTGTGTGTTAAAGAGTTAAACAAGTAGACAGTATTGTTGGAAGAGGAGAAAATGATGGTCCCCAGCAGTTTTTATGCTTTCTGAACAATGTTTTTAGAAGTCGTCTTCCCTAGGGACCTGCAAAAGCTGTACATTGTGAGGTAAATGGTTATATGATTTTCTTGTCAGAACCTGCCCACTGGATGAGGAATATTATTCAGGATGGACTTTGACAGTTTTGAGGACGATTTTGATTGTGATCCAGAGTCTGACTTTATTGGACGGTCTTGTGACCTGCAACAGCTTGAAAAAGCATGGAAAAGTCACAAACTGTTTGGTGTGTTTGGTATCAGATCTGTGGGCAAGTCTCGTCTTGTGAAGGAATTTCTGAAGAGGCAAATGGGAAACTGTAACAACAAAATAAGTGAGTGCTACATAGACTTGAAACTACAAACAGATATCCATTCCGTTCATTCCTACATATGTGCCAAACTTGGAGTTGAGCCAGATGTGAAAGCCGTTGAAAATGGCATATGGATCAAACAGATTTGGGGGGAAATTAACAGATTGTTAAATACCAAGGGAGCCATGGTTATGGTGTTTGACAATGCAGAAAATTTTGCGGAACGTGAAATGGGTGATAAATTGAAATCACTTTTTATTGATCTAGTCCGATATGTTCGTCGCATTAAAGTTTTCATCACATCTACAACAAAAGTTTTATTTTCTCAGTACCACAAAACATTTTTCAATTATGAATTATTACCTTTGACTCAGTCAGAATCCTACAGTCTCTTACAGTCGATTGTGAGAGATGTGGTAGATTTAGGTGAATACAGAGATGCCATTGTAAAACTGAGTGAGGGATTGCCACTTCTAATTTTGATGATTGGTGGAGAATTGGTAGAGGATCATGGGATGATAAAGCCGGCGGACATGGTCGAGCTGCTGAGTACAAGCCGATTGAGGACACTGAGCCGAGAGTACTACGGAGAGGAAGACCGTGTGGGTATGTATTAATTCTTTACTATAGGATCCTACGTTCTTGTGTCCTTGAGGAAGAAAGCTTTTTGAAAATATTGTGGGGAAAAGAGGAAATGCTGATTATCCTCATTTTTTCTTTTCACCCACGTTTTCTACCCTTTCAGAAAAGCAAATTCCATTATGTAAACTGCTAAAGCATCAGCAGAACCTAGGTGTTTCACAGATGTAAAAAATGTAGACATGTTTATTCTGCTGGCCCTTACAAACCTATCTTCAGGCAAATTTATAATGACACTGTACAAGCAATGCTACTGTACATACTGCCCGCCCAGATTGCTCAGTGGAACGTGTCGGACTCATGACCTGGTGGTTGTGAGTTTGATACCCAGTTGAGGCGAACTTTCTTTCCGGCGTATTTTCGCCTCTCGCCTCTGCTGAAGCATGTGAAAAAAGTAGTTGGTGGCTTTGGACAGAAAGTAGTGTAAGTACCGGTGTAGGAAAGCCAGGAAATACATGTGCGTCACTGACCGCCATGATATGACCTTAGCTGTTAAAGTGGCATACATACCATTTAAACCTTTTACCAAACAATGCCGTGTTTTTACAGCTTTGAGAAAGACGCCTTTGAAAAACATTGTGGAAACAGGAGAAAATGCTGGTTACCAGCATTTACTCCTTTTCCTACAATGTTTTCAAGTCATCTCATACAGGGTTGTTAAAACTCGGGAATGTTTGGTAATAGGCTAAATAGCATTATTTACCCAATAACCCATCACTGTATGTCTGTGTATATTTTCAGACACATGAGGTTTTGCCTTACTGCTCTATTTCAAACAATGATTTGAACATACATCTAATCTTTAAGAATCTATCTATCAGAAAATTTCAACACTAATTTGCAAATTAATCAGATGAAAGAGGCAAAAATTATTTCTCTACATATTGGAAAGAAAAACAAGTTTCAATATTCAAATTCCTTCTTATGCCGTCTCAGAGCTAAAGATAGAGGGAGTGATTTTGATTTCAAAATTGAAAATATGAATTATTCTCCACTAAACCCTATGTTATTGGTGCTCATTAGAATCGTCTCATCGAGACAATTGTAATGAGTACGCACAACTTAGGGTTTGGAAGAGAAATAATGGATTTAGAATACCATCACTCCCTCTTATCTTGAGCTCTGCCATCTACCATTATCTTATTTTACTCTTTACCACACAATCCCGACTTTTAACGACCCCCACAAAGAGGCCTTTTGAAAAGGAGAAATTCTGGTAACCACAATGTTTTCTTCCATTCCCAAACCAAATTTCAATTTTTCAGTCACAATGATTTTGTCTTCTGCAAATGCTTTCAGTTTGTAATTTTTTCATTTGGGAAAGAGTTAATTCTTTATCACAGAGTCCCTAACTTCAATGACCCTAAGAAAGAAAGTGTATGAAAATATTGTGGGAGAGTAGAAAATGTGGAAAAACACTATTTTTCTCTTTTTCGGACAAGGATTTGAATCTCTTTTACACAAATATTTCATGATAATGCCACATTTTTTTTTTTGTCATACACAAATCCTGTCAGTTTGGTTTGGTCTGGAATTTTGTAGCTTGGTAAAGAGTTAACCCATTACCACACAATCCCTACTTTTAAGGACCCTAAGAAAGAAGCCTTAAGAAAACATTGTGGGAAAAGGAGAAAATGCTGGTAACCAGCATTTTCTCCTTTTCCCACAATGTTTTCTATCCTTCACAAAACAAATTTCAAATTTTCAGTCACTTTTATTTTGTCGTCTGCAAGTGCTTCTGAATTGAACAAGCTTAAAATATTGGCGTTTCATAATGTGTTAACTCATTACCACATGACAAAATTTTAGACTGGTCCAAATTGAAAGCATTTGCAGACGACAGAATAAAGGTGACTGAAAAATTGAAAATTGTTCTGGGAAGGGTAGAAAACACTGTGGGAAAAGGAGAAAATGCTGGTTACCAGCATTTTCTCCTTTTCCTACAGTGTTTTTAAAAGGCTTCTTTCTCAGGGGTGTCAAAAATAGGGATTGTGTGGTAATGGGTTAAACAAATATTTCATTAATAATACCACATTTGTCAGTTTGGTTAGGTCTAGAATTTTATAGTTTGGTAAAGAGTTAAAAGTATTGCTAGTTATGTTGCAAAAAAAGGTCTAGGAGTGGATTCAACATACTGTTAACCAGATGAGAATGATGGAGACTTGTCTGTTTTGGAAAGTATTTGCAGATGATAAATTCAGTTAGGCTCAATCTGAAGGAAAACCTTATCTCTGAAAAGGTAACTTACACTATTTTTTGTTTCTTTTTCAGCTGATGTATACAAGAAGTTCATCGATAGATTGTCACGATTTTACACACGAAGATTTGCAATATTAGAATTTATTCCGGGCTCCTTCAATGCAGCAGAGGCCAGGCAGATGTTAGGTGTGTATTGAAATATCAAACAAATTACTTTTAACTCTTTACCACACAATCCCGACTTTTAACGACCCTGAGGAAGAACCCTTTTGAAAACATTGTGGGAAAAGGAGAAAATACTGGTTACCAGCATTTTCTCCTTTTCCCATAATGTTTTCTATCTTATCATAGACAAATTCCATAATTTGAGTCATATTGAAATTGTCGTCTGCAAATGCTTTCATTTTGGACCGGTTTAAAATATTGTTGTTTGGTAAAGAGTTAACTCTTTAGATCTACCAGTACCTAATGAAAAAATTTTACACTCCTCCAAATTGAAAGCATTTGCAGACAAAATAAATGTGACTGAAAATTGAAATTTGTGAAGGGCAGAAAACATTGTGGGGAAAGAAGTAATTGCTGGTTACCAGCATTTTCTCCTCCTCCCACAATGTTTTCAAACGGCCTCTATCTCAGGGTCATAAAAACCAGGGATTGTTTGGTAAAGGGGTAATGACTACAACCACAGGAATTTGATATTCTATAACCAAAATAAATGATAAAATATTAAAAAAAATCTCCTCTATATATTATATAGGGAAGATTTTTTTTTTTCATAATTTATCATTTATTTTGGTTATAGAATGTCCAATTCCTGTGTTACAACCATGTTACATTTAGCCTTTATTATATCCCTGAAAGTTTTGCAGCTCAAATTTATACACACATCATACGAAGTCTAACGAAGATAAAAAGATCACATAGGGTTAAACTTGTTTACTCTTCTGGTCCTTACTGTCATCATTATGACACATGTATGTTAGCAATGAATACGTTTACATTATACCATGTTATGTGTTAACATGTTGTCAACATTACCATGTTATTCATATTCTATGTCTTCTTTAGTCTGTATCCTCACTCAACTCATTACCAAACAACAATATATTAGGCATGTCCAGATCGAAAGCATTTGCAGATGACAAAATAAAAGTGATTGAAAAATTGAAATTTCTTTTGTCAAGGGTAGAAAACATTGTGGGAAAAGGAGAAAACGCTGGTTACCAGCATTTTCTCCTTTTCCCACGATGTTTTCCAAAGGCTTCTTTCTCAGGGTCGTCAAAAGTAGGGGTTGTGTGGTAATGGGTTTTTGGTGGTTACCAGCATTTTCTCCTTTTCCCACAATGTTTTCCAAAGGCTTCTTTCTCAGGGTCGTCAAAAGTAGGGATTGTGTGGTAATGGGTTTTTTGATATTGATATATTATATATCATCAATTTATCATTTTATGAATATGCCTTACTATCAACTCACCATGTCATCAATATTTTGTGTCACTGATCTTACATACGTGAAAATTTGCAACAAAGGCATAGTCTAACTCTTACCCAAACAAGCCGTGGTTTTTATGTGTCTGCAGTACAAGTCTTTAGAAAACACTGTAGGAAAAGGAGAAATTGCTTGTAACGAGCAATTTCTCCTTTTCCCAGTGTTTTCTAGCCTATCGGAAAACTTTCTGCCATTCTTGTCAAATTCAAGATTGTCATCTGCAAACACTTTGAGTTTGGGACAGTCTAAAATTCGTCATTTGGGAAAGGGTTAACCATTACCACACAATCCCTAATTTTGATGCCCTTAAGAAAGAAGCCTTTTGAAAACACTGTAGGAAAAGGAGAAAATGCTGGTAACCAGCATTTTCTCCTTTTCCCACAGTGTTTTCTACCCTTCCCAGAACAAATTTCAATTTTTCAATCACCTTTTTTTTGTCGTTTGCAAATGCTTTCCATTTGAATCAGTCAAGAATTTTTTCGTGTGGTAAAGAGTTTAATACAAACTGCATTGTGCTGGGATTTGAACCCATGCAGAAAAAGTCAAAGTTTTTTAGGTCTGAAAGAGCAACACATTAGCACCTGAGCTATAGAGAATTCTCCCTAAGGTAGTTGTCAGATATTGATTTTATATGGGGAGATTGTATAGTATGTAATGCTGTTTTCAACATTATTTCAGTTATATTACAGTAGCCAGTGCACCTATCCATGTGTTCCTGGAGTTTCTTTCACTAGTACTTAGCACAATTTTCTTTCCCAGCCACTGGCTGCTTTCCCACATGATCATTTTCGAACAATGGTCAGCGGTGGGAGAGGAATGAATCCTGTCATAGTGATTATCATCAATCCTGGGAAAAAAATTGGCTGAGCCAGGGATCGAATGAGCCTGGGGTCGTAGCAAGGGATCGAACCCTGGACCCCTTGTTCTTAAGTCCTGCATGCTACGAACGGAGCTACCTAGGCTCAGCTTGTATGGGAAGAAGCTATGCAATACGGAAGGAGTGAGCACCCATAACACTGATATCCATAATGTAGCATGTTTTTGACATTCCCTGTCTTCATTGTATCAGCCATCCTCGAAACCCAGGTTAAAAGCATTACGCTACTCTCCATGCATTACACCTGGGAAAATTGACCAGCAAATTGTTGTTTCATATGAATAATACTGGTCTGGAAGTATCCAAATAGCCTATCGAAAGATCAATTACATATTCATTCTCTCTTATAGGGAGGACAATTTCATTTCGTCAGTTATTAAAAAATGAAATGATGGCATATTTGTGATAAAAATAGTTTAAATTTTCGCAAAGAAAACTGAGATTACCAATCAGAATGCTTTAAAAATAATCCATGAGAATGATGAAATGCCGGTTGTCTAATGAGGAAATGCTAGCCAAATAACCCAGGGTCACTTATAGCATGAATCAAAGCGGGGTCACGAGGATGCGTATCAGCATACATATCAATAATTATGTCATCCTTGTACAGTATCATTTATTAACCCTTTCACAAACAAACCGTGGTTTTTACGTGTCTGCAGTAAAAGTTTTTCGAAAACGCTGTAGGAAAAGGAGAAATTGCACATAGCGAGCAATTTCTTCTTTTCCCACAGTGTTTTCTACTCTTTTTGAGAACTTTCTGCAATTTTCTCAAAAATCTAAATTTGTCGTTGGCAAACTCTTTCAGTTTGGAAGAGTCCGAAATTTGTCATTTGGGAAAGGGTTAAATATACCATACTTATTATATAGCCTGCCATCAGTGTATCATGTTATCAATGTACCATTGTCATTAAACAATTTACCAAGCAATCCTGAATTTTCATGACCCTGTAGAATAGGCGTTTTGAAAACATTGTGGGAAAAGGAGAAAATGCTGGTAACCAAAATTTTCTCCTTTTTCCCACAATGCTTTGTACCTTATCAGAGCAAGATTGCACCATTTGAACTACAATGAAATTGTTGTCTGCATATGGTTTCACTTTGGACAAGGCTAACATTTTGCTATCTGGTAAAGAGTTAACTTATTACCAAATGACAAAATTTTAGGCTTGTCCAAATCGAAAGCATTTGCAGACCACAAAATAGAAGTGATTGAAAGTTTGAAATTTGTTTTGTAAAGGATAGAAAACATTGTGGGAAAAGGAGAAAATGCTGGTTACCAGCATTTTCTCCTTATCCCACAATGTTTTCTGAAGGTTTCTTTCTGGGGGGCGTCAAAAGTAGGGATTGTGTGGTAATGTGTTAATAATAACATGCAATATTTTCAATTTATCGTATCACCATTGTAACATACAATCTCATCTTATTCTGTAGATTACAAAAGTGAAGCAGATGTAAAAGACAAGGTCCTGATACATCTACGGCGCAGATTTTTGCTCACCTTTGATCCCCACACCCAACGATTCAACATTCAGGGAATATTAAGAGAATGTGTGCATACATATTTTGCTTTGACCAATGTAGCAGGTAAATAGTGATGGGAATATGAGTATTCTCAGAGCTTCAGATAAGAGGGAGTGAAGGTATTTTAAATCCATTATTTTTCTTCCAAACCCTATGTTGTGGGTCAGTGAGACGATTCTAATGAATACCCACAACATAGGGTTTACATGAGAATACCGGTAATTAATATTTTCAAGTTTGAAATAATTAATATTTTCAAGTTTAAAATCACTCCCTCTATCTGGAGCTCTGCATTCTGATACAAAAACTATAAAAAATCTGAAAGCCATAAATTATTCACAATTCTAACATGATGCCTGAATTCGGCTCTATAAACACAGTGCAAGGAAAGCGTGGTAAAATCTGTGATCCGCATTCTTACTCTTAAGTTTGAACTTGTTTTCCTTCATTAAGAATTGGCCATGTTAGAAACGAAATGATCTTCTTTCTATAGTGGTTTATCATTCAATAAATCACATTGTGAGTTATAATGCGCAATGAATAAACCACTCTGGCTATCGCCCTCGTGATTATTTATTGTGCCTCATAACTCATAACTGTGGTTTATTGAAAGATAAACCACGATAGGAAGAAGATTATTTCTAAAATATATTTTGAACATTAGAAAGCTGAAACTATCAAAAGAGAAAAGTCCAAGATGTCAATTCCAAAGGGAAGTTTAACCTATTACCACACAATGACGACTTTTGACCACCCTGTGGTAGAAGCCTTTTGAAAACACTGTGGGAAAAGGAGAAAATGCTGGTAATCAGCAATTTCTCCTTTTCCCACAATGTTTTCTACCCTTCCCAAATCAAGTTTCGATTTTTCAGTCACATTTATTTTGTTGTCTGCAAATGCTTTCAATTTTGACCTGCCTATAAAGAGTTAAAGAAAAAGTTTAAATATTTTTAACTTTATGGTTTAACTCTTTACCAAATGAGGAAAAAGTTCAACAGGTCCAATTTGAAAGTATTTGCAGATGACAAATGTGACTGAAATACTGAAATTTGTTTTAGAAAGAGTCGAAAATATTGTGGGAGAAAAAGTGAAAATGCTGATTACCAACTTTTTCCCTGTTTCTCACAATATTTTCAAAGGGTTTCTTTCTTTGGGTCATTAAAAGTTGTGATTGTATGGTAAAGTGTTAATATTTAATTCATTACCACACAATTCCTACTTTTGACAAACCTGAGAAAGAAGCCGTTAGAAAACATTTTCGGAAAAGGAGAAAATGCTGGTAACCAGTATTTTCTCCTTTTCCCATTATGTTTACTACCCTTCACAACACAAATTTCAAATTTTCAGTCTCTTTTATTTTTATGGTCTGCAAATGCTTTTTGATTTCAACAAGCCTAAAATATTGTAGTTTGTTAACTCATTACCAAATGACAAAATTTTAGGTTTGTCCAAATCGAATGTATTTGCAGACGACAAAATAAAAGTGAACAAAAATTTGAAATTTGTTTTATGAAAGGTAGAAGACATTGTGGGAAAAGGAGAAAATGCTGGTTACCAGCATTTCTCATTTTCCCACAATGTTTTCTAAAGGCTTCTTTCTCAGAGGCGTCAAAAGTAGGGATTGTGTGTTAATGGGTTAATGAGTTATAGTTTCACAAATCAACAAAATTCTCACTGGTCCAAATAGAAAGCAAAGACTCTATAAATTCCATGGGGAATTAACTAAACACTCTGAACCAGATCGCTGTGTTCTGTGATTTTTACTATAAATTGAAAGCATTTTCAAAGTATTAATTGATTGTAGCACAAATGGCAGGAGTTATCTCTATAATTATAGAAAACATGTTTGGAAAAGGAGAAAATCCTGGTCGCCAGCATTTTTGTCCTTTCCCACATTGTGTCCTAAAGTCCTAAACCTTTGGATTTTGTGCTAGAGGGTATTGTTTTATCATTTGGTATCCGCTGAAGGGTAGTGTACAATAGAATTTGGTGAAAAAATCTTTTTTGTAATATCTAACTTAAGTCATTCAAAACACTGGATATATCTTAGGCAGAGAGAAAGAATAGTTATTGGACTTTGACACACAAACAATAGAAAAGATCAAATAAAATGAGAATTACCTAATCTCTAAATTATAGTGGCCCTCTATATATATATATATATCTATGTGTGTGTGTGTGGGAGGGGGGGGGGGGGTAAATGCATCTCCTGATGGTCCAAATTGAAAGCGTTTGCAGACGCCAAAATACGATCTTGAGAAAGGAACCTGTTGAAAACATTCTGGGAAAAGGAGAAAAATTGATGCTGGTAACCAGCATTTTCTTATTTTTCCACAATGTTTTCTATCCTTTAAAAAACAAATTTCAAATTTTCAGTCACTTTTATTCTGTTGTCTGCAAATGCTTTCGATTTGGACAAATCTAAAATTTTGTCGTTTGGTAATGAGTTAACATGCATGAAATTTACAAATAGTAAAAAAATGTGGCCTACGTCAACATGAGTGGATAGACGGAGATAGATCTATGCCTTTTGCAAATGCAATAAACCCCCTTTCCACAGATTATGACTCATAATATATATAGGATCTGACGTGAGTTGACTTTTGAGATAAAAATTTATTAACTCTTTACCACACGACAAAATATTAGACTGGTACAAATTAAAAGCATTTGCAGACGAGAAAAATAAAGGTGACTGAAAAATTAAAATTTGTTCTGGGAAGGGTAGAAAACACTGTGGGAAAAGGAGAAAATGCTGGTTACCAGCATTTTCTCCTTTACCTACAGTGTTTTCAAAAGGCTTCTTTCTCAGGGGCGTCAAAACTAGGGATTGTGTGGTAATGGGTTAAACGATTCTAGGGAAAATGTTATTAACCCTTTCCCAAGCAAGCCCTGGTTTTTACGTGTCTGCAGTTCAAGTCTTTTGAAAACACAGTGGGAAAAGGAGAAATTGCTAGTAACGAGCAATTTCTCCTTTTCCCACAGTGTTTTCTACCCATTTAGAGAACTTTCTGCTATTTTTCTCAAATTTGAAGTTGTTTTCTGCAAACTCTTTGAGTTGGGAAGAATCTAAAATTTATCGTTTGGGAAAGGGTTAAGTGAGCCTTTGGTGATCTTAATAACATTTTTCCTTGACTAAATGCCACCGAATGTCATGCAAAAACATCTATAGATGCACCTGCTGTTATACCTGTAAATCCCGTTCACTTCTATGAAAAACGTTCACAACTGATATCAAAAATGACGTCACACAATTGTGATATTACACTTGTATAAGATAAGAAAATTCGTAATGGGTATATTACACTGAAAACAAGGGAGGTTATGTGATAAATTTTTCTTCTATGACTCATATATTTTTCTTCTATCCGTACAGATATCAGAAGGAAGTATTTAAACACCTTCACGCATGTAATGCATGAGATTTCCAAACAGATTTGTTCAGAAGACTTCGCTCAGGCTCTGTCAGAGTTCACACTTGAACAGGCCAACTTGCAGAAACTTCTGACAGAGGTTATGTTTACAAAGGAGGATACATACCACTTCTTTGTTGAAATTGCAACAAATTGTACGCACCTGATTGAGAATTTTATGGCAGGTAAGATCAGCAGATGTATTCATCAGCCATTCTCAATATTCTGATTCTCGAGAATTTTCTCTACTGTAGAGGAAAATAAAAATTCCGATTCATAAATCATTTATCTAATTGGCTGGCCCAATTGGTGTCGGCTCATCAGAAATTATATCCATATCCCGTCCTTCTTGCCCTAGAAAAGTGCAACTTGTTGCCACACAGCAAAATTTTAGACCTATCCAAATTGAAAGCAGTTGCAGACGACAATTTCAAAGTGGCTCAAATGGTGCAATTTTGCTTTGATAGGGTAGAAAACAGCATTTTCTCTTCTTCCCACAATGTTTTCAAAAGGCGTCTTCTTCAAGGGCGTAAGTAGTTGTCATTGTGTGGTAAAGGATTAATACTTTACCACACAACAAAATATTGGAATGGTCCAAATTGAAAGCATTTGCAGACGACAAAAAAAGATATGCAATTCAAAAATTGAAATCTGATTTGAGAAAGGTAGAAAACATTGGGGGAAAAGGAGAAAATGCTGGTTAACAGCATTTTCTCCTTTTCCCACAATGTTTTCAAAAGCTTTTATTCCTCAGGGTCGTTAAAAGTTCGGATTCTGTGGTAAAGAGTTAAAGAATGATGGTGCATTAATCTGGTGCACTCAAACTATTTTGAGGAAAATCTTCGGTACATGTACTATATTTTGTATTGAGCCTGACTCTAAGAGCTTTTGTGGACAATATAGATCAAGATAATACTGCAAAGAATGTGCTGTCTTATCTTGGATCTATACAGTCTGATCAGGAGATAATTTTCCGGCCAAAATAACTTTCAAATAGCAACATAGCAAAATTGGGATTTTTACTATCAGGTTTAACCCATTACCACACAATCCTGACTTTTAACAACCCTGAGAAAGAAGCATTTTAAAAAAAATTGTGGAAAAAGGAGAAAATGCTGGTAACCAGCATTTTCTCCTTTTCCCACAATGTTTTCAATCCTTCCTAGACCAAATTTCAATAGTTTAGTCACATTTATATTGTCGTCTGCAAATGCTTTCAATTTGGATGTGTCTAAAATTTTCTTGTGTGGTAAAGAGTTAAAGGCCCAGTACAGGCAAAATATCAAAGCAGGTGTCAAAACAAATGTATGTTTAAATTTAAATCATACCATATAAAAGTATGGAAAATATTGATGACAGTCTGTTATCATGTGATAGAGCCATTATGTTAGTGGCCGGCAGAAAAAAAGAATCTTAAAAACAGATTAAAGGTAATCAAAAGACACAGCTACCTGGCAGGTTTTAACCTAGTTTGAAAGTAATTTCTGTCAGCGACTAACTCTTGAACCATCTGTACAATGACAGATTGTTATCTTCACAATAATTTCTATACTTTTAAATGGTACAATATTAATTCAATGCATTTTAACCCATTAACACACAATCCCTACTTTTGACGACCCTGAGAAAGAAGTCTTTAGAAAACATTGTGGGAACAGGAGAAAATACTGGTAACCAGCATTTTCTCCTTTTCCCACAATGTTTTCTACCATTCACAAAACAAATTTCAAATTTTCAGTCACTTTTATTTTGTTGTCTGCAAATGCTTTCGATTTGGACAGACCTAAAATTTTGTTATGTGGCAAAGAGTTAAACAAATTTAAATTTTTGAGTCATGGTTAGTTTGCCATCTGCAAATGATTTCAATTTTGACAAGTCTAAAATGTTGATATTTGGTAAAGAGTTAAATACATGTAATTTATCAGGATAACAGTTAAGAATCAACTACATGTACATGTATTTCACACAGGACAAAGTGAGAAGTTTTATCAAGGTTGCCTGCAGTGTACAGAGATGTATGGGAAACCCAGAGACAAGTCCATCATCCATATTGCCCTCGGAAGTTTGTATACTAATGTCAAGGTAACAGTTTATCTTAACTCTTTAGCACACAAGCAAACAACAGACTTGTCCAAATTGAAAGCATTTGCAGACGACAATTTAAACATGACAACAAAAGATGGAATTTACCTCAGATAGAGTAGAAAACATTGTGGGAAAAGGAAAAAATGCTGGTTACCAGCATTTTCTCCTTTTCCCACAATGTTTTCAGAAGGCTTCTTTAAGGGCTGTTAAAAGTCAGGTTTGTGTGGTAATGAGTGAAACCTTTACCAGATGGCAAAAATTTAGTGTTTTCTAAATAGAGAGCATTTGCAGCTGACAATTTCAATGTGGTTCAAAATGGGCAATTTTTCTTTGGTAAAGTAGAAAACATAGTGAAAACAGGAGAAAATGTTGGTTACTGGTATATCTTTGTTTACTCATAATGTTCTCAAGAGGGTTATTCCTGAGGTTGAGGGTTAAATTATTTTATGCAAAAAGCGCTTTAGATTGCCACTAGTAACAAATAAATGCTCTCTCTCCCACCTGTTAACCTTTTACCAAACAACAAAATTTTAGACTGGTCCAAATTGAAAGCTCTTGCAGATGACAAAATAAACTCAAAAATTGAAGATTGTTTCCAGCTGGGTAGAAAACATTGTAGTTACCAGCATTTTCTCCTTTTCCCACAATGTTTTCAAAAGGCTCCTATCAAAGGGTCATCAACAGTCGTCATTGTGTAAAAAAAAAAGGTTAAATTATATTATGCGAAAAGGACCTTAATTTGCCATTAGTAACTAGTAAATATTCTCTTTCCCACCTTTTAACTTCATGACCCAAGTTAATTGGTTTTGAACAAATACTTTCTCGTAAATGAAAAAATAATATGAATATTGCCACTATTCATACCTGCTAAATACCTACTAAATTTAGGAACATCTTACAATCTTTCTCAACTCTTTACCACACCATCCAAACTTTTAACTACCCTTAGATAGGAAACATTTGAAAACATTTTGGGAAAAGGAGAAAATGCTGGTAACCAGCATTTTCTCCTTTTTCCACAATGTTTTTTTACCCTTCAAAAAACAATTTCAAATTTTAAGTCACTTTTATTTGGACGTCTGCAAATGCTTTCGATTTGGACAAGCCTTAAAATTTGTCGTTTGGTAATGAGGTGAACAGATTTTAGCAGGAATCCATAATTTGAGTCATTCATAATAGAAATTATGATAAAAATTCACAGTTTAGCAGACATTTTCGCAAGCCAAGGGTTACGATCCACTACGCTACTCTACCCTTGGGGGATTGAGCTTGATTTCAACAATTACCCGATACGCATTTTCATTAGTTGCCAGGTAGCACTAACTGCATCAAATCAAATCACTCGTAACATTCCATCTTTGATTAAAATAGAACAGGGTTGTGATAAAAATAGAAGGTAAACATGAATACCTCCATGGATGTGTGCAGGATCTATAATGATTTATTACCGAAGAAAACATAGACAAACAATATTTACGTAAAGTTTCAATGTGACCAATAAATTATCAGATGTTTAGGCTATATCCCAGCACCTGACCATGGAATGTAGAAGTATGTTTGTGGTTATTGCCTCATGTTGAATTATTGTATTTGTAAGCATTTTGTAAAATGACATTTCATTGGCTATAAGAAAAATGATGTAAAGGGAGATAATAAACAGCATCCAATAGGGGGCGTGTCGAGGGAATCTCAAAATGGGGCTCGATCCACCAAGGTAAGATCCATGTAATGATCCTAATCTTGGCTCGCAAAGATGCTTAGCAGAATACTTAGCACAACAAGTCCTTTGAATATGTTTAGTAATATTGTTTAGGGGAAAAAAATTAGCTCACATGTACTGACAAAAAATATGCAAATTACCAATTACAGATATTTTGCACATGGAAATGTCTGCGAATTCACAGCTTATGTTATTTGTTGGTATATTTGTGGCAAAATAGGTGAATAGAAAAGTTTGCAAATGTTTAAGATTTGCAAAATCATGAAAATCAGATGCCAAAAAGTTCCACTTATGCAGTGCCTTGTATATTTTAGGGCGACTTTCCTAAAGGTGCCGAGAATCTTCACATTGCTCTAGATGTCCTCGAGAGAGGTGATAAGGACATCAATCTGGCCACAGCCTATCAGAGACTTGGCTGGAACCTATATATCCAGGGCAGACCTAAGGAGGCTGTAGAGTAAGTATTGACATTGTACATAATGATCATGCTTTTCATGTCCTTAACTCTTTACTACACAGTCCCAACTTTTAATGACCGTAAGTTAAATAACATCTCCTTTTTGAACTATGTTTTCTGCTCGATCAATGAAAAATTGTTACTTTTGCCACAATGATGCTGCTTACCAGCTATTTTTCCCTTTTCAACATTACATGTACAACACAAGTACTTCAACTCAAAAATGGAAATTTGCTTTTGAAAGGGTAGAAAACATTGTGGGAAAAGGAGAAAATGCTGGTTACCAGCATTTTTAAATAACATCTTCTCCTTTTTGAACTATGTTTTCTGCTCCATCAATGAAAAATTGTTACTTTTGCCACCTTTAACCATTTACCACACAATCCCGACTTTTAACGACCCTTAGAAAGAGGCCTTTTGAAAACATTGCGGGAAAAGGAGAAAATGCTGGTAACCAGCATTTTCTCCTTTTCCCACAATGTTTTCTACCCTTTCAAAAGCAAATTTCCATTTTTGAGTTGAAGTACTTGTGTTGTCTGCAAATGCTTTCAATTTGGATTGGCCGAAAATTTTGTCGCCTGGTAAAGAGTTAATTTGTCAACTGCAATTGCTTTGAATTTAGACAAGTCCAAAATTTTGTTGTTTGGTAATGAGTGAAGAAAGAAGGCTTTTGGAAATACATGTAATGTTGAAAAGGGAAAAATAGCTGGTAAGCAGCATCTTCTCTCTTTTCCACAATATCTCCTACATTTTAAAGGAGCAAATCATGTTAAGTGCGCCAAGCTATCTAAAAATGCTCTCAATCAGGACAAGTTGGAAAATCCATCATCTGGTAAAGATCAAGTTATACTGGCAGAAAATACCTGTTTTATACCTGATCGTCCCTTTATACATCACCACCTGCTGATGACATTTTTTTCATGAGGTTGATTAGGATAACACAGGGAGAAAGCAGTTTGTCCTTTTGCTAAAACTTAATACATGTACATATGCACTTAATTACATGTACAGTGTACAAAGCTGATTTTCACATCACTGGTTAATGCTGACATGGATGTGTTACAACTTGTCCGCTGTTCAGTTGTTTCAGCAGGTAAGGTGAGTTCAACCTATACCAAACACTTTCAGATGAGGATTTATGAAAAAAGTGTTAAAAAAAGAGTTTATTTCATCAGCTTGTGATTAATATGGGGAAATATTTGCCGAAAAAGGGAAAGGTATGCGAAAATAACGAGTGCCATAAGGGGCGAGTTATTTTCTCGGACCTTTCCCTTTTGGGGGCAAATATTTCCCCATATTAACCACAAGCTGATGAAATAAATTATATATTATATTTCCTCTTATTATTTTTTCAAAGAATGCCAATTTTAAAACTAGGGATCTCACGTCAATTAACCGGATAACTGATATTTTCAAAAAAGTAGTGCCAGATTTTTGGCAGGAGGAAAATATTCACTGTGACAGGGAAATAATTCCCCCCCAGGTTAAATTACTACATTTCTTTACCCATAACATTTCTAAAAATAGACACATGAAATATGATATAAAAGGATAAAATGCTGATAAACAGCATTTTTTCATTTTTTTTCCACAATGTTTTCTACCCTTTTAAAGACAAACCCATTTATTTGAGCAAAATTCAACAAGTTATCTGCTAATGCTGACAAAGTGAACAAGTCAAAACCTATGTCATCTGGTAAAGACACATTCCATAGAGCACTGAATAAGCTCAAAAGGAATTTTTATTCTAGAAAAATAAGAATATGATAAAAATAATTCAAACTTTATCTCAGGAAAGCTGAAAGTGTGGATCAAAGATCAGAATGCATGTTTTGTGCCGTCTGATGTGTATTTATGATACAAAGGTATAATAATAACGTTAGGAAAGGTGCTTTTATGCTGTGTATCTAAGGATATGATTTTAGACAGCCTTATAAGCAGGTGATAAATTCAACCTAGCTCAGATGATGGCAGTTGCATTTTAACTCATTACCAAACGACAAAATTTTAGGTTTGTCCAAATCATAAGCATTTGCAGACGACAAAATAAAAGTGACTGAAAAATTGAAATTTGTTCTGGGAAGGGTAGAAAACACTGTGGGAAAAGGAGAAAATGCTGGTTACCAGCATTTTCTCCTTTTCCCACAGTGTTTTCATAAGGCTTCTTTCTCAGGGGCGTCAAAAGTAGGGATTGTGTGGTAATGGGTTAATAGGCAGAAAACATTGTTGGTAAAGGAGAAAATGCTGGCTACCAGCATTTTCTTCTTTTCAAACAATTTTTCCAAAAGCTCTGTCAGTATCTTTAACTCATTACCAAATGACAAAAATTTTGGACTGGTCCAAATTGAAAGCACTATTTTCTCCTTTTCCTACAATGTTTTCAAAAGGCTTTTATCTCAGGATCATTAAAAGTCGGGATTGTGTGGTAAAGAGTTACAACATGGTGTCATTTGGTAAAGGGCTAGGTATTTTTATGCAACTTTTCATATTTTCTTTTTTTCAGGTATCTAGAGAAATCTGTTGCCATAACATCTAGGCTTGGTAAAGCAGGTGAAGTTTTGATGCTTCAGTCCTTGAGCACTTTGGGGATTTGCAAAACTCTGTTAGGTAAATTTTGCCTTGATTAAATCTTAAAAGCAAGAGATGTACCTTGTTCATCTATTTCTCTCTGCTGTGCTAATACCTATACTTAACTCTTTACCACACGACAAAATTTTAGACTGGTTCAAATTGAAAGCATTTGCAGACGACAAAATAAAGGTGACTGAAAAATTGAAATTTGTTCTGGGAAGGGTAGAAAACACTGTGGAAAAGGAGAAAATGCTGGTTACCAGCATTTTCTCCTTTTCCTACAGTGTTTTCAAATGGCTTCTTTCTCAGGGGCGTCAAAAGTAGGGATTGTGTGGTAATGGGTTAACAGACATAATTTTCATCACTAGGTTCTATAGCCCTTCTTTACCACAACTTCTCAAAATTTTTATGATCTCCATCTTTACTCAAGTTTCTCCTCTAGGGACACAGTATCTCTAACTGTGATAGTCTCCTTCTTTGCAAAAACTTCTTTGCAGGCACATTTTTATATCCCCGCAAAATGAGTGTTTTCGGGGGTACACTAGAATTAGCCTTTCTGTCCGTCCATGTGTGCGTCTGTGTGTCCGTCGATGTGTCCATCTGTGTACAAAAAACTAGTAATTGCCTGCTTCTGTCAAAGTGCTAGTGGGGGTATTAAGTCACATTCAGTGACATCTCTAGTTGTTCCTCTTCCTCCTCCTTCTTTGCAAAATCTTCTCTATAGACATATCATTGTTCCTCTCCCTTCTTTGCTAAAACTTTTCAGCCAATCAAATGTCTAGTCTTGGTTTTAAGAAGATTTGAGTAATGTGCTCCTGGAATAATTTCTGTGTCTAACAAAGAAACCTTTTTGGTTCTTACAGGAAAGTTAAGAGAAGCAGAGAGGTACCACTTCAGGGTCCTAGAAATAAGAAAAGCATCTTTAGGTGAAAACCATCCTTTTGTTGGTGCGACGCTCAACAATATTGGACTTGTTTATAATCAGCTTGGAGACTCAGAGAAAGCGCTGAAATATTTCAGTGACGGGTTGAAAATTAAATGTTTGTCAAAACAGACACCAGCGAAGTCAGTAGTTTTGTCTTTGAACAACATAGCAGCAGAGCATTCAAGACTTCAACAGTTTACTGAGGCTCATCAAAAACTTGACGAAGCAAGAGACCTTCTGCAAGGTCAAGAAGTTCTGTCACAAGAGGCATTAGGTCTCCTGCATGATACCCGAGGTAAAGTGTTTCATGCAGAGAAAGAGTTCAGAAGTGCTGCTAAACAATTTGAACAAGCAATCAAAATAAGGAGTAAAATCACGCCTGATGGGTTTGTCCTTGTGGAAAGCTTGGTGCACGCAGCAAGAAGTTACTGCTCACTTGAAGAATATAATACATCCTTACAATATGCTGATAAGGCTTTGGCTTTGAAGGAAAAAGCGTGTGAAACAATGCCTCAAAATACATTTATAAATGAGTGCTTAGAGGTCATAGCTGAGGTCTACAGACGTACAAACAATGACGAGAAATATGTGTCCACACTTGGAAAAATAGAATCAGAACTTCTGCGTTTAGAAACAGTCAATATGGCTGAATCGAACGACAGAAAATTACAGAAAATCAGAGAACAATTAGATGATGTGAAACAGAAACTGGACAACTGTACAACAATCTATAGCAGACAAAAATGTAGGAGCACACAGGTGTAAGGCAGATTATCATTTGTTGACTTTTAACCCTTTCCCAAACAAGCCCTGGTTTTTACGTGTCTACAGTACAAGCCTTTTGAAAACACTGTGAGAAAAGGAGAAATTGCTCGTACCGAGCAATTTCTCCTTTACCCACAGTGTTTTCTACCCATTTGGAGAACTTTCTGCCATTTTTATCAAATTTGAAATTGTTGTCTGCAAACTCTTAGAGTTTGGAAGGGTCTAAAATTTGTCGTTTGGGAAAGTTTTAACACTTTACCACACAATGCCAACTTTAACCCTTTACCAGACGACAAAATTTTGGCCTTGTCCAAATTGAAAGCATTTGCAGACAACTGTTTCAATGTGGCTCAAATGGTATAATTTTTTTTCTTTGACAGAGTGGAAAACATTGTAGGAAAAGGAGAAAATGCTGGTTACCAGCATTTTCTTCTTTTCCCACAATGTTTTCAAAAGGCTTCTTTTCCAGCAGTGTCAACACTAGGCATTCTGTGGTAAAGAGTTAAACAACTACATGTATTGGGAAGAAGCCATTTAAATACATTGTGGAAAAAGGTGAAATTGGTGGTTACCAGCGTTTTCTCCTTTTCTCACATAATTTTCTATCTTTACAACGAAAAATTGCACCATTTGAACCACAATGAAATTGTTGCCTGCAAATGCTTTGGAAAGGCCAAAATTTTGTTGTCTGGTAAAGGGTTAAGTACACACAAAAATTACAGACACGTCGAAATTAAAATGTTTGCAGATGACAAATGAATTGTGGTTCAAATGATAGAGTCTGACTTTGAGAGGTAATAAGGCATTGTGAGAAAGGGAGAAAATGCTGGCTACCAGGATTTTCTCCTTTTTACACGATGGAAATGATGAAAAGATGTTCAGTGACCTGCAGGTTTTAGTCAGTGTGAAGAAAGACAATTTATTTCTAATCAGAGCTGCAGATAAGAGGGAGTGATGACATTCTAAATCTGTTATTTCTAGTTCAAACCCTATGTAGTGGGTACTCATTACAAATGTCCCGATGAACCTATTCTTATGAGTACCCATGATAACATAGGGTTTAGTGGAGAATAACTAATATTTTCAAATATGAAATAAAAAATTACTCCCTCTATTTGGAGTTTTGCTAATGCAAATAAAGTGAAGAACGACACATTATTTCTAATGCAAAACACTTGTTGACACTTTTCTCAGGGAGTAAATTTCCGAAATTGCTACAAATAACAAAATTTCATACTTATCCAACCTGAAAGCACTTGCAGATAATAATTTGTGACTATGATAATGTGATTTGTCTCAGAAAGGGTTGGAAACTTTGTTGGAAAAAGACAACAGGCTGGTTAAAGGCTGAACAATTTGCTAAGAATTTGTCTGTGTAGATTACAGTTCAGATAGCATTCTATGTGTGCTGCCATTCCCACATAAACTCAAGTTCAAATGCAACAAGGATTAATTAACTTGAAAACTGGTATTCTTAATAACATCATAATTTTATTATATAATATGTTCATGCATTCTGTAGGATGCAGAGAAAGAAAAAATATTGAACTGGATGATTATAAGGGGTTTTTCATTTTTCAAAACAATTATAGACAATGGATAGATGGAAAGGAGCGAGAGTAAGTCTGTCTATCAGTGAGTATCTGAATTAGTGAGCAATACCTAAATTATAGATTACACTTAACTCTTCACCACAAATCCCAACTTTTTACGACCCCAAGAAAGAAGCCCTCTGAAAATATTGTGGGAAAAGGAGAAAATGCTGGTAACATGTTACCAGCATTTTCTCCCTTTCCTATAATGTGTTCTTCCCTCCCCAAAACAAATTTCCATTTTTCAGTCACATTTATTTTGTCATCTGCAAATGTTTTCAATTTGGACTGGTCTAAATTTTTCTAGTTTGATAAAAGAGTAAAATAGCAAACATGGTACATAATATCTGGTCTTTTTTGTGACCATCGCATATACTTTTTATATGCTATGGGTGATACAAGGTGCTTTCAAGGCAAGTTTAACTTTTTACCACACGACAAAATTTTAGACTGGTTCAAATTGAAAGCATTTGCAGACGACAAAATAAAGGCGACTGAAAATTTGAAATTTGTTCTGGGAAGGGTAGAAAACACTGTGGGAAAAGGAGAAAATGCTGGGTACCAGCATTTTCTCCTTTTCCTACAGTGTTTTCAAAAGGCTTCTTTCTCAGGGGCGTCAAAAGTAGGGATTGTGTGGTAATGGGTTAATCAAGGTCGGACTGCACAAAACATACAGTTTGATCTTGAATGTTCACTGTCAGAATTAATATTGGATTGTAATATTTTGGTTGTTTCTACTGAAAAAAAACAAGCCTTAAGTATTATTTTATTATCTTTCCTTTTCTGTGTTTGTGAACATTTTTTTATGTAACCTTTTTGTAGACAAGCATTGAGTTTTGTCTGTTTTTCTCAGTCCCAGCTGAACAAGTTAGTAAATTACAACCAAAGCCAACAGGGTGAGAATGGAGGTAAAATATTTTTCAAAAACAAGTAATGACATAAATTTAAAACACACCATATTGCAAAGAAGTAGTAATAAAGTGAAAAATCTTGTAATATGTTTTGAACCACATAATGACATGTTTAATAGTCGTAGTGACACAACAAATCTTATTATGACATAAATTTAAAACCGGTAATAACGCAAAAAAATGTTGCTCTAACATGAAAAAATATTGCAATTAAGTGTTTTCAAACTCATAATAAAATGCCTAAAAGTTGTAGAAACACATAATTACTCCAATTAAAGTTGCACTGACCTGAAAAAGTTGGGTTATGACATGTTTTAAAACATGTAATAAATGTGTTTAAACGCCGTAGGAATGTGAATCGAAGTGAATCGACAACTTGCACTAACATATGCTGTGATTTAGTTCTGTGAAGTCAAGTGAATCCCGCAATAGAAAGCCTCTTTCTGTGATACAGCTTTAAGTCTTTTATTCCCAGTCTTCCTAGGATTAATCAGTTCAAGTAGGCATCTTCTCTATTCAGCGGAGATCGAATCAGGGTTTCTCATTATAAGTTAATAATCCTGATCACTAAGCCACAGAAAATTTCCT